>JAWWLV010000121.1:19070313-19118862 GCA_035041135.1 Platyrinchus mystaceus | reverse complement strand
TCACCTAAAAAATCCATTGCGCAGGCTTGAAAGGTAAAAGACCTTTCCCAGATCTTCGTTCGCGAAGACTGGCCACATTCATGAATTTTAGCTTTGGTGAGTTTGTCATCCTTTTCATGAAAAATGTTGGTGGTGAATAACAACACCATTTCTAAGCTAAAATGTGCAGTGCAAAAATGAGGCACTGAAACAGCAGCTCTTTCCTGCCAGTGGCAAACACACACACCATGAGCTCTGTGATAACTAGTCAGAGCCATATAGAGAGCAGGAGCTGCACAGAATAAAGTAGAATGAAGAGCTAAGACTTTGGGCCTGCCAAATGGAAAGCCTGAAAAACAAAAGGACTGTGGGTTGTCTTGCCATTACATCAAGAGCTGCACTCGACAGCCACAAGGACTAAGAGTGCCCTATACTCTCAGCCTGCCTACATGCATATGTAGGATGTTCAGTACTGCCCATCTCCTTCCCAATTCCATCTATTCAGGGTTTTTTTATAGTCTCTGTAAATGTTTTCTCTAGAGAAGACTACTCAAGCTAGGGAAAGACAAGGGTAGAGTATGGGAAATGGTGAAATAAAACCTCTCCTCACTCAAATTTGCCAAAGACTCCCTATAAGACACAGCTGCTTGATAATGCATGCTAGAAGTCTGAATCATAACTCATGGACACACACACACACACAAAAAGAGAGAGAAAAGAGTGGCTACATACCAAAGTGTGAAAGAGTCAGATATAGAAAAAGGCTAACAAAAAGGAAAATAGAAACCATGTTAAAAACTGGTTTCCTTTCAGAGTTTTGTCTAATATCTGGAGGCCAACGATGAGTATACCACATCAGAGACCCTTTTCACCTTGCCCAAAGTAATGAGCTCATGTTTGCAGATTGCCTAACACTTTGTTTTCAAGCCAAAAGTATCAGATTTACACTCCAGTAACAAATTGTTACAATGTGGGAAGAGGTTATGGACAAAGTACAAATCTGTGGGATGCTTTAACCATCGAAAATTGTGTTTGCTAGACTATGTAATAGAAAAGAGCCGATCCTAAGAGCCATAGGTCCTATCAGGGGAAAGAATGAATGGTGCAGTGCTATTCCTTCTCTGATACATCAGGATATTTCATTAATGCAAAGTAACTATATATGTATTTAAAAATGCCTTCAGTTATCTCGTTGGCTTCATGGAGTTCCTCGCTTTAATCAAAAGTAAGCATAGTTTTGAATGTTGTGGGGAAAAATACACTGCGTACCTTCTTCCAAAATGAGTATTTGCCTTTACTGCACCTTGGTTAGATGAAGCACTGAAAACAAGCTCCAGTAGCCCAACTGCTGACACCTTTGAAGGCAGGAGCCTATGGATGCACTCATGAGTGTATGTGTGTTTTCCCTATTCATCCCACTCATCTACTCATCTATCTGCTTCGTTCTTCAGTTCTCTGCTAAACCTGTCAGAGTTACATTAAAGGAGAACTTGCACTTATATGAAGACTGGCAAGTTGTTTTAAGATAGAACCAGCTTTTAGTAGATCACATTTGATAATTCAGCATTCAGTGCCTCTGTATATCTTCAGTAACTACCTAAGAGGAAGGGTCACTGTTGGGCCTCCAAAGAACAGTGAAAATTTTAAGAATATATTTTAGGTATGAACTGTGACATGATAAACTCTCTCCTTGTCTTCCGCCTTGGTAAGCATGACAAATATTTGGGAGGAAATTGAATTAATTGACTTAGCATCTGTTTCTACAAATACTCTTTGCTATACAGTTGGATGTTTTTAGGGGCACTGCTTCCCTTTGTACTGAAACTCCTTTCTTTCCTTTTAATTACTAATTGGAGATGACTGCTGTAAATACTTGAAAACCTGAGTCACTTTCTTCTTTTTATAGTTTGAAAAATCCTTCTCTAACCATGGCTCAGAAAAGCTGAAAAGATAATTATTTTTTTTAATAGTATTTAGACACTGAAAAATATTTAAATCAGTTCTCCTTCCACTCTCTTTCTCCCCTTCCACCCTCCTTGCTCACTTTCTCTCTTGATATCTTATTGAACAGGAAAAGGGAGGGGGGAAAAATGCAGGGCTTGGAGGAAAGTCTCAAAGTCATGAGGTAAAAATCCTCTTTCCATATTCTTTCCCTGTTTCCCCAGGGTCCTTGAAGGCAAAGATAAAAGTATCTCAGATGGCCAAAAAAGTGTCTCTGCTTGATTTTACTGAAAGGGAGAACATGAGACAAAACAGACTCCAGTGTGGTTGCCATTTAAATTAGCTATAGAAAATTGTGATGACAGTCTCAGTTAATTAATAAATCATTATTACAATTTCATATATTAATATTTTAACTACAATGAAAAGTCTGCATATCTTTGAGAATACTGCACAAGCCAAATACTGCTTTGTTATAAGTCATTCAACAGATGATTTCCTTCTGTTAACAATATTCTTCAGAAGACAATTTAATGCTTCAAAGGAAAAAATGTATATTTCTACAGTCCTGCCATAAAGAATAGAATTTGGGAAGATTTCCTGAATTTAGCTTCTTTGCTGCAGGTTCAGAAGGCTTTTTTCATTTCACAACAGAATTGGCTCAGTGACTCTTCTGAGCAGTTTAAGAGAGCAGTGACTACTGTTATTTATCTTTCATCTTCACTACTATACACTTGCCTTATGGAATTAGTGAGAGCAGAGTGATGCTCCTCATATTTGGTTAAAACTTAGTGATAATAATGCCGAGATCACAGGTTCAATGTCATGTGTGGGCTATTCACTTCAGAATTGGACTTGATGATACCTGTGGGTCCCTTCCAACTGAGAATATTCTGTGATTCTGTGATATTCACCTGCTGAAATACCATCACACCCTGCTTTTACTGATCTTCCTCTTACAGAACCTCTACACTCTACTCTCCAGTAAAATCCCTCTGCATCTCTGTTCGGCTTCAAAGAGCTGCTTGAGGTGAGAAAGGCTTTGGGTTGAGCTGGGTGTCTCCATGATAGCAATTCATTTTTACTGATGATGGATTTTGATGATGTGTGAATCCCCCACAAAAATAAGAAAAAGAAATATATTTTGAGTCCATTGGAAATACTTTATATAGTTTGAAATGAAGTGTTCCAAAAAAATTATCAGATTCTTAAAAATTTTTTAAATAAATAAATGAATAAATTAGTTAAAAAAATCCAGAATTAAATATTTTGGATTCTTCAAAATTCCACTCCCCATTAATTTTGTTAAAATTATCAACAGGGTCATGAATTTGAAGGGTATTTTAAATCCCCTGAAACTCAATATTTTCCTACCTGTATGTTTTGAACACTGCTGTCTTTAGAAAAGCTGCTAAAAACTGGAACACATTTTCAAGGTTCTAAGTGAGCAAAACATTTAGTAGGACAATCTTAAACTGCTCCATTTAATTGCAATTGCAAGATGTTCCACAGTGCTACATACAAAATACTAAAAAAAAAAATAAAATTAATAACCCTTTCTTTATGCAAACATAACTTAGCCTGTACCGTACTGCATATTGTTCTGCCTACCTTGCCTCTGTACCCGAGGTAATTCAATTAAAGCAGTCTTGAGTATCTCTATAGTCCATTAAGCAGAAATATTTGAGGAGCAAGGTGAAACCTAATCCTCTTCTCTTACTCCTGGAACAATTGGAAATTCTTCCACTGAAATTAGGACAGTAAAAATAGCGTGAAGTATCTTCTCTGAGGAAAAAAACCTGGCCTAAGGTTTCTGAAATCTTTGGGTAAAGTCTCAAAGTGAAGGGCACCATATGTATCTAATATTATTTGATGAAATGCAAATACATCACTGCAGTGGCACTCAGCACTTCAATCACAGCTTCCTATTATAATATGCCAGGAAGCACTGGAGGTAGGCAGCCTTTTCAGGAACACATTTCATCCCTAATCCTGACTCTTCCTGCCTTCCCTCTTCATTGCCTCAGTTGTTTGAGTGAGTTGTAGCCTTGACAAAGAACATATTTGGATTATTGTTAGCTGGGTACTCTCAGATAGTTTTATAAGATCAGGCTAATAAATTTACCACCACTAAGAGACTTTTCCAAACATTTCTTAGGATGACATAAAAGTCTTGAGTATGAGTGATGAAATAGTTATTATTTTCTAAGGAATCAGAATGAAAGATAAATCCATCCAGGAATCTGTTGTTAGTGGAAAAAAAAATATTCAAATTTCAGATAAACTCTTACCATACGCAGAACAAATTGAACTGCAAAGTTGTTTCATGGAAAAATAAGGCCTGTATTATAAAGCTGTGAGACCTAACAAAGAGAAATGATTCTCATTTTGATCTGTCAATCGTAAAATAGCATCACATGAGTTATTATCAGCATGTAACTTTATCCATATGATACCTCTGGCTTTGTTCTTGCATGGCCTCTGACTGTATATACTTCACTGCTCCACTGGAAAAAAATAGGAAAAAACACAAACTTTGTACTTTCTCAGCTGTTAGAAGATAAAATTCTCAACTTTTCTTTTTAGGGTTTTTTTTGTCTCAGTGAGACCACGACTGGCTTCTGTTCTTAGCCTTGCAGAAGAGCTCTGGGGATAACCACACTCTCCTCTTTTGCATGGAAAAAAAGACTCTCTTTTCAACCACGAGAAATTCACATGTATGATGATGATTTCATATGAGAATAACTTAAACTGTAGCACCTTCCTCATTCTCAGGTGTTATGTGAGCATAAGTGGGTTGTATGCCAATGATTTCTTTACTGAGAAGTAAACTTTAGATCATCTGTCTCCAAGAGAGAATACTGCAGATTGACAATATTAAATTTCTTTAAGAGGTGAAACAAAATACATGGGCTTACAGAAGGATTAGAAAATTATATCCCAGCTGGAAAATTTTATGGGTACAGAAAAAATTTTGTGAGCGAAATACCAGTATCATAAAATAAATAACAGGAAATATGGTAATTTATGTGATAGAGAAAATTGTCACTTTCAGAACTGCCAGAAAATCAACAGCATTTCACCCATTGGACTTCAGAAGTGAACTTGGACCTCAGGCTTAAAAATATATGAAGAGGAGTGAAATGAAATAAGAGCTCATGAATCCAATAGGGATTTAGAAAGAAGAAAGCAATCTGTGCTAGAAGAGTTTTATAGAAGTTGGGAATGCATGTAATCAGAATTTAACTTATTCCTGTAAAGTGATTTAAAATATGCCAAAAAAATTAAATTCCATTCTGCAAGATGAGCAATTAATGGGCCTCCTAATTTAGAAAGCACCACAATTCAGAAATGGCCTTTGAGCCTGTTTAACCTTAAGCATATGTGGAAAACCCACTGAATTCAGCTGGAAATTAAACATAGAAAATGAGAAGGTTGAGTAAGTCTACTCAGTAGTTTGCATTGCTAATACTTTGTATTTCTGCAGATCCTTGAATCTCCTGAGAAAAAGGTGCTTCACTTCTGGTTCTCTGTCCCCCATCGGTGTAGAGGAGAGCCCCAGTCCTTGGTTCCTTATCCATGTTCAGAGCCATTTCTGATGGCTGAAGGATGGGGAAGGGGGAACTCCATGCAGCAGGATGTTCAGTCCCAGCCACGCGTCCGGAATTCAGTCCCAGCCACATGGAGGGGGTAGTTGCTCCCCCTTCCCCCACCCACGTGGTCCCATGGCCGCCCCAGAGAGAGAGAGAGACGGCACACGGGGCTTGGAGAGGAGGACAGAGAGAGAGTTTATTGTTGGGGGGTTACATATATAGGGTCCGGGGGGGATCACAAAATGACCAATCACAGAACTTAGGGGGTTACAGAAAAACCAACCAGGTAGGGTTACCAGCCAATAGGAAAGGGTTAACAAGGGCCAATCCAGGAGACCCAGGGCACCTTCCCGGGACATTCCTGAGGCAACTTGGGAAGAAGAAAGGTACTTATGTAAATTACCAGCCGTTTTGACCACATGTTCACTTTAACATTAAAACCTGACTCCCACACTTCACAAATACTGCTGACTAACCAGTACAGTTTCTATCTGACAGGCCACAGAGTTAGGGAAGGAGAAGCAGGCGTGCAAATCTCTGAGACAGCCCAAGTGCAGCTACCTCTTCCCTGTTAGAGTGGACATGGAACAAAGAAGCCATCTCACATCGAATGACCTTGCAATGCCCAGTAATTGTTACCCACCCTTAGACCATAAGGACGATCCTACCGCTGCTAATTTCTATTTTCAGTGCAGTGGAATGCTGCGGTCACGCTGATACTGCTCTGCAGACGCTGCTGGCAAGTGGCAGCATAACATTTAATGACAATTACTGCATGTATAGCAATGATACTGGCCACTGGGAAGCAGTTGTTGTAGGAATGCTGCTCCTGCTCTCGCAGTTGCTCTAAAGCCTATTAGAAACTGCATTTTCCCATTTTTATCCTGACATTTGTGTAATTTTAGCTTCTACATTTTGGCAAATACCGCCATATATTTTTGGCTCACCCCTAAGTTATCTGAAGCAGAGCAGTGTGATTCCAGGCAGAAGAAGGCAGAATTGTCTCAGAATAACAAGCAGATTTTTTTTAATGCAGTGCAAATGGTTCATACATTATTTTTGCATGAATCAGACATTTATTTTCTAAAGGGAGACAGGGTGGGAGGAGGAGGGCAAAATGTTTTACTTAAGTCCTCTCATAGTTATTGCTGAATATCAACTTCTAGCGACAAGCCAATGTATGCTAGGCTTCTTGGTCATTGTGCTTTTGGAGATTAGCTGTTTTGAGTCATGAGGGTGTGTTACCTCACCCCAATTACAGAACTCCAGTAGAAATAGTAAAAACAGGCAGCATGAAGGAAGAAAGGGGAACTTTTCTAGTATTCACAGGACATTCACATGAGCTGCATGGGCAGGATAAAATCATGCAATTGCCAAGAAACAAAAGCAAGTAGAAAATGAATAACTGTGAAATAAAAGGAGTCCCACAAATGCTAGAAGATGGAGGCTGACTTGCTTTTATTCTGTGACCTTTCTTTGTGTTGTACTTTCAACCATAGAACTCTACAGACAAGATGGCACCAACTAAACCTAGAAAATGAATAACTGCCAAGATAATCCAAAGAATAATGAGGTTGCAACAACTGCAAAGATGCAAAGAAAACTGATGTCAGTTATCTCTTCACAGAGCTCAGGGAGAAGGAATCAAATGCTTAGTATTTAAAATGAATGGGTTTAAACCCTGAGATCACAGCTTGGCTTATTAGGACATGCTGATGTACAGGATTATGCAGAAGTCATATGGTTGAGTCTTTGCTTATGTTTAATTTTGTGAAATTTGTTCTGTAGCACATTGTATCACTTTTACACTGAAGGGAGAAAACTTGACATTTGCAGAGGACTATTTGAGTTAAACTTTTAAAGTAAAAAGAATGTCAGTAATAAGTCCAACTTTCTAATAAGATAGCTCTTAGGACTTGGTTGTGACCTGGATTGAAAGACTCCAGGAGTAAGAAAAATTAGGAAATCTCCTTATTACGCTGTGTGTTTTAAAACAGACCTTAGACCTTGATTACTGGGAGAGGACTTCTTACAGCAGATGTGCAAGAAGGTCAGGGATTGGGTGTAGGCTTGGCCCTCTCCCAACCTCTGATCATCATGGCTTGACCCTAGGCAGTTCAAGAACTACCAGTATATGTTTATTTTGAAGGACCACCCTTAGAGAAAAAGAAAAGAACAGCACATGCCAGTGGCACCTCAGAGAAATATCCCCTTTGCATGTATCCCTAGGGACTGTAGCACACTATTGCTGCAGTCCTAGCTATCACAGTGTAGTCCTAATGGTTTTGTTCTATCCCTGACTGAATATTGATGAAAATCAATACCCACCTATATTGCTTTGTTTCTTACTCTCAGTTTTATTTGGAGCCTTATGATACTGACTCTCATTCCAGATGCTGGAATCATGGTGTTGCATGAGAACATTTGCTTTCATTTCAAGCATAGTACTATATTCATTTGCATAACCCATAGACTTCACCAGGTGCTGTGCCATTAAACAAGGGTGTGGATCACAAACATGAAGTATCTTAAGGGCAGACTGTTAGAACGATCTCTTGCAACATAAGCACATCTGCAATAACCCTGCTTCTCTTATCTTCTTCGGGAGCTCTTCTAAACATGTGCCTAGCTGCTGAAGCAGGCAGGAATCTGTCTTTTTATCTGTGCTTTGAAATCCCACTTCCTAACATCCTAGCAAACTCAATAGCTGCAAGGGAAAATTGTGTGGGATGGGTGTCTGATCACCAGCAATGGCGCTGCAGGAACCATGGATGGAAAGCAGAGGCTGTTGTGATGAAGCGCACGCTTGACCAGCCTGCTTGGGTTAAGATTTACTGTAACAATAGCCTTTGTCCCTCACTAGCATACTTGTTGTTTTGAGCTCTCATGCATGTTACAATACAGAAAAATACATTGAGCTGAGCATTTGTGGGAGGCATGGGGAGAGGAGTTGCCTAAAAAAGTAATTTTAAAATGTCAAAAATAAGGTATCAAATGCAATGAACTGAAATATAGTATTAACTTACTAACAAAAGCCCTTGCAATGTCCACACTGATCTCACTGATTTTTTCAGCTCAACTCATAATTTTCAGTGTTTTTAAAGCTGACAGTATATATTCTTTCATTATGTACCCTGATATTTTCTCCCCTGAGTGCTGGCACAAGAACAATTCCAAAACACTGAATACAGTCCCGAGCTTTTAAATATGAAGTAGAAAAGAAAGAAAGAGGAGCTAGTGAAAGTATGAACTCCTCATCAAATCTTGACCATCTCTCTTCATCAGCCTTACATTTGAGCATTTCTTCTTCAGGTTCATGACTGGACCAGGGATAGGGAAATGACACTATCCCATCAAGAAAGTCCTGGACATATGTCTACTGTTAGACCAACACTACTTTGATTCCTAGCCGATGGTTAGAAGTGGCAATAACAACAATCACAAAAAAATGGACTATTCTATCCATACTGCCAGTCAGCAGTTTATGAACACCATACTTTCCCTCAACCTTTTTACCCCTTATTGTATTACAGCTTCACTCTGGTGGCTTCGTATGTCCAGTATTCTAAAATATAGTCACAAAAAAATAACACTGTTTAACGAGTTACAGCCTGAACCGTGTAATCCATGGATAGCCATATGTCTGGGGAGATGACAGTTTAAGTGATGAGTTTTGTTGCATGTGTACACCATTCCTCAGGAACCTATCGCTTTGATTTAAAAGGTACAGTGCACTTGGCTTGTTCTCCCAACATGTGCTAAAGTTCTGTGTTTCTTGCTGTAATAGATTACTTAGCAATTCATGCTAATGTTTTGGGGGCAAATTGCTTTCCCATGTTTTATATTATGAACACTTGTTTGGGTCTGGTTCTGTGAGGAATTGAGTGCTTTCAACTGCCAATTAAAACCATGCTAATGGAAGGCACGTTACACTTCACAGATGTGCAGTGCTATTGCAGGATCGATCCCCTGGTGTAGACAGTGTGGATACTCTCTGAATGTGGAGCTAATACCAATGACTCATTAGAGGCACTGCACCAGATTATCAGAGCACATAGGAGTAGCAATTCATTTTGTCAGGAACTGCAACGAAAAGGTAGTTGTTTGATTATTTATTTATTTGGCTGTGCACAGCCTAATTCCCATCTCTTAGTGACAAGAAAAATGTTTAGGTTTCAGCTTTTCTAGTGCTCATAAAATATGTATTTAAAACTCTGGAATGTACTCAAAGACATCATCTTTCTCTCATCTCCCTAGTTTTTAACATCCCCATATTGATGGGATAGTATATTTTACTATTCATTAATGTGTTATCTTTTGGTAATGTATAAGCAAAGTTTTGAACTCCCTATCATTGCTGTGTGTGCACGTGTTTGTGTATGAGCACCTTACTGTTTGAAATGGCCGTGAACAGGACACTGTTTCCTTTCCAACACTGGCAAACATCTTCCCGACTCATCCCAGGTAATGAATATGCTAGGCTACATATTTGCAGCTAACTGAAGTGTGTATCTGAAGACTAAGGCCTTTTTTTTCCCACTGAAAGCCTTTATGTTGCTCACTGTTCACCTAAGTAAATCATATTGCTACTGGTTATTTCCCAACCATTGAACGTTTAATGAAAAGAGTTAAATTCAGACCCAAGAAAAGTAGCTACAATTCCATGTTTCTCCATGTATTGGTGGCTTTTTTCTTATGCTGCTCTGGATCCAGTAATTAAGAAATAAGTACTCAAGAAGAAAAGCACTGTGCAATGACTAAGTTAAGCAATTTGGAAGTAGCTCCATGCTGACTTGTCCTTGTTCTGGTGTAGCATTTTGAAAGTCTATACATCAAAATAAATTAGTTTTTTTTAGGTTCATGGAACTTAAATAATCATAGAATCCACTGAGAGGGAAAGGACCCACAAGGATCATTGATTCCAACTCCTCGCCCTGCGCAAGACACCCAAAGAGTCACACCATGTGCCTGAGAGCATTGTCCAAATGCTTCTTGAACTGAGACAGGCTTGGAGCTGTGACAACTTCCCTGGGGAGCCTGTTCCAGTGCCCAGCTACTCTCTGTGTGAAAAACCTTTTATTAGTATCTGACCTAAACCTCCCCTGACTCAGCTTCATGCCCTTTCCTTGAGTCCTGTCACTGGTCATGAGACTGAATATGTTGGTACTTGTCCCTCCACTTCACCTTGTGAGGATGCTGAAGACAGAAATGAGGTCTCCCCTCAGAATCTTCCCATCATTTAGACCTTATAGTGTCTCCAAAAGGAAAGCTAGAACACTGATTTTGTTTCATCATCACTCCTTATATAGAATCATAGACTCATTAAGGTCTAAGATCATTGAGTTCAACCATCAACCTAGAACTGCCTTGTTCACCACTAAACCATATCACCACGTGCCACTTTCACTGAGTTTTTGAACACTTCCAGGGATGGGGACTCCAACACTTCCTTGTCAGCCTATTCCAATGCCTGACCACTCTATTAGTGAAGAAATTTTTCCTAATATCTAATCTAAACCTTCCCTGGCACAACTTGAGACCATTTTCTCTCATCCTACAGCTTGTTACTAGGGAGAAGACACTGACCCCCCCCAGCTAAAACCTTCTTTCAGGCAGTTGTAGAGAGCGATGAGGTCCGAGCCTCCTTTTCTCCAGGCTAAACGTACCCAGCTCCCTCAGCTGCTCCTCATAAGACATGTGCCCCAAGCCCCTCCACCAGCTTCATTGTCCTTCTCTAGACAAGCTTGAGCACCTCAGTGGCCTTTTTGAAATGAGGGGCCCAGAACTGGACACAGGTTTCAAGGTGGGGCCTCACCAGTGCTGAGTAAGGGGGACTATTCTTTCCCTAGTGCTGCTGGCCACATTATGGCTAATACAGACCAGGATGCCATTGGCTTTCTTGGCCACCTGGGCACACTGCTGGCTCATGTTCAGCTGTCAACCAACATCCTTAGGTCCTTTTCTGATGAGTAGCTTGACAGGAACTGTTGCTCAATTCTGTATGTTCCAACTCTCATCCCCAGGAAACAATGAGACTTATTTGAGTTCTTAGTTCCAGCAAAGAAAACTAAGAGCTACCTGGAGAAGCAGCTGGCTCTGTTGAAAATAAACTAAAGTCATTATTTGAATGGCTTATTGCTAGATCATGATTTTTTGCCCACGAGCCAAAAGATAAGATGAAAAAAAAGTCAGAACAACAGCTAGCAGGTACAGCGACTTGGCTGTGGTGCCAACCTTTGCAAAAGTAATAGATAAATATGTAGCAGTTCACAAAAAAAGAGATTGAGGATGATTTTATCACACTTGATAAATAAAAAAAGTTAGAAATTTGAAAGAGTAATAAATAAAATGGTTAGAAGTGGATGACAGTTTATCTACTATGCACTAAGTATCCCCACACCTTACTTTTTACATGAAAGCAAGTTTAACTTTGATGTAAGTAAATAGATATGCACAGATATGATATTGGTTGTGCTGTGTCACAATGTAGCCCCTCAACAGACTCTTCCATAGATTTTTAATGCATAGATATTATGGAAGGCCATATAGTTCATTCTTATCCTGTATTAATATGTCCCACCCTTATCCTCCAAGAAGTTTAAAGCACTATTGAATATTTTTCCCTGAAACCATGTGTCATTCTATTCTGAAGAATCTAACTCTAATCCCTGTTTCTAGGTAGGGTTAACAGTTCTATTGAACAGAGTTACTGAAATTTTGTAAGAAAACTAACATGGAAATATTTGTTATAATTTTTAAAAATCTTTCACCCTAATTTTGTAAGTCCAAGAAATTTTTTGAGTTTTATCTATGTTAAGAATTATTGAAGGTTTTTATTTATAATAGAAAAGATTCAAATTACTGGAAAAATTTTTCCCCTAGTTTTGGGAAGTGTTGCCAAGTGAGTTTTGAGTTTTGGGTGAATTATATTATTCTCCTGCCAGTTCCAGAAGGAGTTTCAGAAGGAGTCTTGGTTCTGGTAGTAATGGTCTAAATATATATATATATATATATGTTAAATATACACAGACTCCCTGCTACCATCACATATCATGTGGTTTATCCAAATCTGAAACTGACAAGCAGTAGTACGCACCTTCATATTGCATTCCATTTAATGGGCGCCAGTGAACTGGACACTGTTGTGTCTGTGTCTGCTGTGGCTTTAGCTCCCACAGATAGAAGTAAACAGTACCCAAGGCAAAGTCTGCAGAGACTGAGCTTCCATCCAGTCTTCTTTAATCTTCAGCCAGTTGGACAGCTTGGGAGTACTTCAAGAATCTATACTGTATGTGAAAGGGAATCCCATATCCTCCGGTTGTTTTCTTTTTTTCTTTTTTTTTTTTTCCTTCCCCCCAGTCATCACACTCTAGTCTTTGGGATATCATCCCCTTTTACTTTTTGTGTTTGTATATCTCCAGGTTTCATCAATCATTGGCACTTAGTTCATATGTTTCCACACTGGGAGAATATATGGTGGGAATTCAACATTCAGTACAAATGGGTTTCAATTAATTTGTGAATTCTACAGAAGGCTAAGTGTTAGCCTCCTCTGATTATTACAGGGCTGCATAGCAAGCTGCCATCCTGTCTTTATTTCCAGCTCGGTTGCATCCCAGTGGTTGAATGCACAGTCTGCTCATACACACAAAGCTTGCCAGAGGCGAAACGCCTCCCAGCACAGGGACTCTTTTGTCCTGTATGTTCAAGATCTTGCACTGTCCTGTCTCTGAACAATGACCAGAACTCAGCATAAATAATCATTGTGGTCGAAGTCTTTTAGCTTTTTTTTTTAAGGTTTCATCCAAAAGCATGTCTTCTCTAACTGCTATTAGATACCTAAAAAATATGGATAGCACACATGTGAGTAGAATGGCTTCTCAAACAGTAATATAGCTTCATATTTAGGCTTGAAAATGCATGTGAGTGTATCTTTGATCTGTGGGTGGCATTCTGTATCCAAATGTGCTGTACAAATATTATTTATCCTTTCAGTCAAGTCATTTATGACTATCTGACTTTAAAGAAAAGCCAACAAGATTCCAGTTTAAAAACATAATATTCATAACTTCCCCCACTCCCCCCCCACCTCAAATCACATTTCATCTTGCCAGACTCTCATTCAAATAGATTGTTTTGCAAGTTCTAAACACCTAACAGTTAATTTGTAATACACTCAGAGTACAGAACAATATATACAAGGAACTGTCTGATCTTTGCCAGGCAACTGAAGAATTGGAATTCTTCAAAAAGTTGAAGAGAAAAGGATTTGCAAATAACATTTAATAAATTACTGACTGATTCTATTAACCCATTATATGTTGGTTGTTTAAACTAGTTAAGCTAATGGTTCACATAGTTTCGTCTACAAGGCAATGTATTTTTTGTCATAAAGTTTGGTGTCCTCAAATTATTTTGCACATTATCAGACTATTTAAGATATTAAAGAGGATATTTAAAGTCATGAAGTGACTGACAGCCATCTATCTCTGTAAAACAAACCTGCCTTTTGTAGGGAAGGGGGTGACTGACGGCCAGAGCAGCTGGGGAAGGGGGTGGTGGAGCGGCTGGGTCAGCGCATGGGTGGAAGGCTGCAAGGAAGGTTCTGGAGGAAGCCCTGCCTGCTGGTGACTCACCTCTCAGCATTCATCTCCCAGTGACACTGATAAATGGAGTGCCAGAGTGGTATTAGGACACATAGTACAGGACTTTGGTCTGTGGAACAGTATTCAAGGTTCAGTGGTAGAGGTGCCTAAGGAGTCAGTGGAATTACACATTTTTGCTTGATCTCTACATCTAGGCTGTTCCTTAAGACCTAATGGGCCTGAGCTCAGCGCCCCAGTTGTGCAGCCGCACTTGGTTTTGCAAACAGTGTAGTGGTAATGTACTCACAGATGTATGTAGATTGGATATAGGTTATAGAGATAGATAGATACACAGATACAGAGAGATATAAAGTTGATAGAGAGAGAGGTAGAGATAGAGGTAGAAGTAGATGCATGCACTGATACACTAGTATAGCCATAATTCAGAGCTGGGTTACTGGAGTCATTTGCCGTGTCTCTGTAACAGGTATGTAGACATGCTTTGTGTCTGCTTAATACTGGAGCTGTTATAGCAATGAGGATCAGACCTTAAGGTTTATTAAAAACATTTACAAAACTGTACAAATAAAATTGAAAAGTCTGCAGCCAATTAATAAAGCTGTGGCTCTGCAGGAACAGTTATTACTGCACTGTACACAAGAGACATTTCACAGTAATGTAAGCAACAAAATTTGAATTCTTCTGCTCCAAAAATGAAGGCCCTTGACTAACTAGAAACCTTCAGGAACCACTGACAATATGGGCTCACAGCACGCTGTGGAGCATTCCTGGCTATGTCTTGCAGAGTGGAGCTGGTGCACAATGCAACCCTTCCTGCAACACCATAATTTGCTCTTCGGAAATTTATTTTTATAGAGTAATAAAAGTTTTAAAATTTAATTATTTTTAACACAAATTTCTCAACATAAACACATCACGCACATTTCTTCATTTAAAAATTTCTGAAAGAGTTGTGTTGATGTGACCTCTCTTTGGTAGAATTAGACTTTGGCGCAACATTGGTTGCCTACAGGGAAACCCATTCTCCTCAGGCCAGAAGGATTTTCAGTGGGAATGGGTGTACTTTTGAAAGTTTTCCAAGTGAGGAATTTCCAGCAATACACAGAATTTTGGCTCAGATAACACATACATATTGGTTAAGAAAATAAAACTTTATCGCTGCAAATTAAAGTTGATACTGTATTTGAACAATGAAATTGGCTAATTGATGCCAAATACACTTGTTAACAGGTATCTAATTTTAACTGATCTGTGTATGTATGATTTACTGCCTCACACTATTATCTTCTGTTACTTAAGGCATCCTGCTTTATCTGATTATCTGGCAGCAGTAATCATTTATTTCCTGAGGTATTGGAACACGACACAGGCTGTTCCTGCATTGTATTAATGTGTAAAATACACCCCCCCTAATCAATCTTGCCTTGCAAGTGTGGTCATGAGGGTCAAAGCAGAGCCTGTGATGGGAACTCATCACACTCAAATGTTCTCCCCATTCCATGATCGCCCTGCTGTTGCAATCAAGATCCACTTCAAGAGATTTTGTCCTCTTCTTACAGGGGATAAATCGCTGTTATCTCAGTCACAGTGACTAATTCCTACCTACATCTGCTAAACTTGGAAGGACTTCAGCTGATGGACCACAGTTCTGACTGGTGACAAGGTGGGGGCCACCACATCTACATGGTATGTCTGTGTTCTATTCAGGCTCTATAATGCCTTTTTTTTTCCAATGCTATTCTAGCCTGAACCAAGATGACTGTGCTAGCATGCAGTCCCTGACTCAGAAGCACAGCAGTCTGAATAGACTTGGCAGAAGAAAACTAGGACAGGAAACAGAAGTGTGAAGGGACTTGCCCAGCAGACAAGCTACAGCTCATATCCAGACTTCTTGACAGGTAAAGGGACATGATCTTTAGATTGCTGTTCTTTGGATGCAGGATGGTGCAACACTTCCAAGACAGCAAGAAACTCACTAGGCAATGTTGATGTATATCAGGGAAGGAAGTGCCTGCCGAGAGTGGCACCATGATGTAGCCTGCCTAAGAAGTCAGGGTTACACTGAATGAGTGTCAAGTGCGTGTGTTTCCCTCAAACTGCTGCTTCTGTGTATGAGGAGGAACACAGACAGGCATGGGAGACAGCAGAGGCTGCTGCTGTAGGACAGAGAGGATGACTTGGCACTTCTATCCCCAGTAGTTGAATTACTACAGCTCTGCTGCCTCCCTTTTCCCCATACCTTTTTCTCTGAACCCACACTCCTTCCATCTCTCCTCCATCCAAGTGGTGTTTAGGCATCATGGCTGTCTAACACCTTTCCTCCTCCCTTTCCTCTCTCCTTTCCTCCTTTGCCCTGTGGGCTGCATAGCAAGCCCAGGCAGAAGGTAACACACAGGAAGGGACAGTATGGCAGGAATGGGGGTAGGCTACAGCGTAAGGAAGAGACCATGCACAGAGGAAGGCTGAGACTGAAAGGACTGTGCTCCAAATTCAAAGAGGAAAACAAGAGGGAAATCTGAGAAAAAGAGAGCTTTCCCACAACCCACATCCCCACATGCCTGTGTGAACCACAGCTCTCTCCTCAGTGTTCTCATTCCCAGCCATCTCCTCCCTGGGCCACCAACAGAAACCTGAGTGTCTTCATGCAGCTGAGAAGCCTCCAGTCATCCTTATTGATTTCATAATTTCTATTTGATAGACATTCACATATAAAAATATTGTGAATAGGATTTTATCATTTCCATTCTGCTCCTTCACCTCTAAGCCAATTTTATTTGCTATGACATGCAGCCATGAGGTTTATATTTTCCCCACAGTCCCTCTTTCCCAGAAGTCTTGTACTAACTGTACAAGCATATAGAAACTGGGTATTATCCTTTAAGTGGTCTGTAAGTCCTTTAGTTACCCTTGTCCTTGTCTATAATTAAGAAATTTCCAGAACAATTCCAGGGAACCAGTTTAGTGAAGTATTGTGTATTGCCTCTGCTGAGGATAGAGCTGTTTTTATTGTGTCATTGTGTAGAGAATAAGTAACACAATATGCTTACAGAAATTACGAGTGACGCCTTCCTGTACTTGTTAAAAACATAGACTTGCAAAGACATTTGATTTCAGTGTTATTTCAGAAAATTCACTATAGTTTTTTGCATAACATTTCTGAAATACATGCGACCTCAATTTTCTTCACCCAGAGTCAGTAAGAAATGCAATCCCCTGTCCCACCTGGAAGTGATCTCTCTTTCTGGTCCAACAATTGTAGTATGCCCAGCTAAGTTGGTAATTATGATTGTTAGTTTTGTCATGATTTCTTAAGATCTTATTTTAATAGAAGGCAATCACAAAACAATATTAAACATGCCAGTGCTAATTATGCTTGTTCTTTAGACAATTGTGCTGTCACTGAACTGATGTGTTAGAAAAAATTTGAGGATCTTTGACAAGCAAAGTGTGTCATACGCAAACATATGTGGGCACTCAGTACTAAAAGAAATAATGCCAGATGTGTGTTTGCACAATAGTATGATTCATGATTACTGAAATCTGTGTGATGGGAAAAATTTAGTGCTTTTTAAACCATTTTGATATTATTTTCCATCGAAACACTGCCCTTCTTTCATGATTTTTACGGAGAAGACCTTTCTATCTCCCCTTTCTTTTCTTTCAGGTAGAAAGCATCATGTCACGGATGCCACTATTCCAGCTGGAAGATATTCTTCAGGCATAATGGGACTCTGGGATTCCCCTTAGATGTCAATTGCCAGCCTGCATACTTTAAAAGACAATAATTTGATTGGCTTTAGTCAATAAAAGTATTAGGTATTTAGTCAGCTCACATTTTAAAAGTCAAATGTCACAAGTTATTCACTCACATTACTAGGAATCTGTGCTCGTAACCCTTTGTGTGCCATCACGTAAACTTTGCTGTCACAATAGTTTCTTCCATAAAATTATTTCTAACATTATATTGTATTTCTGCAGAAATATGAAATCTTGTACTTTTAGATGATTTCTAATCTACTAATACACAAGAAAAATTTTGTCCTAAGAAAATGTCCTTAACAGGGAATTACTTCTAAGAACGCTTTACATTCAGGTTATAAAAACCCCCCAATACACTCAAACACAGGATTACTCCTCTTTGAAGAACCTGTTCAGGGTACAGTGGAATTTCTGTGATTGCTGTTTGCAAAGGGCATTGCACAGATGCACATTTTCACAAGTAGGCTCCTACATAGCCAAATCCTCATGCAGGGAGTAATGGACAATGTCCCAGCATTGTGCTGAAGCACAGACTTTGTAGACCTTGTCAACAGTACTCTATCTTCTGCACACCTTCCTCTGTCCACTGCCTTGCTTCGTTTTTGTGAGATGTAATGAGAAACACTGGTCGGAACATTCCTGCCTTGACTGTGATCTTGGGCATTTCCAGGCTTTGTGTCAGAGGCTTTCATTCAAATGCCATACTTCATTCCATGAGGATATCAAGAACACCTAAGAGATGAGGGATGTTTCTCTGGCAGATTTTCCATGCAGAAATAGACACTGCTCTCAGGCACTTGCCTGCCCTTGCCCTTACAGACGACAATAGGATACATTTTTTTTTTTGCGCACAGTAGTTATGCCTCTTTTGTTAGTTCACCATATTTCCTGCCAGGTGTCTTGCTTTCCACTGGTTTAGGTTTGTTTTATTTCATGGCTTAGACTATTTAAATGAATATCTCCATGGAGATATTAAAAACCTGAGCAGACATGTGCCTGAACCACCTGTTCCAGCTGACCCTGCTGGAGCTGGGGATGGGTTAGATAATCCAGGAGGTTTCTTCCAGCCCCAGCAATTCTGTAGTTCTGTGAAACAGAAGCCAATACAAATTTTCCTACCATATGTAAATGAGATTTATATTTCCCCCACTTGAGAGAATTCTTATAACTGACTTAGAGGAAAATAGAAAACAGCATTTAGCACTTGCCTGAAGATTTGCAATCTCCCACAAGCACTTACTGACATAGACGATGATGACATATTTCAGATCATATATGCTGAAGAATATTCAAGTTTTTTTTGGCGTACAGCTCTGCTCCTTCGTTTTCCCCCTCACTTCTGCTCTATGACTGTGTGAAACAGAAACTGTCTTACCAGCATGCTTAATGCCACAGAACAGAGTGAGCAACATTTCTTATGGTTGTTAGACAGAGTCTCCTCATCTTCTCACCTTCCTATAAAAATGAGTGACCCGATTAAGAATCAGCACAGTTCTTAAATAAAACAACCTTTCCTCAGCTGAGGAGATACAATACCCAATAAATATCGACACTGTAGGGCCAGCCTATGTTTTCAAGGAACAAAGTACCTCTGGGTGAGGTTTGGTGCACGCACCTAGTAAAATAGACATCATGCACCCTAGGCACTGTCTATTTTGGGGTTGAGGAGGAATTTCACCTCTTTTACAGGGAGATCTCAATTAAGTGTTTTGAAGCTATTTGGTAAGGCCAAAGGATAGACTGTGCCCACTTTGATGCTGTTCAAAATCTCCTGTCCCAAGCTACTACACAAAGAGAAATAAAAACTTACAATTCTGTGTGAGCCACTATAACAAACAACAGCAAGAAAGCTGAGCAGATTTTAGCATAGTTAGTTTTTTCCAGGGGGCATACTTTTTCCTGCTCAGAATGGGGTTTATTGTGCTAAGTAGCCTATCCAGTCACCTGCCATTTCTCACCTCTGCACTGTTGGCATGAACACCTGAGTATCAATACTTCAACTTTTAGGAAAGGGGAGCCTGGGGTTGTATATCATTCTGCCTGGCATTCAAATTGTAAGTAATGCATCCTTTGGAATGTTTTGCTTAAACGCACACAAGTATCTGGAGACTTGAAGCCTAAGGCCCTATTGTCCAAGCATATGTAATATGGAGTTAAATACCTCTTTGTTTAGCTATTAGTTTCTTCTCAGCTGCTGCAAGAACATCTGTTACAAGCTGCAAACCACTCCAGCATACAGAAATAGCCTTCCACCTCCCTGTCTTCCCAACTCTCCTTTTTACTTACTTCTGGAAAAAATGAAGTATTAATTCTTTACATTACACACATAAAAAAAGAAATGCTGTAGGTGCTTCCAAAACACAGGAAAAGACAGTGCTGCAGACAATACGTTGTCCAAGTAATAAACAGAACCGTGAGAGGAAAGAATGTAACATGGCAACAGGGTGGTAACAGTAAGCACACACCTAATTAGTTAGAATGTTATTTGTGGTTAATTAAAGAGATGTCACTGAGCTCCTTTCCTGGTATGGGACAAATCTTAAGGTTCTGGTTGGCTGTGTTACAAAAAAGAGATTGAAAAGGTGGTCTTGCGATAATTTATTTAGCACTACTGTCCCCAGAAGAACAGAGGTCAGAGAGCAGAAATCAGAGAGCCAAAAAAGAACTAGGCAATTTCATTTAAACCATTGGCTAGTTAGATTTTTATTCTGGAAAAAAACTCCAAAATTGATAAAGTATGTTTAATGCAGAATTTTGAGTAACAGTGTCCAGTTACGTTAGGCAATTAGATGTTAGAAACTTTAATGATGGAAGACAGTTTTTGCCACAAAATTGAACAATTAAATTACTAAACAAACAAAAAGAATAGTTACATCGCAGGTGTAGGTCTTGCCCAGGAAAATATAACAGATCTTACCAGACCTGGGAACTGACACACCTGCCGTTTGTGGACTTGCCTACCAGATTTTACTATGGGTGATAGAGAATCCAAATAACTCCATCAATGCACGATTAAAATCAGGATGAACTCTCTTGCCTTTTGACCCATTGCCCTTCCTGCATTTACTTTGACTACTCTTGAGTGCTAGTTCTCTTTCCATACACAGATACAGCAAATGCACCTCAACTTTCAGACAAGTTTTTACCAACTGTACAGAAAGCTATTGTCCTAAGTATGTACTTGAGAACTCTCTCAGACAATAAAATTTCTTATATACATCCAATGTACAGAATTAATCTTTGGTTATTCATTGTTAGCACTCTATTATATTTAACTTCTTAGTCCTAATCCCTACTCATAATGTGCTTGATTAGGGTGCTTTTTAATGTTTCCTTGTTTTTAGACATATTCAGAGATAGAAAGTTTCAAGAACGTTGAATGTGCATACATATCTCCAAATATTCTCTGCAACTGTACATGATGCCTTCCATAAACTTCACTTCAGATAAAAATTTTCTTTGAATAGAAGTGATTTTACCCATTCTGTTTTTTCATTAGGCAGCACAAAAATCCCTGGAAAGTTAATAGATGGTGATATCTGTGAAATCAGTGTTTAACTTTTATCATGACAATATTTACTTCTGTCAACTTGAAGAGTTAATGCAATTTCTTAAAGATCATTTAAGAAAAATGTGATAAAACATGGGAATGTCTGACAGTAGAAATGTGAGATTTGCTCAGATACAAATCAAAATGTATCAGAAAACAGCCACTGAAACATTTTTCCAATTGTCTGTAAAAGGAGAACTCTAAAGACCTACAGCAGGAATATAGATGCATGCTCTGGGGACGTTTCTGGCTTTCAGATTCCTGCTTTTTTGCTGCCAAAGGCCAAAGCCAAACATATTGCTGAGGCTTTAAGACACATTTTCATCAGTAAAATATCTTATAAAATAGATCCCAAAAACATTGAATGACTGCCAAAATGTCAATTTATTTTTTTATGTCCTCATTGAGCAATGAAATATTTATGTTAATAAAGGCATACTATAATAAATTAGTATTATGGAAACACCATTCACAGTTTTTAATTAGCAATAAGCACTGCAATTAAAAATGAGGACACTCTATGTTCTTCCTTCTTTAAGTTCTCTTGTCAGATCACAGTGCTCTGTACAACAAAAATGTTGCAGAGATATATTGGAGCAGGAATGTATGACACTCATTCTGATTTTGGTTTTTTCCAAAATTATTTATGAGTAATCTACGTTATCCTGTTGCATGATCAGAGTCCAGCCTAGTGCTGTTAACACTGTATTTGCAACCATTCTCAGTTTAAGAAAGATTCTTGCTATGTAGAGTTTTCACTTCCAGACTTTAAAAGTGTATGTTGTTGCACTAACTTAAGCAGTTCCTTCACACCCGAAGGCACAATTGGTTCATAGAAATAGTGTAAAGACTAAATGTTAGTGTTGTTAAGCTTCCTTGCATGCAAAAGCTGCAAGTTATCACTCTAACATTAACAAGTGCTCATTTCCAGCATCAGTAACTTGAACAGTGTAAGTTTAACACATGGAGAAGCTTTTATTCTGTAGCTGAGAGACCTGAATGGTATTGTGTTACCACTCCTGAGCTGGCAATGGGAGTTGAGGCAAGGGCTGGCACTGAAGCTTGCTTTGAGAGCAAGCAGTGCTCCAGATTACTATTTCCTATTTTGGACTTAAATTTGATCCACTTGCAGCTGATGCTGGATGTGACAGATAATATCCTGGATATCTAATTTATATTTGATTATTTAAGGTGAGATTTTCCAAATGGTCTCAGTGCTGGAATAAACCCTCTACCATTGAAGTCACCGCCAAAACGAGAAGAGGTTGAAAAAAAGATCCCATCCTTACTAGCCATTAAAATATCTGGTGAAGAAACAGAAAGACAGATATAATTTTTATGCTGGTTCTCCAGAAAGTGTGCCAACTTTTAAGATTTTCTTTATGAGCTTGGACTCCTCACCCAGCTTCCTTTTGAAATCAGCACACAATAGGAAGTGCAAAATACATGTTTTCAACTAAAGACTCCTGGGATCGTTGTTCTTACCTTCTTCTTCCTCTAGATACAGAGCACCTGGAATGGTGTCAGGCATCCCATAAATAGGGAAGGCTGCTACTACAAAAAGAAATAGAGTCTGATGTAAATTGACAGGCAAGTAAGATGGGGTTGTGACAAAAGAAGGAAGTGGGGAAAAAGTGAAGAGGAGGATCATGCAGTAATTTGCCTAAGAACACTTCTGAACCCATACATATTTTTCCTGAAAAGGAAGATTGTTTTAATTTAGTCTAACCTCCCTTTCATACATTTTTCTCCCATGTAATATCAGAAGCAATATTTTTTGATCTATAAATGCTGAGATTTCAGTAAAGCTATTAAAAAAATAAGTGCCTCCTTGGAAAGGGACGAAGAGAAATGTGTTCTATAAAGACAAGGAAAGCCAGATGTCACTTGTTAAGCATATGGATTGAGAAAAGTGAAAGGCAGATCTGAATGCTTAGAGAAGAGTCAGAGTATTCACTCCTCCAGCATGACACACTCTGTCTTGTAAATAATTGCTGTGTCCTCACACTCACACAGCTCATGGATTCCACAAGGGTGAGAGCATAAGACAGCCTTGCAGACACACTTTTGAGGTAACTCTAATTTGAGCTAGGAAGCTATCCAGTTTTGATGTCAGGAATTTTTAGTAATACCCACAGCATTTGGATAAGTGTTTCCCGTGGTGAGTTGGCCTCACCAAGAAAAATAAATGCCCTATATTGAGTCAAATAAGGCCAACATAGAGCATCGGTATCAGAATTTATTTTTCTTACTTTGCCAAACTTAAAACCTTAATGCAGTCAAGTCTGTGGGGCACTGGATCACTTGCCAATTGTGAGTGGTAGCTGAAATCAGCATTGGGCATTGGATCCTTCTTCTTAGGAACATATGTTAAAGGGGTTATTTCTTACAATATCAGAGCACATTTGGCAACAGGACTTCATGGACTAGGTTCTCTGCCCCTTCCTTGCCCCCCTGCTCCACAGTAAAGAGCTCTGCCACTGCATGAGTGTTACCAGAGAGGAGCTCTGCTTGTTGATGCCAGCCCTGGCCCTGGCCCTGGCCCTTCCCTGACTCCATGCAGGGCTATTGAAACAGTGGTGATGCATCTGCCAGTTTTCTGGAAATACAGAGCTTTCCTGGCAGGGGACATGCCCTACAAGCTGTTTCCAGGCAGATCACATTTGCATTGTGCTGTGTGAGTGATGCAAGATAAACCTGGCCAGCTAGAGGATCTGTTCCAGTGAGTTTTAAGAGCAGCACGTTAAAAGTCACACTATTACAGTAAAAACACACTGGTCGACTCCTTAGCGGGTACAGCTACAGTGATTTACACCAAGTCGAGAGTATGGTCCATTGAGTCAATGTATTTAACTGGTTTAGCTGTGGCAACAGCAATCGTATATGTGGACTTGTATGCTGACATATGCTCATCTACTTGCAAGGTTCAGACCTGCTTATGAACTGAGTGCTGCTCCCTGCAACGCCATATACATCGGATACTCAAACGTGATAATGATGGGAACAGATGTGGAAATATACAGCTAGAACTGGAACCTGGTCAGAGGATTGACTCTCATAGTGCCATGCTGGAAACAAGAAAAAAATAAAACAAGAGACAGAAAATATCCTTGCTTAAAAGAAACCACAACTTGTTCTAAATTTATTGTTCATATTCTCATTCTCTATGAAGGTTTTAAAAATGAGCAAATGCTTTAGGAACACAAAGCTCTCACTGTCTGCTGAAATGGCAAAGTCAGTTGCAGTCAAAGTAAAATTTCAAGATTTCCACTTTGAAGTGGAACTTGGAGTTAATGGGCTGGGCATGCCCTGATACATAGCACACAGCAACATACCTTGGTTGAATCATAGAAGCTAGAGATGGAAAAGACCTATTAGGTCATCTTTTCCACCTCCCTGCCAATGTAGGATTATTCTCTGCCAATTCAGGATTATTCTCGAATGTTTTCTAGTCTAGCTTTAAATGACTCAGGCTGTGGGGCTTCCACCACTTCCCCTGGGAGGCTGTTCCACAGGCTAATAGACTTTGCTGTTAGGAAAATTTTCCTGATATGTAGCCTGAATTTTACTTTGTTCCATTGCATTCTAGTTTTCCTTGTTAAAAGTGTATTACACTACCCTAGGTAATTTGTCTCTCTGAGTTGCTGTTTATGACCTTCAAATACTTTGAGATGGCTTCAAAATCCACCTTAATATGGATCTTAAGTAGCTTTATACACCACAGCTGTCATACGTAATATATGTGTAGCATCAATTAGATGATGATACTTAAAACATATTCATATTTTCGCTGTCATGCTGTGAGATCCTCCAATGAGGAACACATATTGCATCGCTTAGTAAACCTGAACTTGCCTCCTGCTGTTTGACAGCAATTGTACCCAAAATAATTGAAAAGCACCTACAGCTTGAAAAGTGCCGGAAGCTGCTTGACCATATAATGCTGATTTCCACCTGTGGAATTACAATACATGACAGGTTAAATTAACACAAGCACTTTCAGTATTGCCTTTTCCATACATTTTCCACATGTACATTTTGGAGTGAGAAGCTGACGTGGAGGTATGAGAGCTCTCTCAGGATGGGAAAAGAGAGGGCAAGGGCAAATCACTCTGCATCTGTGGATCCTGAAAGGGTGGAAACACTCTGATTTAGATGACCTTGGACTAAAAAAGCAACAGGTATGATTAAAGCTGTTAGGGAACTGTATGGGCCAGTGGCATCCTGGGGCCAAGGCACAAGGACTTCTGGCTTGCCATAGGTCAGGGTCTTGCAGCCAGGGCTGTCCCACCACTTCTAGCTGGGGAGCAGGCCAGGACAGGGCTGGAATGCTAAGCATCATTTACCAGTACCTACTGGGAAATGTGTTAAGACATTACTCTTTCATTATACAGCTGATCATACTTTAAAAACCTCCCTGGCTGTGCAGATGCCCACAGAGGGATGTGAGTGCCCTGTTGGTCCCTAAAAAACAGAGCTCTCTAGCACCCACTGCAGTGGACACTTCAGTCATAGAGACTCTCTCTGCACTGCTACGTGTGCTGGCCAAAGGGTTGCTGAGTTACCTATAGATGACCTCTTCCACTGATTTTTTCTACTTTGATGTGACCGTGAAGGGAATTGTGAGAAAATCTTAATCTTCACTGAGGGATATACAGATATTTCTTACCCTCAGCAAAATTTTCAGAGCTCTTTTTTGAGAAAATCTTGTCTTTTAATCTTTGTTGCTAAGGGATCACTGACATTCACAGGGCCAAGGTGCTAAGACCCTGGACACCATCCATTTATAATTTAAACATCCTCCCATTTTAAATTTACTGTTTGAATCAGAGTCAGATGTTTTGAGCAGAAGAACTCATTTAGTCACAAATTAATGGTAACATTTTAATACATGTTACAATCAACAGAATTAGGAGACTTCTTTTACAGGGAACCTTCATAAGATTCACTTTGCTACCACAGTCTCTCAGCTTTGCTACACACACTCACACTCATGAACATAAAGGCTTTGGAAAATTAAAAACTTTTCAGATCGAAATTTTTATCAACAACAAGAAGTAGAAAGCTGAAGCAAAGACGTTTCTTTAGATGTTAAGCAGAAAAATGTCCATAAGGTATTGCTGCAGGAGCAGTAAAAAAACCCCTACAAAACAAATCAGAACATTTGAGAAGTGTCATAGTTCAGCCTACGAACTTGCACACATGGAACATCGGCTTTTGCTCTGTGATTACTTCTAGCTGCTCCACAGAGGTCAGTAATTCCCTGGCACCATCTCTTTACATTTAGTTGTATGTGTGATCAGGGTCCATAAAACACATGTACACACCTTTTACATGCTCCCAGCACTCTTGGACAGTCTATCTCAAGACCCTCTGTTTCATCAAGAAAATTTGATGTACGGCATAGTCACTTTGGAAAACATATTTTCTTTCCCGTAGGTTTATATTGCAGCTTGTTAAGGACCAGCCGATCAACAAAAAATAGTTCCCTTTAAAACCACAATATTCTTGAGTAAAATAATCTTTTGCTGGTTTTTGCATCCTGTTCCAGTTGTTTCCCTTTCTCTCACCCAAAAATCATACTAGAGGGCATTTGTTGCATTGAATTCAAGAGTAGGTAAGGATAAAAGCCAGATCCATGTCACACCCCCCACCCCTTTCTTCTTCCCAGGCTTTGTTTTATTCCCAGTTCTCTACCTCCTTTCCCTCAGCAGCACAAGGAGACGGGGAATGCATGTTATGATCAGTTCATCACATGTTCGTGCTGCTACTTCCTCCTCAGGGAGAGGAGTCCTTCCCCTACACCAGTGTGGGGTCCCTCCCATGCGAGACAGTCCTCCCCAAATTTCTTCAGCGTGAGTCCTTGCTGTGGGCTGTAGTTCTTCATGAACTGCTCCATCATGAGTCCCTCATGGGGTCACAAGTCCAAACAGTAAACCTGCTC
Source organism: Platyrinchus mystaceus (assembly GCA_035041135.1). Taxonomy (NCBI): domain Eukaryota; kingdom Metazoa; phylum Chordata; class Aves; order Passeriformes; family Tyrannidae; genus Platyrinchus; species Platyrinchus mystaceus. Next base: position 19,091,490 of record JAWWLV010000121.1, on the reverse strand, counting down.
CAGTGTGGGTTCCTCTATCCATGGGTTTGCAGGTTCTGTCAGGAGCCTACTCCAGCATGGGCTTCCCAAGGAGTCACAGCCTTCTTTCAGGCATCCACCTGCTCCAGCATGGGGTCCTCCAGGGACTGCAGGTGAATATCTGCTCTATTATGGACATCCATGGACTGCAGGGGCACATCGTGCCTTACCCTGGCCTTCATCACAGACTGTCAGGGAATTTCAGCTCTGGTACCTGCAACACTCCCTGTCCCTACTTCTTCCTGACACTGACCTTGATGTCTTCAGAGTTCTTTCTCCCACATATTCCTCTCTCCCTCTGCAGTTGTCATTGCACAGTTCCCTCCTCCCATCCCTTCTTAAAGGCTTGTCCCAGAGGTGCTACCACCATTGCTCATTGTCTAGGCCTTAGCCAGCAGTAGGTACATCCTGGAGCTGGCTGGCATTGGCTCTGTCAGACATGGGGAAAGCTTCTGGCATCTTCTCAGAGAAGATGCTACTCCTGTAGCTCCCCTTCAACCAGAACCTTGCCACATAAACCCAAAATAATGGTATAATCTGAACAGAGAATGTTTTTGGGAAACATTATCAAATTAGCACTGAAGGACTGACTTAGTCAGCAGTTACCTTCATTTTACAAACACTTACAGACATATACTTAAAAGAGTATACTAAGGAATGAATTAATTGGCAATAATTCATGGGAATGCATCTGTTTTGTGAGAGTCAAATTAAAAATGGGAACCATTCTTTTCTGGCCTTTTATTAGTATAAAATATATTTAATTATTTTATTCCTTGAGCCAAACAATATGTACAGCAGTGTTTTGAAATACAGAACAAAGGAAATAGCACAAATTATTTCAAGATAGTACTTGGGTGTGATATGGATAACAACTAAGTTAAAGTTGCTTTAAGGACATAAACCCTCCTGGTTCTTTCCATGTCTCTGACAAAATTTTAAAGCACGTTGACATTTTATAGAGAGACTATACAGCTATGAAGACTTCGGAGGACCCCATTTTTTATTGAGACTAAGTGCTCTAAGTATGCCAGTGTATATTCTTAATAATTAATGCATATATGGCAATGCAGACAGACCACACAAAGCTATGGAGTTAAAAGGGGAACCATCTGTCCTTCCTTTCCCTGCTATCTCCTCTGTGCAGGGATGCCACAGCTCTCAGAGAGCTACATCACCTCTGGGCAAAAATGACAGGGAAGGTGGATCAACAGGTTATGCTATGGCAGCAGCAGTCACCTGGCACAAGCATATGCCAAGACAGGGCTATTCTTGGCCCAGCAAACTTGAACACCAGGTGGACCTCAACTGCCTCTGTGATGCTTCATCTTTAAGGATGCTCTAGAGGCAATAGAGAAACTCACTTTCCCCAGCAGTGCAAGAGCCATGAGTGAGTCAAATTCTGCAGGTATAGAAAGAGAGCAGCACAAGTCATAGATGAGAAAGTGGCCCAAACAGCACAGAGCCAGATACTAATACCCTTACTCATAGTCAGTAGCATTCTGCTTCATAAACTGTCCCTTGTGGCACTTCTAATTTGGTTCTCAGAGGAAGGTTTTATTAAGTCAGAGTATCAGAGGATGATCTTAGTGTTGAAGACTTAAATTAGGCAATCACTGAAAATCTAAGGACCGTTAAGGGGGAAAGGGCCAGATCTTGTGTTTCTGTTTTCTTCCACAAAATGTGGTTTAAGGTCTTAAGGGACAGTTCATGCATTTTTACTGATTGGTGTGTGAAGCCAGCTGAACTGAGTCTCTCCCGCCCATGCAGCAGAGCTGAAAAGCTGAAGAAGCAGAGCTGGGAAGACTTTACATTTGCCTGCTTATTGAAAATAATAGATATTAATAGATATTAATAATGTCAAACCAATTAAGCTTAAAGGCATCCTTAATGACTGTGATAAAGGCATTACCATTCAGTGCAAAACCAAATGGTATTAGATTAAGTGCTGGGCATTCGCATTTCAGATGATGGTAGTAATCTGAATTTCCCATTATAGAATTTATGCCAGAATAAGACTCTTGCCAAGGATGATTTAACTACTTACACTGTCAAACTGACCTTGTAGCTCATAGAAAGAAAGTATTGATTGCAATTTCATTGTATTTCATGACAAATTAAGAAATGGGCAGTGTTTCAAACTATGAACTCAAATTATAAGGAAAATCTTCTCTACTGGCAGCTGTATTTAGAAGTGGTATATCCCAGCTAATATAAACTAAATAAGCAGTTTCTTCTTTCACTGAAACCAAAGGTATTTCTCTAATGATAAGATAGGACTTGCTTAGAAAAAGGATGCCATTATCTTCTGTGTGCTTTCTGCAGTTCAGCTTTCCCAGAATCGAGTTACAGTGTAAACATTTGCTTTACTTATCAGTTCTGTGCTGGAGCAAACAAGGTCTTAAGAAGTCTCTCAAGGTGACAGAAGGGTATAAGGGGAAAAGAACAATGATGGCATAGTTGAAAGAGGAAGATATAACTGTTTAATTTTCTTTGATTTCATTATACTGTACACAAGAATAAACCAAAACAATGTTTTATTAACATTTTTTAACCGAGTGCAATAGACATGAGTAAATATGTGCCTTAGACCCACAGATGTCTAGAAATTTTAAAACTTTAAAAAAATCCTTTTTTACTGCAATATTCATGTATGTCAAATATACATCTTTTAAAATTGGCCTAAAAACATAGATAAAAAATGTTCTAGAAATGGTAACAGAGAATTGATATAATCTCACTGACTGGGAAATAAACACAGTGAATGTTACTTCTTTTTTGCAATTTCCCTCCTATAGGCTGGTGGGCTGTGTGCTGTGATTCTTCTGAAAATCTTCGCACAATGCTATGGAAACCATTTGATATTTATAGCTTATGATTAATGTTTTATTTGCTGGTAAAGTTTGTTTGGCACCAAGTCTCCATCACCGGATTTAGCTCACTTTGCTTACTTAGAGTTTAAATAACAAGGTACACCAACAACTATTTTTAAGATTAACATCAGGTTGAGTATGAATGTACAGTCCTGCAATTAATAAAGCGCATTTCATGCTCCTACTGAAGGACATGTTAATGCAATATGGCTTTTTGTTATGCAAATGCAGTTTCTGCTCATGATTCTGTACAGACACAATCCTACACAAAGTAGTGATTTCAACAGCAGAGAATACGTTTAGAAAATCTGAGGGAAAAATTCATGAAAAGGAAGAAAGATTTTTGATGACTTTTGATACAGGTAATTCAAGTGCAAACAGTGAAAAGATTTCAGAAAGGAAATCATAGATGTTGTTAAGTGAAAATTTTCTCATGTCACCGCTACGTCTGTTCAGGATTCTCCTTTACAGGAGTAATAGCATTTTAGTAAAAACAGTGATAACAACTTCATTATCTCCAGAATATAAAGAATATGAAAGTAAATCATGACTGAGCCATGGCTCAGTGCAGTGTGTGTCCTTGACGTGGTCTGTCATGATTCTGTGCCATTCAAGATGACGCAAGTTTTTTCTACCGGGTTGCCTACCCTTTGCCTGATGACCCCACAGCAAAGTGCAAAGAAGAAAGAGTTGTGTGGGAACAGTGCAGTTTTTCAACCCCAGATATTATTTGGTGTCTAGAGACATTGACACCTTTTCTTTCTGTCAGAGGATCCTATACGCAAAACAGAGACCTGAGAGGACAACAAAAACTGCTAAAGTTTGTGCTATGGGCATGTTACTAGTGGATACACGTCCTGCCCTTTGCCAACCCCTGCTTCAGGCAGCAGTCTCTTCAATCTGAGTGGTAGCACTGGTCCTGCCTGTAAGGAAAGGAGCCACACTGCAAGCAATGCATGGATTTGTGGTGAAGTTATTCCACTATGTACTGTTTTAGATAAATTTTTGCTTTCTCCTCTACTCTGAATGTTATTTAGTATGTCATGATGGCCGAAGTTTTAATGGCCAAATGCAGCCAATGACTGCATTCTTGGAAAAGGTGTGAGTAAAGAGAGGACAAATTGTAACACGTGGGGTGTGAAACAGAAAGTGAGAGGTGAAGGACTAGCAGATCCCAGAGTGGGGAAGTATCATGTACTGGATGGTTGATACTGCCTTATTCTGAATTCAGTTCCGACTTAAATAGCCTCAGAATATGTCAAGGTGTAGATACTATTGTTGTTGCTAGATTTTTCTTATTCTCACAGCATAGCACCTTATTTTTTCATTATTATTCATTACAGACATCAGGATGTCTGTAGGCATGAGGGTGCTGAGAACAGCATGTTCATCCCTTGTGGGTGCCAGCTTCTGTACCTGAAGAATTTCTATTATTTCCCTTCTAAACACACCAAATAGGGTGAGACAGACTCAGCAAAGACGATATCTGATGCAGGAGGACCAGGACCTGCAGTAAGTGAATTGCATTCTATCGAAAGCTTAAGGAACTGTTGTGCAATACTCAGGTGGCTCAACAAGAGACAGGACTCAGAAAAACTCGATACTGATTGCAAAAACCTGCCTCCAGAAGCTTTGTTCCTATTCTTTGCTGCTCCTCAGAGGCACTTTCTGCGGTAGGATGGTCATTCCTTTCCTATTGTTTGCTCAGAGTCAGACTCACTGATATGCACCTCTGTGAAAGAGTTTCAGCCTGCCTGGTCCCTGCTGTGTCACTGAACTCACCTCCTTGTTTGCTGACTTGTACCTCTGACACCATTACTTCTTTGGCAACACTCCTGAAACCACAAAATATCAGGGATCAGGCAGTGAATTATAGTAGTATCTCTACCAATGTTGAACAAGGTAAATACTGGGATAGTAGTAATGTTAATTCTCACTTTGTGAGTTAATCTGAGATGAGAGACTGTTTTTGAATCACCCATTCAAGAAGATGTCCACATGGCACTGCTATCTATTAGTTTTATTTTTTCTTGCCTGGTTTGCTTTAATGGCAAAGTAAAGAGGAAGGTAATTTATTTTAAGCAAATAAATTGGCATGGGAATAGGGGTGGATGCTTGACACAGGAGTCTTCCAGAGCCAGTACTCTTCAATCAAACCTACCAAATGTTGCAAGTTACTCAATTGGTTTCATTTGTAGTGTCCATTGTTTAGTAACAGTGTGAAATATGTTCTCTGTTGCCATCCCTGCAAGAAAGACAGGGATGTACAGTAGTAAGGCAAGGGGAGGTCATCAAGACAACAAGGGGTCTGGAACACATGATATATGAGAAGAGGCCGGAAACTGCATTCATTCTGTCTTATCAGGAAAAGTCTGACTGAATATTATTTTGTGCTCTTCAGCTATAAAATTGGAGAGTGCAGACAAGGTAGACATCAACTTTCCTCAGGGGAGCACACTGACAGCTGTGCAATTAATGGATAAATAGATGTGACTAGATATTAAAATTATTTCATATTCTGATAGTCAGACATTGTTGAAAGCTAGTTTGGCCACAAAGAACTTAAAGTTACATTTGCACACTGATATTCATATTGGTTTTCTTGACACCATTGTAGATGGGGTCTATGAATCCAGTGGAGAATAAGAAAAATAACAACTGTTTTTTATTAAGAGCAAAAGATTAAATCAATCCATTGGACCTGAAACTGCATGAGTAGGTGAGGCAACATTCCAGTTCATCTTAGTTCCAAAATACGCCTTCTCACACTGAAGCTCCACAGCAGGATATGAAATCACAAACATCACATCATCAGAACAAATGCTCATTGCAAGATCGTGAAGGCAGGACACCATAAATCAACAGCTTCTGAGAGCTGCTGGGTTTGGACTTTTCTAAAGACACATGAAATTTTTTATGGCCTGTCATTTTAAAATGAACTCAAAATAAAGAAAATAAAAATGTGACCATGCAGAAACTGTAATTTAATAAGTAGACTTGGCTAAAAAGCAAAATGTCCCCCCCAAAATGCTCCTGCAAATGGGCCGTGATTCAATAAAATACTGAATCATAAACTAAGCTTTAAGTCTAATTCCACCCTGGTTCTACAAAGAATTTAAACACTTGGTTAAACTTCAATAAGAATGTATCTGTTTTGCTGTGCTGAAAATATTAATTTGTATTTTTAAGTAATCTACTTCAGACTCAGTCACATCTATCTGTATTTGCTTGCAAAGCATATGCACAGAAATGAATCTCCAGCCATGTGAGTTGACCAAAAAAGGCTTTAATATGTATACAGGTGGATATTGGCATCAGCTAGCTTTTTAATGTGTTAATAACTGAGTATGTTTATACAGCACACTTTGTGAATTGAAAAGTGCAATGTCTCCCAGTAGCCTAATAGCAGCAGAGTTCTAATTTTAAGTAAAGTTGACTAATATAGATAGTGTAACAAATATACATTCAGACAGAAAAAGTGTTTGAGAAACCTGTGATTGGCTGTTTGTTATCCCACTGGCACATGCACAAAACAGCCCAATACAAGCAGAAGGTGTTCTGCTGTGAAAAGATGAAATGATTCACTCAGCTCTTGCCATCAATTATTTTGGCCAAGATATCCAGTTGCTTGGCCTTGTTGTATGTTGTATAGATTCTCAGTGGAAGATGCCAAACTCATTTTAGTATTATTAGTGTTATTACTGTTCTTCTTATTTTGTGCAGGGGTTTGTTTTTGGTTTCAAAACACTTGATGCTGGGTGTGGTAAGCAGAAGCCCTCACCCTGGGAAAGAGAGTTCTCTGTGTCCCTGCAGTTTCCAGAAGTGGTTGTTATTTTTTTTTCCCCTGGTTTCACGAGGACCTTTCTGCTGCCTGAGTGCTCAAGATTGCTATGCACCACATCAGGACAGTATTCTGGACAATCCAATTCCTGCCTGGCTTCGCTTCTTTGGTTGTTGTTGTTTGTGTTGCTTAGGGTACCAAGTCATTTCGGCTGCAGCTTCTCCTTTCCTGTGCTTCTCTAAATTCTGCTACTACCCCCTGCTGTAATCTTGTACTTATAAACTAAATGAATTGCTGCTAGACAAGCCAAATGAGCTGCTGGCGAGCAGACGGGGCACTATCTATCTCCCTAGGAACACTCTCTGTAAATTGAAACCATCTAACCAGCACCAACAAAATCATTGCACCCATTCTGACATGCAGACTCAATTTTTTAGCAGAGATGTAAGCAAAGAAACAGTTTTCTTGAGATAATGGATTTTGGATTAAATAGACTCATCTTCAGGGTGTCAATTTTTCTCATCTGGTAATGAATCCTCAAATCCCAAAGAGTTTATTTGAAAATGTACAGATGGAAAGGCAAACAGAGGAGAACATATGCAAGTTTGTGTAGTTGTTTATTTCTAATTTACACAAACATTTTCATACGGGTAGGTGCTCCTGAAAGTTAACACTGAATTTAAAACACCCCATTTAAACTTAAACATTGTGCATTAAAAAAAAAAAAAAAAAAAAAATCATAGGCAAGAAATTGGCACAGATTTCAATAGAATCTGTCAGTTTACACCAGGTGAAGGTCAGGTTTTAAATTTCTTAGCCTCCACTGTTTCTTATAACCACAGCTCTAAGTAGATGGTAGAGTAGAGCAGATCCCCAGGAACTTAGAGATGATGGATAGTGTTTCTGTGGAATATACTCTATCTGAGCTAAAAAGCATAGAAAAGGAGTGTTCCACCAGTTTTTTAGGAATCTGGAGGGCTTCTCTTCTTCCTGGTGTTGTGCATATGGAGAAGGCATCAAATCAAATGTCTGTCATTCCTAACGGAAAATTCCGACTAAGTATTCAGTAGGTCACCTTTTAGATTTGTGTAGTTTCACAAGACCACTCCAAAAAAGTCAAGGAAAAATTGGTCCTCTTTTGTTTCCATTTGAAAAGTGACAATAAACTTTTTTTTCAATAAGTTCATGTTAAACTAGACTTAAATAAATAAACTGTAGCATTACAAAGCAGTCTGAACAAATCATAATCTAACTGACTGTTTGGTGTTTGGGCTATTTTAGCTCAAAGGATATCTACAGAAACACTCTAGGGAAAGTCCTAAGAAAGACATTTTTCTTGACCATAATCAGAGAGAAAAACTATCACCTGGAGTGAGTAAATTTCAAGAACTCTCCTCTTCTCCTAGTAAATTGTTTCATTATTTATTATTTTAGCTTTTTCAAGTGTGCTCTCCGTAGCTGAGAAGAAAGAACCACTAGAAAATCATTAGCTTCACGTGCTTGAAGATAACATGCCTCACTCCAGTTTTACAAGATATTCATGACTGAAAAACAGTGATCATGATTTCTGAATGTTCCTCTGTTCTCTGCAAGTTCAAAACCCTCACAGTTTTGTTTGCACATTCCTTCTTCTGGGACCATTTTCTCTCCACCAGGATACTATATTTTCCTGTGCAGCTCTGCTTTAGAACTTCCCAGGTTGATGTTTCAGATAAAGATTAGGTGACCCTGCCAGAAAATGGATACGAAACTAGCACATGGCTTCATTTTTTTTACACAATTCCTTTTCATGCATAAGCCTGTGTAAAATGTGGGCACTACTTCTATGTGAATCTGTGAGAGGAATATGAATGCATGAGAGCTACCTGGTTTAGAAGAAAAATATTTTTTTAAATGAAATATGAGTACAACACACCAAAAGCAAAATATATTCTTTTCTTCCATGAGTTTCAACATTCTTTTGGCTTTAAGATGAATGAATGCTTATAAAAAAATTGTGAGCAGAGTCAAAATATAATAATTTAATTTCCAAAAGGAGTTTTCAGATGCTGTCAAGGATTTATGTTCTGAGTAGACAAGAGTAGTGTGTTTTGGTTTTGCCTGATGTGACATCCTTGAGATTAGATGCCAAATAGCACATATGAAAGTAAATCTACTGTTCCTTAAAGCAAATACAATTTACTGAGCAGAAGGGGCAGGGAAATATGTTAGATGAAAATAATACAGAGCAGATAGAAGAGGAAGAAAAAGAGAGACACTTAAAGGAGATTGACTTTTTTTTTTGTTCTTGTAAGGTCATTTGTCCATTTGACAACATGCACTGAAGCCCAGTATGGCATAATTGTACAATGTTTATTAGCTGCATGTTGTTATATATACATTATAAGTCATGTCATCCTGTTCATAGTCACTGGACTAGATGAGCTTCAAGAAGAACAGCCAGACTTGGCCCGGGGTGGGGAGCACACGCCCTGCCCAACAGGGCCGGCTGCTAAGCTAGCTCTCCCATTTTCTTTTTCTACCTCGTGGCTCTTACCTCTTCTGCCCCCACAGCTTCTCTTCCTCTTTCTTAAATATGTAATTGTCAGAGGCATTACTAAAACTTTTGATTGCCTTTGCTCCAGAAATCCACCTGGAAAAACTATTTTCAGCCCCAGGGGGGGCTGGTTGGCAAACCCACAACAGGAAGTTTTAGCCAGGTGGGTATTGATCTCTTCTCCCAGGCAACTATCAGTAAGACAAGAGGGCTTGGTTTTAAGCTCTGCCAGGGGAGGTTTAGGTTGGACATTAGGAAGAAATTTTTTACAGAGAGGGTAATCAGGCATTGGAATGGACTGCCCAGGGAACTGGTGGATTCTTCATCCCTGGAGGTTTTTAAGACGAGACTGGATGTGGCACTCAGTGCCATGGTCTAGTAACAACGGCGGTAGTGGATCAAGGGTTGGACTTGATGATCTCAAAGGTCCTTTCCAACCTGGCTGATTCTATGATTCTATGACTTTGTCATACTTCCATAGGATAACTAAGGTTGGAGGGGCATCATAACATCATTTAGTTTTGCCACCTGTAAGCAGTGGCGTCATTGATCAAGTCCAGTTGGGTTATTCATGGCTTTATTCAACAGGATCTTCAAAACCTACAGAGATGGAGACTGCACAACCTTTCTGGGCATCTTGTTTCACTGCTTAACTGTCCTCATAATGAAAAATGTTCTTTACAAGCAGGCTGAACACTCTTGTTTTAACACACACGTGTTGACTCACCTTCCCATCATGGAAGGTGGATCACTGCCAAAAGCCCCACCCTCTCTTCCTGACACCCTTCCCATAGGTAATGGGAACTGCTGTCAAGCCCCTCAAAACTGACTCTCCTTCAAACTAAACAGCCCCAGCCCTCCAGGGATGAACTACACTGGAAGCTTGATCTGTAGATAAGCAAGAGATGCCCTTGGTTCCTTACATATCTCATTAGATGTGGCCTCAGATTTAGACCACCATGGAAAAAATAGGTTGGGTGACTGGGAAAACCCTATTCTGGTAACTACATTTGAGAACTCTGTGTCTTAGTACTTCAAGAGAGAAAGTATGGATCATTCCTTCCACTTTACAAACTGGGATGTTGGTCTCCAGTGAGTCAAGAATAAAGTCCAGTTCTCCTGGAGAACTTGGGTTGTCTTGTCTACCTGAGTAAATGGAAAGATAAGCTGTCCTCTAGATTTTGTTCCAGTTTAGGATCTGTTTTATTTTTATAGATCTGTATTTTTGAAGTTTTTGAGAGGCTGTTAGGAGACTAACACATTTTTCATGGAAAATCTTAAAAATATTTATAACTCATGAAAAATTACCAGATACAACAGAAAATTATAAGGGAACATATTCAGTAGTCAGAGCAAATGATATAATTTTGAGGGGCATATGCTATATACTGCACTTTTATGCTCCTTGAGAAGATTTAGTTCCTGCTGTGACTGCAAGTCTCAGTTCAACCTTAAATGTGAAGTCTATTCACTGCCGTAATAAAGATCAGCCTTGAATTGCTCTCACTCCTTGAAGACTTGAGAACTGGTGCAATTATTTTGTCTTTTAATTTATGAAGTGATAGCACTGAAATGTTTAAACAAAACCACCACCATTTCTGCTGTTATTATTCTGATTTCTGTAGACTCTTTTCTCCTTACTATTGTTAAACAACAGAAGATTTAAAGAGTATAGATTTTTTTCCTTGCATGTATTGACATTATCCCACTTAATTTCATCAAACTACCATCAAAATTCAATTTAGCTCCACAGAAACATCTGTATGTATAGGCTTTCATATATCACTTCCCTCATCCAACACAGAAATATACAGTGGCATTTACTTTTGCTCATCATCTATGCCTTTAAATGTCATTATGAAAACACAGTTGTTTAACAGAAGGCATAATGCTTAAATGTAGATGCAGGAAAGTGCATAACTTCTTCACAGAATCACAGATTTAACTAGATTGGAAAATAAAGATGAATCATAAGTGGAAATCAAGTGGAAAAGTGAATGTGAAGGACAGCAGGAGTTAGATGGCAGGGGTATATGGCAAAGTAAGAATGAAATTAAAAGCTTATGAGTCACAACGAACAGTTAATTAAAGGTATGCACTGGCTTACTGTGGTACAAATTGTTACAGATGCAGTGCAATACTATACATAGTATAGTCTATATTACAGTGATTTGTCCATTTATATAAATACGCACCTCAGGTTTTTTTTGTTGTTTTTTTTTTGTTTGTTTGTTTGTTTGTTTGTTTGTTTTCTTTCAAAAAGAAGCACGACCACAAGGAAATGTAACTTCAGCAGGTGGCTCTGGCTTGTAATGATAAAAAGCACCAGGAGTTGTCTCTCCCCACCCCTTCACTGCTGACAGCCCTCACTTCCTTCCTCTCAAGCCAGATTGGCACTGCTTAGACAACCCATGTTACCTTCAGGATCTGCAGAGGTGAGTGAGCTATGCAGGAGGCCATGCAGAGACATCCTTCAGGTTACTCCAAAAGGACTGAAGTGTCATGGAACATCAGCAGCTACTTCACTGTTAGCCATGGGGATAGCTCCAGGACCATTAGCTCAGGACTGAAATCAGCATGCCTTGCCTCCTGAGGACCCCTCAGGAACTGAGTTTGACAAAGGAGTCTTCAAAATGGCTTGCTTTTTTCCCCCTCTCTGTCAAGCATCCTTTCACTGAAAAGAGGAGACAGGTGAAAATACTTATTTTCCACATAGATTTACTGTAGATGGAGGTATAGACATAGGCATACATACAGATAAGTAGATAGGTAGATCTATAGATAGATAAGTAGATAAATAGGTGTAGATTAGATATAGATATAGATAGATAGATATAGAAAGAGGAGGACGAGAAAATTTAAGGCAAAGATTTCCATCAGCCACAGCTTCTTCAGCCCCCAGACAGAACTATATGTGAATCAGATAGCACTTGGGAGGGATAAGAACATGATTCAGCCCCAAAATGTTATTACAGTGTTATTATTGCTGCAAATGTTAACACATAATCTAAAGAGATTTCTTCAATCAGCTAGATCTAGAGAAAAGATATTTGTTCAGAAACTTTCTAGATAACTGAAATTCAGCTTTATACCTTGTTGAGCTGACTATATTCCTACTCTTCTTGTTACAGGATACATCTGGTTTGCTCATTACTGTGCAAAGAGGAACTGTGTTATTGTACCAGACAGTAACCTGAGGCTATGTGTAATCATCATTTCCATTTTTCTCTTGCTTTAATGAATGCTTCTCCATTAGTTTCTCCACTACAACAAGAGCAGTAGCTTTCCTCACCACTGAATTATATCAGTTATGATTGCATAAGGAAAGTGACTTAGAACTTTCAGAAAAGCTGCGTGAAAATTTTTCCATAGAAATGATTTCTGATGGAAAATACAAGTTGTTCTCTTTTTTTATTTGTTTGTTTGTTTGTTTTGTAAGAATACATACAATATCAACAATGTGTGTTAATGAGAAATCTGAGAATGCATAATTTTGAACATCACGGAATCATAGAATGGCCTGAGTTGGAAAGGACCTTAAAGATCATCGAGTTCCACCACACCTTCTGTAGACAGGGACACCTTTCACTAGACCAGGTTGCTCAGACATCCATCCAACCTGGCCTTGAACATTTCCAGGGAACATCACATGGAAAGGTTTCATTTAGATAAGGAACAATACTTTGATTTTATCTTGACTTTAAAATTGTATCAGGATTGTAATTTTAATATTAAAGCTACACAGTGTGTTTAGTGAATATATACGATTACTTACAATACCAGAGTTATTAAAATGTAATATACTATAGTGTTTCAACATGGTTAATTTAAAAAGTATTAACAAGGGAATTAATGTCATGTGAAGCTGATGCTATCAAAATGAAACACTTCAGTGATTTTGAAGTAAACTTTTGTTCATGGGGAAACACAAATATTTTAGTTTTTATTTCTGAATCAAATGAAAACCAGTTTTGAAATACTGCAATTTCCATTGGAGTCAGGAATTCTGTTTCTCTGACCAGTTCTTGTTGTCAAATAAATTTGCCCTTTGAGAATCATTGTTACAGATGTTCACATCTATATACATCTATGGATACAGAAAAGAGATACTATGATTCAAAATATGATAGGTATAGAAATTCTGAATACCACAGCTGTAATTCTGCTTTCCTTCTGATTAACCACACAGCTCTCTATAAACTTATTAATTGCTCTGTTTCATTTCCCCCAAACATAGGTGGGACAATATTTTTATTCACTGGCTATTGTGAAGTTTAAAAAGCTAGGTTTTTTTGCAATGCTCTTTCAAGGAGCAAAATATTACAGGCTGGAAAAGATTGCTATAATAATTTAATTTGATCTTGTGTAAAGCACTGAGCTAAGTTGAGCTAAAACATATGGGAGTTTAAAAATCTATGTTGAACACATAAGAATTCCCATCTCTGAATAAGTTGCTGTGATAAGTATTATCCTGACTGTAAACAAGTGCTAATGTCTTACCTCACATCTGCTAGAGGAAACCACCCCTCTGTTGGCACAAGCAGTTTCCATATCATGGTCCTCTAATGCAACACATTTAGAGGAATGATATGGAAAGCAATAGAAAATCATACAATTGTTTATTTTAGTCCAGTATTCTCTCTTGTTTAACAACAGATATGTCACATTAATATGCAATAGAAGAGTGATAATTAAGAGGTATTCTATAGCACAATTTTTCCCCTAATTCCCTTCACTTGGAGTCTGGCTTATACAATGAGGCATATGAGTTTATATCCCTTGCAAATATTTTAATATAACTGTATCCAAAGTGACAGTGAATATTTTTATTATCCATATAAATGACCCATCACTTCTTAAATCCCATTAAGCTTTTGGCCTCAATAATATCCTGTGGCCATGTGCTACAGAAGTTAAATATAAGCTATGTGAAAAAATGTTTACTTATATTTGTTTCAATTATGCTATCTTTCCACTCCATCAAATATCTCTGGGGTTTCTAAAATGCAAAAAGGGAGATGGCTTGATTCACTCCTCTATTTCAGTAGCACTTTCAGTTCCTCTTCTGTGCCCTCTATTCTACAGAGCAGGTTCGGGGGAAAATCTGAAAGCTTCTGAACCCTAAATTTTTCTAGAATGAAACTCAAGTAGCAGATTTCCAAACTTTGGAGACGTCTCCTATATTTCCAGCACCACCCCCCCCACACACACACACACTTCTGGTTTCTATTTAGAAGAGGAATTGTTGAGATATCACGACGTCGGCTGTTTTCACTGCCATGACAGGAAGCAGGAGTGTTGGAAATGTCACAGAAAGCCTGTTCTTACAGGATTTCCAGCCCAACAGAGCAGTCTCAAGAAGTTACTTTGCATAGTTTAGGTGTGGTTCAGATAAACATCTAAACTATTGAATACTTAAACAAGCTGAATCTCAACTCTGAAATTTCACAGGTTTATCTGTTGTAGACACTGACAAGGTATAAAATCTAAACAAAACAAACAAACGCACCGACTGGCATGGAACCATTTCTCATCCTGCCCTCTACTCCTGCATTTATTTTCCCTTTATACCATCCTTTGCGAAAAATAAGTCCAAAGAGACCACAAGGGTTATTCTGATAGACAGAGGGTGTCTAGTGAGACTCAGGCTTGCACTATCAGTGCCCTGAGTGGTCTCATATGGGAAACCAGTTTTCCTCAGGAAGCTCCTCTATTTCCATATCCCTGCCTGCTCTCTCCTGAGCCCACCAAATTGCTGTTCACAGGGGAGCATGTAGGAACCATTTGCCTGAATTCTTCTGGTCCTGAAAAACATAAGAAGGGTCGGAGAGGAAAGAAATGAGGAACAAGAGTGCCCTCGCTGACCACAATAACAAGCAAGAGGGTAGAAATGCAATAACTTTGTCTGTCTCAGCAGGAAGACATAGGAGTAGAAGGTGCTAAAAGTTTTCATTCTTTGACCTGGTCTTGCAGCTGGGCAGTCACACACTGACCCCTATCTGGGACCCAGCAGGTGGTGATGTGTCAGTTATACATGATTTCCATGCACCACCACCCCCTCCACTTTTCCTAGTGCTTCAGGGTAAATGGTGGGCTATCAGCACCATAAGAAAATGTCCTCTCAGAACACAACCAAAAGAAAGTGATGCATTAGCTCTTAATGAACACTTTTGCTTTTGTGTATACTGAGTGGACATTTTCTCCTGGTGGTGATAGACCACCACTGATGTTTAAGCTGCAGTTGAAAGAATACTGAGGGAGCGCAGGAAGGAAATTCTTGTATTAATAGCAAGGAAAGAACTAAACTATGAGAATATCTTCAGCTGTGAATGTTGTCAAGCCAAAATACAGTCTTAAAACTCCAGAACAGCTGCTGTGCAGGCAAGAGAAGGCACACTGAGTGCTCACTCTATCTGTGCAAGAGGAAGCCTGAAGAGTAGCCCTTTCCATTTGCTCAACTCTCAGTGCTGCTTTAAGCCAATTTAAGGACACTGGGGCAAAGCCTCATTGTCAGGGGCCTGGCCCTCAATGCACTGGCAAATTTCCAGTGTCTAGACTGAGCCTCCAGTAGAAATGGTGTATCTGCATGAAAAAATCCATGTTTGAAGGGCTCTGTGGTTTCTCTGGGTATGTCCTGACATTTGTATTTCCCATAGATCTATGACCAGACATCCAACTATAAGCACATATCTCCTTGGGATTCAGACTCTCATAATGATGGACAAGCAAGTTTATATAAAAAGAAGTATCAACACAGGCCCTAGTACAAAACTTGAATGGAATTATGTTTGGGGTCAAAAAAAGTTCCCAACTTATTTTCTCTTTTAAGTTGTTTACATGTATGTGTCCTCTGCTGTTCTTCACTGCAGCTTCGAAAACATATGGATATATTGATTTACCACGAGAAAGCTTGTTCCTATGTCATTTCTAGCACAGAGGAAATTAGAAAGTACCAGAGATATCACAGGGGAAGAACTTCTCAAGAGCTTCTAAATTACTTATGATTTACTTAAGTGTTCGGTTTTTCCTGAACTCCACTAAAGTCAGAGGAACTGCAGCAGAAGTGGAAAAATTTTTTAAACCTTTTTCAGTTGGTCAGGCTCTCAAAATATTTGTCACTCATGACCTCAGAAAAAAATGCTCTAACTCACTTTGGTGACACTAGGCATGGTAAATCAGACCTTCACAGAGCTAAAGACTGAATGCATGTGTGTTTGTATGTATACAGGTAAAGATGCTGTAGAGCTCAGCAAGACAATCCAACAGATCCATGTTGTCACATACAGACAGCCATGGAGAGTTAAAATGTAGTTGGACACTTGGAAGAGTAAGGATATATTTACTGATTTCCTTTTGTCTTTCTTTGGCCACCTGGGAGTAGGGAAAGAAAGTCATATAAGCTAATATTTCAAACCAGGGTACTTGGTTTTATACAAAGATGTCACACTTTTGCAGAGGCTATACATTTCAATTCTTAAGAAAAGCTAGCATTTAAAATGGCTTTGTTTCTTCAGACTTAAAAATAATCTGAGCTGTAATAATGCATCCTATTTGACTACTAAGCCTAATTTCATTTTTTTTGTTTTGTTTCATTGCATTAGAAGAATCAAGATGATGCAGTCCACGTGGAATGCAAACCATGCCACTGAATCACAAATTATATGAAAATATGCCTTTCATCTTAATTATAGGCTGGACAGGGGAATGTACTATATTCTCTCATATATGTGAGCCGAAGGAAACTTTCCCAGGGTGTTTTTCTTTTACATTTCTGTCTCTTATTTGGTTGAAAACTTATCAACCCATGTGATTCTGAGCTGTCTGACTTTCCATGATAAGGCTGAAAGTATGTAGGAAATGTTTTCACAGCACTGCCAGAAAAGGTCTAACGGACTGGGATATTAAAGTCACAGATTGCTGTTTCTTCATAACCCTTTAAAACATTGTCCCTTGAACTGAAATGGTAACTTTATTTTCAGATAGTCAGGTAATCCTAGGAAAAACTTTCCCCATTCCAACTGAATGTTTTGTAACTCCAGTCTTGGTGCTTCTTCCCTCAGACTTTTTGCCAATCTTAAACTGAGTTGTTCTGTTTTGAAGTGAAAACAAAGGAGGGACTTTTAGCTTTTGAAGAAGGGCCAAATTCCACTCATAAGGGGTTTATATGTAGTCCTGAAATCAGCTGCCCTGAAATCAGCTACCCAAGGGAATAGGGATCACCACTCTTTTATCTGAGAGGACTTCTGCTTTGACCCATTGTCATTCTCTTTACAGAGGCATTCTGATAAGATCTGATTTCATTGTAAACTATTACAAGAAGGGGTAAGAACTGTCAAAAACTTTCCTCTGGCATGTGAAAACATTTAAGTAATGCTGTAGTTTTCAGAGTACTTAAAGGGACTGATATAATTTCAAAATACATTTGCACATTAGAAGTGAAGTGTGCATCGATTGCCTTTATGTACCAACACTCCCAGAATCATTTATTCCTAATGACTCGGACAAAGTAGATTTCCAGTGAGACCACTAAGCAGTATGCTCTCAGCAGTTATTCACAGTTGCTCTCACCCATCTTACGTGAGTTTAAGCCCTTTTGAAAATTGTGCCTCTCCATTTTTAATTTTTCAAAAGGGAGAACCTGTGTATGGCCTGCACCATACTCACACTTCTACTTTGTCATAGCTACAAACCATTCAGAACTAATGTACAGAGGCCTTCAGTTTGTCCCTGGGGTCAAAAGCTGTTGGAAATGAGGAAATGTTAAGGGAACTAACATGTGTAAACAATTTGGCAGAGATGTCCTAAAAATAAACCTTTGGAGTGGAATATAATACTAACATTAGGAGTGGACAGAATACAGGGAACAGTGGAACTGAAGTCAAGAGTCTTTGGATCATTTGAGATGATCTGAGCCAGCAGGTGGTAAATGTAGTTCAATATTAGCACATATCAAGTAATTTGTCTGCAAGCAAGAAACCGATGCAAGAACTATTGCATGTGCTGAATTAAAAAGTCATCTAGCACCATTCTCTGGAAAAAGACCTGGGAGTTATTGTTGAAAAATAGAAAAATAATTGAAGCCAGCAGCCAGCTGCACAGCTGTGCTAAAAAGAAGATGAAAAAAAAGGTGAAAAATGCAAGCAAAATGCCAGTCTGTAGTAGCCAAAGGACAGAAGGGCAAAGACAGGCAATGTGTTTTCTGTGTTAGCCATTTGAAAGAGCCTGTACAGAGTGCCAGTGATTGTACTGTGGGAAAGATGCTACAGCCAAGGAGCAGGGGGGAGTAATGAAAGCAGCTTAGGAGAATGCAAGAGTTAGGTCTTAGAGAAAGGAGCTACCAAGTGGTTTAATAAAAGTGATGTGTGTAAGAAAGGAGGTGACTGTTAAGTCAGAAACATAAAATACCTTCCTGTAAAGAGCTCCCAAACTACACATATAAACTTAAAATTACAGTACAGGAGTTAAATTACTAAATCAGGCATAACAGAAAAGAAACATCCTGCTTCAAAGATCAAGTCTTCAGCTCAGCTGAAATCAATGAGATGAGACAGAATTACACCAGCTGAAGATAGGGTTTATCCAATCAGTTGCAGAGGAAGAGCACAAATCAACGATGAAAGGAGCTTATGTTTCATATTAATCACTCACAAAAGCTCTGAGGAAGAAAACAACTGACTCACCTCCATTAGTGTGGTGGGTGGAAAGCTGCTGGCTGTCTGCCTGCCTATCTGTTTGCCCTCAGATATTGCCTCTGGTGGCTGTTCTGCTTTGCTTAGGAAGGGGAATCCTTCTGAGATTTTTGAGTTACTTGCAAACCAGCATTACTCCCATGGAAATTAATTTCCCTGAGATATTCTTGTTCCTATGTGTCTTACCATCATCATGTTTCACTTCTCCCTCTAAAATGTGCTTTCCCTGAGGAGACTGCGCTGCAGAGTGCCAGTACTAATTTGGGATGCTTCTGAGGGAAGTATCTCCTGTCTGTCGCATGAAACCATCAGCTGAGTCAATATTTGACACTGTTCCCTCTAAAGCACAAACTCACTGCCGTGCTTTTAACTGCAATTGAAAATTACACAGAGGCTAGTTGCCCTGTAAGGCTATCCTGGAAACCCATGTAACCACACTGCCTGAAAAAGTGACACTTTCAAGCTTTTCTATATCATCTCATTTTCATATTGTTTCGAGTCATCACCTGAGCTGAATATGCAGGTCCCTCATGCTCACAGTTCAAGGAAATGGAGCAGACCTATTACAGAAAATAAATGAGTCTGAAACCAAGCAATAATAATAATAATCCATGTTATTAAAAGCAAAGCCATAGGAAATGGGAAGGAAGTAATTAGAAAGTGTTTTAATATTTTACCTTAACTATTAGGATTATATTAAGAGGGTTGGGGTTTTCTGACTGAGAACAAGCTCTGCTAGGAGAGTAAAAGCTCTCAGCTGCACGATTGAGAATCATCTGAGAAGACGTTCCTCAGCTCAGCAATAAATAGTGGTTAGTGATGCAATCAGTGAGTGTGGCTGGAATTTCTAGGTGTAATAATGCATGGTGAACCCGCAGGGTCAACCCATCTGTGGAAAGGAAGGAAAACATATTGTTGATTCAGGGATGTGGTTAGCACTTAAGGTAAAGACTGACCAACAGTGATTTATAGCTTCAAATTCCTTTTCACACTTGTGTGAGAACCTGAACCAAACAAAATACAGACGTTTAATATTCTACAGGATATAGAGCTTTTCAGGGAGTGCTTGTATATTAGGTATCAGAGTTACATCCTAAGTGTATGACGCTACAACATAAATATTTAACGTAAAATAACAGCCTCTGTAGGGCAGGTAGGATAGCAATGTGGGAACAAAACATGACTGCAAGTTAAAAGCTTCATTCCTAGATCCACGAACTTTCTTCATGTAACTGAGAAGTCACTTGCATGATGAATTGGGAAGATACTTTCATACTGATGTGATCTTGATTTCATATAATTAAAGCCATATAGTTATAATATGTTATAATATGTTATATTATAAAAAATTGCCAAATAATTTCATCAAAATTGAATGAGGTACATGATCCTTGAGCTGACATATTCAAGTGACAATTGGTAGACAGGTAAATCAGATACATCAGGGCTGGTTAAGTTTTCTATCACTGAATTTCATTGACTTGAAAGAAACTCACAGAACCTCTTGTAAACAGAGATTTTGAAAACTTTACTCAGAGTTGTCAAAAACATGCACAGGCAAAACAAAAAAACTCAACCTGACCCAAACCAAGCAATTTAAAGACCACACATTTGAGCATGACTTTTCTAGAAAAATAGTTTTTAAAATCTACAATTAATTTTGAAGATTTTTTTTTTAATAATGATGTAAACTCAAACAGGAGTAAAAGAGAGAAAGTGATGGTCTTAAGACTGAAAATTATTTTTAATGAATGCTAATGAAAACTTTATTTCAGAATCAACAGCTCACTTCACTTGTTTGATTTTAGGTGTTTTTTAATGATGTAACTTCCAAATACATAATTTTATTGCTGACGTTTATATGCCTAGACTCCAGCCATTGTCAATTATTTCTTCTGCTGTACTCTCCAGATAAAATTAATTTGTGTGTGTGCTCTGTACTAGATACAAAATCTGTGTGGTTTGCCCTTTTCTTCCCTGAAACTAGCACAGGGAAACAGGTAAATTAAAAAGAGGAAAAGAAATACTTTTTTCTATCTGCCTCCTTCTTACAGTTCTCAAACTCGACTTCTGTCAAAACTACATTACTCTAAATATCTTTTCTCTCAAAGAGGCAATTAAAGTAGAAAACAGTGACAGGACAAATATCACATTATACATGTGCTGCTAAAAGCCACATAGATACCTCAATGGCAACTAATGAAGACAGAACATTCTCCATTTAAACTCAGGCTTGGTTCCATCCTGTGCCATTACACTGGATGACCAGCTTGGGTTTCT
>JAWWLV010000121.1:19052887-19070213 GCA_035041135.1 Platyrinchus mystaceus | reverse complement strand
AGACAGAACATTCTCCATTTAAACTCAGGCTTGGTTCCATCCTGTGCCATTACACTGGATGACCAGCTTGGGTTTCTTTCACTTCTATTATTGGGTGTTTGAGACTTTGCTGGAGTACCTTGAGAGAATGACAAGAATTTGGTTCTGCTTTCGGTTTCAGAGAACTTGTCCAACTCAGAGCAACCTTGAACAGTGCCTAGCATTTATTTGCCCTGAATAGACATAAAAGAGGATTCCCTTTTCAAGTATAATCCACTCGGTAAATCCCTCAAGAGCCATTTGACTCAGCCAACATTATCCTCTGGCCTTCCGTGGCTCAGAGTGCTGGCAGAGGCTCTACAGCCAGGCTGGGGCTGAGCTTTCAAGAGTGATCAGTGTTGTCATTTATAAATCGTGTGGCGGCTGTGCCTTCGAGACCAGGCATTGAGGAAAACCCCTCTGTACAGCAATAAAAGAATACAAAAAATCTTCTTGCCGCAAAGACCTTCCAAAGTAGCAGCTGTCTCCTCAGTAAAGCATCCTTGCTGGAGACAGCTTGGATTAGTCCATATATTCCCACACCTCTGTGTCTGGGTCAGTAGCACCATTCACTCTCCGTGGAAAGTTTTGCTTTGCTCTGAGCCAAGAGTTAGTCCTGCCAAAAGAGGTATGATAAACGTCTGTTGCCTCCAAGCAAAATATGGAAAACAGCTTCTTTTCTCCAACTGCTTGTTTGTTTGTTTGTTTTCTCATGGTGAAAGTCTCTCACTATTCTGTTGGGGGCTAGTCTGGCACCACAGCCTAAGCTATTTCTAAGGTACTCTCCCACTCCAGCTTGGAGCACCACCTTTGATAACCAGAGGAATGTAGACATGTTATCCTTTCAGAATAAAGCCCTGCAAATCACCAGAGCCTCTCCATCAATTTTCTTCTGTCACTAGCTGAAATGGCTATTCACATCACCAGGAAGAAGAAGCATCAAAATGGCTTGGGGGAGCCCTGTCACCACTAGTCCTGTCCCCACTCCCCTGCTGCTCCAGCCCCCAGGACAGAGCACCCCTGGGGACCTGCCACCAGCTCCTTGCACCCCTCCTAAGAACATGAGGCACTGACATGGTGCTCTTCTCTGTGTCCTTCCTCTGCTTCTGTACTCCTCCATTTCTGATCCTATAACTCCCCACAGCCCTTGTCTTTTGTTGCGCTTCACAGTCTGCTGTTTATCTCCACATGTTTGTTTTTCCTCTGTCTCTTTTTCTTCCTGGGAGGATCAAAAGGTCTTGCTAGGCTTGAAGTAGTGCCTAGTCTTAAATGAATTATGAAAGGAATAACTGATTTTTCAGTTTCTGACTTGTCTGTCAGAGCTAGTCACTATCAGTTAAGCAAATGATATCTGAAAAGGGGGAAATTATTTCCTCCTCATTCTTTCCCTCACTTGTGTGGAAGCAGAAAGGATTTATGCTTTAACACAGATGATGGATAGGTGACTGGTGGAATGAGAGAAGACATTTCCACAGCTTTCCCTAGATCCCTGTTTTCATGATTCTAAAGATTTCAGAAATCTTTTAAACCGATAAGCTCATAGCCTGAAATTCTTTTGAAGAAGATCCCTAAATTATTAATGCCACCCTTTCCTGTTTCCTCTTGGGAAAAGCCATACCCTCACACCCCAAAAAACTGAGCTGAATGAATAGCTGCTGCAACAGGAAGGGGAATATAAAATATGATTTAACGAGAACTTTGATCATTTCAAAATATTTGTGGCCTAGTCTAAAAGGCATTGCCTTAGAGGTGGAAATTTAGAAGTCACCAGCTAGGAAAGAGTAAAACACAGATGGGACTTTTGAGTCCAGTTACAAATGTACATTTGCTATTTTTCAAACAAATGAGTATTTGTGCCAAAGAGCTTCCATTAAAAGATGCACCAATGCTACTCACATCTGTTGTTTCGGTAATTGTCCCATTCTAGAGAAATGAGATTTCCTCTGCTTAGTCTGAATCAGTTCTACTGTTCTTTCATAAAATGAGTACTTATGTGGGCTTATATGAACCTTCAGTGTGGGAATGTCCCCAGTACTGCAAGGGGAGAATAAAGCAGGACCATAGGCTTACATATGGAGAATTATGCTGCTGCTAGCCACAACATTGTGACAGCACTTGCCATATGCCTCAACAGATGTTCATCATAAATTTAGCACTAAAGCAATTGATTTCATCACTCAAAAAATTATCATTCTAAGGTTTTGTGAAGTGTTTGCAAGAAATTGCTTTCTTTTCAAATTTGCCTTTTCTCCTGCTTATTTTTAAGTCATTATTCCTCCTACATGTTTTCCCATACTTTATGTAGTGACTCTATTGTATTGTCATTATGTTATTATGTCTCTCCTTTTGCTTACCCCAGATTTTAAAACAAGCAGAGTCCGTTTAAACCTGAAGAAATTGGCCAGTTTAAAGAAAGAATAGTATGAACAATGTTTTCAGAAGTTTCCTAGCAGATGGTGTCACAAATTCTTTTGTTTCTAAGATGTAATGTTTCATAGAGAATGAACTTAGAGTATTTTTGTTTTTGTTGTCTATTTGCAGAATCATTAATGATCATTATAAAGAGATCTCAGTCAGGATTAGAGCGCCACTGTTCCACAAATATATAATAACTGTTAAAAATTAAGACCAACTTCTAATCACTGCTATATGGAAACCTGGAAAGAGTATTGTTCCCCCTATAAGTATGGAAAAAATGTAATAGTGAGAGAGCTAGCACACCTAAGAGAAAGCTGGCATATTCTAGGCATTGAGAAGAGAGATTTACCCATCATCATGAAGGCAATCTGAGTGAAAGACAGAACTGAAACCAGTTTGCCTGAGCTCCAAGGCTTTTAAGAAACTTACAAAGGATCTTCTATGCACCAGTACCAGTTAATGAGATTTTGTCACACAACTACCCAGGGAGAAATTGAATTGGAGCTGTTAGTATCTAAGGTTAATTACTGAGAAATTAAATGCATATGTAATAAGAAAATTAGACTGTTCTCTACCATCAGGAAATAAAATTAAGGTTTGTTTAGGTTTAAAATTACTGGGCTACAAGTGAGAGGATAATGGATGCAAGACTTTGAAAATGAAGAGGGTCAACACAGTGCAGTCAGAGCTGTCCATGACAAAGTTGTATCTATTGTTGGTGTAGAAAATTGACTTTAGCTTTATTACAGGTAGATGAAAAGGATGATGATAGTCAGCAAATAGCAAATATTCAAGCAACAAAAAAATATTAACGATCATTTCTGTGTGTATGAAGATGTCAGTATCACAAAGCAGACCATCTATTTGACAGATTTTCAGGATCTGGCAAAATCAACACTTTGGAAGAACCTAATTAACCATTCAACAGTCATAAAAGTCATTCTTCTTTCAAATAGAATGTCACTGTACTTTTTGCTAATTGCATTGATGGGCATCTGAAAAACCCTGCAGGACTCTAGTCTGATGGACACCCTGGGAAAATGCAGTTCTTCTCTTATACTTCCACTGATGCCAGAGATAACAAAGGAATTGTACTCTACTTCCTTAAACATGTCTAATGTGCTTTTTTTAGACTGATCACCAGAATCTCCTTAAATGCAGTTGAGCTCATTCAAGGGAGGCCTTGAGTTCCTAGGCTTTGATGTCAGTGTGCAAGCACTGAGGACTCTGTGCTGGCCCATGAGTCATTTTCATGCTGTACTCTCTCACAGCATACTCAGGCCTGCCACTGAGCTGGAGGAATGGTCTCTGCTGTTATCAAACTTTTCCAAGAATGTGGATGCATTAATTGCTCCACTCTTTAAGCCTCTTGTGGTTTCTGCGAATGGCATTCTTTCAAACTGCAGCCAGAACAAATTAACACAGAGACACAGAGCTCACAATTAAAATAAATTAAAAATAAAAAAAGAAAAATCATAATTTTCTCCAGTAGCAGAAGATGCTGAAAACATTCAGGTGGTGGCAGTCGAATTTACCTTTCAGTGAGAAAATCATGAAGTATGTCAAAGTGCTGTGTATGCTCAGATGGGAAGGTAGAGACACAATTAGTGATGGTCCTGGATAGCAGGCTAACCAAGGAAGAGGAGCAAGGCAGGGCCAGTGGAACTGCCTTCACCCCTGTGCTCTGCAAGCAGGGCACAGCTGCACTCCCCATGTTACCCTATAAGTCATACACTGGGACTGGGCACAGCCTGATCCCCTTCAGAGTAAGCAAATGCTGAACTGAGTGCTTCCATGGGCAGCTGAGGCAAAACCTATATCTTTCTGGCTGTGAAAGGCTGAGTGTGAGCCTTTTGCCCACAGATGTGTTTTCTCTGGCCCTCCTATGCCACACTCTGTAGCACAGGTCTGCAAAGTTCTTTTTCTTCAGTAAATTCCTGCATCTCTTACATGTTTACATTGGGGAATGCAGGAAAAGTGAGCGTATGTTTTAAATGAAATGTAACTACTGTCAGAAGCTACTGGGAAAAATGGAGCTACCACCCAGCTAGATCTGTGGGTAGAATTCTTTATAATGCAATAGAAAAATGAGACAGCAACTCACACATGCTACATCCATCACACTTCAAAGAAGAGTGCGTATAAAAACATATTTGTGGTGTTGTTCAGCATGCTGAACAAGCTTCATGCAACAACCTGTATCTTCCATCTGTCTGTAATTTCCAGTGGCTCCACTAACAACTTGCTGCATGAAAAGGAATCAACATTAGTATGAGTTTATATCAGCAGCACTCGTCAGAAAATATTCCCCTACCTTCCCGTGCCATGCACCATCTCATAGAAACACACAAGGAATTTTATTGCAAATGCTTTGGCTTTGCAGCCAGAAGCTGGAATTCACCATGGAAAGCAGACAATCCATGAAAAAAAAAAATTTAAAAAAAGAAGTTTAGCTGAAAAGCTAATTTTCCTTCCAAAGCAGATTATACAGCACAGTTTCAGCCAGCTGTGTCTGGAACACTGCTCACGGAGGTCCACAGAGATACACACAAGGGCACCAAAGCAGCTGATGGACTTTGAGGTTCTGCAAGCTGCAAGCTCATAGGACAACATCATTTCCAAATAGGATAATATCACCACCTTTATAAGCACAAAGAAGAAGGTGCAGTTATAGTACAGTAGATGAGCAGGAGGTCATGGCACGTCCCAAGCATTACTCAACCACTGAAAGTCTCTCAGCTAGAGAAGACTTTGATATGATTTGGGCTCCTTATGCAGAGCTTCATGCTTCTGTAGCCAGTCTGCTGGTGCCCAAGCAAGGCCATTACACAGGTCTCTCTTTACAACACCACCATCATTTCACATACTTAAGGATCTCTGTATCTTTCCATGGGTACCTTTTCGACATGCTGCAAGAACAGTTAATCCTTTGAATTTCCACCTACATTTTCTCAGAAACTCCTGCTTTGCAGAATCAGGAATGAGAAAGCTGTAAATACAGTGATCTCATCTACTTTACAGGGCCATTTGAAACAAACTTGGAGTTTTATTTTTAGTATTTTTCCTTGTTGTTGAGTGAAGCCATGAAGAGCAATAGGTCTGTGCTTTGCTTCGTGACTGGCTACCCTGGTCTGGCCTAACCTTAAGAGCCTGAATTAAGACTACTTTAAAAAGCATTGAAATTTGGGGTAAACTCCTTGCTCTGGTGAGTTAATGATAACAATGTTAGCTGGCATAATTAGGACCAGAAGTTCACTGGTTTATACCCAGTAGCTGTGCACAAGAGGTGACTCACCTCTTAAGACACATTTCTGTATTAAGGGCTTGATCCAGAGCACACTCAAGTGGGTCTGAATCTTTCCATGAACTCCGGAAGGCCTCAGGCCCCCAACTCCAACACAAATTTCCTGCAGGATTTTGGAACAACTCCCACCTGAATGCTTGCAGTTCCTTCCTTGTTTGCATCCCATATGCATCCACAGCACAACAATTAAACCATCAAAGCTGTGGGGCATTTTTGTTGGGTTGTCTCTTTTTTCCACTTTCTCCTTCTCCAAATGAAAGGCACAAGAGAATTCCTGCACTGGTCTCTCTGGGGTTTGGTCTCTGCGTGGTGGGAAAGTTTTATTTCCAGTAATGACATCTGTAGTCACATGTGCACTCAGGGAGGAGATGAGACCCCTGTTGTGCCCAGCGGAAGAGATGAAAGAAGGATCTTGTAAATATATCTTGCACCTCGTGCATGTCTAAGAAAGTTCCATATAAATAGCACCATAACTTTTGCACTTGATGGAACTTGAGCACATTATAAGCAGCAACAGGTGGGAGGCATGTTTGAACAATTGAGAGGGCTGTAATAACCGTGGTTAGGAGGTCTATTATGTTCCTAATGCAAATTCCACATGCATATTTGGTTATTTCAAACAGTTTGGGCTTTCTGACTGGATTAGGGGGCTGTTAGGCAGGCTAGACAATGCAAGTCTATGGCTTGAGAAAGAATGGGTAAGATGGATTTTGTTTAAGCAGTTTCAGGGAGAAGGAAGGTGGAAGAAGTGCCGGCCACAGAGCCATTTTGTTCAGCTGAGTGATGATGGGCAGCTAAAATGTTCTTGCTTTGCATTTCACACAGGGTTAATGCCACCCTGAATAGCTATTTCCCCCCAGGATATAGTACTGCAGAATGTAAAAGGCAAACTAAGTTTAGAATTAGGATATACAAGGGAAAAAATGCAGATAGGTTTTTGGCACTGGACTGTGGATGAAATCCAAGCCAAGAGCGCTTTGCATTTTCTAAAGATATTTGGAAGTGAATTGAAATTACAGAAATGCCTACCTCTGGGAACCAGAGAACAGGGCATAGGAATCTAGAGAACTGGAAAAAAATAAAAGAGCACAGCCAAAAACTTCATATGGCTCAGCACTTGGTGGTATAATGTTGCTCAGCAGGACAAGAATCACAGTCCCTGTACCACAGATGTCAGTCAGGGAGGAAGGTTATTGTCTGTAGTGCCTTTCCATGAAAATTCAGAAGACAATGAAGGGAAGTGCTGTTACTTTTTGAGATTAACAGTAATTTATTAATTACAGTATTTTGTTTCTGAATTGGAAACATATTTTAAAGAAAGACCTCATGAACTAGAGTCTGTAACTTTCTCAGTCTTTCAATCCCAATTAATGCCACATCTTGCATAAAATGGAATTTCATATTCCAGAAGATCTGCATGAAGCAAAACAAATGACTAATAAATTGTTAAATTACTGATCCCAATTATCCCTAAAAGGTCAGCTCTGCTGGACTACGCAGACCCAGATTTTAAAAGGGTACAGGGAAACACATTGTCCCTTATGCTCTTTGCCTTTGAATAAAACCAATATTAGTTTGTGCTTTATTTTTGCTCTGAAATTCTAGATATGCTCCAACTGGAATTCGTGGTTAGTTTCCAGGCAGATAAAACAGGTCAAATAAACAACACTGAAAACATAGGAAAATGTCAATGATGTTTTTATTTTTCAAGATTTAAAGCAGATTTATCTGATTGATCAAGTGTAACTTCAGGTGATATTTTAGTATCTTTCCTCCAAAACAATGAGATTATTATGTTTATTCTTCTGTTATCCAAAGAAAGGTTTTTGTATCTCAGACATTTTTTATAAGTTTTTATTTTACTCAGACAATTTCTAATATTAAATTTACTCATTTATTTAAAGCCTAAAATAAAATAGACTATTCCTATTTCAATAGCCATGTCCATTTAGAAAAGATATTTTGAAAAACAGAATATCCTCACAAATGACAGAGCATCAATCATTTTTGTGATGGACTGCAATAGAGGCAATTCCCTAAAATGTAAATGTTTATATTTGAATGCTTTCTGCCTGGCTTTTCTCCTGGGTAAGTAGTAGTTCATTTAGTAGGCACTGAATATGCAGGTTTCAAAGCTACACAGTAGAAGCAAGTGGGAGTCTTGGTACTGACTTAGTGGGAGAAGGATTAAGCTCTCAGACATTATATTGATGACTGTGTTGGAAATAAACTGTCAGTATAAACTCACCAGATGCAAGACAGTGGTTTGATCTCATATGCATAAGTATGTGAACCACTTCTCCTCTGCGGTCATCCTCAGTTCTATTCCTGTAGAGTACCTTTCATCAAGATCCTATTCAAGGGACATCTTTCTTAAGAGGACTAAAAAAAAAAAATCTAGCGAGTTCTTTTCTTTTTTTCAGTCTTGTTCAGGCAGGAGAATCTGTGGGGTGTTTTGTCCTTTTTTTTTTTTAATATGAAAAATTATATTTTTTTAGTATGAAAAATTTTGATGTAAATTGATCTGTAGCCAATAACATTTCCTTGTATGAATTTACTTTAAGAAATGTAGTTATTAGATTTGAGTGACACAGTTTCTGCAAGTGAAGTTCTCTTAAAATGCACACCACCTATAAAAGCCACATAAATTTCTGCAACTCCCCCCTCCCTTTCTTTCCTTCTTGCTTCCTTCCAAGGATGAGAGGTAAATTCTGGTATCTTTTTCACTCAAATCTTGGCTTTCAAGGAATCTTAAGTCAGACAACTCTGAAAATGGCCTCTTACTTGTCTAAATCACTTAGGCCTTGCAAGACAACAGAATATGCCTAAATACTTTCAAGAATCTGGAAAGCTGTCAGGAAATATGTGACCACCAACTATGATGGTGGGCTTTGATGTGAAGATCAGTTCACTGAGAACTGGACTGAGATCTAAGCAATGTCAGAAACATATATGATACAAAAGGGATTGGTCTCATGCCACCAATTGTTATATTCAAACCACTTATATGACAGTGCCTTTTAATAAGTATCAGATCTACCTAAATCCAAAGTGGAAGGGTTTACATAGATTTATTGGTCATCTGTACCCTGCAGTTCCATCTCCATTACCATTTACAGTAAAACTACTTAGAACTCTTCAAATAAATTCAATGGGATTAGTGCAGCTATAGTCCAACCTTGATTTCATTAAGGATGTGAGACAATGGACTCAAGTTACCACACAAGAAATTCTGGCTAAATATCAGGAAAAGGTGAAATCATAGTCAAGCACTGGAACAGGCTCCCCAGAGCAGTGGTAGCATCTCCATCCTTGCAGTTATGCAAAACTGGCTCTGCAAGACTCTGGACAGCCTGCTCCCACTGCATCTGATCCAAGCAGGATGTTGGGCTGGAAACTGAAGACCCCTGTCCATCCCCAGGGATTTTACAACTCAAAGCTTTCTCCCTAACAGTACTGTGAGGTAAGAAATGGGGTGTGTATGTACGTACAACACTCCAAAACCCCCAATGCTTCCACATCAAACACCATTTCACTGACAATAAACTTTGGTAGTTCCATAATTCTCCTTCAGTTTCTAGCTGGCTAAAGGGTTAAGGCTGAGTGGTTCTCAGGATCCCAGTGCTGTATTTGAAAGGGGTTCTGTCTGGTTTTTGTCTCTGAGAGCTGCCTTTCAGCCAGCCTGCGCTCTTCTTGCTTTTCCTTGGCATGACTGTTTGCCTCCTCTGCATCTGAGTACATTAGATATGGAGTGTGGGGGATTTACAGCGCTGCTGGCAGAACCAGACAGAGAATAGCTTTGTAACTGTATCCCTGTCTTCAAGCAGAGAAAAATCTTTGATGGAGATCTTTACACACTCATGTGCATGTAAGAACACAACCCCTCAATGCCCACCTTTCATTAACATTAGTGATAGTTATGCATGTGCTGTGAGGAGAATAGTAAAGACCGAGCATGACGTGTGGTGTCTCTGTATGCCAAGCCAGACCATTCCTTGCTATAAATCTATGTTGCTTAAATATTGCTTCATCATGCTATGCTCTTTCGTATCAGCCAAGAAGAATCTGACTTATGGCATTCTCAAACGTATATACTTGTGAAGTAATAATATCCATAGGTCATCAAAATTTATCTGTAGCTCACTGGCTCTTACTATCTCAAAATTAAGCCCAGTGGTCACAGGAAAACCTTTACGGACATGTGTCCTTAGGGAATTATTTCTGACTCACAAAGTTGAGATATAAAGTTGTGAAATGTATCTCTGTTGCATCTCAGTAACCAGAAATGTGCTGAGCTCTTTGTGTATTTGGCTACACATTCCAGCCAGATGGTTCCCTGGTGGGCAGAGCAGCGAGAAACATTTTGAAAGATTTGCACAACATCATGTTACATGACATCATGTTACTTTGTCCAGGAGAGCCATAAAGAGGGTCTGAACCTTGCAGAAGCTATCTGTTCCAGGCACTCGGAGATTGCCTAGGAAATGAGCACATAGCCTGTGTCTATGGCATTGCAACAGAAACAGGCTGGATGTGAGTGGATGGCAAACAGAAGGAAATCTGAATATCCATAAACACTCTCCATTATTTTTTGAATGACTTCTAAAAATCATCCACTAAACAAAAACAGCAAAACATCAGTTCCTAGTGCACAGCCCAGCAGCAAAAAGATAAAATATCTAGCTTTTCAGAGGAGGTATTTTTTTATTTATTTATAGCATATTAATGAATAAATGTAATGCTTTCTTTTGAAACCTGTTCCTAAACATTCCTGCAGGGTCCCAGCCTGCAGTATTTCTCTCAGAATTATATTCAGCAGTTGACTACTAGAGAAATGTTCTATTATTAACTAACATGTAATTAGTTCATTAAAAAATACCTCAGCTGAATGCTGTGTAACATAATACAGCCTACTACTAAAGTAAGGAGATTTCAGGCTCAGCACAAATGGAAGTGAAATCACAGTGCAAAAAAGTGGAAAGGAGACAGTGCCAGCTGGCAGGCTACTAAGTGTTTCAAATTACTGTATGTTTATGACCTCTGTGTTCTTAAACAAAATTAATTAGATTATGCTATTTGAGAATCTTGGAATGCAGTGGCAATATGCCAATCTTATCTGAACCACACATCTTAAGTTTAATTAAGATGTTTTAAATTTCTCCAGGTATTCCTTTCATACACACATATACACACATGTGTAAGTTTAAAGTGTTGCCTGTGGGAAGTGATAAACAACAGATTGCGATTCCTGAGGTGTGTTTAAGGTGGCTTCTTGCTTAATAGGACTTAGGGGCTAAATCCATGAAAGGATTTGGATGCGACTTGAATGCTCACCTGCTACTTTAAGTCTCCTATTAAAAATTCAGACCTTCAGGACCCTTATTCAGCTGCCACCTCAGTGTGGGGTGTTTACACTTGTTCAGGCAATTAAGCTTTCGCTGTTAAAGTTTTCTACATGCTTGAAGTTCTGATGCTTATTGTAACAAGCTGCTTTCCCTTGTTAGTACTGATAATTTAGCACCCGTCCCATTCTGAGTTGGGTTAACCTTCACCACTATCCCTGCAGATTGTGGGGATACTCACCAACAGGTTGAGCCCCAATGTAAAAAGAATTAAGATGGAACTCCTCCCTGATGCTGTTCTTGAGGTCAGACCATCATCCACCTGTATTATGACAGGATTCACTTCCTTCTCCAACCAAAAGATTTTAAATCTCACCTACCATGTTGCAGAGAGCATCTTACCATTAGAGAGTGGTATTTGGTAAGGGTGGGAGAGGGACTTTGGAGAGAGTGAGTCTGGTCAAGTGGGTCACAGGTGTAAAAGAAAGATGAGGAAATGCTTGTTGCTTCATCAATTGAGATGTATTAATTGGAGCAAGCATACTTTCCTTTGACATAGTGAAGACTGTCCAGTTCTCAGGAAAGCAGAAAAAGCTTCAAATAAAGGTGGGAAAGTCCTTTGCCTGAAGAACCCCAGAGACCATGTGGTAATGCCTATTCCAGCAGAAAGTGAAATGGGTACTTAAATTTCATCAGGCTTACAAGATCCTTGATGGTTATGCTAAACACTGAGCAACAGTGGAGACAGACTATCACCATATACTCCTCTGGGTATGCTTTGAAAGAAGGAACAATCTTTCTTTCTTCCGTCAGTTTTGAAAGAATTCAGATGTATATCTTTTACAAGACTTTTCAGGACTTTGATTTCTCAGGACAAATGCTCAAGGAATAAAAATATGTGAAAAAACGCCTATGAACTGAAGTGAAATTTAATCTATTCTTCATTGTTGATGTTTAGTAGTGGGCTGTACTGTGGTTTCCCAATCAACATGATGGTCCTGTTGAAGCCCATGCTCTTTGGTATATAAAACTCACCACATGCTCTAGTGCCTATGTCAGGTCTGCTGATTCTCCTGGAGGGAGGGAGTGCCTGTGCCCTCCAGTATGGCTGGATAAATCTGCCAACCTAGTGCCAAAGTAGAGCTATGTGAGTGTCCATAGCTCCCAGTCGTTTTGCTCATAGCAATACTACTCAGCAGTGGTATATCATTTTACATTTGCGGTGCACCAAGCACATATGTAAACTCAGAGTTCTACTTGTATGAATAGCCCCTTTAAGGATTTGCTTACTTGTCCTTTCTTGATAGGCACTTTAATACAACTCTGTCTCCTGCTATTCCTAATTAAAAAATGGCAAAGTTAAAATATTAATCACTGTCATACAAGAAATGACTGGTAGAAGTCAAGACTTCCCCTGGCCTCCAATTTCCTTATTCCTCTGTGTACCATTGAATTGGCAAAGAAAGTGTAAAAAGAAATCTTTTTGACTGTTAAGTAGCTGTCATTTTGGCTAAGAAAAATAGATCTGGTTGCTCAGCACTACCTGTTCAGACTGAAGGGACCTCTGCTCAATAAACACGGGCCAAAGCAGTCGTCTGTAGCAAGTACACATTAGTTATCAAATGTGATGGGAAAATTTTTAAGGGCTACCACTGTGAAAAATTAATCATCCTAAAACTTGATCATATGTTCTCTGGAACAGCTGGCTTTTTTTCCCCGGGATTTGGTTTCAATAACCTTTTGCTGAAAATGCCTTTTTAATACATGCTACTGAATTAGATTAAAACAGTTTAATGCTCTGACCTCCAGAGAATGAGCAGAATGCAATACAGGCAGCAGATTTAGTCAATTTTGTTGTTTCTCTTAAATGTATTCTCATATTCATTTATTTCCTCTTGGCATGCATCTTCCTCTCAAAATGTTACCATCCTCTGGTAATGAGCTGCTATAAAAATTGTATTAAAAATGCTAAAACAACATCAGAATTTACAGAAGCAACCTCCAAAGCAACACCTGTTCTATGCTTCCTGTAGCATTTATTATGTTTTTTAAAATCAAAGAATGACATCTTTGCAGAGCCCACTTAAATGAAATTGTAGATAAGATGGATACTTTGGAGCAATTTCAAAACTGTGAGAGAGAAAGGCAAGGAGATCTTCATAGGCATTCTCTACATTCAACCTTTTTTTGTCCTAACTTCTAGTGGGTGCCACTGTGCCTTTTCATGTGAGACCCTATAGGTAGTGTCTTTATTTGCAAAGAGAAACTTTTCACCAGCTATATTTCTTGAGGGTTTTTTTGTTTTGTTTGAGTTTGGGAGTTTTCAGCTTTTTACCCATAGCAGAGTAAAAAGTTTGCTAAGAAAGGTAAAGCCATTCTTCTGCACATAAATTTGAAGTTTGCTTTTCTAGCTGCCATGATCTTCCTAAACATCCTGGACCAGAGCTGGCTGCTTCACAGTCTGCATGTCTGAGTCAGAATAATAGTTGGAATGTATTGTGTTGGACTAGTGTAAACCTTTTACCTCTGTACAAGTGTGTTGCTTCACTAAAACATTATTGTTTCCTCCTCTTTGACAGGGACTTTTCAACTGATAGATCAGCAAATAAAATGCCTCTGGAACAGAAGGGGAATAAAAATTGCTCTGGCAGAATGCTGTGCTGTTGACAGGTGATTTTTCTAAGAAAAGTACTTGCCTAGGGGTAACGGGCATAATTGGATACTGTTTTACTCCAGCTTAATGCCAGGCTTTGCAGATTCAAACAAGGCCCTTTGAATTCAGCAAGCCATTATTTAAAATAGAAAACAATTATCTAGTGTTCTGGCTAATGTCTGGTAAAAAGTAATTTGATGAACCAAATATGAGAATGATAGGAAGTGTTGGTGTTGGCTCGTCCCAGCATTTTCCTAACAGTAGAGTACAGTAGTTATGCAACACATTTCCATGCAATGAAAGACTTTTTTTACTGTGTTGTAAAATAGATGATACTTATATCATTGTGGTAAATGTATATGAGGGGGGTACTGGTTTTCATTGCCTTTATTTTTTATGCTGACATCTGGACAGTTTCAGTGTGGTCAAAATTAGTCCCACAAGCATAGCTTCTGCTCTTTCCCTCATGGCTCTGTTACTTCTGGAGAAGTTGGGTCCTTGTGGTTGTGGCTAGTAATAGTCTGATTTGGAAATTTTATATGAAAGATGTTCAAAGTCAGTGCTTTAACAAAAGCTGTAGGAAATGGAATGTGCTCAGGATCCAAAAGGCACAAAAACAAAGGTGGGTCACGGATTGATTAAATAGAAATAGAGTCTCTGCCACAGATTTCAAGGCCACGCACCCTTCCACTCACACAAAAAAGGGAAAATAACACCTGAATCACCCCATCACTTACCTAAAGTAAAAAACCTCCAAGCCCAAAATACTAAGGTGTGAAACACAGAACACTAAGGGTAAATGTGTCAAATTTCTCATATCTTCTTATGTTTCAGATTCAAATACAAACTTGTATGCTTCTTTGTCAGCTCAAATATATTTTTCCCCCTGGTGGCCTTAATTTTTTAATTTCTCTACCCTGAAACTTCCATTTATTTATCCATGTTTATTCTTAGAGAATCTATTTTTACTTTTCCTTCCTCAGGCTGCTATTAAAAAGAAATTAAAAAATTTGTGATTCTCCCTAATTGTCTTCTGGAAAGAGGCAAGCAGTCACAATGCACTCTTCTAGGCCTGAGTCAAAGAGATGTACAACTTCTGTACAAGTCTGTCCCAGCAGCAGTCCCTGCCAGCTCTCTGCCCATCACAGCCAAGGCAGTGAGTCCAGGACAGAGTGCTCTTGAAAAGGGGCTTCTTTACAGTTGGGAACTTTGACAAGCTTTGTGCAGATGTTTTAGCTACAACTGTTTAAGATTATTTAGTGGCTCTTAAACACTGTTCATGCCCATTCCAAACAAGCCCACAGAACATCTGCACAATGTCTGCTAGCTGTGCTCAAGGAGTGTCTACCAACAATCCTATATTGTTCTAAGCAAACATGTATCAGCCCAGATTTTCTTCCATATCTTAGTATCCTCTTCAAGCATTGAGGAGACTGTGACCTTTCATTGATTCAGGCACGGAAACTATAATCACAATATTAAGTAGTTATATTTTCTTTGGAATAGTTATCCTATTGTTCTCCTCTTTTAAAGCTTAAACTAACAGTCAGCATGAATGTCATCTTTATAAAACGATAGGAGACCTACAATGTCTGGTATTAATAAATGCCTCTGTGCTCAGTGTCTGAACAGGGTTGGGACTGAAAGGAGAGAATGAAGTCCGTATGACAGAACTCAGGGGTAGTCTCTCTTGTGACTGTTTTTATGAGATGCAACTGCTACAGAAGTGCATCTTGTGCATCCCAAGGCAATCAGTTTGCTTGTCTAGGGAGCACAGTGATAATTTATTCCTAACAGGAGACAAGAACCCATAATGGTGGTCTGAACTGCCACTGCTGTTCACTGATTCCCTTCCAGTGTACTCTAAACTGCTGACGGTATAATCACAGGGAGAATTGTCCTGCTGGGAATAGATGACGAGAGATAGCAGCCTCACCGAAATCACCAACCTCTGCACTGTATCATAGTCAGTCCCAAACACTGCTGAATTTTACTTTTAATAGAATAATAGCCCTAAAGTGAAAGCAACAAAGACTTTATAAAGATAAAGGTGACAGCAGAGAATTATGCACTGACTACAACTGTAGCTGTAGACTGCAATCACTTAGAAAATTTATCTAATTCACCACACTTTTTCATAGCCTACTTGCTGTTTTAATGAGTGGCAACTGGAGGATCAGTGGCAGAAGATTTTTCTTAAGGTTATTATACAGGGCAGGGCCTCAAGTGAACTGGATTTGGTTCATGGTTCCTCTGAAGTCTTTCTGCATGGATTCAAGAGCGTCACTTAATCTTTCTCAACTTCTTTTCCCTGTCTGCAAAAGAATAATGTTTTTGTCTGTTGAAGTTGTAAGCTCTTTAGTACTAAAGTGTAACTGGATTATACATTTATGCTGCTGGGGCTTTGATCTCAACAGTGGTCAATATGCAGTCATTAATAAAAATAATATTAATTAGAAGTAAAGACCTCATTACATTTTAATAGGGCTGTTTTAGATAACAATGGCTGTACACACTGCATTCATGTAATTTTCACAGTTGTGCTTAGAGTAGGGAATTATTTTGGCTGGAAACAACTCAAACAAGCAGTGCCAGCAGCTGTGAGGTCAGGAATAACTGTTGGGTTTTATTTTTCGCTCTTTGTATTCTTACAGTTTTTCAGTAAAAGAAGGAGGTAAGAAATATACAGAAAGTTCTGACAGTGTCCAGCACATCTTTTCTGAACTTGGTCTTTGTTGGGAAGCAGGCATACCCCAGACTCACTGCTTTTGGTCCTAGGAACAAATGGATCAAAGCAGATTGCATTGTGATAAAGTCACTTACTGAACAGCCAAAAGATGCAAAGGTATTATACTGTAAATCATAAAAGTTTTCTTTTGCAAATCACTCCCAGAACTAATTTTCACAACCTACCCATAATATACAAAAGCCCCAGAGTTTATAAAAGTTGAGAGATGTATTGTGCATCTTGTTTCTGTGTGAAAATGGGATTTTCTGGATAATATTGCATAAAAGCACAGCTGACAGCAGACCAAAAATGTGTGTACATCAGTTTATGCCAGTTCTGGAGATAATCTGAGTTCACCTTCCAGCTTTAAAGACAAGCTTTACGGAAAGGTCCTGCAACTGCAGTGGCAAGGAGGGAGAGACAAGGAGCACTGCTGCCTTGCTAGCAGACCCTTCAAAAGACCTTTATATAAGAGGCAGACTTATAAAAGTTGCACATCTCTTTGCCTCAGGCCTAGAAGAGTGCATTGTGACTGCTTGCCTCTTTCTGGGAGACAATTAGGGACAATCACAGACTTTTTAATTTTTTTTCAATAGCGTATGGAAACAAAGTTCTGCAGCTGGTGACTGCTGCGCGATTAGCAGGGGATTGGCACGAGATTGGTGTGTGGTTGGTTTTTGGTGGGTGCACGATGGGTACGTGATTGAGATGGGATTACCATGTGATTGGTGCATGATTGCCATGTGACAGAAGCGTGATTGCCACATGATTAGCATGTGATTGGCGTGTGATGGGGGCATGATTGTCACATGATTGGAGCATGATGGACATGTGATTTTTGCTTGATTGTTGTGGGATGGGGG
>JAWWLV010000121.1:18985481-19052787 GCA_035041135.1 Platyrinchus mystaceus | reverse complement strand
ATATGTAAAGCAAAAATATTTTAAATCCCCACATCTAACTGCAGAGCTTGTTAATGTCTTAAACTCACAAACTAACCCGCTGAACCATGCAGAAAGATTATGTTTTTGATGTAGTCAATGTTTTGGATACAAATATTCACGAATTTAAACAAATTCACATTTCTATAACTTTCTGCTCCCATCAAATAAAATTTCTGCTTGTGACAAATAGATATGACTGATGATACATCCACTCTGTAAGTAATAGATTACATACATATAAAAGAGACAGTTTTCAACAACTTTTACCTTCAGTTTGGTGCTCAATTATCTTGGCTTCCAGTTCATAGCTTATGCTGTGTCCTCTGTCTCTTCCTCTTCATACTGTGATCTCTCTTTTAAGGTGATGTCAGCAACAGATTTAATCATTATATCATTAGTGATGGGCAGCTGAAAATGACAAAACCAGTGCATTACCATTTTCTTAGGAAGAGTAAAAAATAGAAAGCAGCAACTACAAATGACAAGGAAGGTCATGGGCAGAAAAAGAAGTTCCACCTACACAACTAATAAACAGCACTTCAAAGGAGGCTGGTGCCGGGACAAGAATCCTCACCGTGTCTGCTAGGAAAAAAAAGAAGCACATGGCCAGAGACTGGTATATAGTAAATTTGGGCTTTGGATAAGGAATAAGGAGACAGCCGGTGCCACCAAGAAACATCATCAAGATCAATTATGATGATGATCACTATTGAGGTAAATGCCTCATCAATACAAAGCTGGTTTTTTTGGTTTTGGTTTGTTTGTTTGTGTGTTGTTTTCTTCCCCCCCTCCTCCTCCCCCCCCCCCTTCCCCCGGAGGATTACTGACCTCTTCCTTGATGATTCAAATTCCTGCTCTTTTTCTGATAAATTAGGATGGTGTTATGATCAACCCTGAGTATGGACAGGCTTGTGCCCACTTCATCAGAGTAGCAGTACCATGAATGATCTGTAGCCCATATAAAGATATATCTTGGATACCTCTGGCTCTCTGAGCTACTTTGTCCTTCTGTTTGATCTGTACTCCAAACCAACAAACAAGGTCAGGAGGAGAGTCCTGGTGTGACATGGCCATATTCTGTTCCTATATCTCTCAACAGAACCCAAATATGCACTTGAGAATGTCACACTTCTCCCTTCAGTGCCTCAGCCCAGGGCACTCAGATCCCTGTGCTATCATATGTGGCAAAGGGAATGACTGGGAACCCCACTGCCTTGTGAACCAGTGTGGAATGGGAACCAGCCTTGCTGCAGCTATATTCTCATACAAGATTTCATGGCATGAGAACAAGTGTTTCTTGTGGCTTTATTTTAGACTTTCTGCAGAGGGGGCAAAGTCACTGACTCCTTGAAAGCAGAAGGAAAAAGGCAGAGCCAAGCTTTTAGTGAAAATTAACAGTGTTGTACGAAGTCACTATTTAATACCCTGTTATTCTGTATCGATGAGTCCGAGAAAAGCTGCCAATATGTGGAGTGTGAAATAGGATTTTTCTTCTATTTCATGTGAGGTATGTCTAAATAAGCAGAAAGAAGGGCAGAATACATATGGATATGACATCTGGGTGGTCAAAGAGAAGCTGTCTGTAAACAGGACCTCCTTCAGGAGCTGATGCCTGAGGACAAGGCTAAGCCTTAACACCCTTCAATTGTTTCAAATAGTAAGGTACATCATAATAGTATTTTGGACTTGACTACCCCACTGAGTATTGCCAAATTCATGTAGTCACTATCACACCCAAAATAAATTAAGTTTAAGCATAAAGCAAATGAACTCCTTAATTATTATTACACCTGTTTACACAGAAATCATGTCAGTCCAGCTAAATGTGTGAATATTTGGCCACTGTCTCTGCTTCCTTTTTGATGCAGAAATCTCTGGCCTTGTTCCCAAAACTTCAGCCTAGCTATGAAAACAGCAGTAGGGGACAATTTGGCAGAATGAGACCATGTGGGTGTGAGTCTGGAGACCTGATTTCTGGTCTGGGCTTTATCACAGGTTTCCTGTGGACATAAGATGAATTCACTTAATCTCACACTCCCTTAGAATCATAGAATCATAGAATCAGATGGGTTGGAAAGGACCTCTGAGATCATCATGTCCAACCCTTGATCCACTACCACCACAGTTACTGGAGTATGGCACTAAGAGCCACATCCAGTCTCTTCTTAAACACCTTCAGGGACAGAGAATCCACCACCTCTCTGGGCAGCCCATTCCAATACCTGATTATGCTCTCTGTAAAGAATTTCTTCCTTACTTACTCACTTAGTTTCCTCTTTTGAAGAAGAAGGATGATAATAATTACCTACTTAGCAAGGGAGTTGTGAGGCTAAGGTAATTAATGTTTCTAAAGCCTGTTGATGTCCATAAATGTAACCACTAAATAAGCAAAATGTATTACAAATATTATTTATTTTACTATGTGAATATTGCCAAAGCCTGTAAATTTCCTTCAGAGTCTGTTGAAGAATTAGCTGTTCTCCTAAATACTCAAGTGAGAAAGAAACTATAGCCAAAGAAACTATCACATCATGCTTGAAGGAAGTAACTAATTAATGAACAGTTCACTCTAGGAGGGTAGATTTTGGACTTGAAATCCAGGCATCTAGTGTTAACTGTGAACAAGCTGCTGGTTGGACCAGATGACCCTCTGTGGTCCTTTCCAGCCTTACCCATTTGTGATTCTGTGATTTTGTGGTGTAGGAACCAACAAATATTTTGGAAGAGTCCAAGATCTACTCATGTGCAGTTTACTAGTTGAAAAATAATTGCTAGAACTTTACTAACTATATCCTAGGTGTTGATGGATTTCCCAGTTTCTGACAGCAACTTTCAGCTGAAGTACTTAACTCAAAATCTAAATATTTTTCCTCTATGTCATTGTTGTTTCTATGAAACCATCCTTTTAAACTAAAGTACAGTCATGATCTGGTAGATATTAAAAAACGCCAGCATATATTTTGCCTTCATAAAAATAAATGATTTTCAGTTCTCATTACTTAATTATCATGACTTTTCCAGGATTTTATTGATAAAGGCTGCTGATAACATTTTTTAATTTAATGTATTTCTAAAGTTTTTTTTATAGAACCATTTCCCGTAACAGAAATTTAAATGTCCGCTCCCACAAATATTTTGTGAGATGTTATTTGTGAGATGTTATCTGATATGACCCATGTGTCTATATTGATCACACGTGTAAAACACTCAGAACTTCTTAGATCAGCTAGTGTACCTGATTATAAACTAGAAACCATTAATATTTGATAAACACTCATATGAATATTAAAAGTTCCCAGTATTTCATAGGCATTAAAGTTTCCTGCTTTACATCTCATGTTAGTGTGGAACTCTGTGCTTGAAATGAGAGAGAAGTGGAAAATGTCTGTCTTTGGAGGTACATATCCAGCAAGGTGAAAACTTCCAGTATATGATATTTAGTATCCCTTACCCTAAATAAATAAATTAATAAATGCAATGCTATCAGTGCAAGGTCAAGAAGAAGATCAAAAGGGATGCTCCTTACTTCCTTAATACACAAGTGACAGATACCCTCGTATATATATAGTCAATGAAACAAACTGCATTCTATAAGAAAGTTGTTTTCAGTTACCATCATGTCAAGAAAAACTAGTGAGGAATTACACTGTAAATTACCTTAAGGTAATTTAAAATAAGATTCTTCCTTCATCCAAACTTCTGTACATTACATTGCATACCTTACCATTGCTATCTCACTAGGATTTCAGAGAGCTACACAGCTTCTGCAGAAATAAATTGCAATCTTTGGTCTGGTAGTTTATCATCCAGTAGATTTACATATGCTTCAATCAATAAATCAGATAAGCAGACTCCATTACCCTTACATGATCAGATTCTGATCTAACAGGTGTTAAATATAATAGAAAGTCTGTACTTGATATTTTGATTGCCTTTCTGCTAGGCAGGGCATAATAAATTTAATGAATGGATACTGCTGTATTCCTTTTGCAAACATTTTCCCACCTTCCACCGATAATGTAGGCATCATTTCACCATCGCTTGGTGGCAACAACAAGAATAAGTTCTTCTTCAAGGACCCAGAATCAGAGAGATTTTTCAGTGGAAACTTCACTGAATTCTTTTTGCAGAGTCTCTGCATTAAGTGAGAGCAATGAAAGATCTGCACTCGCTGCACTCTGAGTATTTGGGAGTGGAATTATCCTGTACAAAGAGAGAGTGCCTGCAGCTGTCGGAGCAGAGCTCAGAGAAATATGCCAACATTTTCACAGTGTAAGAGCAGATGTGGTTGAAATTGTTGACATGAAGCAAGGGCACGAGGTCAAATGCAGATTTTCCATATCAGTTTTTTCAAATGTCTCTTCTGATTAAGGCAAGGATGGTACTTGGCCAGGGAATTCAACATAAATCTTATGAAAGGCAGAATTGGTTGGAAAACAGAAGCTAGTGTAAC
Source organism: Platyrinchus mystaceus (assembly GCA_035041135.1). NCBI lineage: Eukaryota > Metazoa > Chordata > Aves > Passeriformes > Tyrannidae > Platyrinchus > Platyrinchus mystaceus. Next base: position 19,048,313 of record JAWWLV010000121.1, on the reverse strand, counting down.
GTATTCCAGCTCGTAATAATACTATTCAATAATAATGTTTTGGTTTATTTATATTTTGTTTTTTCAATATTATGAATATGTAGTACAATGCCTACTCTCAGTCTTATGAGTGCATGTAAACACTCACTAATGTTAACAGGAAATGTATAGGATTTTCAAGGGAAATGTAGACCTTTCCTTCTTCATCCACACCCTATTTTGCTAGGCAGAGTTAGAGGGGAAAACTCTACAGGCATCCTGCCTCAACAGTGGTTTTGATCAGCACCATTTTACTACATATACTTTTTTACAGAAGAAATTTTATCTCATCTTTCCTACTGAAATATGAGATGTGACTGTTGGTCAACAGAGCTATGTGCTGGGCTGAACAGGAAGGCAGCACACTAGCAGTCCTGGACACTGTCAACCACAAAGAGAAGGGGGCAGACCCCTAGGGAGCAGGTGACTAGGTTAAAAAGTCATGTATAAAAAAAAATTATCATCCCCTTCCCCATTTTTCAGTCTCAAAGATACACGAGTCCCAAATCTTTTAGTACAATGTGAGAGTTTTCTAGAAACCTAACTTTTTAAATGAAAACTGAGGTTGTCTATTAATCCAAAAGTTGGGAGACATGAAACTTTAAGGAAAGTGTCAGATGTTGTGAGGTTCATCATAATATCTCGGGATTTGACAAGGCTGCATCCCAGTTTGTAGTTAAGAGAACTCATATTCCAAGCATTATTTGCTGCTGAGTACCACTCTCCTGGGTCCTGGTGCTCCAGGACACTGCTTGAAGTCAACTGAACTACACTTGCGTGATACTGGATCAATGCAGTGGTGAACCAGACCCCAACTTTTATTGGCTTTTCAGGCAATCTGCCACTTGGCAGGAGAACTTAGATTTAAAACATAAAAGCCATTTCTAAAGCATGAGGGATTCACTAGTAACAGCAACTGAAAAGCTGAAATTGAAACCAAAAAGGCACGGTACCACATTACCAATTCCCCAGAGCCATCTTGTCCCTTTTACTGCTTTCTTAGTCTCTACCCACTGATCATTAATAATTTTTTGCTTGGACTAAAAAAATGAAATTAAATATTAATTTTTTAAAAAAATCATTATTTTCTAGTATTAATATCTTAGCTCATGCAATCTTATTTTCCCACAGAACAGGTTGGAGTTGCTTTTTACTTTTTCAGTACTTGCACCTATTTTGAATACTTTCAATATTTTAAATTTCTGGACAAGTGACAAATATTAGAAATATGAGCTGGTTTGAGTAGCTTTCGCCAGACAGATTAAATCTCCTGAGAATTTTTTTGCTTCGTTCATGGACAAGCAACCAACCATCATTTGCTGGAGTTTGTATGTGCACAGTTAGGTTTTGGGTTTTGACAAATATTCATGTTTGTGACTTGGACATTTTCCTTCTACAGAGATTTTTGTCAGTAAAATTCTGTTGCTCCAGAAAGCAAAATGGAAAGTGCAAAAACATTGTGGAAGCAAACAAAATTAGCATTTTTATTTCAAATTATGTCTCCTCTACTGGAAAAATAAAACCTTTCCCAACATGAAGCATTTCTTTATTCTTTTTTGACCACCTTCAAAAGCAGGTGTATTACACACCCAAGCATACACCACAATCTACAGTAGATTTTTAGATATTTATTTTATTTTTCACTTCAAATGTTTCAAGCTAAAAGTGGGTCTTCCTTTATGTGCAGTTTATTTCAGTGAATCCCAGGTTTTCAGCAACTGACATTTGTTTAGTTATGGTGCCCCACTATTTAGTAGTCCTAAGAGATGAGTTTGGTGCTTTCACTAAACTTTACTGAGGATAAGCAGAACAAAGCAACATGTTGTATTAGTGAGCACAGTTACTTGCTTCAATAATAGAGAGACCAAGTTTTAAATAGTGATGAAGATTTAGTCAAAGGTGCTTAAGACAGGCCAGCAAAATAACATGGGGATTCTGAGTTGCTTAGGGTTTACCTTTTCAGAGGTAAAAAGAGAAGTCATAATAATACTGTCATTAATACCATCAAATGGATACTTGTGGTGTTTCACTCTTTTTGCCAACCATCTGTGATAAGAACCCAAGTGATATGAAGCCAAGTGAGTGGTTTTCTCTTGGCCCTATATTCTCTGATTCATCGTGTAAAAAGTGACCCAGTAGTCTAAGAAATAACAAGCAGGCACTATGGCCTATTCCAAAACATTGTCCTGTATTGAAAACCACTGTGGCTGGTGGATGGGTTCCTCATGGTGAGAGCAATTAGAGAGACAAATGTGGTAATCTGTCTTAAGACTTGCAATACGTTGAATGCCTGTAAGGAGAACATCCCATCCTAAATTCTCACTGGGACATCACTCTGAAGTAAAACAGGGAGACCAAAATACATACATTTCAGATGATTCAGATGAGATGCAGAGAGAACTGAAATAAGCCCCTAAGACTCTATAAAAGTAGAAAAACAAATTACTCGTGTATTAGAACCTGATTCCTCTCAGTCAGGCATCATGTCTAAACCTGTATTTATGTATCTGCAGATGGATGGGGTCACAACTTGCTGAAGGCTTGAGCAAAACACTGCATTAATAGTGCTGAGTAGAAAAAGCAGAAGAGGTGCCCAAGATTGAAAATCAGTAAGTAAAAATAACTTAAGAAAATAAATTTTAAGTTCAAGGAGCTCCAGTCTGGAATAAGGAAAAGAGCCTGAGATCTGTTTGCTGGTCTGATTGTAAATTTTTGTGTGGGTTGGAAGATGAAAGCAAATAATGTCTGTGTGGCATATCTGACCCTCTACATGCCAGTCTCATTTTATTCCGTGGAATATTAATTTCTTCTAGCATTTTTCTTATCTATGGAGGTAGCAAACTTTTCAAAGTCATGACTACTTCTTGTGAAGTTTGTGTTTCTGCATTTGCAAGCATGCTGAGGGCCCTAAGAGCTAATATGCAACATAAAAAAATATAAGGTCTCATGAAGTATGAAGGCCTTAAAGAGTATGGAGATACTTTTGATGTTTTTTTTTTTATTTATAGTCCATAACCTTCCGTATCTCACTGGCTGTATAGTAGACAACCACAGAAGCCCAACATAGTGGATAACAGCTGAAAGAGCAGAAATTTATCAAAGTGACTTTTCAGGCAACTCAGGAAAAGTATTCTTTTCACCCTTTACTCTGGGCACACTCCACACATTTTTTATATAATAATTTCATTATTTGCATCATACACTGTGGAATAAAAAGGAAAAGGAAAGGCCATTTATGAGGCAGTAGTCTCCAAAATTAAGGAACTTACCTGTTTTCAGATGAGATATCAGTTTGGCTGAGAACTTCAGAGACATGGTAGGTGCCAGTTTTGTAAGTGCTCATTGACTTTCCTAATGTTCTATCTCATTAATAGATCAAGACAATAGCTCTAAATTTAACTGATTGGGAAACAGGAAGAAAGTGTACTGAATACATTGTACGGAAGGGCTATAATCTGCAAAGGCTACAAAAGGGCATTTTCTAGCTGAACATTTGCAGTGCTGTTTTTAAGAACTCTGGCTCTTTAGAATGCACAAAGAAGCAGATAACAAAGCCTGAAGGCTAAAAAATTCCCTTTTTCCATTACTATATCACTGGCCAACACACGACGAAATTCAATTTGTACCCTAGACAGAGGAAAACAAATACATTAAGATGGTGATAAAACAACTGCCAAAGTACAACAGTTTGTGATATCGACGCTTGTTGTTACACCAAATCCAGAACATCACAGCCTTTCAGTTCCCATTTCTGCCCATTAATTTAAATGATAAAGTCAATGGTAATTGAATGCACTCTTTGTAAGTGAAACAATTACCAAAGAAAGCCCAAGAAACAACTTACTTTTATGAGATTAAACTGTTGACTGAAATATAGAAAGGAAAAAGTAAAAGTAGTGGTAAACCTGGCTGAAAGACTTGTTTACATCTCTGTAATTTCCTGTGTTTCATCTGGTTGTGAACTCCAGAGACCGAATGATTCCTCTGGGCTTCAATATGTTTCTAAATTTTCTGTTCCCAAATATCCTCATTTAATGGCGAGTATAAGTTTTCTTAGCGCTTTTAGATGTAAAAGCACAAGTTTCACCATTTTTCTGTTAATGCTAACATCTTTATGAAGAAATTAAGACACCAAAGATTCATGATTCCTTCCTGAGTGCTTGAGTGTCCATTCATGCAGTTATGTGACATTCAATGCTGCTGCAAATTTAATCCACAGCCAAACAGTAGATTGTTTCTTCGTGTATAATTCATATTATATAATTTGTATGTTCCCCAACTCTTTCAAAATCTAGTCTCTGTCTGCTGGTTTGGGTACTGGTCATTGATTAACGAAGGTTTTATGGCTTCATAATGAAGATATATATATAATCTGACATTAATGAAAAACATTCAGCACACAGAGAGTCTGGCAAGGAGCCCTCTTACTTTTCTGTATGCTATACTGGTTTCACACTTATTGAATACAGCTAATTACATTTGTCTACTTTTGCTACAAAGCAGTCACAGAAGTAGAATACACTTCATAAGAAGATCTGACAAGACTCACTCTTGATTTTGAGCATCTTTAAGCAGTCTGTTGTTCTGGCATAACTCATTTTTGTAGTTGTTTCTCTTAAACATCTCTTTTAGTATGCCAGGTGTGAGAGCACATATTGTAACCATATTAACATGTGCAAGAATGCGCCTTAGTTGACCAAAGATTATTTCCAAATCTTTCTGCTGAGTTCTCCCTGAGGCCCTTCTGCTCAAATTTAAAAATTAAATTTTTTTTTTTTTTTTAAATTTTCACAGCTGTTGAACTCTGGGAGATTCCATTGACTTTGTGAGTGCTGAGTAGTTCAGGCTACTTATTTTTAAAAATGTAAAATGAATTTGTGATCCTAAATATTAAGGATTGAGCTTCAAAACTTGTCTTTATATGCAGGAAATCACAAATTATTTGTTGATCTTAATAAAACATGAGACAACATTTGCATAAGGTCAAATACTTTGTTAATCCCTGGGCAGGCAGTATGAAATATAGTGTGTGCTGACATTACCTGGAATGCCATCCCATTACCAAGCTCAACCTGGAATTAAGGTCAGCTTGTGAACTGGGTATTAAACAAAGAATGCAGATGCTCCAAATGGAAAGTTTACAGTTTTAGCAGACTGCACTCAAGATCCTGGAGATTTTTACTTCACCTATTGACTTAAGCATTACAAATCTCCACAGGCCCCACATCCCTTTTCAAAGAAGCATCTGTTTCTCATGGTTCATTGAGGTATTAACCATTTCAGGCACCAGGTGGTTTTTATGATCAGATTTAAGGCCTGACCCTACAGCCCTTACTTGAAGACTATTATGCTGTGCAAAGTAGCTTTAATAACAATGGGAGGGAGAGGAGGGAAATGGCTTGTTTATGGCCCATCCATGTCTTTGAGATCATATGTAGTTGATTAGACAAAACCTGTAACTTATTTGCTTCCACACCAATCAGTTTTCACACATTCAGCTTGAGATATAAAGGTCTAGTTGAGCTTTTCCCTGCCATGAAAACCTGCAGAAGCTTAAAGACTGAGGCACACCTGCAGAGCCCAGTGAAGGATTTTGAGTTGCCCCTACACAACCATCAGCAAAGACACCAGTCCTGCCTGTGACACTCAGTATGGCTGCTGTGAGTTATGGTACCAACTACACAAACTGCTGCTATGCAGGAGGTGAACAGGGGTATGAGGTGCTGTGTGTTCCTCTGACCTGTGGCAGCTGGCTCTAGGTGTTCTCTTAACTTATGGTTTCTATGATCTAACTTAAAACTCTTCTTGTGTGCTGTGGGTGAGAGCTTGCCCTGCTTTGCCCAGCTCGACACTAATCTGCCCCACATCGCTCAGTGTTACAGCCTTCTCAAGGAGGTGTGACTTTGTAAAGCACTTAAAACACATGCGCCTTTTCTCTGTAGATGAGGAGGAGAGAATGAATCTTGCATCCTAGATCACAGAGACACAGGACTTGATGCACCCCCATAAGACATTCAGATGTACAGTGTCAAGGCAATATATAATGCCCAAAGGAGTCTGAAGAGTATGAATTGTGGCTTATGCATTTTCAGTCATTCTCTTTGTCTTCTAAACGTTCATTAGATTTGAACTGAAACTATGGAGTCATATTTTCCATGGGTATCCTTTGAGCTTTGTGGCTTTTTCTTTAGGACTCATATATCCACTCCTAATTCAATTCTGTAGGCGCAGCAAGGACTGCAGTTTTTTATCAACATAGATTATCTTCATAAAAAGAGGCAGGGCCTTGGTGAGACAAGCAGGGGAAGCCTGTCTCTGTAATGATTGTGCTCTGGATAATAAAGAGGAATTATAACCCAAATGATAGCTATCAGCCTGACAATATTCAAGGCCACTGGAAATGAATGGACAAATTAGAACAAAACTGTTATTTTCCTTTTCAGTTATTTATCTAAAGGCTTTTCATGGTCCATGATACAACAGTTCAGTGAAAGTCCAATTTTCTACCCATGACTTTTGCTGTATCTCTATAAAAATGAAGAGATGAATAGTAATTTTCTCCTGACCAGTATACTATTTTCTCCTGCTTGGGCAGGACCCAAGTATTGTCAGTGAATGGATGAATCCTTAATTTGTCTGTGCTCTGTGCTCAAAGCAGGTGAAACACAATGAAATAATGAGGTAAGAAACTTGTGGAAGCCAAGAGTTTAAATCAATGAGATGTGAGAAGACAACACAAGGTACCTGGGAAGAGGCCTGTACTAGCTAAGAAGGGGAATCCTGCTTTTCAGTCTATACCATCAGACTTACTCAACTTATTTTCATATTCTCTACCTTATTTCTTTTTTAACTTGCGGTGTCTCTTTACTTTTAAAAACAGAAAACAGAAGGTGATTTACAAATGTTACTGTTGTTGCTTAGAAAGAATGTCAAGAGCTTTGTTGCTCTTAGTACATGAAAACTACTTGAAGTGGCCAACTGCTTTGTCGTGTGAAAGTGTGTTCCGCTCAGAGGGGAAAAAGTTGTATTTTCTAGGAAAGAGATTGTATCCTAATGATGTTTAGAGAAAGAAGGGAAACTGGCAAAAAGCAAAATATAGCCTAAGAGTAAATGGCAGGCCTTGTGGTTTTGTTACAGTAGTTCCTTGTTAAACTAAGTTCTTCCAGAAAATTATGTTTTGTTGGGGATTGTGAAATGTCTAACTTAATGAGAAACAAGCATGCTGCCAGGGGCCCTACATGGATACTAACCAATGAACAATGTTTTTTACCAACACCATCAACAGGAACTCAAATGCAGACAGTTTGAGGAGAGCAAGGGAGAGCCTGTTGAAAACCAGAAAATATGATGGAGCTGTAGGGGAAAACTACAGACAATATAATTGTTTGGGTTTACTTTGGTTTGGTTTTTTTTGGTTGTTTTTTTTTGTTTTACTTCTGCCTTCTTATACTTGGTTCAGGGGACTGAAACATCTGTTAGTTTGGAGAAAAACAGTATAATTTGTTAAATAGGTATGGAATTTTCAGAAATTCTGGAGTCAATGTCTGACAAAGAAGCTAACCTATTTTAGAGTATATATAATTATTTGCTTCTATGAAACTCACTGTAGGGATAGATACAATTTCAGATGAATTTGTGATGGAACGTTAGGAACTTGGTTTTCTCAGGAAGGCTTTCTGCCTAAGTGGTAACTTTTTCTCAAAGGCAGTTTCAATGCTTTCCCCAGCCCACACAGCAAGAGAAGTTCTCAGCCTCTCTCTCTGATATGTGAGAGGAAATAGTCCTAACAGACATGCACAGAGGCCTTGGGAAAGCAGGGGAGAAACAGAGAGGATAAAGGGGTCCTGAGGGGGCTGGAACTTGCCTTTTTAACCCTGGAGGCCCGATGCACTGCCTCGTAAAAGAGTGGTCCTTGCATCTGAAATGAACTTTTTTTTAATCCTTCCACTGCCTTGGCATTCTTGGGAAAAATACCTGCGTATGTTTACCTTACACTGACAAAGTATATCATAATTACAGAGGTAGGAAAATAACAAATAAGAAGGAACACAGAATGACAGAATGTTTGGGGTTGAAAGGGACTTCTGTAGAACATCTAGTCCAAACCCTCTGCTAAAGCAGGTTCACCTAGAGCGAGGTGAACAGAATCGCATCCAGGCAGGTTGAGTATCTCCAGAGAAAGAGACTCCACTCTCTTCTTTTCCATATCAGACAGAAGTCTAAGGCTCTCAGAAATCTAAAGCAGAACAAGAAATTAACAGCCATCCCCAGTGTTATCTTTATTGCAGGACTATCTGTCTTTCATCTTTAAGAGAAATCATGTGTGTGGCACCTTAAAGGAGAACAGGAAGGTGTATAATCTGAAATTGTAATTAGAAACACTGGGTAATTATTCAGCAGTACCCAAGCTCTACAAAGACTGTGCCAAGACTTTTCCCCCAACCCTGTATCCATTGTGTGTCAGAAGTATGCACAGTAAAGAATCTTGCACGTTAAATAGTTCATACTAAGGGTTGCTAAGCCATGTTAAGGTCAAGATCCAGACAAACTGAACTTCAGCTGTAGAGACAAAACCATAAAGCAATGAGAGAAAATGGTAAGGCAGACATAAAAGATTGAAGTGGGCAGCTGAAAGACCTTGAATGTCAGAGCAAAAAAAATCCTGAACTAAACACTGGAAAGAAACAAAAAGAATGAAGAGGAAGGCAACATGGCATGAGTATGCATGCAGTAGGTAGCATAAAAGAAATACAGCTTGGATTCCAAAAATGTTCATGCTAAAAAGTATCTGATAATCTATCATGTGTCTGGAATATACTTACAGACATAGAATATAGGTGTGCATATAACCAAGCTGAGCTGTGACTAAAGATTCCAGGGAATTTTTCTTGCTACCAGCTGTATCAAACCTTTTATGTGGTGATATATTGTCTTTTTCAGCACAAATATGAATATCTGCATGTATATTTAGAAACTTCATTGGTGTGAATTTACCTCTGTTGCGAGAATGGGAACTTCAGTGAATTCTTTATCCATAAAAATTCAATAGAGAGGAAAATCATAATGAGTGTACTACCAAGGCTGTTTTGTATATAACAGTAATGTAATAAACATCAGGGTAAAAAACTCCACAATATAAATAGAAAACATATTCTATATTAATACATAATAAATCTATATATTAGTACATAGGAAATGTAATATTTACTAAAAATAATGATATTTTTAACATAATAGAAGTTTGGGAGACAGTCGTATGCAAACGGGATTTTGTGCATTACAAGATGTTAATTAGTTTACGTGCCAACAGTGACAGCAATTACAAATCAAACTCTCACTTTTCAAGGTGTGACAGACCTTGATTTGGGCTGCTATAGAAGCATGTTTCCTGTAGATTAGGAAAATGCCACCGTATGCTAGCAGTCTCAGTCACTAGCTACCTGATCCCAGGCATGAACTGTAAATTACAGCTTACTTAGCCATTCAGGCTAAACCTGTAAAGGGGTCACTACCCAGCTGCACAATCCCAGCTAGAAGGGAGTGCAGGAGAAATGCTCAGTCTCTAACCCTGTACCATGATACAATACAGGGGGCTCATGGTGCATAGCAGGTTTTTATAGCTCAGTGAAAAGACTATGTGGGAAAAGTGTGGTTCCCAATGACCTTTCTAATGTTATTGACCACTGGGATTTACCAGATGCTCCTTCCTCACAGATTTGAGGGCTATAATTATGAGTGGCTGTAAAAGATGCACCAGGAGAGCAGCACAAGTTCAAATGGGGGTCTCAAGAGACCTGTCTCAGGGGAAGAGCACTGTTTAGGGCAATACAGTACAGTATTTTTAACTTATGCATTCTAACATTAGTAGAAATACAATGAAAAGAATGACAAACCATATCACTTTTATAGGTTTAGGAGGTGTGGAGACTTCAGCAAAAAATCCAGATATTCCTTGGGTTTATCAAACTTTTTCTACCATTTTGATATTTATTATACACTCATGCTTATAATCCATTGCATCAAACAGACACATCTTTCTCTGACCCTTAGTAAAAAATATTTTAAGAGTTCCTTCATAACATCGATTCTATATTTGTTAGGGGGAAAAAAAGGAACATGTTTTGGTTTTATTGCTATTTGTGCTCACTGTGCCTTTCTGGGACTATAGAATTGCAATACGGAGGCATTGCTAGAAAAGGACAAAGGATCCTTGTGCAGAATCAGCCTTTATTTTGCTCAGTTTGACTTTCCAAATCAATACCCTCCTTTCCTTAGCATCAAAATTCATTGATTTACAGAAACTACAATCCCTATCAATGCTTTCTTAAATTTGCATTCATGACTAGGAATTCATGAGGCAATCAGTTGTGGGTGTTTGTTTCAATCTTTCTGACTATTATAGGTCCAGGTTATTTTACCTCCCTAAATAGCTCGTGCTCAACCTTTATAAAATGCAGAAAACTTTTCAACTCTTGTTGAATAAGATGTGTGTTTGCTAAGTGCTTGAAGATTTTTTATATTTCTTGGGAGCCCTGACCATTTTAATGAGCTACGAAGTGGTGAAGATTTGTGTTTTGCCCAAAGCCAAACTATTTAATATAAGCTTTTCTTATAGCAAATGCTCAGATTTGAAATATGTTCTGAGTTATTTGTTGTTGTTGGGTTTGGGGTTTTTTTTCCGGTTCTGGCTCCACTCCTTTTAAAGCTTAGCGCTAAAGTTTCCCCAGGCAGCATTTTCCAAAACAGCTCAATTTGTTGGTGTCATAGGCTTGCTCAGCACACACAAGACACATTATTCCTTATTTATTTTGAGTTCCAGTATAAACACATTTGCAGCATTAAGACCAGCTCCCTTCTGCATGCCTGTGATTTCTGCTTGGTAGGTGCCAAGCTGCTTCTGTAAACCTAAGGGTGTAGCCAGAATCCACTTTGGGTGGCTTTAGAAACGCAGTCTGTTATTCACCTTCTGTCTAGCAATATTAGGTTATACAATTCATGGTTGTAGCAGAAGATTCTGTGTATTCTTATATATTGTCAATTCATTTGAAACAGGGAAAAGCAAAATGGCCCTGGACTCATTTACAAAGAGGTGCTTATGATGCAAATGGCATGGAAGGTCTGTATAATAATTCTGTATTGACACTGGGACACTTCACATGAGCATGTGTGTGTCAGCAGCCATTTTATTTTAGCACACATGCTCCACTCTCCCCATCAGCTTGTCATAGGTGCAGAAGCAAATATTATCCCACAGCTACGTGAGCAACATTGTGTGTGTGCCACTGTTAGGAGCAGTCATGAATCTAGGCAGAGTACAGGTGAAAAGAAGCTACTGCAGATACCACAAGCACAGACATGAGCTCATTGATACTGCATATCAGTTTACAAGGAAAGCTGTTAATTTTTCTGGGACGGGTGTGAATGGGAGGGGAAGGAGGTAGAGAAGATTGCTTGTGAGATGCAGAGTCCATTGATTTAGAAATTGGATGTTTGCTCATTCAAAATGTTTGCCATCAGTGCTCCATAATGTAGACTGCAGTTTGCACTATGACTCTTAAGCCATTCAGTAAAAAAAAAAAAAAAAAGAAAGAGGTTTTCTAATGTGAGGAAATTGTTAAGTTTTGTATTTGTCTTTGCAGGACACTACTGACTGCTTACTGGTTTCCTACTTTTTATCTTTTCTGAGATAGAGCTCCAAGGAGGCACACAGGCTTTGGAATATTTCAGCAGGTGTTTTCTACACTTAAGTAGTACAGTAATAGTGGACTAGAAAGACACTTAATATGTTTTAGGGACAGAGTTTCAGCTGGCACATAGAGGAGTATTTCCATTGAAGTCAAAATTCTGGCCTTATACTATCTAAGCACACAAAATCTTCAAGACTTGGCTGCAGACCTTGAGAACAAGCTTTGTTGCAAGACTTTCAGCATTGAATGCTTGCACTTGGAACACAAAAATATCCTTTCATACAGTATTTTGGCACTTCACCTTCTGGTTTGGGCCAGAATCGAGATGTACATGAACATGGAAAATAAATTTTAAAGCAATGGAAATGTTCAAATGGAAATTTCAGATGGGTCTGTGGTAATGTTTAGTTTGAGGGAAAACTTCTGATCATAGTTGTTTTTATGTGTACCATTTCATTCATCTGTCTTTCAGTAGTGGTAATTTTGAAATGCACTGAGCTTGAATCTCCCAGGAGGGAAAAGATAATCTTGCGGTTAATGCACAGAACTAGGAGTCAGGATTTCTGGCTTCTCAGACATCTAGAGTGATTTTTAGGCAGTTCACTTAAGCCCTGATTCAGCAAAGTATGTAAGCGTGTGAGTAACTTCAAGTACATGAGTGGCCTTATTAAATCCAGTAGAGCATTTAACAGCACCGTACAGCTACAGAGCACTGTAAACAGTTTTTGTTAATGATGAATAAACAACTGTTATCCCTCATGCTGTGTGCTGGAGCTTTGATAAACAACAACAGAATGCACAGGGCAGCTCCCAGCACAAAGAGGAATATTGATAAGTATGCAACACTGGACAAGCTTTGAAAAGAACCATAACTTTCCCCTTGTTCTTGCCTGGACAAAACTCCCCTATGTAAGGTCTTCAGGCATCCTTCTGTGCTTCCAGGGGGATTTTTTTTTTTGATTTTCTGATGGAGTGACTAAATATCTGCCTGAAAGCACAAAACCTAAATAAAGTGTATTCAGATGGAAAATGCCTAAAAAAGAGTTGTAGGGAATGGCTCTGAAGTGGTGAAAGAGCTAAGGAAACAGTTCCTTCTGTGAGGAAGAACATTTGTGTCAGGGGACTCTTGGATAGGGTCTGGAGTTTCATAAACACCATTGCTGATTGTCAGAACTTCCTTCTCAAAATACTGAAAATAGTTTTATGTAGAAATGCATAATAAAGCACAGGGAGAGAGGGGGTGCATTATCCATCACTCTGCTTTATTACTCTGCTCAGGAACTGCAATGGCTAGTGTGAAATATGTTGTTTCTCCCAGCAGAATCTCTATAAATGGGAAAATCAAAACTTATTCTCCCGCCAAATAAACACACTAAAGGTTAAATAATGTTGTGCTAGCTAGTGCTATTTGCTCACAGCCCACACTAAGAACTGCTGAATGGAGCATGACCCCTGAGACTCTCTAGTTATGCTTGGGTGGGGGTTAATTTGAAATCCTTCTTTAAAATGGTGTTGCATCCTTGCCTCCTACTGTGAAAAAGACTGCAAGCTATAGCTGGAGCAACTTCACATTCCTCAGAGCCCCTCACTACTCCTTTTCCACAAGGAGAAAGGATCTTTTGCTCCTGTGTCTGGTAGCATCACTGAGATAGTGGACACCTAGCACAGCTTTGTGTTAGGAAGAGGTTCTTTCTCCTCACATTCATAGCTCCAAAAGAGTAAAAATACTTCATATTTTGTAAGTCCTTAGAGATCCTGGCTGCAGCCCTATGCAAGAAAAAGGGCTATAGAGACAAATCTTACTTTTCAGACCAGGCTACTTGTATCGCAAAGAAATCTGTTCTCATTGGGACTTCTATTCCTCCTGTACTTTCTGCCTTGGTTTCACTGCCTCATGTCCTCGCTGAACTTGTCTAGTTAGGTATTTAATGGGGAGTTTGTTTCCTGCAGTTGGGAACTTGGCAGCAATCCTGATTATCTCCATGTCACTTCTGGTTCCATTGCAACTTTCTCTACAGGAAGCGTAACCAGAGGGTGATGCTTCCTATTGGATTCAGACAAGTGTGCAGTTCTCCATTTCACCACAGATTTCACCACAGGTTTCCTACATAAGCTGGCACATCTCACTTAAATAGCTGAAAAGTAGGGGAGGCAGCTCAAGAGCATTATCATCAAGATATGTATGTTTACATGAGCTATGCTCCTTAACCACCTGGCTAAAGTGGGCATCTCAGGACCTCTCTCTCTCCTAAGCGTTGGGATTCACCAGGAAAGTCTTTTGACATTGAGGTGATAGGATGCACTTGTGGAAATTTTCCATCACCCAGAAGAATGACTCCCACCATGTCTTATGCTAGGCTTGACTGAAAGGAATGTAAAGTCCAGATTCAAGTCCCAACACTGCATGTGTATTTAAACCCGTAAAAATGGACCAGAGCCTAGGATCCTTCCAAAATTTAGATTTCTCACTCTTGATTAATAACGATCTTTTAGCAGGCCACAGGTTTTCCATCTTGCAAATAGAGATGACGATGATTCTCTACCTTTCTAATACTGGAGGGATTTTGCAAAGAAAAATCACTGAAATAAAGCTGGACATTGAGATACATTAACTGAGGCTTCATAAGTATCTCAAGAGCCTATTCTGAACTTGCAAGAAAGTTATTAGTGAATCTCCTCTAATCTACTTTTCCTGTTAATGAATGTCAAGAAAAGATTTAGTGTTGTATATTAGCTAGTATGATTCTAAAAAAAAGCTCTGAAAATTCATAAGAATTTTTAAAAATCAAAATAATCCTAGAAACTGAATTAATTTGATCTATACTTGCATTCAGTTGCTGAAATATATTTCTTTGTCCATGGCTGAAGCACAAAATCAGCTCACAAAAATGTTTCCATGGGGGACTCAGTAGCTTTGTTGGTCCCCAGGATCATCATTCTCAGCATGACCAGTCTGAGGAGGTTCAAGGCTCTAATTTTGATGTTATTTTTGGAAATGGCTTGGGTTTCTACAGTTTTGGCTTTAAATGAGATCGGAGTCATGCTTCTCAGCCTCAGCTGCCAAGCTAAACTTTCCCCTTGGTGTGAAAGCACGTGTTTACCCATGTGCAATCTAAGCTACAATGTCTTGCTGTAACTGCATTTGTAAAACGTCTTCCTAAAAATACTAACTCTTAAGAGCATGCTCATTTTTTGTTTGTCTCACCCAAAAGGGGAAAAGAGTTAAAATGTGCAAGTGTCATGTATTGTACATGAATTAGTTTGTTTTAGAATGAAAATAACCTGCGGCATCAGATGCTATTATTACTGTTAATTCCTTGCCTCACAGCATCTGCCTCTGTATGACTTGATGAATTTCCACTACCCATTCATTATTGCAAATGCATTTCCAAACACTTCATATAAAGCAGGCTTTAGATAGCTCACCACATTCTTATGAAAAGCAACATTGTGAAGCAATGACGGGGAACAGTCATATAAAACAAATCCTCAGCACTCTCTCCCCAGCAACACAAAGAGAATAATCCACTGACAAGAGTAAGTTGTTTTATACACATAAACTTGGATTCCAGGGAAACCGTGTTTGCTGTGCTGGTATATTAAATTCTGTTGAGTAGTTTGTAAAGGCTGCTCTAATTCTGCATACCTGAATTCGGCACCTAGTTGCTGCATATCTTCTGATAGACCGTAAAATCAAATTGAACTGGGCAGCCTTATGCAAGGGCTACTAGCATTCTGGTTTGACCTATTTGAAATCTAAAGCTTCATTAAACTGCTTCTGTCAAATAAAAACTAACCTGAGCCCTCCCAAAAGTCAAACCACATTTCCATTGTGGTCCAAGAGCAATATACTGTAATGCCCGTTTATGCTCCCAGTCCTGTCTGCCCTTGAGGACTGACTCCAAGGCAGCTCTAGCTTCTATTTGCAGCTACATAGAAATTCTTTTAATGAAGAGTAAAGGAAAGACTTGCTGAAACACTGTCTCATCCAGTCACTCCTGGATACTCTCTGGCCACCACTCCACACACTGCTTTGGCCATGCTGCCTGCCAAGAGATTTTCCAGTAAATGTTGATGCTATTGCCCTTTGCAGCACAACCTTTACCTCTTAGATTGCCCTTCAGACAGGGACCTACAGCTCTGTTACTGACAGTAGAATACCAGGAAACCAGAAATTAATAAAAACTGCTGTCATTTTTTTTCTTTAGCCATTTCACACTTTTGTTAAGGCAACAGATGACAGTGCTCAAATAACACATAAAAAACATGTTAATCTTCCATTTTTGGCATAACCAGGAAGAGGCTGTCTGGTAAGTCTCACTAGAAAGGTTGTTCACTGAAGGTTTCTACCTTCATGTTGTAGAGGCAAGGGGTCTAAATAAACAATGAAGTTTCAAAATATTCATCTGGCCAGAACTTTCTACCAGCTTTGATTTCCCTCTGCTTCCAACGAACGTTGTTAAACTTCTGTGACTTCATTAACATCTAGTGCAAGTCCACCCATCATCATTGCACACTGATTTCTCTTGTGGAACAACTTTTACAAGGTGTGTCTTTACTAGAATTTCTAACAATTCTTGGTCAGACAAATTCATGCGCCAGGGGGATAAATGTGTGTATTTTCGATTTCTCAGAATGCTGGCAGGCATGCACAGAAGCAAAGGCACTGTATGACATTTGTACGAATTAGACCCAAAATTACCTCCTTACATTTCTTATACTGTTCAAGGCTCAAAAGCTGTATTTGCAGATAAGTTTTTCATAAGTACATTATAAGTTTCTCAGCACATTTCTCTGTATTTCTCTTACCACGTATCACTGCATTGTTGAATTTGATCACCTAAATTCTAAATCCATATAAAAATATATGAACAGCCGTCCTGGGGCAAGTCAAAGATTTCTATTGTTCACTAGCATGTCTTTGACAATGGTGGTAACAGGTATAAACAATGACCTTTTCTCTTATGTAGCTTCTCACCCTTTAGCAGAGCGTGGCTTAGGGAACCGCAGGAGCTGGAGACTGTATTCCTTTTAATAGCACTAGACCTACCTTTAATGACTTCCCTATCACTCAAAGAATCCATTTAAACTTTTGACCTTCACAGTATTAGGTGGTAATGAGTTCTAAAATTCAATTACATGCTGTACAAAAACATTTCTTCATCTATAAACTGAATGTCTCTGCTTGATGATGACACTTCCCTAAGTATTTTGCTGGTACTTTTTTTTCACATATTAATTCTAATTGGTATCGGGAGATCAGGAAGATGTTGCATATTTGGAAAAACAGTAATAAAAATAATGCAACTTTCTCCCCTCATTTTAAGGGAATATTCATATTTGCTTTTCTAATTCGGTCTATTAGTGCTTGTGCTTTTCATACATCAGGAAATGTTCATAAGAGAAAGAACTATGTGGAATTCAGTTATTCATGAGAAATAATGATACAGGAAAAGTTAAAAAAAAAACCCTGTGAAAAGTTCTTCAGCAGAAACAATCAAAAAGGTTGGTTTGCTGCAGAAGGAGAAGGAAAAACACAAGTGCTACTGGGT
Organism: Platyrinchus mystaceus; assembly: GCA_035041135.1. NCBI lineage: Eukaryota > Metazoa > Chordata > Aves > Passeriformes > Tyrannidae > Platyrinchus > Platyrinchus mystaceus. The sequence continues at coordinate 19,031,056 of JAWWLV010000121.1, read as the reverse complement.
TTGATATTGAGTAATCTGTTTATTCCCAGTGTCTGAGGAAGATAAGTGAAATTTGCAAAGTTTCAGTTTGGTTTACAGTTTGAAACGCTCTGCATACCAGAAGGATTCAATTTGGAGGTGAAGAGAAGGTGCCTTACTCTAATCACTGTATGCATAGCTTTTACAATAAAATGACAATAATGGAATATTCACCTGTTCTCATTTTTCATTACAAAATAAAATCCTACACTGTATATTTCAAGTGCTTGGCTTAAGTTCATAAATCTGTTGAATGAAAAAGGGAAGATTTATGATTTCTTACTGTTTGATATGAAGTAAGCTAGCTAAGTGTGTGGTCTTTGCTAAGTTTTACTTCAAGATTTGGATCTGTTCTACAGCATAATTTGTTGGTTGCAAATTACAATGAATTGAGCCTGGTGATAGCCAAAAGTAAACCTGTCCTACAACTGGGACCTCAAAACTGATGCTGTATTTTGTTCTGTTTGAATTTCCTACAGTACACCCTAGCAACCCTATTGCAGAACTGCTTAATCTAAACTGGAATAGCTTTAAAAAGGAAGACTTTGGGATTCATTATAGGAATAAGAAAAGATGAGAATAAATTGATAGTTAGGCTTAGGGGAACAAAAGCAGGAAGGAGATACTAGTGCACTCTGTAAGCATGTGAGAAGGAGTGGAGCAGTTGATTCTATAGGGCACTGCTGACAAAGAAACCAATAACCTTAAAGTGGGAATGAATAAACATAAGCTGAAAGGGAGAAGAGGTTATCAGCTCTCTGCACAGTGAGGTGCTGACCCAGCCTTCCAGCAGGACTAGTAGGAACAGAAAGCACTTGATTAGTTTCCTAGGCAGCTTGTATACTACAGTTGCTACCTATAGTAAAGGGCTGCATTTGCTGACCTGTGGTTCTTATAAGGTCTCATGTTCCTGTCTTCAGATACAGTACTTGGGTTTAGTCCACTGAGCTGTTAACCCTGATACAGATTTTCAGTCCAGATTTTTGGCTAGTGTGGTCTTCACTGAAACCAAAGAAAATATTTGTAAGAAAGAACTGCAACAAAGTCAAATGCTTCAGTTTCTCAGGCACAAACAGAACTCACCAGATAGGGTCATAAGACAAAAAGAGCTAGTATAAGGCATATCTTCACCCCACTACAATTTTTTTTACAAATGTTCTTCTAATTGATAGCACATTTGGTTTCTTTCAGTTGAGGTTCCTGGTGTATGAAAGAGCACTGATACTACACCTGGGCTCACACAGAAAACAGTTTTCAGATGTGTTTCAATACCTGAACTTCAGCAGATAAAATTTTTGTGATTGCCCTCCAATTATATCTTTAATGAGCAGAAAAGAGCACTGAATATCAGCGTTCCAAATTTTAGGGTGACTTGGCTGTGGGTCCAGGTTTTTCAGCTTGGCTTAATTTTTAGTATACATTCATATATCTTCTATTTATATTTTCTTATTCATCTTACTCATCAGTAACTCTCATTTTCAGAGAATTCTCTCAATTTTTAACTAAGTCAACATTATGTTTGCCAGGCACAGTATCATTACTGAAGCAGGAATTTCACCTTGTGCCAGCAGAAGTCATGGGACTTGTGCTTGAAGGCAGCCTGCAAATCATCCTCATTAAAGGAATAACAGCAACTAATTCTGAGGCTCACATTGTTAAGTGAATAGTGAAGCTACATAAGCATTATTTCACCTTCTGGAAAGGGGAGGAGTGCTTCTGCTCGGTGGAGAGCTGGTAATCCTGCTTCAGGCAGAAGGTAGGACTTTTTGGAAGTCCCTTCCACACACCATTCCTGGGGTCTACTGTGATCAAAATTACCCAACTTACAGTATTTTTATATTAAATACCTGGTAAGCATTTTTAGATTTGGCTTCAATAATCTTTCTGAGAAGCTGTATTTTTCTGTGAAGGTGAAAAGATTTTCTAGGCAGCTTGAAATAAAGACTTAGCTGCAGGTTTAAAATGCTTGTTCGATGCAAAGCGGATGCTTTGCATGGTATTGTCCTCTTCAGGCATTTCCGTTTTTCTATAACAAAACTCACTTTTATTTCAGTATATGACGAGGGTCTCAGTAGCAATGGGTTGTCACATTTCAGTGATAGCATATTTAACCTTTGTGATTGTTAAAAGCATCTTGGAACAAGTATTTCTAACCATAAGTTATTTACAGTCTTTTAAATATAAGTGGATCAGAAAGTACAAAATATATTTACTTTTTCTAGGGCAAAGTTCTTTATTTATATTCATAGTTTACAGAAAATATGTCACCAAAAAATAGGAGTTTCCAAAATTGAAACTGGAGGTAAATAAAGACTGGGAATAAGTTGGTAACCTAGAAATATGAGCTTGCCAAATGAAAGTGGTTAAATGACACAGACAAGTTAGAACTGAAATGAGTGGCAGCCCTTCGTTAATAAATCAGTTTCTACTAAAAAAGCTAAATATGTTACTTATTTATATAAATGTGTTATTCATCTTTTGCCATGACTCAAAATGCACATGCATAATCTGTAGAGGGAGCTTACTGAGACAGGAGTGAAAATGAAAAGAGCAACACCATAAACCCAGTGTCATGATGACTTTACAATATATACAGTTAAATAGTTTATTACATTTTTCAATAAAAGGCTCAGAAAGAGCCCCCTAGCTTACAATTTTCTTTGGCAAAAAAATTCTGATTTAAACACAACAAAAGACTTGCATGGGTTCAAGAAGGTTGACCAAAGCACTGTTTTTTGCTATCATTGGAACACTATCAAATTATGTGTCCAAAACAAATGAATCTGAATGGAAGTAGTTAAATACTGAAGTAAAACAGTCCAATTTTTTTAAAGATATTATTGCTAGCTGTATCCTCCTCCATTCGAAATCTGCATTGGGAGATAGGGACCCACTTCAAGTAAATGAGTCACTTTTGCTTCCCAGCCAGAACAATTAAACTTCTTGTATAAAACATGACCTGAAGCCTGCCCTTCACCACATCATCCCTCCTCAAAATCCCAGAGGTCAGCTCTGACATTTAACAGCTCACAAATTCAGTTTCTTAGCTCCTGAGGCCAACTTCATGCTTTTAAAACCAAAACTTTGTTACTGAGATTGATATATGTGCATTTGTGTGCTTGGATATGTGAGTATAAATAAATAGATGCACATATACAGCAAGCACATAGTTTTGCTTCCAGTCTATTCAGTATTTTTTTAATCATTCAGCAGAGATAATGTCTTTGTCTCTTTTTTTTTTTTTTTTTTTTGCTTGTAGAGGTTGTAAAGGTACACACTGTCACACCAAACACTATTTTGGTGCTGGTGCCAAAGTACGAGCTTGTCATGTGAAACTGCACAAAACAGATGATACAAACAAGCCAGAAAACAGTTAATGCATTTTGCAACTTCCTAATTCTTTGTTGCTAGCAACTGAGTAGTTTTTGGTGGTGTGTTTGGGATTTTTTTGTTTGGTGGGTTGGCCTTTGTTTGTTTGTTTGTTTGTTTTTAATTGTTAGTGATTTCTTATCATATTGTGCATAAAATTCCCTAAAAACATTAGCTCATTTCTATTCTAGTTTTAAAGATTAGCTCATCCAGGTTATGTACTTTGGTGTGCAAGTGTTGAGTGCTAAATACTACTTAATTTTTCATTTTTAAAAGGCATTCTTAACAATAACAGCTACTTAATTAGTTTGATCTTCTGAGCAATTTATCACACTCTCTGTACCGGGATAAAAACAAGACCATCAGCTGGCAGGTGCAGTTTGAAGGGTCAGGAGGAGAGAAATTTAAGTTATTTGTATATATTTCCCCAATAATTTCCTCACTTTTCCGGAATGTTTCCTTTTTAATGGTGGTAGGAGTGCAATAATGTCCTTATAGTAACAGTCATAACTCAAAGTTCAGTAATTTACAACGAACGAAGACAAATAGAACGTGACTTCCTTACCTGCTCTAGTTCTTTCAGACAAGTTCCCCTGGGCACACAGGAACAATGAATCATTTCAAGTATTTGATGAGGACCAAATAAAATTGAAACCACAGATGAAAAGGTTTTTTCTGAGTTTATTCTTCAAAATAGCTTCCTTGTGATATGCAAACTACACACCCAAGCTTCCCTAATGCAAATAATTTGTGAAATCGCATTTTTCAATACTGACAGAAAATAGTAATTTTATATTTTAAAAATACTATCAAATACCAGGTCCAGTCTTTTTCTAGGATTTTAAAGACTTTTGATGTCCACACTTTCAGATTCTGCCATAAACGTATCAGAAGGGATGGATGACTGGAAAAGACTCACTGAAGATATGTATTCACTTTTAAAGTTTAACAAAGACTACCTTTATTTTTATGATTTCTGTACTGAAAAAGCTCCTTCCTAAACAAACAAATAACTTAGCAAACCTAGCCATAATAATGCAGTAAGCTCCATTATGTTCTTGCTAGCCAGATTTCACAAGATGGCCACTGAGGTCCTGTAAAATTAAACCAACAGCTCATCACAGAACTTCACAGCATGAGAGAACGTAGAGATGGAGAAGCCCAATTAGATCATTCACTCCAGCCCACCCTTCACCTCTGCCAACAACACAAACTTCCATGGTGTTCTCATTTTATGCTAGCCCAAGGAAAATGAGTTTCATCTCATATAAAAGAAAGAATGTAGGGTCAAGCATTTAGAGAGTACAGGCTGTACTTATAACAATCAATGCAATTCTCCCAAACTCACTCCCTTCCTTCAATTAAAAAAAAAAAAAAAAAAAGGGAAAAAGAGGAAAGAAAAAAAAAGGAAAGAAAAGTGAAATCATCATAGCAGATGAACATTATTAAAATTATTTTAGTTTATTTGTGATAATTGCTGACATCAGCAGATGGATGTAATCTTGGTTTATAATTACTTGGTCTGTGTCCTGACATACCCTTCTCGCAGCTGTAATCATATTATGGCACTGAAATCCATGCTGTTATTATGATGTCTGATGGAGGAAAATAATAAATTCTTTTTTTCAGTAGAATTTTTTTTTTTGAGATTTTCCTATACATTTTTTGAGATTTTCCTATACATCTAACAAACCAGTTTCTCATGGACAATATCCTATCTCTTTTCATTTTGACCAATCTAAATCTGACTGCTTGCCTTTCAAGTTATCACTTCAGAAAGCACTATGATTTTATCTTGTAGCATTCATTTGATCAACATTACTAAAGAGTAAAACAACTAACCTAGGGGTTTTTTCAGGGTGTTAGTTGGATATTTTGATTGGACTGATTTGTTTTTCTTTTTTTTTTTTTCCTTAAATCTTTTGAAATCCAAAGAACCAACTTCCAGAACTGTTGGAATCCCACCACTGAATGAATTGACAGAGATGAAAATGCTCAGCACCTCAGCAAAAAGAATGATTACATCTGAATCTGCACAACTTAGGGCCCCCTTTTTATTGCCTTTCTGGACAAAAATACTGGACACTACTTGGCAGAAGTCTGCAGGAGATACTTGGCACTCTGAAAAAAATAGGTCTTCTTTATGAGTGGTTCTTTATGGTCTTCTTCATGGTAGAAAACTATCATGGGGTGATGCTTCAGGGAAAAAGAGGGACTGGAGCCTGCACAGTGTTGGGGCTGCAGAAGGCAAGCAGCAGGAAAACAAAAATCCCAGGCTGGCACCTCCTCTGGTATGTTTAATATCACACCCAAAGCTAGACTATAGGGTAGGTCAATAGAAATACCAGGTGGCTGAGACAAGGGCAGGCCAAAGTAATGCAAACTTTTATCCTTGGCATGAAGAAATGTTTTTAAGACTTCCATAGCTCTTGCCATTTGCAACAGTGATGCCCATTAAAATGCTTACAACAACAACCACCCTCCTTTTTTTGTATTTTTCTTTAAAAGTAGTGTATAATAATTGGAATTTGAGCTGAGTTTTTCAAGAGCTTAAGTTGTGTTAAACGAATATACACACACACTGTATTTCAAGATACACAGTAAAAATAATGCTCTAAAAATAATGTGTTTCATATGTGTGTGTATAGGTTACAAATTAGCTGTTATTTTAAATGTTTCACTATAAAAAGCCTCCACACAACATCAGAGTGGAGTCCGGCCCTAAATGATACTGTACTCTAGGGGTATATTTAAATAATTGCTCAAGTTCCAGTTTGTATTCTGATGTAATTAAAGTATGTTTTACCTGCTAATCAAAATTAAATAAAAATTATTAAGTGTTAACTTACATTTAATTCTTTTTTAGTAAAATAATACTGCATTTCTGTGGTTCACTGTACAATACACAAAATGAACCAAAAAAGAACATTCTACTATATAAGCTATACTACATAGGAGCTACACAGGAGAATGTTTGCTGTACGAGTCATATAAAAATATACTCCAAAAACATACAACTGCTTTCATACCATAAAAAACCCCTGCTCCTTTGTCAGCTGAGCATGGCTTAAGGTCTCACTTATGTAAATTATTACTTCAGAAAAACATCTTCCTTTTCTTAGCCAACATACTTAAACATGGCATGGGTGTGGGATGAACAGATTCAAGTTATTCACTAGGGAGCTGCAGAGGTTTTCAAAAACAGTGTTTTGTTCTTCCCAGAAGAAAATAGACATCAGAGCACAATCCAGGAGAGCTATTATAGAGCAGAAAAATAATTTGGCAGGCAAATTTCCTCAAAAATTGTTCAGAAAACTCTAGGTTTATTTTAAGAAATAGTCAAAGTTGAAATATTGTGGAAAAAACTGCCACCCTCATCTCTCCTAAGCATCTTGACAGGTTCAGGTTCCCTTCCTCCACTTCTTATGGCTCAGCAAGCTTATGGAGTTCAGGTCCATGAAATGAGGCAACCCATGGGACAGACATGGTGACTTGTCTGAACTCCATCTCTGGCAGACATCTCTAGTGTGGTCAAGTCCATTCAGAGCAGAAACACTAGAACAAGTCAGCCCAGAAAGACAAGAGCTTTCTGAATCCAAAATAATTCAAGTGGGTTTTTTTAAATTATTTCTGAGTTCTGAAGGAAAGTCTATATATTTCGTATTTCTCCTGAATGCTTGGCTTTTGACATACAGTCACTTTTGATTGGTTCTCTTTCCTAGTTTGCTTGGTCCAGTTCTACTTCCAATGAATTTTATGGGAGTCTTTGCAACACTAAAACAAACCTTGCAAAACGCTGCAAGAATTTCTGGCTCTTCAGTATCCAGACTAACCTGGCAATTGCTGTGTTGTGTTCCGTACAAGGTCTTTTTCTCCTGGTCCAGGATAGAAGTGATTAGTAGACTGAAGTGGTAATTGGGTACTACCAGTTACTACCAAATTAATAAATTATAAATGGAGAGTAAATTACTGCCAAAACTCTAAATGGCAATAGTTTTCACCCTCTTCTGCTGGTCTGGATTTATACAGTTCTTAGAGAAACTTGCAGCAATAAAATTAATTATACCAACTTACTTTATGAACTGAATTATGAATAAAATATATTATTGCTGAATTATATCACCTTATGCCAACCACAACTTCAAAAAAGACAGATTGCCAGCTAGCATAACTGACACCCAACAACTGTCTGCAATTTTTGCACATTTCTTGAATTTGCAAGTCATCTTTGAAATATTGCCATTATGTATTATGTGTGCTGACAGTATGTTTTATGATCCCTATTCTTCTAAGGCCTGAATGTTCAGGATGAAAGTTAAGAGGTCTGTCAAGCCACACTGTGAAAACCCTTCCACAGATGAGCAGCCAGTGGCTCCCTGCAAGTGTAAAGCTACTTTTAAGTGTGAAGGAGAATGGACTGAACTCATTCCCAAAGGGACAATTTTTCATGTAAAATATGGGGGAAGACCATCTATGGCAGTGGATTGGAAACACTAGACATCATTCTGAAGGGTCTATTCAGACAACCGGATTGTTTAAAAGCCTTATTTTGTTTTCAGACCCTACTTAGGACACCACGGACCTTTTCTTGTTTAAAACCTTTAGATACTTTAACAATATGATAAATCAATAATAAGACTCAATATATCTAAACGTACTGATTTCCTTACAGAGCTACAAAGAACAAAGTGTGGGATACATGTTGTTTGTGAAGGACATCTTTGGCAGAGACCTCCCCCTGTGACATACTACATGCAAGTTAGAAAACCAAAGGGGGAAAAGGGAGAGAGGAAGGAAAATGTATCCATTTTATCCCCCCGCCTCGTTCTCCTAAGATTAGCCATTACCATATGGGATCTTGTTTTGCAGGGCTTTGGATCAGAATCAAGGATTTTGTTTCTTCAGTTTTAAGAACTTTTCATCACTTTTTCCTTCTAGCCTGAAAATGCAACCTTAAATACTTTACCAGGGAAAGCTTCAGTGTTTGAAAAATAATTTTACTCCATGCCAGCATCTGCATTTGAAATCAGCGTCAATTCAGATTCAATTCTGACTCCCAAAAAGGAATATTAATTTTCACTAAGAATTGTCTTTGCTCTTTATGCACACCTATTACATAGGACTGAAGAAAGAGTGGGGAATTCTCCATTACTTGAGAGCATCTCTTCTGTTGTTTGTTCTTACTTCTCTGATTCCCTCCATAAAAGAAAAATGCACTCTACCAGAAGATTCCTTTGGCCCTCAGTTAGGGTGGAAATCACAGTCTTGGATTACTGCACCATGAATACAGAATGTGAAATAATTAATAGGGATGGGGAGAGGTATCTCTGGTAAACAGCTATTAATATGATTATTGTGCAACAGACAAGCATATTCAGGACCACAGTGTGTGGGAGGCTGGAACATGGGATTTGTTCTCTTAGGTCAGGACAGCTTTGCACTGAGCTGAGTATTCTCCTGCCAGCCATCTTCAACGTGTGTTGCATCTGGATAATGCAAAAAACCACAACAATGAACCCACCCTCTTGTGCCGCTCTGAACAAGGGAGTGAGCTGAAGGTAAAACTCCCTCCCGATCTCGGAGTGAAGAATGCACTTGAACTTCACTTCTGTATCGCCAAGTATGGTTATAAAAGCACTCCACCCAAGATCCTCTTTACACCCTACTGTTCCTGCTTCTTCCATGGTCATTCAGTATAAAGGTGCCAGATTCAGTATAAATCTGGCCTGAATTCCACATTTTAAAACTGCTTACATCTCATAAAACTGGTATGCAGGCTTAGGTTTCTGATTCATGATGAGCTGTGCGGGATTTGGATACGACCACTGAAGATACTACAGACCACAGCTGTCCTGCGTACCCACGAGCTGGGAATTATGAAAACCAACTTCTGGGAGATCAGAACAAGTAGTGTCTGCCTCTCATTAGTCACAGTGCCTGGTCGTTATACTAGCAAAATCATCTCGTTTGTATTGATTTGTTGACTGGCAGCAGGGGAATGGACACGTTGCCCTTCCTGCTGTTCCTGCTGGATTTTCAGTATTCTGCAACAGTGTAGATGAGTAGGTCCTAACTGCAGAGCCACAACCATCTTGGCTTCTGAAACAGCTGTATCGCTATATGTTTTACTACCAGGTACAAACATCTTGCCTGCATCAGCTGCTTTTGGATGAAATTTGGTGTTCTGAGGGTAGAAGTTTATTTTAGCTCTTGCCATCTTGTTAACATAATACTTAACTTTCTGTATGGTTTGTATAGCTGTATATACATGTGTATATGTTAATGCTTTAGTGAAAAAAAAAATAGTACTGAAACTCAAATTTTAACCTCTGGGGCTTTTAAAATTTATGTAATTGATTATTTGGTGTCCAGAAATATTTCTTTCCTGTAGAAGGTGATTTATAACCTTAGCTTTAACACAAATCTTGGATGTAGTTCATGCTTCCAGTTGAGTGGCTGATACTCTTTAAACAAAAGACTGCAATGATGACAGCTACTGTATAATGGACTTCTGTGATGAATTTCCAGATGATTGATCATTCATCCAAAAACTCTTGAACGTCTGGTATTTTCAAACATTTCATGACTAAACTGTGAGTTAGCCCGAATATCTGTGAACAAAAGATGACAAGAGCTTAAGAACAACAAACAGTGAAACATACCCTGAAATAATTTTGCAGAAGTACTAGCACATTATTTTAATCAATTGATCAATTCTAATTTTCTGTCAGAGGTGAAAAATTAGTTGTCACTGCACTGACTGCTTCATGGGCCTGAGCTCAGCTTAGAGACTTAACAGAAGCTTTTCCCCTTGCCTTGAATGGGGTTTGAATAAGACCTTAAAAGGAAAATCCTTCTGATTTCTGTAGAACTTCCCCCTGAGGACATAATTCCTCACAAGGGCAAATCCTAACAAATCCTCAAATGCTCCAAAGCACTGCCAGCAATCGTGGACCAATAGATACAGCATTTCTATTTATTATTTGTTTTCAGCTACAGCCATACTGAAGGTTCCAGTCTGTGTGAAATACATGTTTATTTCCAGTTTTAAAAACTAAACCCTGCATTCTTCGGCAAATGGTGGCAGGAGCCACTCCTTGCTACAAAGCCATTTTGGCCCCATGTCTTTCCACAGCTGCTGTCTTTTTTTTTTCCTTCTATTTAAAATAAAAAAAAGTTCAGTCCAGACATTATTATAAGAACAAATTGATAACTGAGTAATAATGGCACGATGAAGAAAGTTGAGGAGCTTTAAGGCCCTCAGAAGAATAGTAGGGTTACCAGGAATTAACTGCATATTAACAGGAGAAGCAAGGAGTGTTAGGCAGAGGAAGGAGTTGAGGGCAGGATGCTGTTGTTCCTGGTCTGGACCTAACAGTAACTATCACTCGCAAGCATTGTGTCATGCTGAAAAAGTGTAGAAATAATGTGTTCAGTGACACTGCAGGAAATAATCTTGCCTTAGTTAATAATCTTACATTTAATTAAAAGCTCACCTGCATAACTGCATTGTATTCTTCCCTCAACCAATGCTTCTTCCTACGATGTAGTGGAATTTTGGTTCTTGCTATATTACATGCAAAGCTGCAAGTCCCCTTTTTATTAAGAGCCTTTTGCAGAAGTTGAACAGGGATGTGAAAAGGATGTGAACAAGGATGTGGAAATTGTACTTGATATGCAAACATATTCTTAAAAAAAAAAAAAAAAAAGATAAGGTTTACCAAGTGCTGGAATCTAATCAAGTAAAACTAAAGTAAATGAAAATAACTAAAGTACAGATACCATGGAACCTAGCCAGTAGTTCATACACTTGTGAGTGGTGCCTCTGAGGTCCATGGTCTAATTTATTCTTGGTATAATTCCATGGATAAATCTGCACTCCTGGGACTTCTCTGTGGGATCCAGGTTCCAAGTCTCTATCAATATTGAAAGCTGAATTGCAAATCAAGAATATACACAGTGAGAAGTGGAAGAATTCACTGACATATATATATATACACACACATATACATTAAGGAATGAAGGCACAATACATAGAGTATGTTCTTATTAAATGCGTAGTTGGTACACAGCCCTTTCAACTGTTGAGACTGTTATTCAAAGTATATTCATAACTTTTCCATTGCAAAATCGGTAAATCTTCACTGCATTTATTTTCCTCATCTGCTCTGTCGTAGCTTCTGTGTGTAAATAAGCCTAGGTTTTGAACATTGTTTCAGTGCTACTGCTATGTTTTCATCATAAAAAGGTGACATTCTATTGTGTTGTGAAATTTCTACCCACAGACTTAAAACAATACTCTTTTTTTCCCTTTTTTTCCCCCCATGTACTAGTGACTTCAGTGGATGCCACAACATTTTCAAAGAAATAATAACATATTTCCTTCAGTTGCTTTAGTGCGTGACTGCAGAGAACAAGTCACACTCTTTGTCATCATTTAATGTTTACTGCACAATTAGTGACATTCTGATTTCCAGCTAGCAGTTAAAATGTTCCCAGTTCAACAAGTGATTATTTATTTCTCTTTTTGGAAAGAATGTAGTGGCAAATACAACACAATAATTTTTTATTTTTAATTTTTATTATTTCTATCCAAAATAAAACAAATCCTAATTGAGAAATAAAGGGAGCAAGACAAAATTCCTGCCTCAGTGAACTTGCATCTAATATATCATCGTGGTTTTGAACAGAGATGAATGCTGTGGACAAAAAAAGGAATAATCTGTGCAGCTTTATGGTCAGCTAGGCATTCCCGGGAATCATTTACTGTGTTTTTCAGCAAGTACAGCACTTACCATATATGTTCATAATATTTACATACCATAATGTTCTTAGTTGTAAAAGCTCAGGGTCATATTGTCACACGCCTTGGAGGATTAGTGGGAAAGTTACTCACTTGTAGCTTGGTGCCTGCTTGTCTGCACATACATTGCAAAACAAAAGGAAATCCCCTTCAATTCAACTGATGCCAACAACTCTCTTTCCTAGCAGTAACAGAGAACGTCGACTTTGGTGTAAGTCTACTGACTTAGGATTTATTAACATTTTGGTAAGTTTTCCAAAATGAATAAATTCATATTAAAAAGAAATACTCCTAGAAGTACCTTGAAGATTTAGGAGCACAACTCCCACAAGTAAAGGATGTATGAATCCAGAATGAATGAGTTATATTTTCTTTAAAAGCATCCCGGGAAGCTTTCTGGATTGGTGGCCTCTCCCACTTTCTTTACATCAAGAAGAGGCTCAGATGCAACCAGAGCATTCCCTGTCACATGGCTGTGAGCACTCAGCCTTGCAGCACCCCTGGTGAGGCTGGAAGTTCTCCTTTAGATATCTGAATGGACAGATGGTGACTGCTCCAGGAGGCTTTCCTTCACAGTTGGAAAGGCTTCAACAGGTCTTTTTTTTTATGAGGTGTCCCAGCAAATTTCTTACAAATTTTGTTTTGTACTTATAAATAGCTTGAAAAACTCACCTTCAGCTCTGCCCTCTAATATGCTGAATGCTAAAGGTCAAAAAAAGAGTTGAAGAATATAAGGAAAAGGTCATACTATCATTGTTATAATCACTCACTTATGTATTATGTGTATGTGTTTATGGCTTTATTCACTACTGCCAGACACCTTGCTTGCAGTTAATATTACCACAAACTTTAAAATTCCTAACCAATCATATGCACATCATGTAACTGGTGCATCAATACCTCTGCATCCATACAAGTGTTGGAAATTTAGTAGATTTACATAGTTGTTCCTCTCTGCAACTTTTCAGTTGCTCTTGCTTTTGTTTGAGTTTCAAAAAAACCCCAAGTATTTTCTGCCTTTCTTTCCCTCCCCTTCCTCTCCCTTCCCTTTCCTTCTGATGGTGGTATTGCTTATCTACATTTCTTTCTTGGATAGTTCCCTGGCAATTCCTTTTGCGGCACAAGATGAAAGGCATGGAGAAATCATCTCAGAAGAATTACTGGAACTTTTCTCACCCCTGAAAAAGAGAATTAAAACAACTGTAACATCAATGAAATTGACTGTGATGCTGCCAAACAGAAATTATTATTACAAGGCCTTTAGCTGTTAGCAGAATGAAATAGATCTTGGAGTTCTGTTACCCAAAACAGCCTTTAATGGAAAAAAAGCCACACCCTGCTAATGTCTCTGAACTTAAGGGATGCAAAAAAACAATGATAAGGGAGACCACACAATTCTGTACAGAGTCCTGTGTTCCAGAAGTTTAACAAATAAGGGCATTGCAAAGCAAATCCTGCTGGTAGTTCTCATAAGCAAAAGATGACTTCATTTATTATTTTACAGAATGACATTCTCTTATTCAAGTAATTAGTACATATGTTGGAGGAGTCAGCTTATGATACAGTCCTAAAAGCTTACATTTTTTTGAACACTAATTCCAGATTACATGATGACTGAAGGGGAACTAAGATGAACTGATTTTTAAACAACGCAAGTGATCACGCTCCCCTTGAAAACTGTATTTTGTAGGCACTTTCAGGCCCCCAAAAGACATGTCCTTACAGTGACCTTACAGCTATGCAATAGATGCTTACAATGACACAATGACATCACAAAGAGGTCACTGCATTCCAGATTAATTTGCTATCTACTAGTATATTAATCTACTGTCATTAAAATGGGAGTAGAATGACCACATCTGTGTCAGTCAGGCCTTTAGAGACCATGTTAATGTCTGCAGTGAAACTGTATGACAGGTAAAGGTCAGAGACACATAACCTCATCCATACATATTACTTTGAGTTACTGTGCTGATGCTGTGCTAGTAGTGAGTGTGAACATTATCTCATATTGTACCTGCAGTGCTCAAACTTTTCCTGATTGCCTTTAACTCTGCAATTTCTTTAAACAAGTTTGGTAAATGGAAATTCCCTCCAAGCTTCTTGGCATCTTCTTATTTTTTATCCTTTTTCTATCAATTTTCATACATTCTTTCTTTGCATGGTTTGAGCTGAGAAGCCCTTTTTAATTAGACTATAGTGATCTGATCACCACAGCTGCAAGGAAGGAATTTTTTCCAGGAGGGTAGTGTTGTAGACTTACCTAAGAAGGATAATACTTCACTTGTTTTACCTTCCTTTCACAAATCAGGTGTTATATTCTCTAAGCAAGACTTCATGGGCCAATGGTCTGATCTGATAAGGCAAGTTGTATGCTCCTACTTACATTGCATGGCTGCCATTTGACTTAAATCATTAAAAGGTACCCTAAACTGAGGAGCACATGAGGAACCTTGAATACATAGTGTTAACTTTTTTTTTGGGGGGGGTAACTAAAGACCTTAATTAGTGCACAGAGGGAATGACAGAATAGTATGAATCAGATGGGCCGGACACATGCAATGTGATAAAAGAGAAGCCCCTCTTCAGAACTGAAGCAGCTGATGAAATAAAAGCCAATTTTCAGGCATCTGTGAAGTTGACAGAAAAGCCTTTGTAACACCATGACCACCATCTCCTGCATGGGACAACCTCAGAACATTCTGAATCATCTTTGGGTTATATAGAAGCCAAATGCTGATAAAGACATGAGTCGGTTTCCTCAGAGGCTTGTAGGGGATTTCTCTGTCCTCTCTGTTCTCTGTTCTCTTTTGTTTGACTGTGGTTTTAACTCTCAGGGGGAGTCCTGGTGGAAGCAGAGACCTTGCAGTTGCTGTTGCAATAGGTTTAAAAAAACCCCATCCAAACAACAACAAAAAACCCTAGCATCTTTTTATTTAAAGCCAAAAGTTTATAAGCTGCTTTACAGAAACATTCCAAAGGAAGAAACAAAGAGTGAAAAGAGCGTGCTGATGAATAGGAGCTTGTAGCATCTAAGTAAAGCCAGGCCAACAGTAATTTATTTGGAATATTCCAAATCCTCCCGTGTGCATGAATTTTGTCAGGCCTAGTCTAAAGTTTGTGCAGTTTCTGTCCTTTAAACAAATGTAGGCATGTAGTTGCATAGATTGAAAGTTTCACACCACCCAGGAGATTCAGCCATGCAGAACTCCAGTCTGATTTCCAGTGAGGCCCATCTGAATGAATCCTCTGGTAAGCTTTGGGAACTGTGTACTGTGTGCCTAAATCCCCTGGGTACTTCTGGAAACCTCTGCTGTTCTGTGTTCGTGTGGGGAGCTGTGCAACTGTGTGTGGCTGCAATTCTGAGTCCACAGAGCTGGAGGCCATTTCTCATTCTTACAGACATGTATATCTTGCCTAGGAGCTAGCCCTGTTATTTGCATGACACTGGATGTGTTTTACTTTTCCATTGCTTTACAAGGCTTAACAATTGTTCAGGTGGTTTGCTGTCAAAAGTCTTCTTACAAGAACTTTGCAGAAGATCAGAGGGTTGTGACTCTTACTGCAGATAGTGCTTCTGAAGATGAACTTCAACTTCCTGAACACGAGAAATGGCCTTCACCTATTCTTCACATTAAACCCATCAATCAAAACATCATTCTTTTACTAGTGAATAGGTAAGAGAAGGCTGGATTGAGGATACTCTCACCTAGAAGCTTACTGCAGTATCATTTCAAACACAGACAAAACATTAAGAAAGGGGAAAAGAGTTTATAAGTGGGTTAAGGCTGGAGGAGGTGATTGTAACTGGGTAGTATTACATCTGTAGACCTTATAAATTCTGATTGGTTTTCATAGACTATTTAGCATTTGTGATACCAACTGTCATAGGCTTTGTAGGATAGTCTGCAAAGCTTTGCAATGTCTATCTATGTATATTCAATGTTTACTTACAGTACTTGTGAAGGAAATGCCATGGATCTTACTAATGATGGAAGAGAATTTATTCTTTCCATATAGTATACAGTGGAGGAACTGAAGAGTCACTAAGAAGATTCATTTTCTTTTAATATAGGACAGGTTCACTCACATGGACACACTTTTTATCTGTAAGGGAGAGGATGCATAAATTGGACCATTAGCATCTCACATGACTAGAAATGCTTACTCCACCAGCTCTATGGAAGCACTCAGGCAGTGAGGGCCATGAAGTCATTTGCAAAAGTTGAACCAATGCTATGTTCCCCACTCTTAGTGAAAAATGACCAGGAAAAACTAAAAAAGAAAAGTGAAGTGCAAATCAGAAACACAATAAAACGCAGTCTTAGAAAAGATAGATAATGTGACAGAAAAGATACCAAGTCCTTTCTTTTAACCATACCTGTGAGAATAACCTCCAGCTTCTTTCTCCTCTCTCCCTGCTTTCCAGATTTTCTCTGGCCAGATTCCACATTGCAGAAACACTACACAAGAAGGAGCTCTTTGCAGAAACTTAGAATGAAGGGTTGGTTGAGGGCATCAGAACAGGGTTTATAATGGAAACTCTTACACTCAGAGCATGGGAGAGCAACTTGGGGTTCCAAAGTACATCAGGTTTTATAAAACTGCATCTTATCAAACGCTATGTTTATTAAATTGCTATTTGTAACCAACTGTTTACCATTTGTTTTTGCCTTTTAGGACTGAGTGCAGAAATGCTCTCTGAGTCTCTGTTAGATTACTTAGAATGACTGCTGCATATTGATGCCTTTTAATAATTTTCAAAGGCTGGTAGCCAACAGTGAGAAGTACAACCTTCCCATTTAGCAGTACCATAAGAACCGTTCTCAGTTAGATTTCAGGGATAGGCTACAGTTGAGCATATTTACTGGCTGCTGATACTTTGAAACAAGTTTTCTCTTTCTTGTACTCCTGTGTTGTTCTTCAGACTTTCTGATATGATATTAGACATTTGGCAGCATTTGCCAAAAAAATTCTGAATTCCAGGAAGTCACAGAGCGGCAAAAAAAAATATCTGTTACAGGGGGATGCTCAGATGGAGGAGAAATAAACTCACATTATGAGCTGTTGTGACTTTGCTAGAAAAAATGCCTTCAGGAGCCCTCCTTCCACTGCAGTGAAAACTTTACTTGTTCATGTCCATATTGGCCTTCCCAGTGCAGGCAGTCCTTCTGTGCATTCATCTAAATTATATCCCAGATATTTTAAAAACTAAAACGTTTAATAAGATATTTACAGTTGACTAGACATAATTTTTAGAAATCCTCTGCAATCATTTTGTGTAGGACACAGGAGGAGGAATTGGAAGGAAGGGAGGTCCTATATGCCACATCTGTAACTGGTGGATATCATTCTCTATTAACTGAGCTCTGGGTACAGAAACTCATCACTTTTTACATTTTTCACTGGCTGCTGTGAAGAAGAGCATTAAAAAAAGAGAAAGTGTAGGTTCAATGCTCTGAATACTATTTAGGAATTCTCCGGAGAGGAACAGAGGGAACTAGCATGAATAACTCCTAGCAACCTTCTCGTTAATTAAAATCTGACAAGCAGCTGGCAGCTGAAAGGGGGAGCTGTAGGTGGGGGAATCCTGTGGTTCACCACCACATTCCTCACATTCATAAAAGCTAGGGAATATTTCACTGTAGGCCCGCCAGAAACGTTGATGGAAATGTGAATTAAAAGAAAGAGGTGCCTGAAGGTGACAGAGATATTGGATGTAGCCCAGGTTATACACAGACAAAAACATATGAAAGTTTGGTGACATGTACAAAGCAACTTCTGTAAAAACCTTTTATTCTGATGAAAGGTAATACGGCTCAAGAGATGCCATAGTATGCAATATGAACCCGTCCGGACAAGAAATTAGTTTTGGGGAAGAGGTAGAAAAAATTCCCTCTGTGCCATCTCTCTGAGCCCAAACACTGGGGTAGTGGTTTAGGCCACAGCAGATGAGCTATTCAGCATCTCTCTGGGAGCTTTGCTGGGCTGCGTCATGCTGTGGGGTACCTTTCGCTGTCCTCTCAGGGAAAGGCTGTGACAATTTTGATGACAGCTCTCGCACTCTGAAATCACCAGCCTCGTGATAACAACTTTCAGGTTTCTGATAATTCCTCAGAAAAGGACCCACTCATTTCCTGAGGGAAGGTATCTTTTTTATTCCACAGTACCTTCTGATTTTTTCATAGCCTTGGCATTGGATTGCATGCATATGGCTAAACTAAATGCAATGACTTTCTCTTGCAACTTGGTCCCTTTGCTGGTGCCTCTTGGTCTTTACAAATTATCCCTCTCATGGGCAGGCATGGGCTTGTAAAAGAATGTAATTATTTCTTCATAACCATGAGATTTGGGGCCATATAGGATGTAACAGAATCTTATTTCATACTCAGTATCTTTTCTCTATCAAGATGTTAGTCTGAAAGGCTTTATAAAATATGTGAGGTATCAACAGTGCCATGACTGGGAGGTCCACAAAGAAGCCATTTTGTGTGCAGTAATTAAATGACATTTCCTTGCACTGAGAACAGTGGAAAATTGGCCAGTCATTATCGTGTGGAAAATAATTTTAAATCCCTCTGGACAGTCACCACAAACAGCTGGAAGAGTTTACCCTGAAACAAAAAAATCATATTGAAAAATGATGTCTCTGGTATTGTTATTCTGAGCGTGAACCAAAGCCTTGAAAATAAAAGGAAAAAAAAAAAAAAAAAGAAAGAAAGGCTTTTAGTTTATCTGTCAGCAGTTACCTTAATTTCTTCCCCGTTTCAGCTTTCTAAGGGTTCATTTCTGTTTGGTGTCTGGCATTTAGGCAGACTGTTGCCCAAACATTTACAGATTCCAGGAGGTGACAGAGTAAAAAAAGCATGTTTTTTTAGGAGGGTGCTTATAGGGACCCTATGAGGTCTTTATGAATATTTACCTCTATCTCATGAATATTGCCCCCTAGGTTAACTTTCTCATTTGTGTAATTGGATACTGCTGGAGATTTAATTAAAAGTGACTGTAATCATCCTTTCATCCACGGAGGGTAAATATAGGGAACTGCTTAATATTTCCTTTTTCTTTAATGAGGTGTTTTCTCTTAGTTAACCAAAGTAGTAGGCTTCAATTTATCTCTACTAAGATGTCTGACTGCAGATCTATTTTCCAGCTGAATATTTTATCTCTTCTTGTCTGCTCTGGTACAAGAAAAAGGGAAAGTGCTAATTGTCTGTGTTGTATTCCAAGACCATCTGCTGAAATCTGGATTTACTATGGCGGTTCCTTTCTTCAACAGCTTACAATTCAATGCCCTCACTGTACTTTGAGGCCCTGTGTTTCTTTGCCCATTTTCTCTAAATCATTACTTTCTCCACCCCCGTCCCAGAATTTCTCATTGGAATAGATAATTATTGGATCCAAAATTAGTACGTGGGCAGTTTTTACACATATTTTCCAGTTTTGTGGTTTTGTCCATTTCTTCTAATTTTGCATACCCATTTATTCTTTTAACTTTTCTTAGGACATGTAGTGTGGAAGTAAAAACTGAGAGTGAGTCTGAGGCTTAGAGCTACAGGAGCCCTTCACTAGGAACACCATGAACATACAGTAATGAGAACTGTGCTTGGGGTTACCCAACAAGCCTAAGTAAGACCTCTAGATGTTTAAATCCCTGAGTATCACCTCTACCTGCCCAAATGCAGAACTTGTAAGAGTTGCAAATCTGTGGCCTGAGAATGTTCATCAGCTATAATAATCAAGTTAATTCAATAATCCAAATCAATGTAATGTCTGTTGCTTCATTTGTTATACCATAGTTACCACTGTCTTCGCTTCCAGACAGCTGAGTTACTGCAGTCCTGGCACCTACAAGACTATACTGGTAAAATAAATGGACTCTGCATGTTCTCAGAGGTGATAGGTCTTAGATTTTCCTTCGTTCTTCCAACAGTGGGAGATCTGACTTCCTTTTTTCCCTTTCTCCCCTTTTCACTTGTCTTTGAGCTGATACAATGTCATGTCAAAAGAAAATAAGGCTGGGCAGTGGCAGAGCTCTAAGCCCAGGGGAGTACTCTCTCTATGCACTTAGATGTTTGGAAATTGTCATCATCGTCATCACTGAATGGTTTGGGTTGGAAGGGACCTCAAAGATCATCTCATGCCAACCCCCCTGCTGTGGGCAAGGACACCTACCACTAGACCAGGTTGTTCAAAGCTCCATCCAGCCTGGCTTTGAACACTTCCAGGGATGAGGCATCCACATCTCTGGGCAACCTGTGCCAGTGCCTCACCACCCTCACAGTAAAGAAATGTCTTCTTAATCTGAACATACCCTCATTCAGTTTAAAGCCATTACCCCTTTTCCTATCACTACATATGCTTGTAAACAGTCTCTTTCTTGTAGGCCCCCCTTAGGGACTTAAATGATGATGTAGGACTGTGATCTCTCCTGCAACATGATCTTGTCTTACACTATAACTTCCACTTTTTATTTTCTTTATTTCCTTCTTTCTTTCTTTCTTTTTAAACTCACAGACTGTTTTATACATGTGCAAAAGTGCAATACAGATATTTATGCATGATAACACTACAGCACCAACATGATTCCAACATACTCTTTGTAAGATCATACTCATCTCTTTTGTAAAGCAAACTCTGGGAGAATTCTGCTGATATTTTCTCATATACCTGTATTATTGGAACTCATATTTTCCTTTAAATATTTTTAATGCTCTATGTGTGGCATGAAAACATAAAAACAGTTAAGAAGAATTTATTGCACAATGAAACATTTTTGTTGCTGACTTGAGAAGCAGCCAGAAACAGAATAACTAGAATTATTATTCATCCTGATTTTGTTAGATGTACTCATTTAAAGGGTGCCAGCCTTTTCTGTATCCTGTAAAAAAAAAAAAAGAAAAACAAAAAAGCCAACAAAAAAAGTATTTATGTTGAAATAATGGTGCTGTGTTGGACTGGCTTAGCATAATGGCCTGTATTACTTTATTCATTCTACAAAAAAATATTTAGGGATTTCTTGCCAGTGAATCCAATGAAATATCCCAAAGGAGAGCAATGGACTCCTTGGTTATGAAGAGACTACAATTAGCATTTGCAACAAGGTGCTACAGCCAGAAAAATAGATGCCTCCACACTATGCCCCCTCTCTCTCTCTTGCCACTTCTGTTTCTGTACCAAGGATTAAGGTTTTTCTGTCTGCCCAGAAAGCAGGAAATTGTCATTCCTTGTGTTTTCATTTATAATATGACTTCCATCTTTTGGGGTATTTAAACATAGTCCTATTGCTTCATCCTTCTTCCATCCACTTAAAACACTGCAGGTAGAATCAGATTCATGACTAGGCAGTCTGATTGCACTCTTCTCTTTGCATTTTGTATTAATTTTTGTATTAATTATTTACCCATTACTGTATCAAAAATAGACTTCTTATCTTTGTAAAATCCCACAGTGTTTATCTCCATCCTATTAGATTTTCTACACACAGTGTTTTGTTTCCATCTTTCTCCATGCCCCTGATGCTTGATTTGACTGCCTTTTCTTAGTCTACTCCATGCACAAGCACCTTCCTATCACTCCATCTACATCTTGAGAGCCACAACCCTATTGTCTTTGGAGAAAGAGTGTCATGTTTTCAGACATCTTTCCTGCACATTATTCAACATACCGTGATTTTGGTCTGCACTTTTTTCTTTTTTGATTTTTCTGCTCTGTTCAGTTCCTACCTCAATTTCAAAACCTCCACATTTCCTGAATCACATCCTAACAGATATATTCCATGAGGCTGCTGCAGACAGCATCACATATTTTTATGTCTTTATGCTGCACTTACCACAGTAGCTGCTTGACTGTGACTTGTATGGTGCTCATAAAGATCCCTTTTTGGGAACTGGGGTTGTAACTAAGTGATCTTTAAGGCCCTTTCTAACACAAGCCATTCTATGTTTCTATGATTTTATGAATATAGATGTGGAAAGGACATAGACTTCCCCAGGGTCATACTTGTTTGGGGAGTCAAGCTTGAATATTGGCCATGTGCTTTGTGCCAGGTAGATTATGCTCTCTCCTTATCATCACATAAGATACACAGCAGTAGGAAGGAACAAAACAGATGCACAACCCGCACACCATGACATTGCTTGCAGTGGAGATACCAGCAGTTAGTGTACCCCTAGTGACATTCCCAGACAGGAAACTGAGGATTAACCCTGGAACCTGCAGAAAAAGACTGTGCATCTTTCACCATAAAATGCGGCACATGAAAACATCAAAAGAAGAGAGAAAACAATTTATAACATGGATGCAGAGAGGACGAGGAAAGAACTTCAAACCCAGTTCTATTTTAGAAGGAACAAACAAACTATCATTTACATACTTTTTTTTTCTAAAAAAAACCCCCTCTTTTCCTCCCTTATTCCATTATTAAAAATAATACAAGTGTTGAAAGGACAGCTGAAGCCTTTTGACTCTTTTCTATAACATCCTTTTCCAACTCTGTCTTTTTCCCATGGAGATAATAAAAAGTCCTGAAGTAAACAAAGCTCAAGCTTTGACTCCTAACAAACTTATCAATTGGACTATCTGTAATTATTTGATCAACTTCTGGGTTCATATTTTGTGCATGCTATTTTTGTCCTTCTCTTGATCTCCTGGGAATTATCTGATAGGTGACTCTCCCTGGATTTTATGTTTACTCTGTGAGATCAATATTTACAGCTGTATAAGGAGGTGCAATATCTGTTGATCTAATTCTGCATCCTTGAATGTCTCCTGCCTCCCAAGCAATCCCTATTTCTTCTTTATTTACAAGAAATCAAGAGATTAATTTCCTTGCCAGAATTTCTCTGAATTTTGCATGATAAAACCATAGTGGATGTGGAGGAATAAGGCATTTCTGGAATGCTGGCTATTTTTAACTCTGTATATTTCAGTGGTCAAAGTTACGCAAGCATTTTCCAAAATACTGCCACATGTCCTCACAGTGGAACATGCATACCTTATGGTTTTATCATCAAATGCGGAAACAGTCCTAAACATCACAGTGAGACAGCTCAATGGGTGGTCTGAAACTCCTATCTTTCCTTCTCAGAGCAGAAAGGAACCTCAAGTATCCAGTCCTTGCAGAAGAGACTAATGTGTGGCTAGATCAGACACAGGACAGTTTACACCAATAAGGTCATTAAACCTTGTTTGTCTTAGGTTCACATGCTTAACAATTTTTAATCAGTAACAAGGGGTTTGAAGAAGTGGGTGGGCAATTAATCTCTTATTCATCTTTTCACAGGCAGTTTAGTGACATGCTATGGATATCGTAAAGCGTTAGGATCTTTAAAATCATACTATGGGATGGAAAGGTAATATCTACATTTGCAATGGGTAGATTTTCCTTCGTTTCAAACTATTGTAAATTATACACTACAAAAGCTATGCCTGCATAAGAACAGCAAAAGTTTTTGTTTTGTTTTTTTTTCTTGGAATCTGTGAAATCTGTTGCTTGGTAATTGCTTAATGTTTTCTAATGTAGTGGTGTAACTTAGTACAGTATTTGCCAACACTTTATACATCTCTCCACATAAAACTTACAAGTCCATTCATTCTTCAGCTTGGATTTTTCAAATGTAAATCTTCTGTAGAATGGATTCAGTCTAAAATATAGAAGAACTTCTTCAAAATGTCAAAATTCTTATTTCAGAACTGTACTTTTTTGGAGTTGCTAAGACCAGCAGGAGCTGATGAAAGTACAAGTCCGCCAAAAGGGTGTATAATGTAACTAAAAACTTCCCTAAAATCTGCTGGTCCAGGTCTGATTTTGGATCATATTAACATCCATACACTCACTATTCAGGACACTTGCTATGGATTTAGAGTAGCAAACAAAGTGAAATATGGTCTGGAGTGTATCCTGAAGTCAGATGGACAGTGACCATACCGTGGGAATATTAAGTGTTCTTCAGTGTAGTTCATGATTTCTCTCTCTCTTTTAATGAAATCACTGAAGTATGCAAATATGAAAAGGTGGTGCAAATTCACCATATTTTGAAAATGCAGGGGGGGAAGTTTTGGTTAAACTCCGAGCTCCATAATTTTTTATTTTGTTTTGCTTTGAGTGAATTACATTCAAGTTTAAAAGATTAAAGCATTAAACAAATCATACTCACTTCTGCACAGCAATGCTGTTGAATTTTTTTGACAATCAAGAAAATGAAAAAACATATTCAGTTTTGCTACTCCTTCCCATCTCCTTCCCTTGCTGGTTGTCTGACTAACGGAACACCCTTGGTGATGGGCTTCAAATGCTGCAGGGTAACATAACAAAAATATTTCTAAATAGTACTGACTTACCTTTGCCTTTTTAAAATCTCAAAAACACTCCTATTAATGGAGCCTTTTGTAGACTTTCTATCCTTTCCTACCAAAGCTTACATTTTTGGTCAAAGTTACTCGACAGTGACCCTTTTCAAATGCTCGAATAAAACATGTAACTTTATTTGCAGTTCCTGAGGCAACCACTGTAAATGGCAGCAACACAGAGAATTGCTGTAAGTTTACTGTTATGTCACTATGGTGTCCATATATAAAAGCAAACTACTGTTTTCTCTAGAGCTGCAATAAATACATTTTAAGGCACCCAGTTGCTAAGGGCGCTGATTGCTTTCAAGAAAGAACTTGAAAACATGTTTTCCTGGTCACTGGGAAGGGGCCCCGGCAGCACCGAGTGTCCCAGCTGGCATCTTGCAGCACACCCTGCAACCACTGCTCCTGCACCAGTCAGAAGAGAGGGGGAAAGGGCTGGCTCCATTTATCAGACCAGCACCTCTAATCCAGAAGTAGAAATTAATTAGGATTTGTGGTGGGAGACTGAAAAAACCATGGATCGTCCCCCTTGTGTGATGTCACAACTCCCAGTGGGTTATCAACTCTGATGACTTCTACTCTCCCTATTCAGTATGTAGCCGAGCAATGGAATCACAGACTTTTTGGGGTGACCATAGCAAAACTCCTAGCTTGTCATGTGTATCCTTGAATGTGTGCACTCTCAGGCAAGATGTTGGGATCAGGAAGAAAATCTGTGTGCTACTTTGCTAGCACTTCTCTAGGTGTTCTTTAACTGGATGCTCTCACAAAGATATTTTAAAAGGAAAAATTAACAAAATATTGGCTTTAATTTCAACACTCAGGCCATTTGTAGGTGTGTAAATGGAGTAGCAAGATGCTCTACTCAGAAAAGTAAAGGATCCCTACATGGCACCAGGTATGTCAGCATCCGACTCCACACGGTACATCCCACTCTCCTTTGTAGCATTTGGTCTTCAGAGATGACCTAAAGTGCAAAACCAGTTTCTTCTTTGGCAATACTTAAGGATCCTGCAGATTGGCATTAGTCTGAAGAACCTGCAGGTTGCTTTTGCATTTGTTATATTTCATTCGCAGCAATCTTCCTGTGGAGCAGTTTGTATAACAGAACTCCTCATTTATCAAGGAAAGTAAAAAATTTCTCCTGGCCTCTGAGTGATACAGAAGAGCACAATGCACAGCATGCTGGTCATACAAAACCTTTTAGCAGCCTTAGCAGCCTTTCCAACAACATTGCACCAGCTGTGTATGGTCTATTTGGAAAACATAAGACTGTATTTACACTGTCAGATCATCTTAATTTGCTTTCAAAACTCAGGAGAAGGAAGAACATACAGACACCTCACTGCTGTCACCATGGTTATGCTTCTGACTCACCTGTCAGAAAGGACATAACTCTGCCGTGTTTGCTCAGCCGGCTCCCTAGCCTCAGAGTAGAATTTGCTGAGCACTCCATGGACTCTGCCAGCTGTGTGAAGGCCATGAGAAATTAGTACAGTTGTTTCCATCTGGGTTGTGCTGTGCAAAGTTTTAGTGAGGCTAAAGCTTGTTCACCAACCACTGAAGCATTCAGTGCACAAAAAAAGTGAGTATTTGTCACCAACAAATGCAGAAAAAGAGATGAGGTTAAATTATACTTAAGCAAGAAAGCAGAAGAAATTCAGGTCCTCACTATAAAAATTTCATATGTCTGTTCTTACAGTTGAGCACACGTGTTACTTGCAGTGGCTGTGATGAATGTAATTAAGGGATCTGAAATGTGACCATAATCCACATTCAGCACAATACTTAATCCCTGCAATGGTAATGTGGTGAGTATCAAGGCTGTGGCTTTTGCACTCACTGCCTGCTTTTAACAATGCAAGCAATCTGAGGATGCAAGGCAGAATTTCAAGAGCAATCAGTGATCTAAAATATTGTGACTTCTGAGCAACTTTTGGAACTGTTTTGGGAGTGGGAAGGGGCATTGGGGTGAATGAGGTTGCTAAAAGTCCAAATGAAAGATTCTTATGACTTCTCTGTGTTTTCTTTCAAGATTTGAACACAGTGAAAAATAAACTCTTATCTAATAACAGGAACATTTACCTTAGCTTTTCTCTCCAGCTTCACATTTTCTTAGCATAAAAAGAAGAAATTTTGAAAAGGTAACTGGTTTTCCGTTTTTTTTTTTTTTTTAATTAAAAATGGAAAATATTTGGAAAATAAATTCTCCAAGTGAGTAAAATTTCAAGAAGCATTTTTCTATTATGCCCTTTTTAACTGTAAAAATCCCCCTCATGATTTATTCTAGTGGGAGGCTAACTGCAAGTTTGTGAAAATATAAGTGTGAAGGAAGGATGGTAGTTAAATGCTCAATATGTCAATATGTCAATCAATTAGTTCTGCACATGCCACTACATTCAGGGTAAGGTAATCTAAAAGGATTAGAAACCTTTTCCTATGGCATGTACAATTTATACCAGGAATAGTCCCAGAAAAATCGAGAGAACTTCTTAAGTTAATTTATAAGTGAGTAAATGAGTTTGGTAAATTCACAGTAAGATTATTTATTTGGAGATAAAATTATTTTGGTGTAGCAAAATATACAGCAGGAATCCAGTAGTTGATTGCCTGGAAATAAAAAATTTTATTCTGTGAAGCCAGTTAGTGTGTCTTACTATGTCTGGATTCAGCAAATGTAGGAAAATAAGACCTTATGTTAGACAGGCAGAGTGTTAAAATACAGCAAGTTAAATAACTGTACATAGCAAAAATATAGATATGTTTATGTTTAAATTGCAATTCTTTTTATTACATTTTTTTCTTCTGCCAGGAATTGAGATGTAAAGGAAATTTGCTTTGTGAACCATTTGACAAGACATGTCTCATGTCCAAAAGAGTTTGCTAAGAGACACAAGTTTTCAGTTGAGCTGCCACAAACTTGATGGTACTACCAGTGAGCAACCCAAGAGAAAGGGGAAGTACAAAGAAAAAGGAAACTTAAAATGAAGAAAATGATGTTTAAAAATGAGATTATTCTATCTGGAAGAATGCAGAGCAGAATATGCAAGTGGGAAAGAAAAAGACATAGGCAGGTGTGAGATGATGAACACAACCTCCTAAAGATAAAGTCAGGGTCTCTGAATGTTGTGATGTAATGTCAAGCCAATGAAAGAAGCACATCTGAGAAGGGCAATTCTATTAAAAGAGCAAGATAAAATATAAAGCTGAAATATTTAAAATCCAGTAGTGGTGATTCAGGAACTTATCTGTTCATATTTTCCAAGATATAACCAGATTCTGTGTTGTGGAAATAAGTAAGAAAGGTTCTGCTAAAATGAGGAGGGAAATGGTGTCTTATTTAACACAGATTTACACAAGGTCCATTATGGGTGTTTATCACAGATGAGTGTAGTTAAAAGAGGCAAAGAGTCCCTCAGTAACCAGAAAATAATCATTTTAATATGGCCTTTTTCAGGATATAACTGTAACATCACCAGGCACCTTACTGAATTTCTGTGAATTGGAAACGGATTTCCAGTTATTTTTAAAAACTCTACCTATGACACATACTTTTCAGTGACTATACATGGGCTTAAAGTCTTGAGCTACAAATTTTTCTCACCCAGTGCAGTCATAATCTCCCAACAAACTAAAACATTAACATTTAGCAATAGCAAGTTAATCACTGCAAAACTGAGGGATGTGATGTAAGCGAACTTCTTTGAACAATTTTGGTAATTGTGGATACCTAAATGTGATGCCCCTTAAACTTAAGACTAAATTTCTTCTAGACAAGCCCAAATCAGGCACACCCCAAATGTTTCAATAGCTATATGCTAAATCACCTGAACTGGAAAGTAATTTTCACATTTTGTATGCATTCATAATACTACTTGTACAATTTTAATCCTTCCTACATTTTTCACATACTACTAAGGACGTCAGAATATGTTGAACATATTAATTAAATTTCATAATGTTTCATGGAGGCATTAGCTCACTGAGGCATCTGCTGCCTGTGGTCTTCTTTTCAGGACAGTGTTGAGTTGTTGATCTATTCGAATGCTGACGAGATCTCAGTAAAACACCAGCTAGTTTCCATTGTTTCTGGCCAGTCCTCAGAGTTTGTCAGGTTTTTTCATATGTTTAATAACCCTCACCCCTTGCAGGAACTGAGGAGACTGACCACAGAGACTAAAATTTGTATAAAGATTGTAAGCAAAATTTTTAACATGTTCTTGTGAGCTGCTAAGTGTTCTTTTTAAGTGGAAAAACCACCATCAAAAATTACAGGCAATAATCAGTTCCTCTGAGAGTTGTTTGTTTAACTTCAGTTTACTTTTCACAGGTGTTCCCATAAGCAGGAGAGACTTTATTCCCTTTTTTGATTTGTTATTCCCAGACTTAATGCTCTGCATTTCTTCATACTAAATTGTGTTGTGCACCAACTAACCTAGTGCACAGAAAGGCTTTGCTTCCTCTAGATCTGGTGCATTGGTTCCTCATTATTTGATCCCAATTTTTGATCTATAATGTGCTATCAATCATTTATTTTTTATTATTACAGTGTTGAAATAATGTATTGGACTGTTACCCTTGAATAGTTCTGAGTAAAATATGAGTAACACCAATATTCACCACATTCAACATAGCGGACAAAGAAGAGAAGCTCACTATGCTCAAATCACCTCTGGCAGAAAAGTCCAAGTTTCCAAAAGAAAATTACCACAGCTAGGGTAAAGGTTGTGGCTTCATTTAAACACCAGCACAAAACTGCACCTGCAAAAGGAAGGAATGAGGCTACAAACCAAGGGATGTTACTTCATCTGGCATTCAGCTGCTGACACAGCATTTTTGTTCGTGGAGGGGTCTCACTATAAACCTAATCCAAAACAACATTTTCCTTACACTGACACACTTATACCAGAACTCTTGAAATGTCTTGCTGTCCACATCCTAAGGCAGCAATAAGGAATGAAGGGAAGGAGGCTTTTCTCGAAAGAGGGCCTCAAATGAATATCACAGCAGATAAAATGTTCTCTTGCAAAGGTCTTGGCCTCCAGAAAACACAGTGATGAATAATTGACAGCTCCAGCACCACTACCGCATAACAGATAAAGTTAGAAGGCAGCTTATTAGTGATCCTGGTACACTCTGCTTAAGCTGCTGGCTTTCTCAAGTGTGGGTGTTCCTGATTCTCTTGTTTATACACATAATATTTAGGAAAGCTGTGTCTTCCCAAGGGTCCCATTTCAGTAACAGGGGTCAATGGTGATTGAAGTCAATGGGATTTCAAAATATGCCTAAAGATAAACACATGCTTTGGTACGTTGCTCAATCAGAGCCAGAATGAATGGTGCTGTTCAGCATTTCTAATCAATATGCTCTCATGTTTTTGAGACATATAATATCTGATTATGCTCTGTATCTGCTCTCTGCCTTAAGGGTTTGTAGAACTCCTTGTATTTCTCCTTTTGTTTTTAGGTTTTTAGTTGATAGCCTGATCTGCTGATCTGAGAAAATATTCTGAGATATATTTAATGGCCAAAATTGAATATCCACTCTATTTTATTTACAACTCACATTTGGCCTTTCAAAGTCCTCATTTCCAGAACCTCTTGCATTTTCTGCTCCATGAATTCTTAATGAGTTCCAGTTGAAAGTGCTACAGATCCACATTTGGATCATAAAATCCTCCTGAAAGGTACCGTATGGCTTCCCTGAAGCCCCTGCTCCACCCTGCTGCTCTAGCCTCCCCCCCTTTTGCTAAATGTTGGCAATTTCACCAGCAGTCAGGCCGACCCACTATGGTCTAAAATCCTTTTAATCCTCTTTATAGTAACAGAAACATTTGAGATTGATCTTTGAAGGCTTTGTACAGTGCAGAACACCTGCGGGTTAGAGCGCCGTGCTAGCAAACACCCTGTATGAGTCTGATGTGGTCTGGCATGCAAGAGCCCTGTTGCACAATACCCCGGCCACAATGAGGCCATACTTTCACCTCCACACCCTCACCTTCACCTTTCTGAAGGCCTGCCAGCCCAATAACTGAATGCATCTCACAGGTGCCACTAAAAATTGGTCACTGCACTGACTTGAAGCCGAACGTGTGGATACACTACGTGGTCTGCTGCTCAGCCCAGTTATCCTTCTTTCTGCTCTGCGCCTGGAGACATGAGAATTTGGCTAACCTGAAGTACAGCGTTAGACCCAGAATTCCATCTGCACTTGTGAAAATATCCTCTCTAACAACCTGAAGCACCTGCAACTTTAGGCATTAATCTAAAAATAAATGTTTGCAAACATGCAGATGGAATGAATTTGGTCAGAAGTAAAGGTTCTAGAAACTTGAAAAGCCTTTTAAGAAATGTCACTACAAGAGATGTCATCTATTTCCTTATGTTTCTCTGTTGTCTTTGAAATGTTTGCCTTCAGTATGTTATCTCTACATGCATCTTTTCCTTTAGAAGGACTCTGGTGTACCAAATGTGAATTTATTAAAGCATTAGCTCAGAAACCGCTCTGAGAAGGAGATAAGGAGAGAAAGCCAACCTGTGCTGAAAGATGTAAACCCACAATTACATGAGAAAATCCACTCTGGTATCCTACAGCCAATAAAGAAGGTAATTTAGTGCAGAGGACAGGCAAGGAAGCCACATCTGCATTTGTGCTCACACAGGAGGGCTCACAACAGGCTCCTCTGACACATGCTTAGCTTCTCCAAAGTAGGAGAAAAGCTTTTTTTTTTGTAATTTATTTTACTCCCTGGGAATACTATAAAGTCCAGTGAATCATAAGCATACATAAAGTGCTTTGAGATTCCCTGAGGACAAGGAGCACAGAAGTTAAAACGCAGCTATGACAAAGGCTACAGGCACCCTGATGGATCCTGACAGAGTAGAAACTGGGGGGGCTCCAGTCACATAGAGGAAGGGAAAAAAGGGTTGGTTTGTTTTATGTACTGCTGACAAGCATGACACTGGTTATTCTGGGGGGAGAGCAAATGTACATCATATGGGAGGGCAGTAAAGAATTTCGACTCGTTGTCGGTGTTCCCTCTACATTCCCTCCTCACCTTGTGGGAGTCAAACATTCCCAAACTGATAACAGTGCAACCTGAAAATTAATTTTCATTACACACTGAGTCTGCTTAAAGGGTGATCTTTTTAGTGAGAAACAGCTATAAAATGCCAACTGTATTTGACCTCTTGAATTCCCAGTTCACCAACATGTGATTAATTATAAATAATAATTTAATTCATAAAGTACTCTTAAACCACTACTAAAATTCTTTACTGGCGTGAAACCACTTTTGAACAGAAAATATCAAGCAGCTAGAAACAAAATGGAAAAGGAATAAAGTATCAGGCTACATTTTGCTAATATTTACCTTGGTGAAAATATAGATCTGTACTTCTAATCCACTTTTATGTAAACTTACAATCCCTTTTTTCCCCTGGATTTTTTTCTCGGGAAAAAAATGTTGCAGTTTTGCCAGTTTAGCCAAGTAAACTCCCACCAAAACCAAGTTAGGGATGACAAAATAATAGGGTTAGGTCTACATTTTTCCAGGCACTCTAGAAATAGTCTCCTGTGACTTGCACCAGTAAATGGGTTTCCAGGAAATCGGGTGGTCTGCTGAGCACCGAGTCTCCGCGTTCCCCTGCCAAAGGGTGTGACAAGCTTTGGAGCGACCATGGCCTCCACTGGAAAGAGGTTTTTAAGATTATGCCTTTGGGATTTTCAAAGACTACCCAGAAAAGTGTGCATCCAAACTTTCCCATTTCCAAACTTCAAGGTGGCCCTGAGGTTGTCTTTAAGAAAAGGAGATCAACTGTTGATATCATGCAAGTTCTCTCCAGGTTCATTAGCTGCCAGAAGTGCTCCAGATCACACAGGTTTTGATTGAGAGCTGTTTCCCTTTTGTTTTTGATTGGATATCTATGGTCATGCCCTTTACACACTCAGGGTTGGAATGCCTTTTTGTATAAATAGACAATCCATATAAAACCCAGAAACTCGTATGAAATTTCCAAAACAGAGCACAAAGCTTTTGTTTGTAAATTGCTTAAGGTAAAGGTTCCTCTTTTGAGGGACTCCACCCCTAGATTTCATTCTGACAAATGTAACTGCTGACAAAACCCTACTTTCTGATGAAAAAAAATAATTAAAAACTAAATAAAATAGAACACTTTCAGCCAGCTATAACTGAAAACATAAGCAGCAAACTCAGCCAGGCAGAGAGGAACACTGGTTCCAGCTGAGCCAGGGGGAGGTGATTTTAGCTACACCATTTAGATGAGGCCCATAACACTCAGTCTTTCTGCCAGCGTGAGCTATGGCCAGTGCTGTAAATGCATCTCCACAGTGAGTAATGACTGACATGCTGTTCAGTGAGACCTCAAAATCTCCTGCTTTTGAGCTATCTCAAGGAATGTGCACGCATACTTATATAAATAAAGGGGTGCTTTTGAAAGTATATCTTTGTGCCAAGCTTCTACCAATTTTTTTTTCTGCAGTTGCTATGGAGCCTCTGCTGAATTGTACATCGTAGTGTTCGGGTCATTGGAGCTGCTGCCCCACACGGGTCTGTCATCTCAAAGAGCTATTGTATTCAGTTGACATCTGTGAATGGCAGAGAGAAATGAGATGAAGATAGATTTATTTCACTCTGATTTTATTTCTCATATTTTCTCGCTGAAGTAGTACCTAAACTGCACAGCTCTGACTGGAAGGAAATGTGATATCAAAGAATAGAAGTGTAGAAATTGAAAAGCAATCCTGTGCTTCTTTGTGTTGCTTCTGGTTCAGTTTAGGAAAAAATCTGGAATATAACAATGCAAATCATTAGCAGTACATCTCTCCTAATAATGTTAATTATGAAGCAAAATCTAAAGCCTGCCCAAATCTGGAGAAAATTTGGGTCAGTCTAAATTTCAGGACACAGGTCCCTCCAGTTATACAGTATTATTCAATAGAAACACATTCTGTGGGATGAATAAAAATGTGTCAAACACCTGCCTGATATTCAAGATTCATGCATTAAGAATCTGGGTAAACTCTATCTTGTCAATATTAAACCCAGAAAATATTACTTACCTCTGTGTATCCCCCACCACATCATCACATCCCAAGAAATTAAGAAGACAAGGAAAGAGAATTGAAAGGGATGTTTCTGCATCCTTCCTCCTTGTTTCAGAGGCTCTGAAAAGCTCATAATTCAACCAAATTTGTCTCCAACTGAAATTAATAGCCTCCCTTCCATATTTAAAGAGTTTATACTTGTTTCTGTAACATAGTTCCTCTGAGGATCTGCCAACTTCCTGAGTTGCTTGCCCTTAGACATCTTTTTCTCCATCTGTAATTCTGAATGTGTTTATTCTACAAGTGAAACAAAATTCTTAATTGATCTGAGGAAGGGCGATCTTTTAGATTAAAGTGCTCAGCTGTGAATATAGGAATTGTGGTAGATATGAATAAAAACATGAGCACCAACCATCAAACGCAGGCAAGATATCAGTGTAGCTGATGTTGTAGTGAATCCATACTATGCTCCTAACTAAGACCATGAGAAACAATAAAACCACACAGCACAAACACAGAAACTTAAATCATGCTCCTTGAAAAGTTTGCCAAGGTTCACGAATCTTTTGAACCAACCTGGGCCTATTTTGAAATGAACACAAAACATGATTTTGTATTGAAACCAGGTGGGACTCAGAGGTTTTTGTTATTTGGGGTTCATTTGGACATGAAACTTGAAGCTGAATACAAAGGGTGGAACACAAAAGTCATCCAGCTGAAGAAAATCTTTCTGATATGACCAATGAGAAATCACAGATTTTTCTTTTTTTTTCATTTTTCAAGAGAAACAATCAAAGCATGTATGCCATTAGACTGTGGATCATATGGTATAGTTGCACACATGTTTTTGGAGCGTACTCAGAAGGAAGGCACAGTAGAGAAACAAAAGTAGCTGACACATGTCTTATCCATGAAGAGACTCCATCTGTATCACTGAAGGACATACGCCTTCCTGTTATCTGGTGGATATAATCAAAGCAGACAAGAGCCTGAAAGCCCAAAATTCTGTATTGCCACCGTCAGAGAGAACTATAAACTGTCACTTGTGGTAGAGAAACAGAAGGAATAAAGTTGTTTTGAGATGCTGAGCATTCAGACTGTCCAAAAAGTAGGAGTCACCAGTGACCATAAATCTGTAACAGTATGATTGTAGGCTTGTACCAAATTACAGAGGGTATGTAAACAAGGAGATGGTTTTGTGCAGTTGGAGGCATCTAAACTTCAGTCCAGAAGTCCTGACTCTGCTAGAAATGAACTCCCTTTGCTCTCACTTTCTCAGTCTACAAAATAACTTTTGTGATGCAAAGCAGATTCTGTAAGGCATTTTAAGATCCATATCAAAAAGCACAGTGTAAGAGATAACATATAAAATAGTAAAAACCCAAAAATATGCAATTCACAGTTGTTGAGGTAAATACTCACTTTCATGTTCTTCTCTTTTCGATAAGAGAAAGAAGAGGAAGTTAAAGGAAATTTTTTTGTCCTTGATAGCCATGTGAAAACAGTTGTTTGTTTGTTTTTTTTTAAAAAGTAAATGAACAATGAACAATCCACAAACCAAATAGCATTTTCTGAAGTAGCTTCATTTCTGAAGGCAAACTAGTAGATGAATAAGGAGCTGACTGAACAAGATTTGGAATGTAAAACCATTTCCACCAGTGATTATGTTTTTTCACCAGCTCCTACATTAAACAAGGAGAACTTTAAGTACGTCTTTGAACAGTAACTGTTGCACATTTTACCACACAAGAGAAGGCAAGGCCAGATTAAAGCCCACTAATTTTCAGTACCATGAAACCCCTAAAGTGAAGGCTCTGGGGAACAGTTCAGTTCATTGCCATGAAAGCAAACACATGAGAGAAAAAGCTTTCGGTCCTTTTCCTACCACACACAGCTAAAGACACATGAATGTGGGAAAGAACTTGATTGACTTTTTAAAGCTCTTAATGACATGATTCATGTCACTTTGTAAATGGTTTGTAAAAGGTACTGGATTGAGTACCTTTTATTATTTTTTATATTTTATTATATAATATTTTATTATATTTTATTATCTCTGGAGATGGCAAGGACCCTGCCAGGCCAATTTTCTAATGTTGTTTCCTGGGTAGTTTGCAGATCCACCTAGCTAGTAGAAGTAAACCGAATCCACTGCATTCAAAAGAGGAGCCAGGTGAACCTGTTCACCTTCACATCTCTGTCTCTGCAGAGCTAGAAACAAGCTCAAATGAAAGGGTGTCCTTGCCTCCCAGTGTATTTATTTTTTCTCAGATATTAATTTCATGATCCAAAGTTCTCAAAAAATCTATATGTTCAGATCAGCAGCACTGATTCATGTCCACCTCTTTTCATAGTGATCTTTCTTTCTTAAAAGGATAAAAACAAAGAGCTTGCCAATATAAAATGATCAAAGCTGGTGGAAAACATTTGTTTCTAATATAATTTGTGAAGGGATTTCATCAGTCTCTCTCCATAACTAATAGAGATAAGAAGTTAGATAGACTTTGTGTATTTAAATGGAAGTAACCAAAAAGAAATAATCAATAGAGATAACAAGGTTAATTCTTTTTGCATGGAATTTGGCTTTATGCTGAGCAGATACGATAAAGTCAGAGGAATGACTTTGCATTTGCAGTTTTGCATGTCTTAACATACAGTGTGATCAAAGCGCTTTTCAATCCAAAAAGTGACTATTAGGGCAGCAGGAATGTGTCTTCCCTAAGGATGGTGACCCACATGCAGTTTGGGGTTCCTTTATCACACTGTGACCTTCTGCCTAACCTCATATTGCTTGACAAGGAGACAAGAGGCAGAGGATCCCACGTACCAGTGACGATGTGTTTCAGTCCTCCCAGTTAACCCAGTACATTATCATCAAGCCCCATGTGTATAAACATCTGAGGTGAGTGCTCATAGCATTTGATATCTGATTAGTATTAGCAGATGTGTAAGGAAATGAGGAAGTAACAACATCAATTTTCGCTTTCATTACTCAGCTGATCTGTCTCTTGAGCCGCTTTCTTATTGTTTCCAATAGTTTCCTTCCCCTTCTTTCCACATCCTTTTCCTCCCTCCTTCATTGTACCAAATGAGGAATGGCTAAGCAGCTGAGCTCTGCCCAAGGGGCAGGATGAAACAATGGAGGACATAAACTTTAAAGGAAAATTAAAATTAGTCCCATAGATTGATTACTACTGACTGAGCCCTCCTCACAGTCCAAAAGACAAATAAAAAGTGCCAGTTTAGGAACCTCATTATTTTAAGCCAGTCTTGTGACAGCTTGATTAATTTTTTTGCATTTGGTGTTATCAGTACTGTCAGAGCAACAGTGACAGCTCCCAGCTGTTGCTGCCACCAAGCTTCCCAAAATGGAGGTTGAGTTTGGGGCTGGAGTATGTTGTCTCTTTTTTTTTTTTAATTGTTTTCTGTTGTTTTTTTTTAATAATGATTTCCCATGCTCACAAACAAAACTAACACAACAGGCACGAGTCTTCACTCACACATGCTATGCAGTAATGAGAAAAGTTCAGGACAGTGACTGTTTTGCTGGACAACAAAAGTACTAACAAACTAGACAAAGAGCACAGAAGGATTGAAAAAAGCCTCTGATTCAAAGCAAATATTTTTATTTGAATTTTCAAATGAATGTACTTTTACTGCATTCCTTCCCTTCTGGGCTCACTTTCCATAAACATGCTAGTGAATGAACTTTATAAACAGGAATACTTGCTAAAAGCTAATTTTAGAGAATGGGTTTTCAACTGCTCTCCAAAAGCAAATTCCAAACCAAACTTTAATACGAATTTTACACTTTAGTGATACAATTTGGGCATGCTTGGCCCACCTAAATCCGCTACTGTTGACCCAGCTATAGCAAGTGCTTTCCCCAGCCTCCTCCCCATTCCTGCTCCCTGTCACTGTGGCCACTAAAGGAAACTCTCATGAGCTCCAAGTCCTCCCAGTTCAGCTCTGCCTCCCTTTGCTCCCTAGCTCAGCTCTATTGTATGGTTATGATGCAAAGAATAACATGAAACTTATTACAGTTTGATTTTTTTTTGTTTAAGAAATGCATAGGATCAGGTCAGAGACTAAACGAATTCATAATTATTTAACCTAGAAAATCTGACAGAACAGTAATTTCTGGCAAAGGGGATGGGAGAAGCAGTCAGGAATGGCCTGGAAGTGGTAATATGTAGTACAGGTCAGCAGTACTTCCTCTGTGATACTTTGTCCTATTGCATGCTTAGAAACATGAACTTCCCGGTGAGTTTTATAAGCCATTTCACTGAGGAGTAGAGCTAAAACCATATAAGAAAGTCTCTGCAACTCTGAGCAAAAAAGAGTCTTTCCCTAATGGGTTGTTTTTCAAATGAATCTAAAAGGTTGGTTTAGCAAAGAAACGCATAAAGAACATAAATGATGATAGGTACACATGTGAACATAAATGCATCAATGCCAGTGAATAAATTGCTATTGATTAGTTGTCTGGCTCTAAAGAAATCACCTCTCGTGGACTGTTACATCAACTGCTTATTGTTTCCACAAGAAGTAGAGAAATGGCCAACTGGTGGAAATCTACATACACTTTAGTGTCCCCAGAGAGTCAAGACAAAACATATCTTCTGCCCCACCTCAGGCCCACCTCTAAAATGAATCTACCAAAAGGTATAGAGACATTGAGCAGTATAAAAAATATGAAAGTAGTGCAAGAAGTTTGCAATGGAACCACAACTGTGAGAAAATCAGTTAAAGGAAGTAAAATCCCAGCTCTGCTCTTAACTCACTGTGTGGTCTTGGGCAAGCCACAAAGGGCCATATTTTGAACATCTTACTCACATGAGTAACCAGCTCCTTGAAAAGCATTTCCACTTAACATCACAGTCCCCAAAACCTGCACTCAAACAACATGAACATGGATCTACTTACATGGGGATAAGTTTTGCAGTCTGCTCCTGAGTTCTCTTTGCCTCCATCTATTCACAAAAAGCAGAGAAAAGCTCCGACCACGGTGAAAATGGTGTTGCTGGGATTCAGTCTAATTAGTAAATGTTTGTACAGCTCTTGGAAAATGTGGAGTGCAAAGTAAGTGCTTTGCAGCTGGAGCACATGTAGTTTAAACCTAATCTTCCAGCTTTGAATTTGCAGACTTTTTTAAGTATCTGCAACATGTGTGTGAAAGGAGAATAAAGGACTGTCAGGATCCCCTCTCTAGTGAGACCAAAGACTCTATAAAAGAACACAACACATGCTATTTTTACTTGTGTTTCTGTTTCCCTGCCGTGTTATCAAGAGAGTGGCCTGCCACAAGCCACAGACCTTGCTCCACAAATCTTTTAGTGTGCTGGGAAGTCCCAGGGATAGCTTCACACCACATTGCTGTTATTACATAGTGTGGGTCCAACAGCAGTACATTTTACATATTCCAAATCTTTTCCATACATTTGGCACTGCCATACCTTAGTCCCCTAGATTTTGCTCCACCTTTCTTGTTTTCCTAATACGGTTAATGCTACCCAGCTGTTTGCAGTCAGCTTTAAAAACTATTACTAAATTAGCATTCCTGCTGAAGCTTATTCCCTGAGTATATATTCCCTACATTACTGATGTTCTCCATGCATTTCTTGACATTCAAGTACGGCTTCACTTTTATTTGCACAGTGTTATGTTTCAAAAAATAACAGTAATTTGAAAAAAAAGAATAGATGGGCCTGGAAAAAAAACCTCTGGATCCAAACAGTCCCTGGATGCTGGAGAAATTTACATCCAGGCTGGATTAGAAATGAGCAAGTAAACCTCATAATTTGTCAGATTCCCCGTCCTTCTGTCAAACTGTGAGT
Organism: Platyrinchus mystaceus; assembly: GCA_035041135.1. NCBI lineage: Eukaryota > Metazoa > Chordata > Aves > Passeriformes > Tyrannidae > Platyrinchus > Platyrinchus mystaceus. Next base: position 18,991,609 of record JAWWLV010000121.1, on the reverse strand, counting down.
TCTTACAGCATGTATTCCCTAGTAATGGCAAAGTGAGACCTTCCCCAATAATAAATTAAGGGGATAAGTTCAATGACAGTTATTTAATACAACAATTACATATTTAAACTCCAAGGTTGAAATTCTGTTCTGCACAGTTTGAACCCAGCAATGCATTTAGGCAAATTTAAATGAAACCCGCTTATCACCCATGCTGTGAAAACCAGAGGGAGGAGCCCCTGGTTATTCCTGGAGCTCTGTGTAAACTGCAGAAGTCATGCAACAGGCCTATGTCCTGGAGGTGCAGGGTGTAGCCCCACAGCCCTCCAATGCAGTCCCTGTGCTGCTGCTTCTCCCCAAGAGACAGACCCTCTGTGGTCATTAGGATCTCTTTCACCCAGGTTTGTCATTAGGTCCCTCTAAGCTGGAATGTTAGCTGGATTCTACAGCAAAGATATATTTTGGTAATACCATGGCATCAGAATCAATTATTTTCCTGGAAAGTTGCAATTTAAACAATCTGAATATTAAAAAAATATGTTTTTTTGTAGATTTAAAAATCCAGGCAGGACCATATTAAATATTCTATCTCCATGCAGTCCTTCTCCCCCTGTAAATATCTGCCTTGTTTGAGTGGGGCTTACAGATGATTATTCAGCAGGATTGCTCATCCCTCCTGTGCCTGACCTATGCAAATTTCTTCCCTGTCCTTATTCACTGTTATTTGTGGAAAAGAAATTTCCCCTCCTATTCTGTGTTCAGAACCTGAGCTGGGGTGAGCAAGTTTCCCACCTCCTGCTGCAAGCCTGGGGGCAGCGAGGTAAGTTAGCCCCTGCACTTCTGGGAAGGTCTGAACCCCTCTCCAAGAAACATCTTAATGAAGGGTTAGGCAGAAAGGAATTAAAAATACATCGATACAAAACAAACCAGTCCCCAGCAAACTCCTGCTGGCAGCTTCACACTGGCCTCTAATTCAGCGGGATATCTGAGCAGAGGTAACTAATGATTTCACTGATGGAGAGAGGAGCCCGTGTGTGCCGAGAGTTCACTGCATGCTGAAAGCATTTGTTCAGTCAAGTTACAAAGGCCTCCCCTCTCACTTGAGGCATCGAGGGTTGGATTATTAATTTAATGGAGTGGTTGTGCTATGCAAGGAGGTGGAAAAAATCCGCTTCCGCCTTGACCGGAGCAGTTAAGCCTGCAGCAGCCTTACACATTTTTTATCACTGTCAGCCCCTGAGAGAAGCAGAATTGTGTCTCCACTGCTTCTCACCCTGAAACTTAGTGTCACTCCTGGCATGATCCTTCCTCCTCTTTTTGCCAATAGGAAAACACTGATTGCAGCAGGCCTCTTGTTTATCCATTGTTGATCCCAGCACAGCCTGCTTTCACAAGCTGTCTGTGGATCCAACACAAGCATCAAGAGTGCATAGCACCCAAATGTGCACACTTGGGTCTCACATATTTAATTTCAGGTTTTGTTTGAAGGTCTTTAGGCAGGAGAAAGGGTAGATAATTATATAGTGGGAGGGGGGATCAGGCAGGCAGTTAATACTAATTTCATAGGAGAGAGATACTTGGAAAGCAATGGTACTGAAAGAGACCTAATGGACATTAAATTAGATATGAAATTTCCATCTGCTAAAATGGCAAAAAGCCTTATGCAAGTATGGGATGCATTTACAGACAATTCATATCACAGGCCAAAAAAAAGGAAACTTTCTTACTTTCAATGGCAAATTACCAACAATGGCATAATACCTGGAATGCTATAGTCAGCGCTTGACACTAATGCGTTCAAAGACTTCAGAGAAAATTAACAGAAATGAAGAAAGGCTGGAAGAATTAGTCTATAAAAAGTTTTAGTGACTGTTTGTGCAGGAGAAGGATGCAGACAATCCACACGTCGGCCCAAGAGAACAGCCCTGAGAGTGTCCAATATAACCCAGACTTCTTTTAACTTGTATGGACCAGGCCCACCTAAATAAACCTATCTCCAATCCCAAAGTGAAATGAATCCAAAGGTGGGGATTCTCCCTCCACAAAGCTGAGCAGGAGCAGATCTAGATGAAAAATGATGGCTTTTCAGCAGAAAATATGGAGAAAATAGAGTTGTTTTCTAAAGTGTTTCCAAAAAACAGTATTCCGTTCTTCTTGTATAGAGGAGGAATCCAGAGATTTGCTCTGAAGATAGAGTGCTGAATTCATTGACCACAAACATTTGATGTGTGCAACTTTAATTACAACTTTCCAAAATAAAAAGAAGTGCCTGAAAATTCCAGGAAAATACTCTATTCTTTTCTCTTTTATCACTTTCAAACATAACCCATACCTCAGTTTCTTTCTGTATTTGCCCCTACCACAATATCATGTCACTGAACAATTTTTCTGCTCATTTTGTAGTCATTTCTCCCTCACAAGCAAATGGGAGCACAGAGTGATTCTCTGCAGGGAGTCCAAAATATCCAACTCTATTTTTTCATGAATCCTGTCCTCACTTGACCTAAAAATTTAATAGGTGGAGATAATAAAGTATACTCAAGTGTTATCATAATACAGGTAGTAATTAGTCCTGTGTTTGAAGGACACATTCTATGTCCCAGTGTCTGTCTTTGTGGCTATCCCTTTGGTAAAGCATAGTGGCACAGGGCTACTTCCATTAGTGTATATCCCAGCTCAGAAGAACTCTAACAGAAACCCAAGATAAATGCATTTTTGCTACTCTTTATACTTTATGAAGGTTTTTAAGTCACAGGCAAATAGAGTGCCAAACGTGCTATGGAGGCAAGGACATCTATTTTTGTACTTGGCATTTTAAGCCCAAACTGAAGGCTATGACGTGCATTCTGATGAAATTTACACTTGGCCCACTAATTATGAAAGTTATCACAGGATATGCTAGTCGTTAATAGGAAATAATAAATATCCATATCAACACAAAACTGTTTCCTCTACTGCTAATTAAACCAGCAAAGCTCTTTTCAGTTAAAGGAAATGATCTGTTGAAAGAACAGTAACATTTCTGGCCTAATTGATAAAAAAATTAACTCAGTGGGGTCAGGAAATGAAGACTCTGTCCCTTGGAAGGGCAGCGAAATGCACTGTAGAGGTGCTTCTGAGGTGAAGTTCTCACACTATGGGTGACGAACTCTAATGAGCAGGATTTCCTCAGTGACCTGGCAGACACTGGGAGGAACATGCAGAAATGCTGAATGAGTTTTGACATTAAAATATGGACAGAAAGGAAAAATGTATTAAAAGAAGTTCATGAATGGGGATCATCATGGAATCAGCATGCAACATCTTTAAAATCCCTGACAAGAAAAAAATCATTTTGAGGAAATAATTTAAAAGAATACTCTCTGGATCAAAATGAGATATAGATGAAAACAGTTGTTGGTGTAGCAAAGAACAGAAATTGGCGTATTTTTTCCTATTCCAACAAAACTTCCAGAGGCTTGGAGTAGCTGAGCTGTCAAATTCCCCGGGGTTGTAGAGTGTGGAAGGAAATGGCCAAGAAGATCTGCCAAGGAATGAATCCATCACTATTGCCCATTCCCCATACTCCCTGTTCTCACATCACAAGTCATTGGAGAATGGCTTGGTGTACATTTTATTTCAGCCAGTTCCCATGTGAGTGGATAAAATGATCTGGTTTTCCAGTCATGCTTCCAGGTTTTTGAGGAGTTGTACTGAAATCAGGATATTGTCCTGCAGAGTTTGGGAAGGAGGCTGGAAGGAAGAGAATAAAGTGTAAGCTCACGCCAACCAAAAACATGGGCCCCTGATTCATTATTTCCTATGTTCCTTCCTTCATTGTTCATCCAGTCTATCATCCCACTGTGTCATCCTGTGACATGTGTTTCACATCCTATCCCTTCCAGATCTAAACTATTTTTCACCCTACTCTTTCTTTCTGCCCTGTATTTCTTTCAGAAAATAGCCACCCTACATGGGCTGAGCAAAGGCACTCACATTGAGTGTCCTCAGAAAGGCTTCCTGAGTTGGCTTCCAAACTCTGATCATCCTCCCAGCTCAGAACAGACTTGCATAAATACATACCCTTTGTCTGTTTCCCTGTTCTGTTCTTCATCCTGGTGTGAATTAGGGAAAGTCCTACAGCTATGTTACACTGGTAGAAAAATGACATGGGTGAGTGGAGAATCGGGTCCATCCATTTTCTTCTTTCTAAATGAAATGGTGTAATCTGTTTGCCTTCTTAAAATGAAATGATCTCTCAAAGACTTGTTTGTTTTAACTTTTTCCCACTGGGTATCACATGGGTCTTCCATTAATACTAACAATAGCTACAAGAAAAGACTGATTCAAGCACTCAGACACCCTGATTTTTTTATTATTATTGCTCTCAACATTCACTGTTGAGAGAATTGTGAATAACAGGAAAATAACTCAAAATATTGCCTCACAAAGATTGATTCAAGTTGCTGCTCAGAAGATACTGCACCATATGGAAAATGTAACAGAGTAGTTGCCAAATTTGTTTAGTTTAAACAAGGGTAGGTAAGATCTGATAATGCATGGGATCATTTTGGCACATAGTACAGCTCTCCCAGACCCATTGCATTATGCCTATCATCAAGTTAGTTCATCTAACAGCACGAAGTGGAACACCCTGACTCTTCTTATCCCTGTTAATCACTCTTAAGTAAATAATACCTCTTTGGAGAATAGTGATTCATATGCTGCAACCTAACATACGGTCAAGCTGTGAACCAGTCTTCCTGCAATGATAGGTAAAGTCAGGGAGCAAAGATAAGGGAAGATTTTGTCAGACTATTATCACTACTTCACTTTTTAATTGCCTATAAAATTTTTTTTAAAGCAGCAGGACAGCATTGAAGAATGCAATCCTTTCTGTTTTCTTTCAAGACAGCCTCTAAACAGCTGTTCTGTTTCTCTCCCATCGTCACCTATTTAATTTTAAGATAAGGGATACTTAGGAATCATTTCCTCTGTGAAGCAGCTATGAAAGGTTATATATCTCTAAAATGTACTGTGCAATTTCCTTTAAAAAAAGTCAGACCAATTCTTGGTTTTCTGAGGCATTCTTATAGCCAAGATCATGCAGGGCAAAAACTGAGCAAGATATTGAGGAGTCTTGCAGTTCAGACATTCACTTTTCCAGTTTTCTTTCTACTTTCCTTTCCCAGGACACAAACCTGCTAAATACTGATACACTTCTGTATAACAACAGCTTGTCACGGATAGGACCAGGCTTCTGCTGAGCTGCTTCTGTCAGGATTTTGGAGAGCTGGGAAGCCAGCTGTCAGTCCCTCTCTTGTGATTTGAAAGCTCTTCATTGGGATACGGAGCTGAGGTGTATCTCTAACACACTCGTTAAGATGAAAGATATGGAGAGAAGTCTGATGCACCCAGAACAGTTGTCCACACCCCAGAGCACAACATTATGCAGAACGGACAAGCTACCTTTGATTGAGCTGTTGTGCACTGTGTGGTCAAGTAGAAATACTTACTCAGGTCCTCAGGTCGTCACAGCAGTGCTCACATGCGGCAGTTCAAGCTCTGGCGACACTTAGGGCTATATGACTAAAATGTTGCCCCTACACTGTTTCATGGTAGTGCCTGTTCCTTTTGTGGAGAAAAAGCCAAGATTTCATTCCACAAAATGTTTAAGTCAGTGTTCCAAACTTCTCAGAAAGCAGAGTCAGTTTGTTCACATAAAGACAGATGATGTGTTCAAGACAGGTACTTTGCAATGGACAGGTCAGGAAGCTCCGTTTTATATGTTAGACAGAGACATTAAAAGTCTAATTTCTCAACTCATTTGAGGGAAACACATCATGCTCCAAGGAATAGTGACTGTATACTTTTGGTCTTTTATTCGTGAGATACCATAAGTAAAGACTGTACTGGAGCAGATCTGGCTGTGGATTTGATTTTGGTTTGATTTGCTCTCTCATATTTTGCTGAGGCTGGGGGAAAGACTGTCACAGTATTTGACTTGCCTTCACAAAGAGGAGGTTCAGTATATTGAGAGGTTGTCATGGGTTTGCCCATGAGCTAATTTTTTTTTTTCACTCCCCCCCCCCCCACACAATTGCTACTAGTCGAGAGAAAAGTTTATGCAGACAAAAGAGATGTGGGGGGAAAATAATATTAGGATTTAT
>JAWWLV010000121.1:18934876-18973652 GCA_035041135.1 Platyrinchus mystaceus | reverse complement strand
CAAATCTGACATCTTTGGTAACAACCTGGCCAACAGGACAGAGTGTAATCTCAGCAAGTTTACAGACAAAGCAAAACTGAGAGCAGTGGTGGATACATCAGATGGTTGTGCTGCCATTCAGAGGGAACTCAACAGGGTGGAGAAATCAGCAACAGAAATACTATGAACATTAACAAAGGGAAAGGGAAAGTCCTGCACCTGGGGAGAAATAACTCCAGAGGTGCCTTCCAACCTCAGTCAGTCTTGGTTTTGTGATTCTATGTTATTTGATTCTGGTCAGAATATAAAACACCTGTTCACTACATCATTAAGAGGCAAAAAATTTCCAGGGATTACTACTTTAGGGGACCTTGTGTTTTAATAATTTTAGAGCAATAACATACTTTTTTTTTTTTTACAACTTGACACATTTTAAAACAGGACAATAAACTAATTTATTTTTCATTGTGAATGCACTGTAGTCTTACCATTCTACCAGCTGTCATTATGTTTTCACTTTAGAGAAATTATTCAAACTGGATTTAGAACTATCCTATTAGTCTGTCTATCTGAGCTTGTTCTTGGACTAATGATGAATTAGAGGGTGCTGTGTATGAGGAAGTGTCACATTTTGGAAACAACATAAATCTACATACCAAAGATACAGATCATGAAGCAGTCCCTGACACATTCTCAACAATATTGCTATTAAACTTGCTGAGCATGAAAATGCAGTTTCCAATAATTATGTATTTTCTTCTATAGAAGTCCTTCTTTGATTTCAGCTGGCTGTAACTTTTCTGATTCTCCAGTCAGAGTTTATAAGCTGTAATTACACATAAATCAATGCCTTTGCAGTGTTGCAAAATTGGTTTGAGAGCAGAGCTTGGTGCAGAACTTTCCTAAATTGTACTTTCCTGTGCAGCATTAAGCAGCTGCCACACCTCACTGTAAAAGTTTTCTGTTGGGTATATGTGACATTGGTACACTGAACTACAACCAAGTTCTGAAGACAAATATGCATACATATATGTAGTTACTGAAATTATATTTATACTACTGAAACCTAGATCAAAACCATTACCTTCTACACAGTAACTTTTACATGTTTGCTCACAGCTTTCAGGGACCTTTGAAAAATGTCCAGTTGCAATATAGCTACTGGGAATGACATTTGTGTGGTATTGCTCTTTCAAGCTTTAGTTAAATGCATCAAAAACAGAGGATGAGGAGGATGCAATCCAGACCACTCACTTTGTGAGTGTGTCTACAGTAAATATGTGTTGCAGTTTTAGTTAAATTGTCGGGGGGGGAGGGAAAATAAAAGGGAAATAAAAGGAGGGTTCATCTCATTAGGGGTCTCACCTTCCAAACACATTGTCATTAAAGAGCAATATGTCATAAGAACCACGATACTGTTCAGAGTAGATGTACAAGAACTGTAACTTGCATATGAGGACATTGCAGGGTTAAGAAGAGGGAACATACTCACTGTACAAACATTAGGAAACTGATAGCTCAGCATGTCCATTTTCATGCCAACTTCAAGGTTGGTCTAAAAGCTCAAAGTTTGTAACTGTTTTTATTTGCAAATTAGCATGCAGAACTGGAAAACTGAGCTTAAGCTAGATTATTGTTCATAGTCATAAATCTAAAGCTGATTTTCACAACAACAAAAAAATTATTGGCATATATTTAGACCATGCATGACCTTGCTGAATCAACTTGGCATTCTCAAGAACAACAAAATAAAACCAGATGACAGATTCTTGTTTTCAGACTCTACAGACGCATCTCACAGCATGTGAAGAAGAATAATTGCAGTGGGTATGAGGGAACTCATCTCATTCCCCATGGACGTTAGCTGATATTTGCTAATGTTTAAAACATTACTGAAATCTTTCAGGTAGGTCCTGAAGGGGACCTTCAGGACAGATAATGAGTTTCATTAAGAAACCATGGCAGAACAGACTGTCCAATCTGTAAATAAAATGTCCTCACACAAGCAAATCTCCTGAGGAAGTACATGTAGTAAAGCTAATTTTCTGAGCTTTTCTGGAATTGCTACAGCATGAACCCCTCAGAGAAACTTTTGCAATAAAGGTTTTCATGTGGTCTTCCTACCATGTACATTGGGGAGATCCATGGGAAAACCTAGTCCCAATTCTGCGTGCCTCTCATTCTTCTGCCCTTTTCTTTGGATACAAACAGACAACAAAGCCGTGACAGAAGCATCTGAGGCTGGATATGGGAAAATGAAATGCTGCTAGTTAGGACGCAAAGTTTCTGTTGTTTTCCTGCACTTTCCACTAGCATTGTGTACAGACATGGAATGTAAAGTGGCTGTTCCCAATCCCAAAGCCTGCTTTGACCATTTCTCTATCCACCAGAGAGATCTTGAGTTACATGATAGAGTCACTGTAGACTTTTGGGAAGACGAGTGAAGAGTGCACCACTGGCTTTGCCAGGAGGATCATGTCGTTCTAGCTTGCTGCAGGAACCAGAGCCACATGAACCACAGGCTCTGCAGCCTGGGAGGGCATCTGCAACAGACTCCCTCCTTCCTTCATCTAAAAAGATTCATTACACTAATGAGAAGGGTGAAAAATAGCATGTGGAAGCAACACAGCCACCTTCCTGAATTTGGCTCCTCTTAACTGGATTAGAAATTGGCAACAGAAGCCTTGTGTCTGTGAGAGTCTTGAGAGACTGTAACAGTATAGATGGAAGCTGAAAAAGGGAAAGAGGAACATTACCTGTTGAAAGAATAATCAACTGTTTCCACACAGAGAAAACATTATTTCACAATCTTCAATGTAAACATAACAGTTTGTTCTGTAATAAATAATAATAATACAAACATATTTGCAAAAGAACACTTGTTCCTCTTTAACTGAATTCTCTGTTCACTACCTACACTGCTTGTAAGTTAAATGGCACATTTTCTTCTTTGATTTCCATCCAGAGTGATGTTTTTATTAATCAAAGTTCACACTTCACTAATGCTCCCCTGCCATCACTACCACAAATCTGACATTTAGCCCAACCATGAACACGATGTTGGCTGCAGTTCTCCTATCATTAGCATGTATTTCCTTAATATCCCATGTTAATATGGTGTATATGACTAGACAAACTAAGACAGAAGCAGAATTTTCATATTTCACTTCAACACATTGTATTCTGGGAGTCGACATTTTGGCACAACACAACACAGGCTGTAGCTCAGCAAAAGTATCATTTGCTTTGTGAGAATCTTGTGTACGAGTTATTAATTGAAAATCTCTGCTCTGCGATTGGTTGAACTGGGTTAAATGTGAATGTATGTTCCTGGCACTGCCTGAGAGAAAGGAAGTAAGGAAGCAGGTTCTTAAGGTTTTGCAAGACTGAGATCCGAGGCTTGAGCCAAGATGATACTTCAGTTATTTGGTAGGCGAGGGGACAGGTTCAGAAAAAATAAGAATCCTATGTATCCCAGGTGAGACACTGGAACAGATTGCCCAGGGAGCCTGTGGATGTCCCAACCCTGGCAGTGTTTAAGGCCAGGTTGGATAAAGCCTTGAACAACCAGGTCTAGTGAGAGGTACCCCTGCCCATGGCAGGAGGGTTGGGACTAAATGATCTTTAAGGTCCATTCAAACCCCTTAACATTCTATGATTCTATGTATTAAAATAATAGTTTTCTTTTTGCTGAAACAGGACTTTCTGAGTTTCCAAAGTACTTGGGTTTATTTTCTTTTATTTCTTCTTCTTTTTTTTCTTTTTCTTCTGTTTAACACAGGAGCACAGGTCAAGGCTGAGGAAGACGATTTTGTTTTATTTCCAATGTGGTCAGACTGGATGTGCAAGAATGCTCAGAACTCCCAGGACTAAGTTTTGTAGAGTGTTGATCCTTACCCAGTAACTCTGCTGGTTTTTATCCCAGAATTTGTCCTGTTTTTACACAGCAATCATTGCTCTTCCTTCAAAATAATGATCTCTGATTCAATACCTCAGGCTATGTGAGAGGAACTGGCCTCTCATTTCCAGTGCGGTTGTACCAGGTTATATTTGACTCATGATGTCAGATAATCTAGGTCAGTATCTGCTGCACATGTAAGTTCTTGGGTGGTTTTCCCAATTAAAACCACGCTACTGGTTCCCAGCATTTTTTCCTTCACAAATTGATAGCTGAAAAATGCATGCAACTCCAGCTGACAGAAGTGACTGAGGAACGAGGATTATTTGAAACATCATGAAAGGGGGGAAAGAAAAAATGAACTCTACATTTAAAGCTCTGCTTTCTGCTTTATTTCTGTTTGATTCTAATTAATATATTTCCCCAGATAAACTACAAGGTGACTGACCTTGTATTCTAAAGTATGGCCACCTATGTGTGGCCCACACAAATGGACTTTGCACGTTCAGAAAACAGTACTGACAGCACTATGTCAGTATGTATTTATTTACTCACATTATGAGGTATGCCTCTCACTTTAAATTTGAATTTACTCTTACCCTTATAAACCAGATGGTATCTTATTAATAGGAGAAGCTGTGGGGTCACAGAATTTTTGGCAATAGAAACTTAGGCTGTGAGCCCAGCCTACTTTGGAGATCAAAGGATGAGCGTAGCCTGAACAACTCCAGAGATGGTGAACAGACCTCCTATTCTGTGCAAAAATGAACCTTAAATGAGGTCAGATTCACACTGCAGCAACTGACAGGTCCATTTGCATTACAGAACTAAAAGAAAAACATCAAGGAGAAATATGCATCTCTGTATCATCCTTACACAACTGCTGGTAGACCTTGTTTTGATTATAATTTGGGGCTTACTCTCAGCTTTCTACAGAAAAGTTTGAATTAGAGTCCTATATATGTAAAATTAGGACTTTCAGTTTATCCCCTAGCTCAGAGGCTTAAAGAGCTGTAATGGCCCCAGCAAGCCTTGTCTTGGGAAATCCTTTACTAAAGGAGAATTTTCAAGGAGTGATTCCACATCCAGATCTTCCCACCACTGCCACTGCAGTGACAAGAGTGGTAGGATAGCAAAATGAGCAGTGATCCATTAATCCTCCAGCTAGTACAGTCACAGTGACTGTACCTCATCTCATCCAACTTGGCTACCTAAATTTTAGGCATACAGTCTAAATTAGTCATTCCCCCTCTGGTCTACATGGCCCAGCTAATTCCATACAAAGACAATTTTGTAAGGGTGCCTTACCTCTCTGTTGACTCCAGACAGACTTTAAACGATCATTGCTGAAGTTAGACAAGACAGGCCCAGCTCCTAAGGACCATGACTCACTGACGTGATTCAGAGCAGCCCTCAGAGGTTTCAGGGGGAAGAGCTGTTACAACCTTACACATGTGCATTTCTCACACAGATGCATTCGACTGAATTAGTGCAGTGACACTGGATGAATCTGGCCCCTCTTATCCTACAGCATCCAGCATTCAGAGTGCCCGCCCACTTGCCCACCAACAAAGAGTGAGAGGTCATACCCACACAACTCAGTGATTTCACTTGCTGAAGATCCTCTCCAGCCACTATTGCCTAATCTCAGAGAAGGCATGATAAATAAAATCAATAAACCCCAATCTGTGATGAATTACAACTGCAACACTAACTGAAGCTCTGCTCAAACATCAGTCTTCTTGCCATTTTTAGGTATTTTAAACTCAGCACAAAGGCTTATAAATGAAATTTCTGTAATGCTTTAAATCCTTCCATTCATTCTCTAAAACTCTGTAGCTTTTCCCATATATTCCACGAATAATATTTAGTGGCAGTACATGATAAATCCTTCTAAGGGATCTTTAATTAGTTACAAGATCAATTGCTCCATTCTTTTTTCCTTTAATTAACATAAAATTTATTCATTCCAACCGTATTTATTTCCTCTTTTTTCCCATTCTTGTTTTCTTACTGCACCTTTTTTTTTGAGCCAAATGAACACACCATTTTTGTTAAGGCAGAATGAAAAGAATAAGTAGCTTTCCTTCCTCCCCTATCCTTCCCTGTCAGTCCCAATGAATTTTAATTTATATCTCTAGGAAATGAAGGATGTTGCTAAGCAGTTTAGAATTGATTCTCTGAAGGATTTCAAGTAGCAAAAACATCTTTTGAACCAAAGGACCCTCCCATGGGCTTTAGAACTCAGGTGGGACTTCCAACAAAGCACTACTTTTTCTTTTTCTTTTTTGGGGGGGAATTCTTTGTTACATTTCAGTCAGTTCTTTCCTCTTTATGTTATCTGTGTGCTTTAAAAAATTTCAGCAGGCCTCTGTATTACGATGTGCAGGGAAAGTCTGCATGTTTTCCAAAAGTACCCTGTTTAAGACACAGAGAAATTTAATTTGATCCCTACCAGGAACTTCAATGATTTAGGGATCTTCTATTTTCTTACATTGCAAATCAGTAATAATGATCAGATTCAGTTTCGATTTCTACAAGCTTTGACTGATCAGCCTAGTTCATAGGAGAGATGAGTCTTGTGGGCTCTGGCTTCATGATGGCAGCTTAGCCTACAAAAGTGGGCTGGTAAATCAGATGCCCAGAACTCTTTTTAGCACAGGTATTTCTTGGGTTAGTTCCACAGACCTCTGAAAAGTATAGCATAGCATTTAGGTAACTAGATTTAAAAAAAAAAAAAAAATCCTGAAAATTATACTCTATTTGAGGACTATCAGAACAGGACTCTGTAAAATAGATAGTTTTTTAGGCTTAATAGTCTTATGGCATAATTCCTAGAGGGTGATTTATAACAGGACTGTACCATTGTCCACAATGGTTCATTTCCCACCCCCTTGTTATTTGTATATTCTAATATCCTAGGGGAAAATCTTTGCCTGCAATGTGTCTGAGGCCCCTTCTTAGCTGAGAAAAGGGAAATTTTTATTGAAGAGCCAGAAACTGATTTTTTTGCCTATCATTTTAATCTGTTACTGCCTTGAGTGTATAGGACAATTGACAAGCCTAATTTTGATCTTTTGTTTTGTGTGCATGCACCATTGCCTTCTATTGCCAAGGAGCAGAGCCCTGTGATGGGCCCTTCCCGGGGAAGACCAGCTCACCTTCTGGAAGCCACTAGGGTGGTGTAAGAACAACAGGCTCCTTATTACAGCTTCCTGGCCTACTCTTGCCCTCGGGAAGAGTCATGGATTTGCTGTAATACTAAATTAATTACAGCTGCCTCTCCAGAATTCTCTATGTCCCATTTGGACAACTGTGTCAAGGTCCGTCATCCAAAGTATGTGATCAGCCTGGGTCCTCTAAGCAGGTTGGGAAACAAACACTTTTCTGCTTCCTCTCCTCTTGCTGACCTGGAGCAGACCACCCTTGGGGAAAGTCAGGGAGGACAGACTTGAAAACAAAGAACTACACTACTAAAAACTGTACTTTTCTGACCATGATGACAGTGACAGATACTGAGCTTAGGAAGTAGCATTCAGATAACTTGTGGGAGCCCCATTACCTGGGCCTGAAAATGAGATCCCACACATGATGGCCTCCAAGGACACTAGTCAGGCTTTGAAGATGTGCAAAACATGGAAAACCAAGAGAGGGTAAGATTCTCTGTAGGGAGAATGATTTCCATGAATAGAGGTCTAGCAGGGGACAAGGCAGAAAAGCTTGACTTAGTGATTCTACAGTCTACTAAGGCATTATAAGCATTCCTTTGCCAAATGAGGATTGATTTGCTACTCTATGATAGATTACTAAGCACAGAGTTAAAAATTGATGCTATGTCATGTAACTACAGCTCAAGTCCCCTTTTAAAAGTCACTTGGTACATCATTTAAAATCAGTGTAAGTGGTCACTGGAACACAGCTTCCATTGAAAATGAAAGTACCTGTTTATAGTTACGTACTCATGCAAACAGGCAGTGTAGCATAAATAAATACCACCATTCTGTACTTAGCGTCACAATGGAAGTGAAATAAGGCAAAACCCGATGCATAAAATCTTTATTGGATCTCAGGAGGAAGAGAACAGCAACTTTTTCACTGAAATGTCTGTTGCTTTGTGCTGTCAACACTAGTCCTCCAATGCAGAACAGTCTTCGTAATTGTCCACAGGAGAGAAATACAGTATTATAGGAACATTTCGTAATTTGATGTAACCTGGTTTCTTCTACAAAAGTTTTAACTGTTTACTGATAGTTGTCATACTGTTCTTGAAGTATTGTTTACTTTCAATTTCTCATTAGGGAGGTTAAAATGAACTCCATTTTTTGTGCTTCAGTATTAAGTTTTTGTCATCCTTGTCTGAGAGACGACTGTAGGAACTTCTGTCTTTCATCTCCTGCTTTTTTCAGTTCTCTTTCCATCCAGGCACTAGGAAATGATGCAAGGAAAAGAGGACAAGGACCCAGCCACCTCTTCAATCCATTCTGCTCTCCGATGGGAGATGATTTGTTTCATTGCATGAATATTGGGGCACAGTCCATGGAAATAGGAAATATATACTTTTTCCTTCTGTCTTAAACCCTGGTAAAAGAGCATTTGCTGTCCCCAGCACAGAGGTTTCCTTCAGGCACAGCACAAAAGCCAAGCAAGGAGGGAGGATGACTTTCTGTGGTCCCCTCCCTCTTGCATAACTCTGCACGAGGGCTGGTGTAACAAAGTTCTCAGAAAACCTTTACAAAACAGAGAGAGGACTGTACAAATAATGTAAGCTTTTAAACTGGTTTATGGGCAGGAAACAGAAGGAATGAGTAAGGGTGAAGAGTTCAATATAGGGAGAGGTAGCAAGTTGCATGCTCAAGAAGTCAGTATACCATACATATGAATGATCCTGTGGAGTGTGAGAGTTTTACTTCAAAACTGCTTTTACTGATAACATGGCAACAGAGGGTGGGAAGAAAAGAAATAACAGGAACCCAGCCAGATGGACTGGGAGGACAGAAAGGGAGTGGAAACACAGAGCAGGGGGAATCAACCTTTCACTTGGTAAGTGGCAAACGCATTTTAATGCAGTCAATAAAAGTGAAAAGAAAATGTAGAAAGTATTTTCCTTTCCTCTCCTCAAAAATGATGGGTCAAATAATGATCACAGCTCCAAAATAAAGCCACAAGGGCTGAACAGCTGTTGTTTAAAACAAATTAATTCTAGACAGAAATTAAATTCCCACTAACTTTAGTGAAAATACGAAGAGCTGAGCAAATGACATTCTGACTTGGGTTTTCCTCCCCAGTAGAAAGAAGAAGCTTACCAGTCTTTATGGTACTCTAAGATGTCTATTTTTTATATAAAGTTCATGAACACAGGGTGTAGAGAATCCAGCAGTAAAAAGTGTTTCCAGAGTTAACAGGAAGAGATTTGAAAATGTCATACCAGAATGTTATGACTTTATCAAAATAATATTTTCAAATCTAATATTTGTATTTCATGATATAGCAAAAACTGAAAAGAACATTGGGCTCTGGTCTAACAGTTAAAAGTATAATTATATAGTCATTCACCTAATAGAGCAGATTTTACACCCAGAATTAAAGAAAAAGGAGTTTTGAATTACAAAGAATTTTGCAGTTTTATATTGTCATCTTACTACACAATTTTATTGCTTGTTAAAAACAGCAAAATACCTCATACCTCACTGGAGGCTCTTCTGGTTGATCATCAGTGATGCATTAAAACATTAAAATCACAATTAATTTCTGAAAACTGACTTTTCCCATTTGTTTTAGGAGCACAAAATTCACCTGAGGAGCTTGCCTGTTTTGATGTTCTCAGTGCTTCAGAAAGTACCATCTTCCTGATAGAGTAATGGAGATATAAGTCTTTTGTGCTTAATATTAATTTTTACTCCTGAAACACAAGGTTTCCATTTATAACTTTTACATCACTGGGAGAAATAATCCCTTACATTTGTCTATTAATATTTCACCCTAGACCCTGAATGAAAGAGAATGAAAATGAGTCTCCTTTCTTACTTGGTCTGTTTGAGATCTTTCATTTAGTTCTCTCAAAACGATTCAGAGGTGTGTGCCACGTGTATTGTGCATGGGGGAGGTGTTTCCAGATAGTTTAAATTTATCATCTGCTTTTTTTCCCCACAGTCGTAGTACCCCCATGTTTGAAGGAAAAAGTTTTCCTCATATCAGAAACGATTTTTTTGATGAATTTCCTGCCATCTAGGAAATTATCTAGGATACTTTCCTATGAGTTAATTTTCACCTACAGAACCTTGGAGCCATCTAAATCAGAGGAGATGAGCCTTTTCCTTGCAGAGGGCCAAGTAGACTTTTCACACACTTTTCACAAGCCACACATTAACACACAGATTAGTGTTATTTTATAATCCGTGAGGACAAAAAAATATAGCTTCAATTCCTATAAAATAAAGGCACAGGGTAATTCTGGCAATAGGTTCTCCCATCTTCTACAACTTTGTACAGTGGACTCCAATATATATACACCTCCTTGAAAAACAACTCCTGAATTCTTTAATAAAGGAAATATCACATATACAGTGTTCCAGCTCTGGAAAAATTCACAGATTGAATTGTCTCTGAAAGTAAGTTAAAAGTGTAGCTCATCTCTGACTAAATGCTCATTTAGGTTTAAAAAGTACCTCACAAAGCAAGAGGATTACATGCATTTTCCTTTACCAGCTTCTCTATGCTGATGTATTCACTAACAAGAGGCTGGACAGCAGCACCTGTGGACTTCTGTTACTGGATGCCAGTTCTAACACCCCACAATGGTGTATGTGTAAGCCACATGAGCTGAGGGTGTGATGAACAGGCAGCGTATCCCACAGCCTGGTCACCCCAGGCTCCCACCACCCATGCACACCACTCGCTGCTGAAGCACATCTTAGGTAAAATTCATACTTGCATTTCAAAGGAATCTCTGGAGGAATTACTAACATCTGTATCTTCTCCCAGTTCACAGTAGGAAGAGTTGTCAGGATTGAGTGCAGTTCCTCAAAGCTGTGCTCTGTGCAGCCAAACCTTCCTATCCCTCCCCCCCATCTCCCCTGTGAACTGATGCTCTTCTCACTCACATACCAAAAATTTTCTTTATATCAGAGAAATTCTCCCATACCACATGAAAAGCCTTTGTTCTCTCTGCAGTGTTTGTTGAGAAGGATGGATTGCATCCATAGAAATATTGTGCTAGGCATGTGAAAACATACCTAAAACTTAACTTAAGCCTACATTCATTTATAGTAGAGCTCAAGGCTTTTCTGTTGTGGATTTCAGGACTTCGTACTTGCTTGCATGCTGTCAGTTAGTGCAACTATCACATGAATTTGTGAAAGGCCACACTTAACAGGTTTTCTCACTAGCTGGGAGTACTAGCTAAATGTTTTGGGTTTCCCAGAATATATTCTTCTCCTTCTGCCTGGAAATGTTCTCTGGGTAGTAAAAGATAATTTTTCCCATTTGTCTGGATAAGTGAGCCCAGAGAAAAGGTAGCTCTCTGGCTGCCAGATGTACAGCAGCCCCAGGCAACTGTATGTGCAGATCACCAGGTGGATGTATTGCTTCATGTGGTAAGTCAGATGGACTCCAAATGCATCGATTCTGTTGTGCATAGTATCTGTGCCGCTCCTCTGTTGGGAAATCTGGAACAGAAATATTTTAGCCCTATTTAGCCTTATTAGGTAAAAGTACTTAGGTTTACATTGCATTGTAGTGTAGAAGTGACATCCTGTACCTTTTCATCTTAATGTACTTGTGCCTGATTTTCTACATTGTCAGCATCTCCCACTTGAAATTCTCCGGCTCATCACTCCCTCTTGCACTAAGCATTTGAGGCTGGGCTGATGGTAAGTATCAGATTCAGAAGATCTCAACATGGAAAATCCCAGCCCATGTGTTTGGGTATTAAGTGGTGGGGGGGGGTCTGATAGTGCTGCTGGGATGGCTCCTACAGTGTCACCTAATCAACTCCATCCACTTTTGTCTGTCTGGATAGCCTGATGTTGCTGGGAACCAGGCCAATGGCAGACCCACTGAAGGCTGAGAGTGGAACAGCAAAAATGACCTCTCTGCTGAATGTAAAGCAATTCAGATGTTGATCCACAATTTGTGTATCTATAGAGATGGAACTGGTCAGTGGAATCTGTGAATCAAGCTGTCTATAAGAGTTGTCTTGTGCATTTTAGATATTACCATAAACCCATTTAACTTGTACTCATAGTTTTGATCACAAACTCACCAGTAAGTAATTGGCTAACCATATGGAAGCAGTGGCTCAGGAGGCATATAAAAAGGAGACAAATGCAAAATGAGCACTAGTACTGCAGAAAAGGAGGTCTAAGATGTGATGTCAGAAGCAGTTTTTATGCTTTACTGTGACCACAATTTCGGCCAAGAGAGTGAAGGAAAGCGCCCACTGTCATGCAACTGCTGTAATGCACTGGTGAAACCTCCTCATCCTTTCCTACACAGTTCAGCTGTCATCTCACTGTTCTGTCCTTTTCTCAATGAAAAACAGTAAGTGCTTCTTTTCTTTAAAGCAATAGGGTCATAGAATCTACCTGACTTTGTTATCGGATGATTTCCTTGAAGCTGTAAATCATGCTCTCAAATTTTCTGTCTGCACCAGGAGCTAAATGAGCTAACCTTCTGTCAAACAGCGAATTCTGGGACATTTTTTCCACTTTTGCAAACGTTAGTCAGTTTAAGTGAATCAAGTGCTTAACATGGCATGATCAGGAGGAACCCTGGGGAAAAACTAGTGAGCTCATAGTCCAAAACTGATGCAGTCATAGTACTCAAAGAAAAAGAAAGAAAAAAGCACTCACATTTTCCACTATGATAAAACCAGAAGTAAGTGCTAGAATAAGTAGGTTTGACATCCATTGTTCAGTGCCACTAGAGTGGTTTTTTTTTCTGTATAGCAAAACAGTGGTTAATTCATAGCTCTTGGGATTTTTTTTCAGGCATAAATCACTACAGGGTTTTTTTTTCTACTGTATCAATAAGTGGTTTATAAAAATCTGCAGGGAAAAATAAACCATACAAGCTGGCAAGTAGTTCTAATGGCATTTAAAACAACTGTGGTAGTTATAAACAGTAAACAAAACATAGTAACCAATTTAAACACTAGAGATTGTTGTATCATAGGAGCATAAATCATTAACTTAATAATTTCAGCAGCAGTGACTCAAATACAAAATTAAGCCAACAGTACCCCCTGTGGCAATAACGAAGTACTGTATTTCTTACAGAAAACAACTGACACAATTTGTGGTTGCAGTTTGGAAATCCTCTGAATTTGATCCTTGGAAGAGAGATCTCCAAGTAGCTTTTTCACAAAGTACTTTTAGAAGGAATTATATTCCAGACATATTTTTGTAAACACAATCCAGAGCCTTTGAGCAATGGAGATGAGGTTAGAGCTGTTTCAAGAGATGACACGTATAAATGGGATGGAGACCACTGTCGGGATTCAGGCAGTTCTGTGTTTTTAGACAATATTACTGACTATTTTTATGAAGAACCTAGTGACACACCAGTGTTATGAAGCAGGAGATTAAAGCATAGAAGGGCCTGAAGACGCAGTGTTCACTCTGGCTAAACTCCTATTTCGGTAGCACTGACGGATTCAGTTCCAAATATTCCAGCTGGCCATTTACGAAACACTGAAGCATATCTGAGAGGAAACTACACACTCCTCCCTTCAGCCAAATACATGCTACATCTCTTCTGACTGCTTGGAAATGAAGCTTAGAGTGACTAGGCTTCTCTCTAGGCATTAGTCATGGGTCAAAAGTTATGTGGTTGAATCTTAGCTTTAAATCTCCTTAATTTTCCAAGAATATTGTAGAACTTCTAGGATACATGAATGTTGCTTAGCCAAAACTTCTTTTAATTATTTTCTTCAGATTTTGATACCTTTTCAAAGAGATGAGAAAATTCAAAAATTGCTGTCAGAGTTGGTAGGGAATGCAATTCACTTTCACCTTCTTTCTTTTTTAATTGCTTTGCTATTAGTCTTTCCAGTACAGCATTTTGGTGACGGGAACAAATCATATATTTCTGATGTTAGATGATACGACAGGCGGGGGGAGAAATTGTGTGATAATACCTCACTTCAGAACTACCTTTTATTTAAGGATCTCAGAATTCCTGTTCCAAACTTCTATACATTTTAAAATGTACAGAAAATTAGTCTTGGCTTCGGTCAAAACTCAGGTTGAAAAAAGTAGGAAATATCATGTTGAAGCACAGAAAATTTTCAGATGGAAGAAACATAAGACAATATTGGTCCCTGTTCACCTTTCAAATAGCTGATGCAGTGCTACCGCATTTTCTGCTATTTCTGGCTCAAAAAGAAAGCACATATTAGAACAGGAGTTATTTTTAATATAAAAAAATGCAAAAAGTAAAAAAAAAAAACCAAACCAAAAACAACAAGAAAAAGAAAAAATACAACCATTCAAAAAGGAAGAGACAATCAAATTCTATTACAATAGGAACCAGACAGAAGCTCTGAACTCCTTGTCCATGTTATTAACACATGTCCCAGTCTAAGTGTCGTCTTATTGCCTTTGCTTCAGTGCTATTTATATAGCAGGAACCTTGCACAGCATGAAATAAGGTAACAGCCAATGTCCAAGTGAAGTTATAACTAAATATAAAGCAAGAAATTAAAAGCTGAATGAAAATTTTCACTTACATATGTACATTATCTTGAGCAAATACTGGTTTTCCTCACAGAAATCCCTTGAGTCAAAACTCTCTTCCTCAGATGTCCTTTGTGAAATTTCAGGGTGGTGCTCTGTAATTTCAGCCCAGTCCCTTATTTAACACGAGATTTTTGTTCTGTTATGTATGTGCCCTGACATACATTTGTGCTCACAAGAAATATGAAGTCTTTCCCTAAACCCTAGGGAAGACACAAACTGAAAAATAAGGGACTCATTGCAACATTTCTGAATGAGAATCCAGACTATTAACTCAGGCCTATATATCACATGTAACCTATATATTAGCAAATAAAGGAGACAAAAGGAATTTGCAGAAACAATATGTTACAGTGCTGTTTTATTAAGGAATTGCCCTCAATTTCTAAGACTTAACATTAAAAAAATAATAAATAAATTAAGAAATAATAATTATCAGCAATAGTTTTAACAGTATTACCTTATCCTCTTGTCTGCAAGGTGTAGAACAATATGAGGTCTTTTTTCTCAGTGTATCAGAGAAGAGAAGATGCAGCAAAGCACCTCTACTGCTGCTAATTAATCTGGATAATTTCTTTGAGTAACCAGCGGGGACTGAGTCAAGCCTCAGCTACCTGAAAGCCTTCTCAGCTACCAGGACAGCCTTCCGAGAAATAAAGTGCAGAACAAGGAAAAGAAACAAGATTCGGGATGGGCACTGTGGAGCTTGAAAGAGAAATTTCTATCAGGATAAACAGGCAATGGAAAAGCTGATCTCCCAGAACCATGGAAAAGCCATCATATCTGCAGGTGACACAACCGCAGTGAGTCCACACGCTAGAAGAGCCCCGGGGTTAACTGCAATGGGCAAGTGCCAATGGCAAAAGGGACCCAGGACTCATGCCAACAAGCCCAGATGGTTGTTAAGGACTGAGAAGTCATGAGGGGAAGGGGTACTTTGGCATTTTTGATGCCTTTAAAATTATGTTATTTACATGTTAATAGGTAACAGAACACAATCCTTCATCCTCAATGATCCAGAGTCAGATCACCTTCCAAGATGATCATTGAGATTTATATCCATTTAATACTACTTACAGAGTAACCAGCTGCTGTAGACATTACCAGTTATCACTAAATCTAAACTGTATGTGAACTGTGGAAGCGAGATGTGCCAAACTTTGGAAAGGATGAAACCAGTTCATCCAGTATGAATACACAAATACCTATCCATCATGTTTACCAATAACATGTACAAAAAATATCAAGTACCTTGCCTGGGCTGAGATTTTTTCCTTTCAGATGTGCCTCAGTGTTTATTTCTGAAGCTGCACTAGCTAAGAAAATCCTAGCAAAGGCCAACTATCATTGGCGTGTAGCTGAACTGAGGATTAAAAACACATTTAGCCAAAAGCAGAAGGTTTAAGGATGTTACCCAGCTGAAATATTTTTCAGGTATAAAACTCCACCATAGAACTTTGCATACAGAAGGACTGTGCATCACTCACTAGGAAAACTCCCATCACCAAGAAGATTCCTTGGAGATGATTGAAAACCAAATAGATAGCCTGGCCAATTACTCAGCTCTAGCTACTAGCAAAAATCTGTTTAAGAGGAAGAGGTGGTTTGTGGACCTTTGCACTGAACAATATACCCTGGGCTGGGGTTCTTGAGTGGGGGACTATTGGAATCACTGTTTATCTGAAAAATCACAGATACCGACCAAGACTGCAACTGTGACCCCTTAGGGAGAGTGGGAAAAATAAATGCTGCAGAAGTGGGTTCTCCATGTCAGGGTACACTTTAGCCTCCTGGAATAAGTGGGATTTTTTCACCAGTGAAGGCTATATGTTTTTCACAACAGGAGACATCTCAGCCTCAAAAGCCATGGCTAGCTGGCACTGAGTAGGTCACTATTTACCTACAGTCATGCATTAAAAAATTGCTAAGAACTTCCTTGAGTTGAGAGGTTTGTAAAGCATTGGAAATGACAGACTTTCCTTCAAAATGTAGGCTAAAGTTGATCACAGAATAATAAGGAGGCCTTGTTTTGATGTACATAGGCAGCAAACATTTTCTGACTCTGGAGTCTAGTTTAACACACATTCTTGCAAGAAAATAATTAAGTTGTTAAGTGTGAGTCAAATGTCACTTACATTATGAATAGTGCATGTCTGTGTGATGAAGAAATGCTGACTACATATGAGTTCAACCTCTTAACTAAATTTTCAGCCAAGACTCCTAGAAGTTACTTAATATGTGTCAACAACATAAACTGTAAACAAAATTAAAGAGGGAAATTTGGTCCCTGAAATACACCCTTTTAGGTCCCAGAGATTATTAAATCAGAAAGTTAGATCTATTATTAATCTTCCTTGAATTAAAGTAGTTTCTTTGTGACCAAGTATATGTGACAATGTGGAATAATGCAATAAACAAAGTTGCAGCATTCCAGGCAACCCTGCAAAAGTATGAGAAAGGGCACACTGCTGTTCTTCAGCTCCTCTCAAGAAACAATGAATCTCCTAAAAAGACTTATTTTGGAAGCATTTTGTGAGATATTTAACAAAATGGAAAGCTAAATGAGATCAAATTACAAGGTTGGTATGAAACAAGATGAAAAATACCTTAATTTATCTAGTTCCTTATAAATGTCCATTAATCTTATTAATTTACCTTTAGAAATTCACAAATGCCCTTGATGTGCCACAGTGCTTTGTCTCTATGACAGTGTACAGACTGGGAAACAAGATATGTTTCTGTAAGCACCCTTCTGAAAGCACACCCGTGCTTCTCTTCCAAATTATCATCCAGGACAACATCTCATTGCAAAGAGCTGTCATGATCTTCCTGCTCTCCTTCATTTTTCAAAAGAGAATGTAAAGAAAATTTCACATAAGATGACAAGTCTGCTTTATGATAACTCTGCTACAGAACAACTAGACTTTTGCAAGGACTTTTGCAAGCACTTAATCTTGGATCCCAAAAATATTATTCTGATCATCTGGCTCTCCATCAGAAAGGGCTAAACCAAAACTGACTGAAATTCACATGCTGTCATCATTTTGGTAACATGAACACTTTGTTGCAATATGGCCCTCTTTTATGCACATCAACCCCTCAACTTGTTTGTGTTGCTTTTAGTCTAAGCATTTCACTAAAATTCATACAACCCATATTACATCTTCAGAATAATCTGCTGTTTTAATGGCATATACAAAACAAAACTCCAAATCTCATATATGCCTGAGGTGATAAAGGAAAATGTAACAATTATTGTCACCAGGTTAATTGAAAGTGAAAGAACTTCAGCTTGCCAACATTACCTTATCAGGAACCTTATACTTCTTTATACTTTTAATGTAAGCTTGCTGTCCTTCCTTCCTATTCTTAGAGCTTATAGTCAAAATTCTGGGATGGCAGCATCATGAGGTGCACTGTAAAGGATATTTGAGGACAGAAATCCATTATAAATGTGTTTGGATTTTGTAGGTAACCAATAATGTAAAACACAGAACACTTTCAGACAAAGAAAAGCTGTTTGTTATTCATATTTACCACTCCAAAGTGAAAAAGTAACCTATTCTCCATATGAAAATACAGTGACAAATCTTATGTACACATCAGCATAATCTTTGAAGATCTTGCATGAGACAAAGAATAGTCATTAATAAGCATGTGTTCAATACTTAATGTTACCTTCTGGTGCTGTTTTGAAAGGACATTTTAATTGAATTTTTTTATATCAGATATGCCCCATACAAACAGAATGGAAAAGCAAACCTAGTGGTGTTAGAGACAATCATTTTCTTGAGTGCCGCAATCCATATGCTTTAGTAATCAGCATTTCTAACTTTCATCTTTGTAGGAACACTGAAGTACTTCACAAATATATAATGTATTCATATATCAGCTACACTCAGGTATGTTCACAATATCATTTGCATTGACGTGTCACCTGTCAGTGCCCATCAAAGCCAGACCTCATACAAGGCACTGTTCAAAGGAGAGAAAAAAATCTAGCATGAAGAGAATGGGGCAGCAAAGATGAGAGAAGCAGTATAAGAATCTGCTTTTAAGAAATCACTGCATGTCTGCAGTTAAAGAAGGCCAATCTATACCATCCTCTGCTACTACAACTTCATACTGGAGCCTGATGTCTAGAAAGACACTGGCAAACTGGATTCAGTGCAAAGGAGAGACACCAAAATATTTAGCCTGGAGCACAGAAGTAAAAGAAGAAACTGAGAGGGTCAGGAGAAAAAGAGGCTGAGAGTGGAATTTAACTCCTGTCTGCTACTCCTTGTGAAAGGGTGATCATAGAAGAATCAGAGCCAGATTCCTCTCAAGGAACAAGGCAAAAGGAAAAGAGGCAACAGTTGCTGGTCATAGGAAATAAAATTGTTCCTGAGTATAAAGGAAATAAAAATCACAGAGAAAGTAACGCAGCACTGGAAGAGTCCACAGGTGTAAAATTAGACACCTTCACTGTTGTGAAAGGATCCCAGTCACAGTTCACCAGAACAGATCCTGGTCTGCAGAGCCTGATTTTCTCAGAGGGAGTAAATATCAGCTGTTTCTACTGAAGTCTATAATACATGTCAACCTCTATTACTTTGAGGAAATTAACGGTAGGTCACTGAAGATTCAAGGACCAGATTTTTAAAACTCCTTTATGGAAGGTATTGGACATTGAAGACAATTGCAGACACATTTATCTGCTTAGGTACCCTAAAATTGTTACTAAAACACCATGGAAAATCAGGCCTCCATTGTTATACGTGTCTTTTGTTAGTTAGGTCAGATTTCTTTTGCTGTCCCACAGTGCTGTGTATGGTGCTGTGTTTATTTTCCAGGTCAAGTAGTTTCATGCACTGGAAACTTAACTTTGAAGAAATAATATGAGGAAAAAAAAGATAATCTTAAATCTACCAAGTTTAAAGGGAAGAGAAAAAAAGTTCAGTTCACATGATTAACTGTCATAAGCACAGTACATACCATCAGAGGTGCCAAAGCCTGACTTGAAAGGTTTTAAATGTTTCAAGCTGTGCAAGCATGCGTTTCTTCAAACAGGCAGAACTGATTATGATGATCACAGGCAAAACCTTAGTTAAACAGAGGATGTGCAATTTTTGTAAATCGTTATACAGCGATTACTAACTATTGAAATAAATGGCTTGGGTGTTTATTAGTACTAGTCTTTTTTCTCCCCTCTGTATCCCTGTGAAGAATAAGGAATGTTGCAGGTGATAAAGACAATTTTCATCATCAATACAGGACAGGCAATGAGTCTGGAGAAAATCAAACTTGACCAAGTGGTTTTCTTTACATTTCAAAAAGTTTAGTAAACTTTGGGATAGTTTTAAATTCTGAATAACTTTTTTCAAACAGGTAAGGTCAAAATGTCACCCAAATGCTATTTTTTTCATTTTTGTTCACCTCTTTATTACCTAAAATACATACATTCTGGCCATCATACTAAGAAGATGAATGAACATCTGTTCTTTAATGTACACACTGTACACACTCCTGTACACTCAATATTCTAGATAAATCAATGGAAAGAAGCACAGAAATGCTGAAAATAGGGATAAGGTCATGCAATCCATATTACATTTTACTGTTTGTGTTCTTAACTCTAAACAAAACCTTACTCACCTGAGGTACGTATATGTTTTAACAACTTATTTAAACTGGCAAAGACGATTGTTTGGACACTCCTAAATCTTATTTATCTTGCACAAGATACTGAATTGACAAAAAGGTATGAAGCAAGATAAGAGTTTAAACAGAGCTTTGTAAGGGGTCAGTTTTGT
Organism: Platyrinchus mystaceus; assembly: GCA_035041135.1. Lineage (NCBI taxonomy): Eukaryota > Metazoa > Chordata > Aves > Passeriformes > Tyrannidae > Platyrinchus > Platyrinchus mystaceus. The sequence continues at coordinate 18,953,247 of JAWWLV010000121.1, read as the reverse complement.
CAATTCAAAACTTAAGCTGAACTGGCATTGCTTTAAGACTGTAAGTTATTACCCGAGCCACCCTGTACCTTCAGAACAGTTCAATGCTCATAGCACACCTCCAAAACACTGTATTCACCAACCACCAGCAGATCAGAGAGATGGAAGCATCTGGAGGCAGAAAAGGAAAATATCTGAAGATGGAAAACCTCTTTACCTAGAAGATGATGAGAGTTTAGATCTTCAGTTTAGGTAAAGGCTAGTTCTCTTTCTCATTGGCAGTCTCCATCCCATTATATGGCCAAATGAATCAGTAGTTCCCAGGAACAGAAGGTCTGCATGGGCAGATCAGGTTGCAAACTGAGTTTTAAAGCATGTGCTTGGTGTGTTATATATGTCAGAGCCAGAAAATTTAGAAACAATATTGTGAACTTGAATGTATGAAAACAACAAAGAATCACTATAACTTGCTTCCCAAAGAAAGATTTTTTTCCCCCCAGTCTTGTTGAATTGTGTTATCATTTGCTCTCCCAGCTGGGAGGAAAAGGACTACTTTTTAACAAATGGCAAGTGTCTGCTTTTCTATTTTTTAATGCTGCAGCCAGATTACAATGCAGCACTCAGGTTGTGATTCACAGAACTGTCCTGTGTTAGGCTGGTCTACAGTTCAGTTCACTGAAATAAGGAGGTGTTCAAACTCTATACTCATTAAGATATGTTTAGTGCTTTCCTGAGGCAATTCCTGAGCAGCTAGTGTTAGAACACCTTGAATAAGATGGAATTATTGCTCCTTTTTTTTGAAATACAAGAAAATTTGATTTGTTCAGGGTGACAAAACAGCCTGGTTCCAGTGCCTGGCTCTTAGTCATAGTTTCTCCTTTCTTCCATTTGATGATTTATTACATGAAATAGGTTCTGTAACCAGCAATAAAAGATTGTGTTTTGTTTTTTTTTTTCTGCAGGCTTAGCATCTCATAATAAACTATCCACCAGTTTGCCAGTATCTGACCTCCTCTCCAAATACAGAGGTATACACTTCCATCTATCTATTCTTAGCTCTTTCTTATACATGTATTCTTTAATATATATATATCAATTTCTGCATGTTAGTCAGAAGAATAATATACAACCTATAGTATATTGAAGTTGTCATTATACAGTATTCTTAGATTTGTAATGGAAAAAGCCAGATCCAAAGGGTAATTTAAGAGGTTGATTAATACCAGAGAAGGAATAAATAAGATTGGAAACAGAGTGGATGCTTGAAAATCTTACTTGCTTTTACCTAGGGTCACTAACTTAATTTTCTCCTACCATCCATGTGGTTTTTGTTTTTTAATTTCCAGGAATTCCTGACTGTTTATTCTATAGTGAACCAATGGGATTTTGAGGCCATGGTATGTTGTGGGAAATGTCTCAGTAGTATGTGTTCTTTGTTAAAAGTTGCTGAGAAGCTTCGTTGGTGTAATTGAACAAACACTAACTATCTCACTTTTAAAAGGGAGCATAATCTGCACATCAATTGAAGCCAAATGTCTGCTTAATGATTAAGACACTGCTGTGTGTCATCCTCCCAGTATTCAGCAGTGTTCCATCAGTGCCCTGAAATCTAATTGCCAGCATGAAGAAAAAAATCTTCAAATAGATTTGTGAAGTCAGATGGCTTGTTTATACACAATTTTAATAAGAACAATGTTTTTCTAATAAAATCTTGTGTGATTTATCCAACTTGTACAGCACAACAAAGGAAAAGAAGGAGAGGACTATATGCACACATATACCAGGTTCTGATTACACAAAGTGCTCCATTGCCTGCCTGAGGCCTGGCCAGCAATCCACTCCCTTCTTCCCATCCCAGCACCAGGGCTGCCTGGATGAGGGTGGGGAGCTTGGACTTCAGCTTTGCACCTGGCAAAATGACAGCCACCCTACTCAGTTTTCCCATGCCATATCCCTCCCTGCTTCTAACAAAATCATAAGGTTAAATATAGATGAAATGGTGAAAGAAATAACAGAGCTGCTGCCCACTGGTAGATTTCTGTCCCTGATCTAGATCCAACCTCTTGGTTGTCCTTCCTTGCCTCCTCCCATTGCTAATATTCCTCCCAGTGCTTCACAAATGTTTTCTTATCATGCTACTGAGTGGTAATTTTTCAAGTGGCTTCTCAGAGCAGATGTTCTACAGACACATGCTGGTTAGCCTTCTGTTGATGTTATTTCTCTTATAAAAGAAGCATTACTGCCACATTGCTTATTAAAAAAAAAAAAAAATAAAAAGAGGCAAAATAAACCCCAGAACTTCAAATAAACAAAAAAATCATCGGGGTTTTTAAAGACCTGATGATAATCTGATAATATTGCTAGAGAACCCTGATCAGCCTGCAGTTATTATTGCACGTTTCACAAAGTAGCTCCTTCAAAATGTCTTCTGCTCAGAAAGCTCTAGTTCCTATCCAGTTGCCGGACAACTCATTTAACACTTAGCAACAAAGGTTACATGAGAAAAAATGTGGCACACATATGTTTGGACATGCACTATTTCACAACTATATTTTGATTATTTGCTTTAACCAAACAAAATAAAAAGTCCCAAAATAAAATATGCATCATTTGATTTTATGCAAGCAGGTGAATCCATCCACACTCAGTGAATTCTGCCTCTGCTCCTTCCACAAAGTTCATATACTGGGGCATGTTCTTCTATTTACTTGGTCTTAGCATCTTTCTATTCCACTTTTCATACTGTGTTTCCTTCCAGTTACTATTGCAGATATATTTACTCAGTGCAGTTTTGCTCAGGTTTTCACAGGGTGTTTGGAAGTGCTGCACTTACACCCAGATAGTTCTCAGGTCAACACTTCAAAATTAGCAAGGAAAAACTCATTGCAGTGAAGTATCATTGGAGGCTGACTTTTAAAGCAGCATAGCAGTCATGTGGAAATAAAACTAGGTTGGAGGCACTATCTGGGTGGAGAAAATAAATATCATATGAGTTTGGGAACTACAACCAGTGGCCAGATTTCCCCCAGTGAGTATAATACTGAAATTTCTCCATGAATTAAAACTTGGTTTCACAGGAGCTATGCCAGTTAAAAGCAGCTGAAGAGTTAGCCCACAGCCCACAGCTTTTGGTTTTGACCAAATTGCACGTCCCACCCACTACATGCCCTTGATGTGGAAGCACAGCCTTGAAGAATGAGCACAAGAGCAGAAAATGTTGACTCAAGCCACCTCATGCCTCTGCTCCAGTTGGCCTTTCTATACAACCAGTTCATTAAAGAATACTTCAAGTGACTGATTCATCCTCTTTTATGCCAGTGAAATTGTTGGATCCAAACCAGCATAAAACTGGAGCCACGCAGAGCTCAATTAAGCCCAAGGATTTTGAAAGGATTGATTAGCTAATGCTTTTACAGTTCCTGTTAATATAAAGAACCAAATGTGCTCCTCTTGCAGAGACTTTTTTGACTTGCAGAGACTTTTTTGACTTTCAGAAACTTGGGATGTGGGGCTGGGGGCAAGTGGCAGTGTGACAAGGGCAAGTAATCAGGGTATCGGTTTTGAGATAGTCTATACACAAGGTAGCCTTCTGTAACTCTCTCAGACTTCTGCTCTTCAAAGGCAGCTTCAGTTCTGCAGTCATCAGTTTAGGAAAAACAAATCCAAGGTTTTCTGTTTACAGTCTTTCCCTCCTTAGCTCAGCATCACTCCTTTCTCACTGTCCTACATACCACCAAAACATCTGGGGTCGTGGCCCATGCCAGAACTCACACCAAACGGTCCAATTACTCAGATATCCCCAAGGACTGGACAAATGCCTTGTATCAGATGTCTCTCCATCCCTCTAATAGTCTTGCTACACTAAAAAAAAAAAAAAAAAATCCACCCCAAAACTCAATATTGGGATATAAGCAGTTTGGAAGCTCAGGTAAGGCAATAAAGAAAAAAATGGCTAAATATATGTGCATGGATGTGCGTATTTACTCACTCACTCACACACGCACACACAATGTAACATTCTCCTAAAACATGTGTGAAGACCAAGAAATTTCAAGGGTAAGCACAGAATATTACCAGAAAGCATAAGAGAAAAAAAGTAGCTGACTTTGAAAAGAGTGGAAAGTACTTTTGATTGGACTTATACTAACTGTGGGAAAGCTACTAAGGGAAAAGTGGGAAATGTTTAAGCAACTGTTGGAAAGAGTGCAGTTGAAATTCTTCCCACTTCAATCTAAACAGGGAAAAGTGCAACATAGACCATTGTGGTTAGGTAAGGAATGAAATGCAAAGAGTTTTACAAGCAGAAAGCTGAAAGCTTTTAAAAAAGATAAACAAATCTGGTGCAGAGGATTTGGAGGCACTGTATGTAAAAATAAGCAGCAGTAAGTTAAAGGATCAAATTAAAGGAGCAAATGGAATTACTGAATGCTAAACTACATAAATATTTCAACTGACAACAATGGGCTCTTTAGACATACTCACATTAAAGAAAAAGGAAAATATAATAGTGGTCTCCTAAAAATGTACAAAAAATGAGAAACAGGGACAAAGAAAATGGTCTAATAATAGCAGAGAAGAGGAAGGGAAAAAACCAAGAATCATATTACTGCTCCTGATTCAGAGCCCAGTCCTACAGGAATTGAAATACACTTCTTTACTTTTTTATGGGCATAGATATTCATCAGGTAGAGGACAAGACAAAAAAAGCAGGATAAAGCATGCCAATTTTTCCACCTTTTCTCCCAGCTGTGATTATGGGGCTGGTTCAGGCTCCTGTGCTTGTAAGAGAAGGCATGAAATTCCTACAAATTTCACCTGGCCGCAGTGAACCTAAAGGTATTTGTGAGTCACTCGGACTCAACTCTTAATTCATATCACTTAGTAAATTCAGCCCAACTCAATGCCAGATAGCAGGGCACTATACAGGCATTACAACATGATTTAACACCCTGCACTCCAGAGAAATCCCAAGGCAGCTCAGCAACTCTTAGGTAACTCTCTACTTATTTTGTTTACACCTTGTGTCCATGAAAGGAAAAAAAAATCAACCTAAGGATTAAGACAATATTAAATAAAATTATAACATAACAGGCTGAGAAGAGCTATGAATGACAGTCAGTCAGTGACCAACAATTTTTGGACCTAGAAGACTTTCTTGCTTTACATGACTATCATCTTCTGTCATATGGACATTCAAAGCAAAGCACTTACACAGAGGATTTACAGAGGGAGTGGGCTACAAAGGCTATGCCCCCCTTTTCATCAATATATTCTCATGTATGTTTATATATGTTATATATCTATATTATAAATATATTAAATATATGTCTGATGGAGAGACACTGGATTGCAGTGGATAAACTAGTTTTTTTTTTTTCAAGCTTTCTCTCCCCATCTGGCTCCACACCTGTTATGTGTTAAGCATATTTTCAGTGATGATGAAAAACATTTAGGATGACCTAATAGATGTGTACAAAATAATGAAGGAAGTGATAATGATGCACATGGTAAAACATCCTCCCATCCAAGAGGCCCAGCAGCCATGACATGTGGCAGAAGCATTTTAAACATAAACATGAATAAAATCCGGTAAGAACTTTGTTCCCAAAGATAAACAAACACCTGGATTAAGTAGTGGCACTGGACAATAAAAACAAATTGCAACAGTGTTTTAAGTATTTTTGTATTATAAATGAAAATATAAACCCTTGGGAAGCAGGAATGAGATAAATGTAACAAGAAAATAAAAAGAAGACACTTGGACACATCCATGAGCAATCTGCATATGTAATAAAAACAATCATGAAAAAGCAACTGTTCATTATTATTAGAATTATCACTACTATACTCATTCTTCTGACACCAAAAGTATATGAAGCCAAAGCTGGATACTTAGAGAGGAATTAAGTATATGCATGTTTACAAGGTTTGCAAGAACAAGTCCTGATTTCTTATTATGAGCTATCACTGTTGAAGATGTTGGCCCTGACATATTATGCTTGACCACTCTTGAAGGATGCTAACCTTCCAGAAGTAAGACCATTGTCAAGAATATTTCCTGCTTTGAAAAACTGGACTGACCTCTAATTTGCTCTATTTAAAGTTAGTCCCGTACCCCAGATCCAGAAACTTAAAGGAATGGTTCTGTCCCTAATTTTGAAACTTAGCCCCTTCTCTGCTCCTGGTTCCCAATTGTTTTATTGGAGCCACATTGGTTTACATTTGCTGAGTGTGTTTCTCTAAAGATGACCTGAAAAAGTACATATACCCTCGTCCCAAAATACATACATTTTGTCACAGCCTTTGAAAGTAGTGTTAAATCCTTAGCATCACTATAATATGGAAGTACATTTGATTTTCTTTGTTTTTTTTTTTTTTTTTTTTTTTAAACAGCTCTACTCTCTCTCAGTTCTGCTAATTTTTGCCCTGAGGCACAATGTTCACATGTTCAGATACTGCCCAAACATGCTGGACGACAGCCCTCTGTTTACACATAGGTCCTTTCTCAGTCCAAGTTTTTGTTCTCAGTCTTCAGAAGATGTTTTCATGTTGTTTTCAACAGACTGTGTCTCGGGGCAAGAAGCAACACGGTTTCATGATTGCTCTGCTTGGAAGGCTGCTGATTACCGCCCACTATGTATGTGGGGGTTTGTGCCGTGCTTTGGCCCAAGTGTGCTGCAGCTCTCACCCTGTATCCAACAGCCAAACCAGCAGAAGATGGTGATGGCTGTCACTCCCCATTGCCCTCTGCCAGCTTGGAAACCATCCACTGAGAAGCTGCATCTCATTACTGCTGCTGGACAGTGCTGAGCCCCATTTGCATTCGGTGATTAATTCAATGAATTTGGCATGCAGAAAAGAAATGTCTCAAAATTGCATTATTCCGGTGAAAACACCTGGATACCCTTAGGAAACAAATATAACAACACTAGTATTGAGAAAATATAATCACTAGGAATTTTAAAAAGGGGAAATAATTTACAGTCACAGGTTTTATGGATCAGAACCAGCTTGGTAAAACAGACCCCTTTGTAGTGTTATCAGATGCTCTGGTACATGGTGACACGCAAACTGGAGGTTTCCTGTTTCCTGTTCCTAATATTTCCTAAAATATGAGGACAGGTCTTCATTAACTAAAGGCTTTGCTTTAATATTAAAATCGTTGATAGGTGTTTTCTATGCTACTATGAAGCAAAACCATATAAAACCCAATTATATTTGTATGCCCCATAAATTAGACCAAAATCTACAATTTTGACTCATAGTCCATTATGTCTGTTTCCTCCTTTCTACTTCAGTTTTTTAATAAGAGAAGGAATCAGAGAATTTGAGCATCACTGAGTTTTCTTGCTTCTCCCCTAATAAAATATAGTAAAATTGAAAGCTTTAATAAATCTACACATCCCATCACGTACCAAAAGGCTGAAAGGTACTGGCAAAACTTGGAAACCAGAGTGTCTAAACCAGTAACTCTCCCACATCATTATCATAAAGGTTCTAATATTAAACCCTTCAGATGATTCAAAAGTGCAATAGTGGCCCAGATTTTTGGTGCCTTTCTAAAACTGAACTTCGGAATCATAAAGGGTCTTACAACGCGAGAATCAGTGAAAAAGCTTTGCCTAACAGTCCCATTTACTATTTCAAATAGTTACCATATGGAATGGCAGGGACCAGGACAGAGAGGAGTAGAAGAAAATTTCAACCCAAAATCTATCCAACAGAACTTTATTTGTTATTTCAATTAAAAGGAAAAATACATAACAGTTGTATGCACTGAGTTCCCTACTAGGTATCTCTCAGTTACCAATTTGAGGATAATGCAATCTAATTTCAGCATTCTGAGCTAGTTAAATCAGTGTGAGACAGGCAAGTGTTTCCAGTACTTTTCTGTGGAAACCTCTTGTAGATCATTCTGTTAAAAAAAAAAAAAAAGAGTGAGATTACATTTAAATATTTAATTTCTGTATTCAGTCAGTAGAGTTAAGTTCACATATGACCTCATGGAATAAAAGTAAGCAAAAGGGATGATTTCAGAAAGGTATTTATTTTCCATGCTCATATAGCTCAACTGCTATGAAATTCTATCTTCTCAAGTTCACTGCCTATAACAGCAGTTTAAATGAGATATAAAGGGATAATTCATTCTCATTCTGCAGCTTTCACCCAACTTGTAAAATCCTTTCAGTACATACAATTCTGTATTTACTTTTCTGAAGTATTTTTTTCAATTCACTGCTTTGATGAGAAAAGCATCTTCTTCATGTCAAAGGTCTCTAGACCATTTCTCTACTCATAAATTAATTAGGACCAATGATCTTTGATAAAAATACAAGGATTCAAAATCCACAGTGTTGCTTTAATAGAAGAACAAGAACAGTTTGCACTCACACTCACTGTGTCATGTGTACAAATAAAATACACCAGGATCTGAGTTGCACCAGTCTTGTCTACACAATCTTACCTCTGTGTATAGATGGTAAATGCTTTACCATCTTATGCACCTCAGGACTTTTTTGTTCTCTGTATTTGAATAGTAAAACGTGTGAGATAAAAGCCATATCATGATTAGTAAACAAAGCTATACTCATATCCTTAGACATTCAAACCAATATTTGAGCACTCATAAATTAGTATTTGCTTGTTCAAGATCTTACTGCAATATTTTGGATTAGACTCTTCACCATAAAATACTGATTTTGTTCATTATAAAACAAGACTCTGACAGAAATATCTTACCTGATCCTGTACTGAACTTTTGCTTAACTTACACCAGCCACTTTTGCTTTCACAGTATCTCTAATAAATAGATACACTCCTTTAAACCACTTCACCCCAAGTTCATCTTGGTCCTCCACTTAAAAAAAAAAAAAAAAAAAAAAGTTTTTTCTTCCTGACCTCTTTCCTAGAAAAGACAGATAGATTGTGTGCAGAGTTTATTACGAGATCGATCAAGGTAATTGAGGTATAATTTTCTCAGCTATTTCTGTCATCATTTTTAAAGGCAGAGATGATTATGTTTCGCTCTCACCCATCTGGGAAAGCACACTGTGTTCTCATGTAATTTGAACGTTTCAGCAAGGATGTGAGACCATCTTTTTGGATGTAGCTAATAACTCTGTCATTAGGCCATCCTCTCTTGAGACTTCATTTTTCCCATTAATAATTGTCAACACTATCTCTTTTTCAGAAAAAAAACAACCACACCTAAGTCTTCTCTTCCTCTCTGGCACAACACCAGCCAATATTAAGTTAAAAATGTGGCTACAGTTCTGAGGCTCCTTAAAGATTCACTTGCTCCTTATGAAAATCTTCATAGACTTTTCTATAGCACACTTTTTTCTTTTTAAGAATGATTGTTGAACATTTATGTGATAACAAGCATATTTTTAAGGTCACCTCAAAATTAAACTCCAAGTCTCATATTTTTGCCAGAGTGCCCATACACAAAATCTTCTTCTCATTTATGCCAATCTTCTAGTGCCATAATTTAAGTGAATTACTTTTAATTGCATCTAACCTTTCAGAAAACAAGATCCTGTCTGTCTGCTATGCTAGTTTTCATTACACCCCATTTTTTTCTCCCTGTGTGCTATTCCATTCTGGGTAACTGTGATATCAGTTTCCACATGAAACATTCCTGTTCTGAAATACATTTTTTGTATTCAATATTGGATAATTCTTCATATCTGTAATGAGAACACAGTTTCACTTTGGGCCCTTATATTTCAGTCTGCTTTAACGACCAGTTTTCTACCCTGTATTTCTACATGAATTTTGCATCAGTCACCTCCAGTCACTAATGCTTGAAAAGTTAAGACTTCAAGTCAAAGTTTTGCCTTTGTTTACCATTAAGGTAAAATCAAGATATCAAATAGGTTAACACATGCACAAGTGTATGTTATTGTGTATATAGTTTCTATGAATGGTTTGAACCCTGACTTTATTATTTTTCTAGAACTGGCAGAGATAAAATATTCTTACTGGATTTAAACCCAGTGATTTCCAAGTATGCTCATAACATAAGCATATCTAAGCTTCAGTGTCCACATTAAACTTTATTGTTTACATATATATATACAGAATCTTTGATGTACCTTGCACACCAAATCCAGCCATTTTATAAACATAAGCAAATATAGCTGCTTGCTCTGCATTTGACTTAGAGTAATAATGTTAATAAATCTATACCATTCCAGCTTACTCTTTCCCAAGTTTTTTTTCCTCAACCACCAAAAATAAGGCATTTGAGCTGAATTGTTTTGTCAAAGTAATTACAAAATCAAATCAAATTAAGTAGTAAGCTTTGAAAATTTGGATCATAATGGTGGCTTTTAGTCAAGCAGGGCTTTTTTCAAGACTGTCAAAATCTCTTTGAATATGGACGACAAATTCTTCAGTATCTATCTGGAAAGTTCAAAGAATTTCAATATTTTACTCAAGAGTTCGCCTGTTCTGACTGGCAGCAAAGTAAATATGATGGGTGGTCTGTTTAAGGCACCTGTCCAAGCCCAATCACATTACATTTTCATAGTATCAACATTTGAAAACAGTATAGCTGTTGCATCAACAAAAGTGCATGGGAATATCTCCAAAGCAGATGGCAACTAGCACATCACAAAAACATGCAGATTCCTGAGCCAATTTATATAGCAAAACAGCATCTACCACAGAGCAATGGGAAATATAATTAGCATATTCAAACATTCAGAACTTCCCAAATTCACATGGTTGAGGCTGAGTACAATGAAAAGTAATTGTTCTCACATAACACTGGCTTTAATTTGGACAGGACCTACTTACAGCAGGATTTACTCAACTGAGTAATTCCTTTTGAATCTGAAAGGATACACATTTTAAAATATTGGCTAAATTTTGCACAATGGAAAACACAGAAATCCAGACAAAGAACTTCCTAACAAGAGCACTTATGTATTTCTTTTAAACCAATATGGTTCTATTGTCATGTATATATCAAATTTTATTGTAATTCACAGATATCTATCACAGTCCACATTTCAAGACAACAGTGAGCAATCTGCACCTATATAACACATAACTCTTTGTCCAGATTTGTTCCTAGTCTGCATGCCTAGCTCTCTTTGCAATTGTTTCTGAAAACACTGATTATGTTATGCAAACATAACCTACACTTCCCATTGTCTGAAAATCTAATTATTTAATTTTCTACATAATTCTCTCTATGTTAATTGTCTCCGAATGGAGTCATCCACTTATCCACAGGTGGCCAATTTTGCAGCTTTCACATGCGTGAGAATTCATTTAGATAAGTAATGGAAAACTGCTCTACAGCTTGCCTTAGAGCAAATCCAACACCCAGTGGACAACCTTTCTACAGTGACCTGTTCATATTTTTCATACTCTAATTCCATAGTTCCTCTACTGCAGGAAACAAAACAAATCCTTGTTATTGCTAGCTTGATTGTGCTGATTTGAAAAATGTAGGTATAACTCAGATATGACAGAACAGGGTCTTTACTATTTTGTGGTCACTGAGTCTCCAACTATGAGAGCTTACAGACCCAAACTGGGACCCAATTAGACTTCTGAGCGACACAGTTTTCAGTGGCCTGCAAATAATGCTTTGGTCATTCCCTGGAATCTAACAATACAAAACCAAAGTAGAAACTTAGAATGCACTTAATCTCACCTAACTTGAGATGTGCAGACAAATATAGCTGAGCTCATGGCCATTGCCATCCTTTATAGACCACAGAGAAGACCCACTGCCTCTACTGACTTCAGAAAAGGCCCAGTGTTACAGACTCAGAAAAAGATACCTGTATTCTTGAAGTCCAGCTAAACAAAACAGTTAGGACTGACCCTAGATTTTAACTTTAGCACACGAAAAAATAGTATATCCAGAACTTGTCATCAGAGGTTACAGAACAACTCTTTTGGGACATATTTCATTTTACAAAAATAGGTAAAACATAACAAACGTATATATGATAGTCACTCTGCACCCTGCTCTTATATTCAAGCATAAAGTCATATGTAGGAAAAATGTATTGATGCATATTGTATGTCCTTCTACCACCTCTGACCTATGACGAAAAAGAAACATGACAGTGTTTTATTCTAAGGCACCATAAATGTTATCTTAAAAACTTGGAGTACTGTAGTGCACTATTCATCTTACCTTAATATTGATATTATATACATGTTTATGTATAGGCAGGCTTCACACTGTTTTGGAAGAATTTGGTGTAGTGACACTAAAGTAATTTAAAATATAGCACATTCAATTTAAAGAAATGGGGTTTCCATTAATGCACTGTCTGAAAATGGAACTATATTTCCTTAGGACACCCTCAGATTTCCAGTCTTCCAAAGGTCTTGGTGGTTGATCCTGTCAAATAGTCACAACATTGTACTGGAAATGTGAACAAAATATTAATTTTCCCAAATGAAATGCTTTAAATTCAGGCCAATAAAAACCTTTCAGAATTATCCCTCTATAAGTTTCACCCCAGGGTGTGGTGTTGCACAGCTGAGGAGCTGAGCTAATAAGTTTTGAAAAAAGGAAAACACTGCTTTATGGCATCATGTAAATTGGCACAAAAACTGGTTGCTCCTACACCCCAGTCTTGACAAATAAATGCTAAAATGTGGAAGCCACAGAAACAAAGTCCAACTGGTATGAAAGCAAGAAGAAAGCAACAAATAGTTCTGTCAGGGAGTTCTGTATTACACATTTCTAGTGTCAATATAAATTTGTACATTTGACCTTCTCAGGCTCAGAAGAAGTAAATTAACCAAAACCCTGTGAACACAGACAGTTTTCACTTGCAGATTAAAAAAGGTGGCTTCTGCCACTTCCATGTTCCAGTGGCATTACACAGTTGTGAGTTCAAAAGACTCTTTTGTTGCATTCAACTTGTCTTTGGGTCAACCAGAGAATTACTCTAGACTGACAGTAATGTAACCAAAACCAGATTTTAGCATTAAGAAAGCAAATTTACATTTTGTTGTGACTGTATTAAGTCTTGCCAATATATTTATGTGAGCAAAGCCCTCTTTCAGACTTCCAATTTATACTGGCAAAAGTACTCCACATTGGCACAAGATCCTTTGGTTGGATAGATTGCATTTCTATGGAGAAAACAAGAGAGCTTGTTACCACAGCTATGTTATTTGAGAGTGTGATGTATTTAATATGCTCAATTCACGTACACATGAAATCAGAACGGGGCAGCACAGCTCTGGTCGCCCTCATTTATGAATTCCAGTGCAGTAATCTCACCAGAGCGCTCCTATTAATTTCAAGAATTTCTATTTCATAAATCAGAACTTAAAAAAACGAGTCAAAATTGCAAGAGTTTTAAAATAGGAATCTTGAGAGGTTTTTCATGCATGTGTGGATATTAAGGTTCATGTTTTCACAGCTTTTTTCTCCATTCATAGTGCTTATGTCCTTTTAAAGCAACAAGAACCTGAGATTTGTATTCAGTAACCTATATGTAAGAACACTGGTTCTCGAGAGACAACCCAAAACACAACCCAATCATGAGGTGTAACAAACTTGCCAGATAAACATATTAAATCAATGAGGGATCTTTCATTCCCAGTCCAAAAATTTTACTGAATACTCTAATAATATTGTGGTCCCAGTACCAACATATTCCCACAGACAAAACTCCAATGGAGCCAAACCCTTCCACAGCATTTTAATCTCCTGCAAAAGTCCTGAACTCTATCTCCCATGCCCAGGTGAGTTCACTACTCAGGAAAAGAATCTTTGAAATACTGTTTGATACATAAAGCAGCTCTGCTAGCAACTGTCAAACCCGTGTAAAACCAGTCACACCAGTTAGCAGCTGTAGCTCTAATCACCAACATGTTAAATAAAAGGCACACACCACTAGTCCACATAATAATAGAAAGCAGCTTCGCTAGTTTCTGAGAATATTGTTAACATGATTTTGGTAAGCCCCAAGCATGTCTGTGAGATTCTTTGGGGAATTCTGGTTGAGGAACATCCCTCCAGGCTTCAGCAGGCTATAAGCTGAACAAGGCAGGCCAAGGAGCTTGCCTGGGGATGCCTGCAGATGCAGAGGCTGAGTGGACATCCAAATGACTCAGAAACAGCAAACCTGCTACAAAGAACAAGCAGAAGAAACACACATGCACAGGTAATGTAGCCAAGCCTGGATTTGTTTTGGCAGGGTGTTGGCTAGGTACAGGCTCAGATTTCTGCAGAAGGGAACTGCCTCCAGTTGTCCCTGGGACTGAGCCTTCTTTAAACAAATTGGATGGCATGCAGTAAATAGCTGGCTCTTCCTAGCAAAATTATCTCACAAGACCCTAAATAATGATTTACACTTAGGCCAAAAAGAATATGATCTGTTTATTTATTATTTGTTTACCTTGTTCTGGTAACTAGAAACATTGGGTCGAGATCCCATAGTGGCAGACAGTATTCAGATGCAGAACACAACTTGCTTTTCTCTGGTGGACTGATTTCCCTTAGCCAGCTCCAGAGTAAATCATAGCTGGGATGCACAATATTCTGCAGGCAGCCTACCCAGGGGACTGGGTACCAAAACATACTTTTGACTGGAAAGGAAAACAACTTTTCAAAGCTACATATTTTGAACATTGATCATTTGCTAAAGACTTTTTTTTTTTTTTTTTTTTGTTAAATTAAAAAGTATGAATGAAAACACATTTTCTGTTTGGCTTGGTAGGAATAGGAGAAGTTTAGCATGATAAATGGACTACTGGGTTCTGTGCCTGAATGTGGCACTTCCTACCTCTCCTGTGGCAGTCGTGTGGAGCTCTTTACAAGAACGTTTTCGAATAAACTATGCCAAGATGTACGCTGAAAGAGGAGACTAAAATAACCCCATGCCAAGTAAATTCTGTGTCAAAGCACTGCCACGGAGTTCCAATGAATGAAACCACCTGAAAATTAGAGGATAGTTTCTTATTTTTATCAGACCACAGCAAGTGGCATGACGGTCTTAAAAATAGGGGACAGATCCTTGAGCCTGTAAAACACTGGGAGAAGAGCAGGAGAGGGAAGAAACGTACAAAAGAGTCAAAGAAATTCAGCATTTAATTTTAAAGCTGCAATAATGAAGAAAACGAGTATGGGATAGCTTCACTCAATTTTGTGATCTTCTGACGAGGTGATGATAATGTCACGATGCTGAGAAAGAAATAAAGGGCGGATGTGGAAAGTTTCAAATACTCTGTTTTTATTCCCACACCCATACCAAAATCCCTACTTCTGTCAAAATCACCTAAATATATAATAATATAATCAATTAGAAATCAGATATACTTCTTTGTAATCACCAATGAAGCACCTGTGGATTGACTCATCTACTAAAACAAAGAACAGTAACTGTACAATACCTACAAACTATCTTTTAATATGGGGTGCAAGAGCCTTAGTTCTGCATATACAGTTGTAGCAGCGTTTCTGGGTGTTATATATGTACACTCACTGAACATAAAAATCACTCTGCAACATACTGCTTTCAGCTACAGTCAACTTTTTAAGTGCAGGGCCATTTTAAATGGGAAAAAAATCAAAATTGTTGTAAGTAAAGTCTTCTCAGGCTCTTTTCTGAATAGAGGCAGTGTGAGAGAACAGAACACAGTCAGCGAGCACTTTGAGCAAGGGCCTATCCTAAGGAACAAAACACAGCTCACACTTAACATTTACTTTCTTTAGAAAACTTAAATATGGCCACTTATTTACATTTCAATATTTATTTCACATTCTAAGTCAATTTTAGTAATTTATTTCATTAAGCCCAGAAAAAAAAAAAATAAAAAGAGAAGCAATTGCTACAGAAGATGTTTTTAAGGGTGTGGAATCACATTTTATTAACGTTGTGAAATCTAATAAATTCCTTTTGAAGATGTTACATGTCAGCAGTAAAAGACTTGTAAAACACCATAAGCATGAGAACTTAAGCATATGTTAGTTTAACAAAATTTGCAAGGTATTTCCATATTGCCTATAATTTTCTACAGTTATTAACATCCTGGCAATTCATTCAGAATAGTCCTTTCAGTTAATAAAGCTAGGTTTTAGCAGCAGCCATGATTTTCATGGATTACATCTCTTTGCTTCATAGGCTTCACGGGTTTGGCCCAGGAAAACAGTTATAACAGTTTTCTAGTTTGTACTCCAAGCATGTTCCCTCCTTCCCCTACTTCTTTAGGTAGAAGGCAAAACTGGCAAGGAAGGGGACTCATCCCTCTAACAACAGAAAACTCCTAGAAACAATAGAATCATCTACTGGCCATTTCTGAGCACTTGATTCAGGCCTATTATAGTGTGAAGGGATTTTTGCTGTGGGGTTGTTTTTTTTGTTTGTTTTATTGGTTTTCGGTGGTTTTTTTAATGTAATTAAAATTCACTAATAACTGTCAATTAATATAATTAATATTGCATATAATTAATATACTTCAAAAATATCCCAAGAAAATATTTTTCTTGGGTATAAATAACAAGTAAATTTGTTGTCATCTGAATAGTAATACAGCTCTTTTCTGTTTATGTTTGTTCAGAGCTCCTATTCTCTCACAAGTTTCTATGTAGTTGTCTATTTTGTCTTTAGTTTTTCTGAAAGTTTAGTGTGTCCCCTGAAGCCAGCCCCAGAGTCCTCTCCACTCAGGGAAAGACAAAGTTAGCCCTTTGTTTGTTTTCTGACAGAAAAAGAAAAAAATCTTATGCCTTGACTGTTTCTCTTTTCAAAAACACAACCCACATAATCCTCCAAACCTCGAGTGCTATTTTTGCATGGTGTGATATTTTATCCTTTGTTTTGTTCCTGGCATCAAGTTTTATGTGTTGGCACAAAGAAATCTTGTACCTCCAATCTTGTAACTCAGAGGCAGGGAATGATAATCCATAAGATTTAAAAAGGCTTGATCATGGTTTGTTGCCATAACTGTGCAGAAGAGTTTGTCCAAAGCCACACATCACTTACGTACCTTTGTTCAGTAACTCTTCACATATAATAGCCCTCAAAAATTACAATGCCATGAAAGATGGTAAGATAAATTAAAATATTATAAATAAGCATAATTAAAGGAGTGAATATGTCCTACAATAATAACTAAACTTTCCTTCTAAGCTAATTAAAAATAAAAATTGAGCCTTAATGTCTCAAATACCACAATTGTACACTGCAAGTCAAAGTAAGGTCTGCCTCAGCTACTAAGCACTTGTTCATTGCGGCAATACTTTGCTGAAACTTTGTGTTCTTTAACTGTGAAACTGACACTGTGGAAAATTTTAGATATATCTTTCATCCCTTTCCACCATGCAACTTGTTCATTTCCCCAACTATCAGACTATTTTTTTCTTCTCTTTACCTCTTGGCCCCTGCAGAATGCTTTTAGATATATTAAAAACACAGCTGCATACATTCTAAAGAGGCATCAGAACATGCCATTTGTCAGTCTATGTTTAACCAGTGCCCTAGGATTTCATGGCCTAAATATATAGGAAAATAGTAGTCAGGACAGTAATTTGAAAAGAAATACAAGCACAGCATGCTCTTCATACTGTACACACACTGATGTTTCATCTACTTAACCCACGGGCCATTCTGAAGGTAATAACATGCTACCTCAAGAGGCTAAGGTTTCATTACATTTTTAAGAACTAACAGGTGCGGCTCTATGGCCTGCCAAAATACTTTGTGATGAACTGCAAAACTAATCTGTAAACTTGCTGCTCACCCCTGGGTCGCACTGCACCTGGCTAGTGAAATGGCAATAGTGGAGTTTATGACTGGTCATCCTTGTTCCACTGCTGCAGACCTCAAAGTACTAAGGCAGGTGGTTAATCTGCACAGCACTAGGGGAAAAAAAAATAAAAATTATGACTTTGAGCCTGTATAAATTACCTAAAAGTGCAAAAGTAAGCTCCTGCTCCTTATCCCCTTACATCAGCTCAGTAGAAACTAGCAACAGCAACAGAATAGTTGTGCTTAGACACGGATTAGAGAAGGTCAGACAAGCTTTCAAATGTCTACCGGACTTTTTTCACGGTGGTCCTCGCAAGCCCTTCACTTTCTGAAGTGCCTCGAAGGAGCCCTCAGAGCTTCGTGCCACCCACCTCCCCTCCGCTCTCCTGCCAGCCAGGCCTTTGCCCTTGAAGGCGCAGCCCTGGTGAGGCTGCGGGACCCACACCCGGCACCTCCCGAACGCGTGTGACAACAGGGGAGGGGCGGCCCCCTCTTCACTGTTGGAGCCCCAGCTCGCCTGCCACAAGGCACTGCTAAACACGCGCTCTGAAAGGACTCAGTGTTTACTATAAATAACGGAGCACGGCGCTAAAAGCGAAAGCTTTTCTGGTTCGGTGCCAGGAGGGATGGGGGCGCCTGAGGAGAGGAGCGAGG
>JAWWLV010000121.1:18887768-18934776 GCA_035041135.1 Platyrinchus mystaceus | reverse complement strand
GAGGAGCGAGGGGCGGAGACAGGGCGGCGGGAGGCGCGGAACCGGCAGGGCCGGCCCCGAGGAGGAGCAGGGAGGAGAGTTCTGGGATGGCGGCGCCCGCAGCGCTGCAGCGGAGCGTGGTGTCCCCCGCGGGCAGGCACACCGCCTCCCTCATCTTCCTGCACGGCTCAGGTGGCTGCTTTCCCCCCTTCCCTGCCCCGCGGCTGGCGGAGGGTGCAGGGTGCTGCGCGGCGGGTGCTCCCGGCAGCGGGGCTGGTGGGGTGCCCCGCCCGGGGCTGCGGGAAGGGGGCGGCGGGACGGGGTGGCCGCGGGGCTCGGGGAAGGGGTGTGAGGTGTCGCTGTCCCTGCGGCGCTGGCCGGGAAGGGGGAGGCGGCTGTGGGCAGTGGGTCTGTGCCCGGAGGGCTGTGCCGAAGGGCTGGCGCCGGCCCACACCGGCCTGGCCTCCAGGGCCATGAGAACACACGCGTTCTAGAAGATCGTATAACCATAGAACGTGCCGGGTCTGGGGGCGCCTCATCAGCATCATCGAGGCCGACGCCTGCACAGGACAACCCAAGAATCACACCCTGTGCTTGAGAGTGTTGTCCAAACGCTTCCTGAACTCAGGCTTGGTGCTGTGCCCACTTCCTTGGGGAGCCTGTTCCAGTGCACAACCACCCTTTCCTGATATCCGACCTAAACCTACCCCGATTCAGCCCTATGCTGTTTCCTCGAGTCCTGTTGCTCTCTTAATTGTTCCACTCAGAGGGTAGCCACAGGCAAAGGATGATTTTCACAGCTAAAGTGGCTCTTGGTGGTTTTGGATCAGGCTGAAAGTACTGTCACCTGTTAAAAGCCAGTGTTGATAGACTGACTTCCCTCTGTCCGAAGGGTCCTGGCCGTGTCCATACTGGCTACGTGGCCACCACTTAGAGAGGGGAGTTACCTGCGTCAATGACAAGTGTGAGGGCAGGAGGGGAGTGTGTGTTTTGCTGGTTTTTTTTCCTTAAAAGTTAGTTCTAACCTGCTAAATAACAACAATGAGTTAAAAACAAACAAACACAGTAATCATAGATCTTTATTGAATCAAGGCCTTGGGAAGCCATTCTGTTGAGCTGCCCATGTGCATATGGCAATGTGCTCAAATCTTTCAGTGTCTTTCTCTTAGTTTTGCTTTTTTGCTGATGCTTCTGTTTAGTTTAACAAAGCTTTATGTGCTTATTAAATTAGTTTTGTTTTTATAACCTAGTTTAATTTTGCTTTTTTTAAATTCTGTGAGTAACAATGAAAGTGAAAGGGTTTATAAGATATGTTCAGCCCCCTTGTTAACGCTAATGCTTTAATGCTTGAGGAAATAATTTTCTCTAATGTTGGAGGAGTAAGGGAAGATTATGGTTAGAGGTTGATTCCACATGTGGTTAAAGTACTCTGCAATTTTTCATTTTTTTATATGATTTTGTTCATAATGTTTGCAATGGGGAAGTACAAGGGTGCTTTTATTTGGTTTTTAGCAGTTCTGCAGAATAGAATTTAAAACAGAAGTAGCCACAGTGTTGTTGCTGTGGGCTGACCTGTAAACCTGAATTGTAAACCTTCTGTACAGCATTTGTGATGGAAAGTGGCAGTCAAGTGGAGTGAATCCATTTTGTTCATAATGCTTACTCTATAGAAATTATAATAAGTGCGGAATTATATAGAAAAGTATTAGAAAATTCCTGATACTATACATCAAATTTAGGTAGAAGATCCATTTGATAGCCTTCCAGGAAAGGCAAATGGATATAACAAATACATAATAATTTTTTAGGCTTAGGATTATAAATTTGTCTGTTGTAACATGCACAGAATCATAGGCTGGGAAAGACCTTTAAGATGACCGATTCCAACCATTGACCAAACGCTGCCAAATCTACCACTAAACCATGTCCTTAATTGCCACATCTACACATCTTTGAAATACCTTCAGGGATGGTGATTCAATTGCTTCCCTGGGCAGCCTGTTTCAGTGCTTGAAAGCCCTTCTAGTGATGAAATTTTTCCTAATATCCAGCCTGCATGTTACATGTTGTTAAATTTAAACTGTGCGCAGAAAGAAAATTTGGAAATTCAGGTTATATTTGAAAGGAAAATAATTCATGTTTTACTTGAGGAGGGGGGAAAAGATCACATTATTGCCATCAGTCAAAGCAGAATCATGCATTGTTTGCTTCTTCTTGTAATGTTTAGAAGAACATATGATGCTAAAATGTAAAAGCAGCCTGAAAGACAAACCGTTCAGAAAGTTGTTGGCTTTTGTTTGATGTCACGGTCTTCTCTCTTTCTCCCTCTCCTCCAAATTCTATTCTTAGCAAATCAAAATGCATTATCTGTGCATGCAAGTGCTCGCTGCATTTGGGGAGCATTTGGGCCATGATGACTCCCGACATACAGAAGGTCATAGTTAAATTTTCTCTTACTGTGTTTTTGTGAACTTTTAATGGACAAACTAGCTTCCTTAACTGTAAATGTTTCTGGAGATCTTTGCAAAGTGAATAAATAGAAGTGTGAATAAATAGTAAAATGCTGTATTCTACATCATTAAGGCGTTTGTAAAGACCTAATGAAGTCCTGATTCTGTAAGCATTCAGACACTTGCTTAGGTTGACCTGAGGGTTGGTCCTGTGCAAGTATTTGCAGAGCCTAGATCTTGGCTTTCTAGCTAAAAAAAAGAGGAGTGCATAGGAAAAAAAAAAGAAGTTTATAAGTTTATTCAAGCCTCCCAAAGATATGTTGCTTATAAGTGAGATGGCAACAACCATGAGGAAACCCTTGTACATGAAGTGTGTCTGTGAAGAAACAGAGTTGTGTTTGGACTTCGACCATACTAGTTGCATAAGTGCTTGTGGGAGTGTGTTCTGAAGCATGAAAGATGTAACTTTGATTTCATTGTTTGACTTACCAGACAATAAGTTTTGTAACAGAATTAGCTTTGCAACCCTGTTGCTTATTTGTCACATGGACCATTTAAATCAAACAGAGAACTGTTCTAGTTATGCAAGTTGTGCTTAAACAGAAAAAAAAAATGCTGGCTTCGAATCCTTCTTGCTTTCTGTTTTAATTCTGAAGATGCATTAATTGTGTGTGTAAATAAGCATCACTGAATTTTGCTTGAGTAATACAGAGCAACTTTTCTCTACTGAGGACTTTGTAACATCACAACAATGAATTGGTGTATTCAAGCGACATTGTTCAGATGAGCCCATGTAAGGTGGCAGTAAACCTGGCTTAGGGCAATGATTTTTTTTCCCCTCATGGTTTGAGGAAAAAAATTTTTTTGAAAAGAATAGGGTGAGTTCTAAAGTCAAACCAGGCAACTTGAGATAAAATAGTAGAGAGTACTGTTAACTCAGATTAGCAGTTTGTGTGGATAATATGTGGGAACCTCAGCCTCAGTCAAGACTGAAGGCCTGTGGCGTGAGTGGCAGTAGTGAAATTCCAGTTTGCTGAACCCCCACCACATATTTTAGGTTGAACGTACTGCCTGCTATAAACTATATTCCTTGATGGCCTGGTTTCCTCAAGCTTGAAGTATTGTTTGACACTGGAGACTTGTGTGTGCATGCTCTTCAGAGGGGTGGCAGTGAAGTTATGGCTGAAGATAACAGCGATGCAAAGACAAGCTTGAGAAACCGTCTGGTCTGTACATGTATACTTGTTTGAATGGAGCATGTGCTGTCTACATAAGAGTTCATCCTGCTTATCTGTTCATAGCACTTCAGCCTGCAGAAGTTTTGGCCATAGGTTGAGTAGATGAGATTAGGAAAAAACTATGCTGAGAGTCAGATCTCAACTAGTTTTCTAACAGAACCGTGGGATTATACTTTCTTTAAGAGCCTGCTAGA
The DNA here is from genome assembly GCA_035041135.1 of Platyrinchus mystaceus. Taxonomy (NCBI): domain Eukaryota; kingdom Metazoa; phylum Chordata; class Aves; order Passeriformes; family Tyrannidae; genus Platyrinchus; species Platyrinchus mystaceus. The sequence continues at coordinate 18,930,915 of JAWWLV010000121.1, read as the reverse complement.
TATTTTAACCTGAACTCATCTCTTGAGTGCTTTTACAAAACACATTTTTCCCTTAAAGTCTGTGTGCAATGTTAGCATAATTAAGTGTGGAGAGCCTTTTTACTGCTTTTGAGTAGGTTTTAAAGTGCATTAATATTAAATTCTCTAGTGTAAGTAATTATCTTTTCTATGGGGAACAGCAGGTATTTCATCTCACTTTTTAAAATGTTCATCAAGATTTTTTGTTTATCACTTATCGGCAAATAAGGCAAGTAACAAGTAGGATCTTGTGTCTACTTGGGAGATAGTTAAGCCATAGGATTTAGTGAAGTATTTATTAAACTTGTGCTGTAGTACCTCTCAAGTGGTCTTTTTTAGGACGTTTTGAGTCCATCTTCATTGGAAAGGGGACTAAGGTTCTAGAAAATTCTTTTTTAGCATTTTGGTGTATTGACTTTGTGATTTGAAATAAGGTCAATCTGGAATAAATGTATGTGACATTGTATAATTTTCTTGCTAAATGCACAGAATAATTCTTCTTGTTATCTTCTGTGTGATATAGGTGATACTGGCCAAGGAGCAAGAGCATGGATAAAACAAATTTTGAATCAAGACATGGCTTTCCAACATATAAAAGTAATTTACCCAACGGCTCCTGCCAGGTATTGTTTAATACATTATTACTGTAGGATTAAATTACACTGTTCCACTACTGTAAAATACACTTCTGAGTATTGGTACAGACTGTTGTAACACGTCCTTCTTCTCTTTCATATGCTTTTTGGCAAAACTGGAGCTCAACAGTGCATTGTTGTCCAGCAACTGCGGTTTTAAGTGGTTAAGTCTCTAAATGGGTAAGACTTTACAGAAGTCATAGCCTCTAGTTCAAACTCAGGTGTTGTCCTCATAGTATCTTTCCATCTCTTTGATATAAACAGATGATGATGCTCCAGTGTGTGTTGTAGTGCCGTTATAGAGCCATGTTCTGAATCCCAATCCTATCTATATTAACTCCCATGTATTAACCATTAAAATATTCTCTTGTATTTAATGCCAGGTTGACCATTCTGTTTGGCTAGTAGGATTTGACAGATCTTCAGCTGCTGGAGAATGGACTGGGAATTTAAAAACACACATTACTTCTCATGTGAATCCTCACCCAAGAGTTTCAAAGAGAATTGAGTTCAACATTTGCTTTAGGCAAGAATCTCATTGTTAAATGACACTGTGTGTTCAGTGGTAGACTGGAAATGCATATAAAAAAATTTGCCTGCAGGAATTTGAAAGTTTATGAGGTCAAACATAAAGGCTAAAATTTGGGCACCTACCTCCATATTTAGTTATCCAAAGATAATATTAAATATATTAAATATATAATACATAATTATTATATGTGTGACATATAGTAAATGTATAATATTGAATTTCTGAGTTGTTTAATTTTTCCTAATATAAATTCATTTTAAGGTGTCCGTGACTCTAAGTTAGGAAAATGTTTCCTTGAAAGGTAATAGGGCTTGAGTTTCTTTCTGAATTTGTGCATAAGTGTGGATGAATGCAGAACGGAAAAGGAAATTGTGACAGTCTACAGACTTTCGAGGTACAGAGGTTTGAAAGTCAGAAAAAAAATTCTTGGAGGGTATAAACAAGTATAATAGCAGATTTTGTCTGGCACTCACTAATATGTGAAAAAAACCCCCTTTCCTTGACCATGTATTTTTTATGGTCTGCTTAGGCAGGAAAAGCAATTGAGAGATTGCAGTGTGAATGTACTCACTGTTACAGAAAAATCAAGACCGTGAGTGGAAGTCTTTGAAGCAGTGTGTTTTGGGTTAGTAGGAAGTGAACACAATTTTCTGTAAATAATGTGCTCATTACTTCATTGATGGCAGTCTAAAGTTATGCCAGAGTTATCAGTGGCACATCACACATGCTGATGGGCTCCACAGCTTCCCTATCAAAACAGCAGGTCCTGGAGAAATGCAGATTTTGCATTTCTGTGAAATGATTTTTCTTTGCATGTTACATGCAGCCAGAGCACCTCAGATCACATCTATTAGGCCAATGCTTCTCTTTTCCATCCCCCAGCACTTCTGAGGTCAATCCTTTTCTCATTTTTTCTGGTTTCTTTGGGTAACTACGGATGTAAACTATGTATAAATGATTAACCAGCAAGATCTTCTGACTCAAAGAAGGGAATTTGGTTTTACCTGAAGACTTTGGATTTCAGTACTTTGGTAAACAGATGGAAAGAAAGGTACTGTTGTATTTAAAAGATGTGAATAAACAGTTTATTTCATGCTCTTTTTCTTTTTTAAGTTGAGTTTACTCTTTTTCATCTGTACAGCAGATAGAGGTCACATGTGAGTTGATTCAGAAATGGTTTTTAGCAAAACTGTAAAAAGTTGTACATCCAACGAATATAAAATACAGTTTGTCTGTGACTGGCAATATGAAGTACACATGTGCACAGCCCTCTTGCTGATAGGCAGCATTAGCTGACACAGTGAAATAAAGCAGGTGCTCTTAAGTACAGTAATGTTTGCCACTGATTGCAGCAATGCTGAAGTGAAGTTTGTGAGGATACATGTTACTGTTAGAAATAACAGGAGCCTTTACAGGCTCACTTCATGTTGTTTTGGTATTCAAGAACAAATCACGCTATGCTTTTTGCAGTGGTTTTGTAACAGTTATTCTCCTTTCTCCCAGAGAAAATAAAAACAAGGCCTAGAATATCCAAACTTGAATGGCAGACATTAAAATAATTATATCTGTATTAGCAACTTGAATATATGTGGTGATTTTATGTGTGTGTTCATATATCTATGTTTTGATAAGAATTCAAAACGTTTCTGCCACCAGTGGGGCAATTCAGAATCCTTGATAAAGAGACCTGTAGCCAGACAGATACACTGAAGAAGATTTTGATCCCCGTTCTTTGATCTTGTAGAGAAAGAGGGATGTGCTGGCCTGAAGTTAAGCTGATGTGAGAGAGCCTGTGTGGGTCTCTATAACCTGCCACTGCGCTGTCAGCTTATAGGGCCAGAGTGCATAACTTGGCTGCAGGGTCTTCAAAGAAAAGCTTGAAGTTTGGCAAGACCGGATTAGGATTGCTTGGCTAATGTGCTCTTCTGGCAAAATCCTTTTAATGTCGACGTACTTCATGCTCTATAAACTCCTGTCTTTCCCAGCATAACTCCGCACATACACATTGAACGCTCTCTGTCAGTTTTGCCAGTAAAAGCAGGTTTGATGATATGACTGCAAAGCTTGGGGCTTTGGCACGATAAACTGCTGGTCAGGAATACCTCTTCACATTTCTGATGGATATTATTCTGCTGCTAGATCTATAGATATGATTTTACACATTCTTCACTTCTATTAAACAGAGTTCTCAAAAACAGTGGAATTCACATTTTTCAACAGAACATTGAATTTTTTTTTCTTTGTGGAGGATTGATGGGATTTATATTTATGTTTTATTTAGATTTTTATCCCCGGCGCTGAAACATGCATATTTTTGATTTGTACAGCATCAGAGATTCAGACATATTTTGGTTCAAGACTCAGTATATTTGAAAGTTATTTTGGAAAACCAGTCCAACATATAATCGAGAAGAAGTCTGGAATATGTTCTTTGGCTTCACTAGCATTGATTTCGGCAAACACTAGAGAGGATTATAGGTAAAAGCAATAGAACATTACAGGACTACATTTTATAAAACTGTTTTTAACTGTTGTTAAAATATGAATCAGTAAAAAGTTACACATTTTTTAAGAAGAGATTTACTTTAATGATTTTTTTAATGTGCAGGGTCTGTATAGAGAATGATCACTGGATGTGCCCTGGACAGGTAGAGTTTCACTCATCCCCTGTCACTTTGCAAAGTGCAATGAGTCTCATATTTGTTTCCTGAGCAAAAACAGAAGAATGTAGATAGCAAAATTTACTATTAAAGAAGAAAATCTTGCAAAAATACTAAGTAAAATGCTTATGGTAAAAAGCATGCTTAGATAAAAATGGGAAAAATATGTGGATTTGACGTCTCAATGTGATGTAGTGAGAGTAGTGAGACCTGAATTTTGAATATGTTTGTAAATTAAGTGCATGTACCTGAGGCATGCAAATTTTACTTTACAAATTAAAAGTTTTATACATTGCTTTGAGATTTTGGGTTTTTTTCCTCTGTAATGTAGTTGACTAGAATACTTAAATATTAGTAGAGAACTTGTTTTAACTGTTTGATTTAGCTTTTTTTCAAGATCAGTGCTTCTGTACGTGGATTAAACTTGTTAAACACAACAGAATTCCATTTGCTTTCTATTGTGATGCTAATATACGTCTTTAAAAAAACCTTACTCCAATTGTAGCCCTAGCAGCTGATGCAATCCCTAAAGCCACGTCTACACTAATAGTTTTAAAGGAAAGGGTTTCCTTTTTTATTTGGGTCAGGATGGCTACAACTTAAATACTGTTTCAGCTGCTACAACTGTGACTTAAACGGTCGGTTTCTATTGAGTTTCTAAATCAGAACTGAATACCACCCAACGTAACTTTTTTTTTAATAGAAAGTGATAGTTTAAATTGGCATTGCTGGAGCTAACGTGGTAAATTTAAAACCATTTAGGCTCTTCTTGTTTTAATACATATACCTTACCTTCTTTAATTCCCTGAAAAAATCTAGGCCAAAGATTCTTTGCGTTGTCTTGCATTCCGTTCTGACAGTCCTTCTCTTTTGCAAGTCAGAAAATATAAATACTCCTTCGCCTATTTTCTGGATCTTTTTGACGTTCACTCAACAAACCTTTCTGTGGCACATAATTCTCTGTGCAGAGCCTGTTGTCTGGTCGGGGGTTTTTTTCCCCCAGTTTGTTCTAACTTCTCATATCTTTATGTGGCTGATAAGGGCTACTCAGCATTATATGGCATAGTACTCCATCCTTTCACCTAAGTTCACATCTTTGTTCAGCTCATGGTGGAAATGAGTTTCATCTCATTGCAGTCCCCATTTGGCTGTATCGCAAAACCACCAGACAGTTTGGCACCATTCAGCTCCATTGGCAGTCTCTGCCTGTGAGAGGCCTGGGATTGGAAAAGCAGCAGGGGTGTACTGCAGGTCGGACTTGAGATGGATTGGCCGAGCTGGGGAGGGGAGTGTGCACAGTGCCTATCATACTGTTTTTGGCTCAAGCAAATGTTATTAATCCTTGACTTTTGTAAGGCCTAACCTCATTCATAAATTTAACACAAAGAAGTCTTTTTAGAGGTGGAAACTTAAGGGAGAAATGGAAAAGGTTTGGGTTGGTATCATGGGGTGGTTCTTTCATCTCCTTTAAGTAGAAATTTAACATGTTCTGCATAATAATGCTGGAAGCATGCCTGGATAAACTTTGTATTTTCCTTTTATTTCTGCTCTTGAATTAGGTGAGTAAAACTTAACAGATATTCATACACCTAATGCTTACATCAGATGCTAAATGCCATGTGGAATGCAGTAAACACTTGTCAGAGATACTGTAGTCATGCTTGGGGAAAACAAATTAGAACATGATGGAAATAATCTTGGATTTCTAATCCCTTTAACTACATTGTGCTCTTATGCATTCTTCCTCTTGTTTTGATTCTCTCAAGCCTTTTTCAATACAGAGGTTTTTATATCACCCTTCCAGCAAGCAGTTGTGGGTTTGTAAATTATGTGTCAATCTTGCTCTTGCTTTACAGTCTTTTCAAGGGTTTCTCTGCTTAACTAGTGTCATTCATCCATCCTTGGTGGTGTTTGCCACAAGCTTGTGAAAGATACCACTTTGAATCCCAGAGTGTCTTTCGGACCCCACAATGGAGAACTGATGCAGATTGGGCCCTGGTTTGCCTCTTGCCGCTTTCTTTAAGTGAATTTATAAAGCAGGCACTGTTGGTTGGTTGCTGAGGAACTGGCAGTTTGTAAGAAAGGTCTTTTATGGCCTTTTCAACCATAACATTATTGCTGTTTTCTGATTATTACAAATCCCCATAATTTACACCACCCACTCAAAAAAAAACACCCCAAAACAACCAACAAAACCAATCCAGCAAACCAACAGAAACAAAGAAATGGAAACAAACTCCTAATTTCTCCCACTGAGTTTTATGCCAGCTTCTATTGCGGCTTCCTTTGTCTTGAATGATTAAGATTTGTCTCAAGTAACAAAAGCTGTCAGCATAGTATTTCTTCAGGTAACCGTTCTGCACTGGTTCAGTCAGCTCTCATTTCAGGCAATATACATCCAGAACAACTCTATCAAAAACATTTGCATGTGGTTAAGTGAACAGGCACAGCCTTTACTGAAGAACAGCCAAAATTACTCCTCATGGAGATGACTCTTGCCGTACTTTTTGTAGGTTTTTTTTTTTAAAGTATAGCTCTAAGTTGAAGCTGTTTGAATTTTGGTCACGTCTTATGCTCTGTTTCCATACCACAAGGCTTCATTGTTAAGGTATGTTGAACCTCAGTTTTAACATAAGATATACCTTGGACTAGAGATTTGATTTATACTTCTCATTTGACTAGCTGGATTCTCTGCTTTCTTCCCAATTTCTTTTCAAATTTGCTTTCTGCTTCAAGAAGACGGTGGGAATTAAAAAATAGATTTATGTACTAAATTTTCTATTCTGATGTGGTACTGAAATTCAGCAGTGAGATTATGCTATGAGAGAATTTGGGACTAGGAAGTAACCTTGCTTTCATTTGAAAATGAACCTTGCCATTAGCTTTTAGAGAGTCAAGACTTGCTTCTAGAATCACTAATATTTTGGGTTGGAAGGGACCTTTAAAGGTCACCTAGTCAAATATCCCTGCAGTGAGCAGGGACATCTTCAACTAGATCAGGTTGCTTGGAATCCCATCCAGCCTGATCTTGAATGTTTCTAGGGATGGGGCATCTGCCACCTCTCTGGGTAACCTGTGCTGGTGTTTCAGCACCCTCATTGTAGATTAAGGCTTCCTTATATCTAGTCTAAATCTCCCCCCTTTTAGTTTAAAATCATTCCCCATTGTCCTGTCACAACACTAAAAAGATTGTTCCCATCTTTCTTATAGACCACTTTAAGTGCTGGAAGGTTTCAATAAGTTCACTCCAGAGCCTCTCTTCTCCAGACTGAACAAATCCAACTCTCTCAGCCTTTCTGCGTGGGAGGGATGCTCTATTCCTCTGATCATTTTTGTGGCCCTCCTCTGGACTTGCTCCAACAGATCCATATCTTTCCTGTTCTTAGGGTTTCAGAACTGAAGGCAGTACTCCAGGTGGAGTCTCACCAGAGCAAAGTAGAACCTAAACAGTGTGGTAGTGTGCTCTGTAGATTTTCTTGAAGGGGTGCACAGTCTTCCAAAAGACAACATTACAATGTCTCTGTGCCTCCCAACTGAGAGAAGATGGGTTTGGGAAGGAAGAAAAATTGAGGATTTCATTAATTTTGATCTTTGTCCTTATTTGAATCTTGAAGCCTAACTTCACTATAAATTTCCAGTTCTGTCTGACATTTCAGGAAGTTCTGTCTGGAACCCTGAAAGCCAGCACCAGCGGTCTGGGTTTTATGTGACTGCTAATGCAGGGTGATCATAGCGTGAAGGCAATGATACAACTGTGCATCAGGAGAAAGAGTTGGGGGAAGAATAATTATTTACTATTTATCAATGTGCTGTCTGCTACTCTTATGTTTCTTATTTAAAGCAGCTAGCACTGCTGGCTTGTCTTTTAACTTAATATGTTCGACAGGCGCAGTGATTTATTGGATAATGAACAAAAACACCTGTAGCTTTATGCGAATCACTATGCTAATAGCCTCGTTTTGGAGATAGAATTTTCCATCGGTTTAGATCTGAATTTGATTCCCATGTAGCATCATTTGGTTGCTCTCCACTTCTTTTAATTTAGGATAATTTCAGACTAGTTAGCGCAATTCTAAACGTGATTTAGCAGGTGTAGAGTTCATGCTTCAGGAAGGTGGAAAAACATGGTGTTACTGCTGCCTACTTTATATTTTCCTCATTACTACAGAACTCACATTAGCAGAAGCTAACTGAAACTATATGTATTGCTTTGAAACTTTGAAGTCAAATCAACAGTGAAAATTACTTCCATTGGAATACACATTTGAAAAATATTGAAAGGATGATAAGTATTTACAGAGATAGTTCAAGATATATTGAAATATTGTGTAGGAGCTTCTTGAAACTTCAGTGTCATGCAAGAGGTGTATGTGTGAGAAAACAATTCTAGGTCAATGAACACCCTTAAAAATAAGACCTATAAAGTAGTCAGAAAACATAATCTAGAGTGATTTGAGGATGTTGGGAAGCATTAAGAAGACTAATTCTCATAGTGCCTGCAGTTTCTTATCTTATGTTTCATATTTCATTCACGCATCCTTTACGTCATCTTTCCTTCTTACGTTTAAATGTTAAGAGATAAGTTCATATGAAATTTTCCTTCAACTGTCTCTTAAAAATGGATACAAGTTTGGAAGCTGGATCTACCCAGAGAGGGTTCTTGATTCTTGTTTTCTTATATGGATTTGAACCTTTTGGATGCTCCAGAACTAAATAAATTTTTTTAAAAAAAGGCCCAGAGAACTTAGGGGACTATATATTTTAATTACCAGTTTCAACAGCACACAGTTTTAGAGACACAGAGCTTTATTTTTAGTATAATTTTTAAAAGAGATTAAAGAAAGTGAGGCACAGAAGGACTAATGAGTTGTGATTAAACCTAAGAAAGCAAAGAAATCCAAACTTAAAGCTCACTATTTGGTCTGTCACTGTCCTTAACTGACCATGTTGATCTTATCAGATGGAGTTTTCACTTCACTCTGTATTTCTTTGCTTTTGCATATTTCAATCCAGCTTCTCATGTCACTGTAACATAGGGATTTTTTTTTTTTGTGGTTTAATTGTATGAAAAAATTTGGTGCTGTATTCTTGGAGCTGTACAGATGGTTCTATGCCAAACATATTTGTTTACCGTGGTAATGTCTGAGTTGTAGTGTGCCAGCTAATAAAGGGATTATTTAAGGAACAAGGTGAATGACTAAAACAGATGTGCCAGTTGGGTGAACCATTAAAAGAATCTTACTTCTCAGCTTTATGTAAAGGTTATTTTTAATGCATTTCTGAGAAATCAAGAGTGGTTCAAAGGATGTTTTTGAGGCCGCTGAAAGCCACTTGTCTGTTTGCTTGGGGGTCCTTTACTGTGGGCTTAAAACACATTAGTCTTTTATCTATCTTATTGAAGAATTTGCAGAGACAGCAGGTAAAAGTCCTGAGTTTTGTCTTCTGATAAATTATAACAATCTCTTAATGCAATTTGTCTTGTTTATAAATGTCATGATTTTGTCTTTTAGTTGTAGGGAAACCTGCTTTAATATTTCTGTAATGTAAAAGTAAATGTCTGTAATGCAATACATGTATATATTTTTGTTCCATGGAAATCTTGGGTCAGTCTGCTGTAATAACACTAAAACCTTTCACATCTTTTCTCACAAAAGTATTAGGTACTCTGAGTTTACTAGAAAATTAAGCCTTTGGCTGCTAAGCATTTTAATTAGGATTGATGTACAAATGTTTTAGAGACAACCATGGATTAAATGCTGTTTGCCCAGGCATTTAGTCTGTTGTACATCACATTGTCCAAGTGACTTCCAGAAACTCCAGTTATTCAGTTCTTGATAGGTTTGACAGAAATGTCTTCTTTTAGAAATTGACTTTTGTGAATTAGACATTTGTAATCTTGTTTCTTAGATGTTGAAAAATTCATTTGGGAAGAATCCTGGAAACAGGATCCCAAAGAGAAGACTAAAAAAAAAAGGCAAAAGCATTTGAATAATATGTTTTAAACTTAGCCTTAGCTTGCTGGGTGTACAAAATATTTCCACTGAATTTCCTTTAATTTCTGTGCTGAAGTGTATGATTTGTTTTCAGTTAAGCAAATGAGGGGTTACTTAAGGCACACACTGTACTAAACTTGACAACATACTGTATGCCATTTTGAATAACAGTACATTTTAGGTACTTGGTCCTGCAGCTCTGCTCAGAAAGATGAAAGTGTAGTGTGTCTGTTTGTTGCCTCTTTCAATATATTTGTCTTACCAACTTTAAAGTCATGGACATTTTTTTTCATGTTCATTGCAACAGGCAGAAGAAAATTTATGTTCTCTCATGTTTTACTTTTAAGACTGAATAATGAAAATAATATCTTGAACTCTCGTCTTTGTGGTGGTACTGCTTTAGAAATAGCTGGTTACATAATGTGAAGCCTCTCTGGTATTAATAAATGCAGAATTTGTTCCTTCATTAAGAATAATTGAAATAATGCCATTCTCTTTTTTTAGGTTAGTTGTGTTTTGGTTTAATGCTAGTATTGAAAAACTTCCAAAGAGAGTACAGAAGTCAACTTAGCATTTTCAGTGTATTCCCATCCACACATTTATCAAAGGCTGTCTATTTGTGGATGATGATTGTAATCTGATCTAAGATAAGTAAAAATGAAGAATTTATCTCCTGATTAAGCATAGCGTATAAGGATTTCAGGTGGCTTTGTTTGAAGTGAAGGCTTGATCTCCTAGCAGTATGTTTTGTAATATATTTTAGAGCCATTGCAAGGCAATTAGATCACCTTCCTTGGGATTTCAGGGCTCTAATAACAATTTTTATTTAAAAAAAAGGAAAGACTGTTTTGAATTGTAGGTTTCTTGATTACATGAGTTTTGGGCAGCATGTTGAAGTGCTTAAAAATACTAATCTGACAACAAAATATTATGGTGGGGAATATCATGTCTCTTGTTTGTGGTTGTGCACCAGTCCAGTGAACACATAGCATTTCTTTCAGTAATTTTTATAAGGTACCTGTCCTATTAAAATGAGGATGGCTGTATTTATTTAACAAAAAGAAAAATTGGCAGAATACCTAGAGGTTCATAATACCCATCCCTTGTCAATTTTGTCAAGAGTTAGACAGTTTAATTCCATAAAGTTAGTTCCTGCAAGGCTGTCTTTTTTAGCTGTTACTTCAGTTTGTCGTATTCCAGTGTGGATTTCAACCCTAGCTTTCTTTAGGATTAAGAAGCTCTCGGCAGGCCTAAGGTTTAAAATTTTTGGCTGACCTGTTCAACCTTAACATTGAACTGCTTTTTACGTAGCTTCTAAATGTTGGCTTCATTCTTGAGGGACCATGATTTGAATGCAATAAAAGGCAATGTGACTGGATGTAAATTGCATTAGCTCTAAAAGAGGTTTATTCTCTTCTTTGCTGGAAAGATACTGAATTGTTTTTATTTATCATGTATGCTGAAGGCTTTTGATCTTGTGCTTGGTTAATCATTTGTTTCCTTCCCTTCCACCACTCCAGGCCATATACACCTATAAAGGGAGCCTTTTCCACTGTGTGGTTTGACAGGTATAAGATTTCTAATGACTGTCCTGAACACATTGAAAGTATTGATTCCATGTGCCAGGGGCTTACAGACTTGATCAACGATGAGATTAAGAATGGCATTGCAAAGAACAGAATACTAATAGGTAAGAGAGATTTATTTATTATGTGTAACTTTAATGTTTTGGGTTTTTTAATTGTTAAGATATCATCTACTTTGATTCACTTTAAAAAGTGTATTTTTTTTTTTTAAATTTTCTTTTAGCCCTTTTCAAGGATGGAAAAGTATGCTTTCCCAAAATGAATTGCATTTTGTCAAGTGGATATGTAGCACCTAAATAATCATGAACTTTTCCTTACTGCTTTAATCATTTTGGGTTAAATTAATTAATGGAGGAAAAATGTGCATGCTACATGTCACTAAAGGTTAACACTTGACAACAAGTGAAGTATTAGCTGTCATAGTTCATATGTATCTTTGTTTGTCTTAATTTCCACAATTTTCCAGTAACTTTCCCAGTACTGGGAAATAGGTAGTGGGATGTTGAGTCATAGGAGCTGAGGGTGATGAAGTAGCCTGTGTCAGAGAGGGAATGAGAATTCACAAGTCCTTGGCTCCCTGTCCCATCTCTAGACCACAAACTATTTCAGGTTGGGGAAAAAACTCTTAATGTGGGAACTTATAAATTTATGGCCAACTGAGTCATGCCATGAAAATCATGCGTGGTGGAACCACTACCATTCAGCCTACTTGTTTTCTTGGTGCAGCCCCATGTTGCTCTTTGAAGGCCTGTGCTTACTTTCCCTTTCTGGCTCGTTGCCCTGGCTGCAGAATGCATTGTTTTGGATGGCTGTCAGCACAGTCTCTTTGATCTGTCTTTCCTGTGTTATACCTGATGACTTGGAAGCAGCGGAAGAAGTGCAGGTGCTTTGCTGTACAATGAGCTGGCAGATTTTCTGTGTACAGATCCAATGTGCTACTGGTCTTTTCTCTTTTCTCTGTAGCCTTCAAAATTAGAAATATAGAAAAATTAGACTATATGAAAGTTGTTTTCCAAGTCATAAGCAGAGTAGGGAAGTTGGTATGCACTGATTGTTTCAGTACATAGATTCTTTGGAAGTCCCCATCTCTGTGTGTTTGCATTACTCATAGATAAATCAGAAATAATTATACTTGTTTTGTCAAACTCTTGGGAGCTTTGTTTCCTCACCTGACAGAGACTACATGCAGACATCCTCACAGCTGAGTCCAATATTTGTGCAAGAAGCAAAATAAGGCAGTCTCGAATTAGCTTTGTCCAAAGTACAGAAGGGGTGGATGCGTAAGAAACTTGCTAGTGGAAAACTAGTTGTGTCACTTATGGCTGCACAAGATTAGGTGTTCTTCCACAAGAACTTTGTGCCTTTTCCGCACTGGTATTGATAATTAACCAGTGTGTTGCAGTGGACAATGAAGCTTAGAGGTCCTTTAAGGTCTCTATGCATAAAGGTGACATTAATCATCTTAATTTGTACAAATAATTGTCCATCTTCTGGCATTGTTTCTTACAGGAAATTAAGAGTTATGTAAAGGCACTGTGCAGCTTTATAATATTCAACCTGGAGAAGGGAAGGCTCCAGTGAGACCTTATAGCTCTTTCCAGAACCTAAAGGGCCTAAAAGAAAGCTGGAGAGGGACTTTTTACAAGGGCATGTAATGACAGGACAAGGGGCAATAGCTTTAAACAGAAAGAGGGTAGATTTAGATTAGAAATTAGAAAGAAATTCTTTACTGTGGGGGGAGGTGGGACACTGGAACAGGTTGCCCAGAAAAGTTGTGGATGCTCCATCCCTGGAAGTGTTAAAGGCCAGGTTGGATGGGACCCTGAGAAACCTGCTCTAGTGGAAGGTGACCCTGCCCATGGCAGGAGGTTTGGAAACAGATGATCTCTAAGGTCCCTTCCCAGGCCATTCTGTGATTCTATAATCTTTTGATCAAAAGAGAATGTGAGTCCAAGTCAGTATGTCTGCACGAAACTGTAATGTACACTAGAAAAACAGAATTGGATGGCCTGAAATTTTTTTGAGTTTTGGAGATTGGTCTACATGAGTTAATAGAAAATATGGTCACTTGCTGAGAATGTCAGATAACTAAGTCCTGTTAGATCTTTTTAGATTTCTCCTAAAAAATGTCAGGAATATCCATCTGATACAAGAAGATGAGGCTTAAGGAAACAGGTGGGAAACAGACAGTGATTTTTGCCTGCTGGTACCATGGAGTTGGAGAAGGCAGCCTTTGTGAGGTGAAGGGAAAATAAGGTATTTACAGAAGAAACCATGATGAGATTTTGGTATGAATTCGCAGTGCATTCAGTGCTGTTGAGTCGTGTTGGAGATATGGAAAATAGAGACAAAATAGTTGAGAGAAGAGACTGGAGAACTTTGGAATCTGTGAAGAGCAGTGGGGGCCTTTTCTGGTAGGTCACAGAAGCCAAAGAGCAGAGCAGTTGTATGAAGGCAGTTACAGGGAATGAAAGGGTTAAGGAGAACTGAGTTGAGTGACCTGTTTTGTAATAAGTGGGAGTTTTAATGAGTGGAAAGAAAACGAGTATGAGGAGAGTAACAAGACTGAAGGTTATGGTTTTATATGGAATAGCAGACTAGAAATTACAGGCTGAGGATGAGTGTCAGATATTGTTAGATGAGGGTGAGCGAGGTGTTAGGCAAGCAGGAAGGTGGGTAGCTGCTGACAGCTCAGAGGTGTGGGATAAGAAGGCAAGATCTGAGGGAGCACTGTGCAAAGGTGAGCAAGTGGGAAGAGAGGGGAAGCAGGAGTGGGCTCTCAAACAGTGGAAAATGAGAAGCCCAGCACCTGGTGTTCTGGGGGATGATTCTCCTTGAGCCATTCAGACTTTCCACAAGGCTCAGGATTGTGGGACAGTAAGATCATTTGCTCTGAAAGAAATTATAGCCTGCGTTGTTTGTTTTGATAGCACAGTTAGCTCTGAAATCCTCATGTGGCTGCTTGTGGGGCAGAATTCTAAAGCTGAGGATGGAGTCCAGGTTGTGCAGTGCCACTCCTCTCTGTCTTTATCAAGAAAAATGTTGGTGCAGCCTTGTTTTTAACAGCTGCTGGATGAATCTACTTCTAAAGAATTAAATTACTTAGTTTACTGGATGTAAATGAAGTCTTACTATTAAAACATCCATATCAATTTTCTGTGACAACCAGCACACAGTAGTACAAGGCTCATATGCCCATTCCTGTTTCCTGACTATTTCATGAGTTGCTTTCCTATTAATGCAAGTCTTTTAAAGGAAGCAGACATCTGATTAAGGTTTGTTTCCCCTGACCTTGGAGGAGGAAGGGAGACTAACAGCAATATGGAATTATTCAAAAAATAATTATATCATCCCCAGAATTTGATAATGGTAGTCACCTTTTAGCCAAACATTCTTGTTGAGTTACTCTTATTGGTCTTCCTGGCTAAAGCACTTCTTGCAAATAATCCTGTAAGTAGGGTTATATTGACTTTGGAGATAAAAGAGCATTATAAATTTAGTCAAATACTGACACTTGGAGCTTTGATAGTATCCCTTCTTAAAAACTGGATGTATTTCTTTTTTTATAAATGCCTGAATTCATTGCTAAATTAGCCAAACAAGCAAATAACCACAGTTTGAAATGTGAAACAATAATTCCCTTTTCTATTTAAGACTGAGTTATTTTTCAGGTGGTGGTGGTGGTGGTTTTGCTTTGTTTTGTTTTCTTGTGTTTGGTTGTTTTGTTGTCGGGTTTTTTTAACTGCTTCCATAGTGATAGTGCGAAGTAAATCCACTTAGATGGTAAATGTCAAAGATTTCAACAATCTTATTCAAGAGTATGTTATAAGCTCTTAAAAGAAATGGCCACCTAATTTCTTGAGCATTTAGATAGGGCTCACTTTAGTCAACTACTGTTCAGTGAAAAACAGTCTTTTTGTTCTTTTTTTTTCTTCCTAATTTAGCACCACTTTCCTACTTTTACAGGTCACTTTTTGTGTAGCTCAGAAGTGCTGATCCAAGCGTGTTGGTCTCTGCCACCTGTAGTCACTCGTGTAAGCAGCCAGTTCAAATAAACTCTCCATAACAGTCCTGTAGGTTTGAGTGTATGCCAAAAAACACATGCATGATTCCTGACCCCTTGTACTGTAACAATAACACAAGACACACAACCACTTTTTGTTTATTGCTAGACTTCTTACATAGCTACCGAACCATGGTGGAAGTAACATGAAAGCTCTGTGCTTCTTGTAAATATTAGCATTTCCATCTCTCTCAGTGTGTGTAAGAATGGGAGAGGGAAGAAATATCTTGGCTTTGACATCGCAGACAAAGAGGATTCTGTAAATATGTTAGGATAAAAAATCAAGAATAAATCGTTAAAGTGTTGGGCAAACTACTTCACCTTCAATCTTGACATTTTAATGTCTTTGGCTTCTAAGCCTTTTGCTGTCGCTCACCCTACCTTGTATCTTCTGTCTTCATTAGGAAAACGTTGTCTTTCATTTGGAGGTACTTACTGCCTTGTTCTCACCGAGTAAAGTCACAGGTTTATATTGCCTTTGTCACTGCAATTCAAATGAGATTTCCCTTTCCTACCTCCCATTACATGGCTTTGTGGTTTATCTAAATTATGCCTGAGATGCTGGGCTCAAAGCAGTACTGTTAGTCCATCTGCACCATATTACCTGCAACATTTCATTAATTTTCAGTGAAACAGTGTAAATTTGCATTGCATTTATACTTCAGGTAAAATGTTTGCTCCTCTTGGGTTCTTTTGTACCTCAGCTGACCATTTATTTTTCTTTTGGAGCTCTGCTACTCTAGCTTGCTCATCAGGAAGTAAAAAGAGACATTAACATACGGATGTTTCTGTTTCCTTCATAAATCGTTCAGTAGGAGGTACAAATGCTAATTTTAATCAGAGAGTTGGATCCACCACTGGTCACTTTGTTTCCCAGCATTTGATGGTGTCCATATTAATGTATCTAAAAATGAGGGACTCTGAAAGGTGGCACATACTCAGTTTTGTTCTGTGTTGTGAATGACAGGCTTAGCAAATATTAGTGAAGATTAGGAGTAAATAAGGCTTACAGTAGTAAACCAATAAATAATTCAATCTTGATATTGTCATCACATATCAGATAATGACTTTGGTGAGAAAATAATTTTAAAGTGAATCAAATTCTGATATGTTCAGCCTTAATAGAAACTCTGTTGAAAACATGTACTTCCTCATCTTTAATAAATGCCTGAATTCTGTGCAAAATTAAATGGATGAATGGGCTTTTATAATGCTCGGGAGTCATGTGTAGACATGCCACAGGGTACAGATTAACCTGTATTTTCTTCACCGTCATGCCTACAGAATCATAGAAGAGTGAGGCTTAACAACATTCACTAATCCATGATTATGTGTCAGTGCAGGTTCAGCTCTATTTAGGCAAATCCTTACCATTGCTTTTCTGACTTCTGAAAGATCTCCGCTAACAGAAGGTTCACAGCTCTCCAAGACAATCTGTTTCTGTGCTTCATATTCTTTGCTTTAGAAAGCTATTTTCTAGTTTCCTTTCTGTGATTCAATTGAAAATCATAGATACTGTGAGCATAAAGAATAGGTTATTGTCTTCCTTTTTCCCATATTGCACGGTTATGCTGAATGTAAAGATGACAGGTAAGTGTTGCAGCAGGGCTGTGCTGTCATCCTCTCCAGAAACAGCCAAGGAAACACACTACATAAATGAAGCAAGGCATAGATCAGGTAGTGTCAGACCTTAATAAAAATTGATTTGAGACTTTTCATGGATTTTATTTTCCTTCCAGTGCTAAAAGTTATGATTCCTTAGGTACACATGTTGGGTTTCCCTCTATTACCCATAACAGTTGAAAATAAAATTGTAACTGGTTCTGGTTTTTCTGTGAGTTGATACGTTAGAAACTATTGTACACTTGTTTTTACAAGAAAGTGGTAAAACTTGTACCACTTAAATATGCATTTCAGAATGTGTTTTGGCTGGTGAAAAAGTTGGGGAGCAAATTGTTTCATGTTCCTAACAAGGGCAAGTGACTGAGCCAGTCAAGGGAAGTTGCCTTTGTTCTTGTAAAGACTTTCAGTTACTGAGTAACAAACAGAATAAAAAGGCTATCAAAGGTGGAAACCATCCATTGCAGTTCTGCTACTGTGAAAGGTTAGTGTTTGGTGAAGTTTCATTAATAGATTAAAAGGAGAAAATCACTGCTGTGAGTAAATTCACTTGAGGCAAAGTACATGCTTGAGCACTTAATACAGGAGCAGTGTTCAGGGAGTTCTGTGGAGAAGAGAATTTGCTGTTCCACTGGCATTTTTACTCTTTGCTGATATTCATTTATGAACACTGTTAAATGTATATAATACTTCCATTCATTGATGAAAAGGGAGGGTCAAAACAGAAAGTCAGGTTTTTTGCAGATGATGTGTAGAACAAGGTTTTGCTGTTACCATTAATAGAAGGTAAATCACAGAAAGTCCCCAGGGGGAGCAGAAAGTAAACTGAAATGTAGCTTTAGGGAGAAATTCCCGATAACAAACTGATTAAAGTAACTCTAAGTTGAAATACTAAAAAAGGAGAAATTGAGAATGAAAAATGCTGTGAGAATGGAAAGAAAATGAGGCAAGAGTATGTAATGTATTGTGATAGTAACAGAACAGGCCGAGACAATTTCTAACTGTGCTGGTGTATCCTTATACAACAGAAGAGTGTTTGTCTTGTGCTGTGCTGGCACAGAGACATTGTATGCCACTTTGTTACCAAAGCTGTACTGACAATTTTGAAGAAATACAGGGAAGATGAAGAACAACTACTAGAGAGAAACTAGTGAAGAAATACTACTTAAAATAAACAAGCCATACCACACCCCTGCACCCCAGTCCTAATTCTTATCTCATGGAGGACTGGGGTTTAGCTTCTCCTCCTCCTTTTTTGTTTCCGTGCTGTAATGGAGCAGTTTCTAACTTTGCTACTCAAGTTCATGTGAGAAGAGCTCATGGTCTTTCTCTGCAAAGAGCAAAAGATCTGTATTCAACACAGATGGCAAAATTTGTGCGCTAGAGGTGATTAATAACTAATTTTTTTCCCATGGCTGTGATTTCTAGTGTGGAAAAAAACTTGGAGCACATTTAAAAATTTTAACTGGAAGGAGCAAAAGACTGATGTTGTTGTTTCCTAGTTCCATAATCATTAAAACAAATTGACTAATGCATTTTACAGTCAGACCTGTGTGATTCATGAAGCAATCAGCAATGTCAAACCTGTGCATGTTAGAGAGGTGCATGTTAGAGGAATGGAAACCTAAAGAACTTTCTGAACTCAGGAATAGATTATTACAGGCTCCAAAGTGGAACACGGGGGAGAAGGCAGAGTTTTGAGCTTTCTTTTATGTGTACAGGACAGGAGAGACAAAATAAAGAAACCTTTGTGCTAGGTACTTGTTAGTCATTTTCTGAGATACAAAACCAAACATTGTAAGGCCAAGTACAAAGAAATTAATAAAGCTCATATTTGACAGTAGGTAAATATTTGGTTTCCTGAACCCTATATAATGTTCAAGTATCATCATGGACCAGATTATCATTTCAGACAAATACAAATGAGGAGCAAAGTAATACAAATCAAGATCTTTAGCATAAGTGAGCTGAAGGTTTGTTTAAAAGCCTCCTAAGGCCATTTACAGTCTCTGGAAAGAATGTTTTATCACTGAAAATGCAACTGTGATGAGGGTTTCTGTTCTATTCAAACAGGAATCAATTACATATCAGAAATTCAGTCTTCATTCACTCTGTGTTCCATCACAGTATGGCGGTAACATAGTTGCAGATAATATTCCAACAAAGAATTTTTGCAAAGAAATTTTGGTTCAGTAAAGTATTGCAGCAAAGTTTCCTTTTGATTGAAATTCTCTAATTTTGGAAGCGTGACGATTGTGTGATTTCAGCAGATCTTTCTCAACTAGAAAAGCAAGTTTCAAGCAGCTTTCTTCTTATTGCAAAGTGATGTTACCTAAAAATCAGCACTACGCTGAAGCACATTTGAGGTCATAAATGCGCACTTGAGTCAATTTTCTTTGCAACAGAGTTTTATTTAATTGTGTCTGTTTTGTATGTGCTCACCTTTTAGCCTGCACATAAACCTTTGTAAGGCAGGAAAGTCAACACAAATGCTTTCCTGAACTGGTATGCTGAGCATTGTAGAGCTAACACTGTTCAGCTGTTTTGAAGCATTAATCACAGTTCTCATTAAAACAGGTATAAGGAGAAAATTGAAAGTGAACATACTTTTTTTATTTAAAACCTATTGGCAAACTATGAACTTCTGTTCACAGCCTCTGTATATCTTGGAAGTAGATTGGTCTCAAGTGAAGAGCTTGTGACGTTCTGCCCATCTAAGGATGAAATGTTGCCGTGTTGTTTTGATTTTGTCTAACACTCATGACACGCTAAGTAGGGTTTATGGATTCTTTATGCTGAGATAATTTGTTTACATGTACTTTTCTTTTTGCTTTCTATTTTGCTTACATTCTGTCACTTCACACATTTGTTTTGTGTAATATCTGTACCTGCTTCTTATTTTTCTTTAATCCAAATTTTGAATTCTTGTAGAAGTTCTTGACAGACCATGTGTTTTATGTGTTATGTCAAACATATACTGAAATGCGTCTTGTAATTGAAAAAAATTGTCTGCAGCTACAAATGCTTATTCAAATTGTTGGTTTTGAAGCATGAAATGTATGGCATTTACCTGGAGATTGTTGTGATATCAGGTGATAAACTTCAGGTTTTCCCATGCAAACCAAATTCAAAGAACTAGTTCTTTGTATTGCATTTTGTCATAGTAGTACGATCTACATAAAAGAACCATTACCTAATATACTTCTAAACAGAAGGTGACTGCATTGTCAAAGACTGCTGGTGAGTAATTGCAGACAGTGTGCCAGACTGTGACTAACTGGGTACAAAATTTTAAGATTAAATCATTTACAAACTAGTAATGAGTTTTCAATGCAGCTTTTCTTTCTGTAATCTAAAATACTTAAAATGGACTTAATTTTAAATGTTAACAAAGTATTATCTATATTTATTTGTTAGCAAATGCAAAATGATCTCTTAGAATATAAATGCTCCTTTTTGGGTTTGGGGATGACAGCATTGTTCAGTGATCAAAAGGAAATTAAGTAAATGGTCAGATTCCACATAAGAAAATAAAGGAAACGTCACTCTAGCCATTATCTGGATACAGTCAATATAATAGCCTGTGTATTGTGTCCTTTTGAAGTAATGTGGTAGTTTAGATTTTTTTGCTAATGAATAAGTATTTGGCATGTGAAAATCATCCCTGAGGAAGTATCTCATGTAAGGAATTAGTGCACTTGAAGACACATAGGGATCACAGAAGGCCATTAATTCAGAGATCCTGTTAGAGCTCAGGTGGAGTACATTGCATTTTTTCCCTATTTATTATATATCCCAAGGTGTGACAACAAAAATATCCTGTGCTAGTCTATTGTGAATGTTCATTGGTTATGTACACTAGTGATAGAGAGCTTTCATGTATGAATGCTGCTAGCCTAGAGGAAAAATAAGTTGAATAAAGTAAGCAGTGAGAATTACCTGTTCATAGAGTTTTACTTTGTTAATGTTAAAGTATATATGGCCACGGTGTTCAACTACCTGGTAGGGAGTATGCACAAATGGCTTCTAAAATAATGGCATTTTGTCTGGGTTTTGGGTTCAGCCATACTTTAGCTATCCAATTGCATTGACGTAAGCCTCAGGCTATGCCAGGGAATGTTCAGGTTGGACATCAGGAGGAATTTCTTCATAGGAAGGGTTGTTAAACATTGGAATGGACTGCCCAGGGAGGTGGTGGAATCACCATCTCTGGAGGTGTTCATGAAATGAGTGGATGTGACACATGGTGCTGTGGTCTATTTGACAACACAATGATCAGTCAAAGGTTGGACTAGATGATCTTAGATGTTTTTCCAACTTTAAAGATTCTGTGATTCTAAAATCATTGTAACCTTTATGTTACTCAAGATGTTTTTTGATTGCATTATGAATAAAATAAACAAGTCTGAAGATAAAAATAAACTGAATGCTGCGTTACAAAGACTTACAGAAAAATCCAGTCTTTCTTTCTTTTGTTGCATCCTAGGAGGCTTTTCGATGGGAGGTGGAATGGCAATGCATGTAGCATATAGGTTTCATCAGGATCTGGCAGGAGTCTTTGCACTGTCTAGTTTTCTCAATAAAGACTCTGCTGTTTACCAGGTGAGTGTGTGGTAGACATTATAGAAAAACTGCTTAGCTAAATGGAAAACATGGTAATTAAAATTGAATATAGCATGTTTATTCATCTGAGGCAATTGATTAATATTCTAAACTTATGCCATTTCCTGGAAATAGATAGGCAGACTATTAGGGAAGTGAGGCTTTAAAGTTGTCCTTAAATGATGTTGTGTTGCTTTTATTACATAGACAGTACAATTAGTAGAAGTGTAGAAGGAGATTAACAAATGAATTTCTTTGCTAGCTTTCCTTAGTTGTTAAAGAGTCTGTGTAAGCGTAACTATTCTTTGAAAATTTGCGATGAATTATAATACTCATGGGCTCCATCTGCTGTCCTGAATTTTTTTCTGTTTTTCTTATTTGGAGAGGGGTATAGACCTTAAAGTAAACCCTATCATTTGTCAAGAGTTTAGCATATTGGAATTTAAAGGCATTTTTTCCATTATTTCCTTGTTTGCTTTTGTAGAAATAATACAATATGACCACTAAAATGCAGATTAATAAATGCAATGCTATCTAAGTTGTCACAATGTAATTGTAACTATTCTTTTAGGGTTTTTTAGCAGTATGTCTGACAGTATCTCCTCTCCATCTAGGCTTTGAAAAGAAATGAAAATGTTCTTCCAGAGTTATTTCAGTGTCATGGAACTGCCGATGAACTCGTTCTCTACTCATGGGGTGAAGAGACCAACAAGATGCTAAAGTCACTGGGAGTATCAGCATCACTTCATACTTTTCCAAATCTTAATCATGAGTTAAACAGAACTGAAATAGAAAAACTAAAATCCTGGATTGAAAAGAAATTGCCTGTTGAAGCAGCAAAGGCAAATGAATAAAAGAAGTTCCAGCCTCATGTACTTCTTGATTTTTGTGGGTTTAAGTTCATGTGTGGCAGGTATATGGGTGCCCCATATCCATTATGTAAGCACAGCTTCAGGTAGACACTTTTATCATCCATAAAGTTCACTTAAGTGGTAAAATGATGGTGCTGACTATTAAAACTCATTTTATTATATGGGTTTCTTTTTCTCTTCTCTTGCCTAGTTTTTAAATACATATCCACATCAGTCTACAGAAAATAATGACCAGTAATATTAAAACAGTTCCAAAATAATGAAAACAGTATTCAGGAAGCATTGCTCTGAATCTCCCAGATACATTTTTTGTTTTTGGGGGAGGGAAGGGTGGAAGGGGCTCCAGGGGTTGTTCTAAGATGGAAAAACACGCAGTGGTATGGTTGTTTATAATGGCATTACAACAGAAAAGGGCCAGTTATTAAAATAATGCATATGTTCAAGTTAGTTCAGGGAGAGGAACTGTGTTGGCTTCAGCTGGTTTCTCAGCATAAGGCAATGAACCTGCCTCAAAGTAGACTTGTATGTCACCTAAAAAAAAATTAAGTTTATGTTATATTTTAAAAAAGTCCTAAGTAGCTGTGTCTAGCTATACCACAGGCCCTTGTTATTACCCTTTCTCATTGTTTTGTTTCTCAGAGATCTAGCTTTGTTTGAGTTTCTTGAGCCCTGTGTGGTTTATAGGGTAGGTTCAAAAAAAAGAAGTGCCATCATGATTGTTAAGATCTATCCTGTTTTTGAAGAAATCATTCTTTGGGCACTGTTCCTGTAGAAACGTATTTTTGCCAAGAGTTTTCTTTTGGCCTGCAAGATCACATTTTGAATTAAAAGATGAGGATACTTGGCTCCTTCGTGAATATTTAAAAGTTGTAAATAATGATTGTGATATAAAGAAAATTTGTATCCCATTATTTTAATGGTGGATGATTCATCTCTGTGTCAGTTTGATAAATTAACTCAGAGTATAAATATCTATTCTTATGTAATTGTAATGCTTTTTTTATTTTTCCCCCTCTGCCCCATTTTCTACTCCCCAAATTCAGTAATTTTTTTAGCATTACAAGGTATTCAGCCTTTTGCCAAAGCCAATAGATCCAAGTCTCTTGCTTAATCTTTTCCTTTTCCCTTTTCTGAGGAATGGATCTGGGACACTGTTGTTTGCTCTGTCACAGCAGATTGCTGCCAGTACTGACTACGACTCCAGAAGTATCAGCCAGCTCCAGGGGACTGAGAGTTTTATTCGAATCCTCATGTACCAAGACCTAAGCCAGCTTTTACCTATCCTGAATAAGCAAAGGGAAAAAAAATGTCACTGTTCAAGTACAAGGCATGTAATTGGCAGTAGCAAGTAACAACTTCCTGCTGCTAAAAATATTTTGCTTTATTTCATTTTCCTAGCATTAGCAAGTCAGCAGTCTGTTCTGAAAAACAGCATTTTAAATGGCACATGAAAACTCAGCTATTTGAAACAGTAAGCGAACAGCAGTTTTTCCTGGTGCCCCAGGCTTCCTAATTACTCCAAATTAAATTGAAACAGGTGTGTCCAGAGGCAGCTGAGCTAACATTGCCTTGGCCCAACTCTAATTACAATCCTTGACAAGTGAAGTAGTAGCATTTTAGCAATAATACATCATTTTGAGTTTTGTCCCATTTTCTGCTCTTCCTGCAGTTCCTATCAAGAGGCTATTTGAACCACTAATGCAAGGTGGTAATTCATTTTGGTGACAAGGGCATTCAGATGGGAAAGTGGCAGGCTTCTGGTAAGGTGGCTTTTAAAAAGTTCAGAGAACAGTGTAAAACGGTTGAAAAAAGATCGTGGAGGGAATAGAAATTATTACCGAGCCAAACCCAGTTCCTTTGATTGTTTTTGTGGTGTCAATAATTGCAAATATAGTGGATGCAGAGTTTGGCTTAGTTCCCTTGATATAGGCTGAGAAGCAGTTACAAATGTCTCCATTTCATGACATCCTTAGAAAATAATAAGTCCCCAGTTGGCTTTCTTTCGTCTTCCTTGGCCTGTGAGTGAAATGCCAACTAATCAGGAGCTGCATTGTGGCATAAGACTGTAAATCCGTTGGGTATATGTTGTAATGGAGTCCTAGATCTCAGAGTTTTTGAGGTCACTTTCGGGATGTTGGAAAACTCAATAGTTTTCCTTCAGTCTGCAGGAAGCTACAGTGAGGACACTGTGACTCGCCCATCCCATTTGCTGAGGATGGTGTGGCTCTGTGGTGCCTAGCTCATATTAGACAAACAGATTGAAGTTTAGGCCACAAAAATTTGGACTGCTGGTTGGTATTGAGAAGCAGCCAGAGGCAATATTAGTCCTTGAAGAGAGTGGGCCTGCTGTTAGATCTCTAGTCAAATGAAAACTTTAATAGTCAAAATTATCCCAGCTGCTTGACAGCATATTTCAGAAATAATTCAGATAGAGGGGTTTTTTGAACTGGCCCTTTTTTAACACACTTAAAAAAATTCATTTCTAATTTGATACTGGAAACAGGACAGGGGTTTATTTGCTGAAAGGACATCTCAGCAATGCTTATGGCACTACAGCTCCAGAACTTGCCAGCTGATTTCTGGGTGGAGTTTGAAGTGCTTCATAGAATCTTTAAGGATCAAAAAGAGTTCCCTTTTGACTAAGTGGTTGCATGTTGTTGGGACAGAGTTCCTGTAGCAGGTGCCAGGGCATAC
Organism: Platyrinchus mystaceus; assembly: GCA_035041135.1. Lineage (NCBI taxonomy): Eukaryota > Metazoa > Chordata > Aves > Passeriformes > Tyrannidae > Platyrinchus > Platyrinchus mystaceus. The sequence continues at coordinate 18,905,640 of JAWWLV010000121.1, read as the reverse complement.
AGAGCCCTGAACTGATATGTCTTATCAGCTGAATCTAGATTCAGATGAAGGGAATGAAAAAGAACACAACTGTTTTCATTCATCCCTAATGTTTCACTCCTGATCATACAAAAATTTTACAGAGAAAGATACCATCTACTCTTAGGAGGAGCAAACTTTAAACACTCTCCTTTTTTTGTTTTTCCCTCTTGTACATGAGCTTTCTTCTGTTTCTGTTCATGTTTAAATATACAGTCCTGAACAGCATTTTGAGGAATAAATTGTAAAATTTAAGTGCCAAGAATGGATCTGTGTCACTTGAGTTACTGAAGATATGAGTACATAACTTAGAAGGGTGGTGGCTCTGTGCTGCTCCAGCAGAGGTAGGAGCAATTAGTTGGAGCACTGGTTTATGTTCCTACTGTAACTCTTTTGAGATCTTTTTTCTTTCCTTTCAAACTTAGATAAGAGTTTGGCTTTTAAGTACAAACTTTTAATACTGTTTAAAAATATAACTGGAATAACTGACTGAGTAAACCCATACAGGTTGATATTGTTATCTTTGGGCTTGATACTATTTTGGTGAAACACATAATTCAGTAAACAAAAGAAAACTAGTTTATATTAAACTTTAACTCTCTTGGGCTCAATTACTGTGTTCCATACTGCTTCAGAAACAAAGCACTAATGTTTGGACTCTTTTTTTCTTTCTACTTTTCTGATGCTACACATTTGTATTTCAGATGTTTGAAATTTGGGACTAGATCATTACTGTGAACTTAGGTGCCTTCTGAGTAATTAATGTGTTCTTACAGATGTATAGAGCCAGAGAACAAATGTGAATAAGGCAGAAATTGGCTGATCAATGTGGGAAGCCAGAAGTCATTGGTAATGTAATTTTGACATTAAAGTAAGAAGTTCTGTACTTAATCTCTTCTCATGTTAGATCTTTCACTGCCTTTTTAGTAAATCATCTTTAAAGCCATTTAACAAGTCTCTACAGATGAAGTGAGCCAAGTGGGTGAATGTAACTTGTATTTATAAAGATGAGATCCAGATGGCAAAACACGGAAATGGGAACCTAGTGGACGATGTCAGAATGAAACTTGTTAAGATGGAGGGAAGCGGATATGAATTTACTTTTCAGTTGACACATGTTCTAGGACAGCTGAGAAGATTGTTTGGGAGATCTTAGAAGAAAAACCTGTCCTGTGAGTTTTCCAGCTTGAGTCACCCTTCATTTGTGACGCAGCTGGTTAAAGGTGCTCTAGAGGAAGGAAATAACACAATTACTGATTTATGCGGTTTCCTACTGTTGTTTATTTTCTAAATCCTCTTCCATTGTGGGAACCTGATATCAGTAGTCAGAAGAAAGAGAAGCTGGCAGTTATATTTTCAATACCAAGTTGTCTGTTCAAATGTTCCTCTATACACTGCAATGGGACTTAACAGCATCCTGTTCATGTTCATATCGACTGAGCAGTAGCACCCAGCATATGGGAGACAAGTGTTTTTCCTGTACAGAGCTGTGAGTGAAAATATTTGTCTTTACAAATGAGAGCCAGAAGGAAAAGGCAGTGGTTTCCCCACTCCCATTCTGTATTTCAGTGTCTAGTATTAGCTAAAGATGTGAAACCTCAGAGGAATTAATTCCTCTGCCCATCTGAGCATGTTCACTTGTGTGCCAGGACTTAAATGCTATATGGTCAATTTATCTAATATCTTTTTTATTATAGACCTATATCATTATTCAGTAAAACAGAGGATTCCAGATTTTGCTTTGCTTAGTTCAGTGCCTGCAAAATAATTATGCTTGTTCTCCCTCTCTCTTAAGGAGGGTTTAACTGTTGAAGTAGAGAATACAGTATCCTGCATCAGTCTGCTAATCACTGGTTTCCATAATTTTCTGGGAGAGTGGAATACTTACCTGCACCCTCTCAGGCAGAGGTGGGAAGTGAGCTTGTTCCCTGTGCTTTGGGTGAGCATTGTGTTTACTGAACAGATAGATTAAGAAAAAATAAATTTGGAAGAGCCAATGGTTTGGATCTAGTAAGACCCTTTGTTCCCCAGGGCACAGTGTTAAGCCTGACTACCTTAGCTAACCTGCTGTCATCGAGGTAGGTTTTGTGAGTTTGAAGTACAGAAATTCCATCCTTCTTTTAAGTATGGAAGGGCTGTAGACACTGCTTTAGTGAGGAGGCATCTGAAATCTTTTGTGGGTTAACTGTGTGAATCTCTAGGAGCCTTTAAAAATGCAAGCAAAAGTTGGTTTCTCCTTATTAAGTGCTTTAGAACAGTTGTGTAATGAGTGCTAGACATTATTTTTGGATCATTAATTCCTAGTGACAAGGAAGTTAGATTCCTGAGAACAAAGCCAATGAGCCTTTGTAGCCTGGGCCTTAATACATAGTGGAGATTGTCTAAATAGACCACAGATTCACCACTTCAAAGGGCCAGTATTTTGTGGTTGGAGGATATTTTGCCCAGGGTTCTTTAAAGTAGTTATTGTTTTAAATTAAATTACATGAAGGAGTAATAATCCAATAGTCTGCAGCTCCATATAAAAGCATAGAAAAATTAATTGTTTGCTTGTGCTGTCTTGGTGAAATTAAAGGTGTTTGTCAGAATGTATACTGGTAGACATCAAGTACATCAGATCATAGTTTGAATTGAAGCCATCAAGATGTTATTGTCATGTACACAGTAGAAAAATTGTAAAAATATGAATTCTGCTGCTTCTTGGCCTTTAAAATATGCAGAACTAAATGAGACTGCAAGGATTACCTGCTGTCATAGTTTATCTTAGTGTAAAAAAATCCTTTCTAGAGCATGTTTGAGCCTAATAATGATATTCAAGCATATGAACAACCTCTGGTGCCTTAGAGCCTATGGTTCCCACTGATGGATCTATGTAAAAAGTCTGGCTTCAAAGATGGAGTTTGTTTTGTTTGAGTTTGGAGGATTTGGGGTAAAGTTCTTAATGTAGCCAAGGTCTTATGAGGGGCAGCCAAAATAATTATGAACCTTAGTCACAGTAGTATGCCAAAAATGCAAAGGCAGTGATTTAATACTTCCAGAGTAATAAGAATGGTTGAATGCTCAACCATCCTTCCCTTCCATAGCTGTGTTTTTTAATTGCTAATCTCTAGCCCACTTAAAGTATGGTTATATATCGGAGGAAGGTCTCTCTTTTGTGTTTACTTTTTTATGAGGTGTAAGTTGGAATAATTTGCAGGTTAATGTGATACAGGATTCAGGCAACAAACTTAATCTTTACTTAAAACAGAGTCCTTCCTTCTCTTTGCACTGCAGAAATAATAATGGCTGACTGATGACCTTCTGGGCAAGAAATATTGCATTTCCATCACTAGGATTTTTTCAAATATGAAATAATTTAAGTCAGGTTTATCCATAGGCCCATTTTGACTTAAGCCATGATCCTACACTTTTCAGAGAAAAAAAGGTGGATTTCAGTGTTTCCACTGAACAGATTACATTCTAAATCTGCTAAATAAATGCCCAATGAGGAGCTCGGGTCTCAGACCTTTCTTTGGTTTGCAACAGAGTATTTTCCAGTTAGGACTTACAGATGCCTGTCTGGCTGCCAGCTTTCCTTTCCCACTGGTTTAGGAAGGGAGAGGAAATTTTTCTAGAAGTAGGTTCCGTCTCCTTTTGGGCAGTCAACCTGTGGAGAAATGTTTGATCCCATGACAAATTGTATCAGATCTACACTTACAACCATACAGATACTGGAAGAGATTTTTGTACTATGGCCACCTGCGGCATTTAAAAAGGTGATGTGGAGTGCCATGTTATAATTTAAAATAATTTCCTAAGAAATTAACTGGATTGCAAATGAAGGATAGTGCTGCCAGTATTTACAATAATATATTGACATGGTTTTTTGGAAACAATGTGGCCTGTGCTTCTGTTTGTATTTAGAATTTAGCATTACTCATAACCAGAAGTCAGAACTGTCCTGGTGAAAAGAATGGATATTAATATCAAAAGTGCCAAGGCAGATTTTGTATATCGAAAGCTGACAAAAAAGACAATTTGCAGAAGTTTCAGTAAGTGCATCATTAAATCATCCTTGGCTTCTTCTCAATTGTTTTTTTTTAAACGATGCTTCTCTAAGCAAAAATATAAACATGTGAAACACTGAAGGTGACTTTCTTGGAAGAACTGGGTTTTTTCCTCACTAAGGAAATATATTTTTTCTGAAGATGTCCAGTTGATTAATGCCAGACTGCATGGAATTACTGAGTGAAATCCTCAAGATGTTCTAGTGTTTTTATAGCACAACTCACCAGTGTTTTTGTGTATATGAAAATATTTGGCAGCTTTGTTGACCAGATAGGCAATGGTATGTGAATTTCACATTTTATATAAAGGCCCTTGGTTTCATATCTATAAGTTAGGGGTTTAACTTTCAGCTGAGACAGCAGTTAAGTGATTGCCTTCATAATTTCTGTAATGTCATGAGAAGGGAGAGTCTCGTGTTGTGCTCCACTCCACCAGCACTGAATATTTGGTTTTCCTAAAGGCAGTATCGGACACAGCAAGCTGTCAGCCTGAAACAGTCTGTAGTCCTGCTCGCCGCAGTGGCACTCCCCTTGGTCAGTGAGAGGACTTAGGTTGGCTCTCCCGCTGTTACAAGCAAGTTCAGTCTTTGTAGTGGAACCCCCTTACTCTGTTTGGCATGAGCAGCACTGAGAAACATACATATTGTATAAATTCCCTTCTTGAAGTACTACCAGTGCTTTGGTTAAGCCACTGTAAAACTACTGGTATGCATTTGTTCATAGTTTGGAAAATACTGTTTTCATTACAGTAAACCAATATAAACATCAGCAATATTCCTATCAAACAAATTAGTTCTCATATGAAATGTATGGTAAGTAAATTTGTTGTGTAGCTGAATACAGTGTTGTTTAATGGAACTTGATTTGGTGCCAACAAAACATATGGATCTTTAAATGCATTTCCCTTGGGGCTGTGTTGAAATCATCCACCAATAACACGGGCTGAATTCCCTCTCAGACTTGCAGGCCGGCTGCCCTTATTGTACGAGGTTTTGAAATGCAACTAATGGTGCAACAATTTCTGGTTTGTTACGTTCGGGGTTTTTTTTGAAATTCGCTTCACTAAAGCCATTTTTGTCAACACACTCTCCCCTCCTCCTCCTCCCCCCCCCCCCTCCGCCCCGCCCCACATTTCTTTTAGCCTGGAAAAGTGTTTTAATTTATCTTCAAAAGACATAAAGGTTCTTGGTTCCTTTGAGGATTTTTGTCTCCATTTCTCTTCTGCTTCTTTCCTTTTTATCAGGGGAAATTGATAAAAGGGCAAAAGGAGACATAAATGGAAGACAGGGAAATGCAGGTAAATATTCTTTTCTTTGTCTTTTTACAATATTAAAATTATTACTATAGGAACATGCATTTCTGAAAAAATATTTTTTCAGAAAACACTGCATTTTTAATTTTTTTTTTATTTGTGACGGCATTTGTTCTCTGACAGGAAGCAGTATTGACAAAGCTACTTCAGCCATCATTTTTCTAACAACAGAACTCTAATGGGCTGCCACAATAGGTTCCATTACACTTGCAGCAGAATAGCATACACCCTTGCCTACCAAATGCTTCTGTGTGTACTTGCATTGATTGCTCTATGTCGTAGTATTTGAAATCAGTGTCATTCCCTTCTTGTGAAACATGCACAAGCGTCAAAGCTTAATAGTGTTCCTCTGTAGCAGTCAGTGTATTAAGGTAGGCTTTAAAAATTACTGTTCTGTATTTAGCTCAAGTCCTTTAAATTTAATTCACTGCAGTTTCTTTAAAATCTTCCCCTTGAACTTAATCAAATGCTGAAGTGGTGCTAAAAAGGATGGGCCTCATTTTCCTTTGTCAGATTTCCTCCAGTGCTACAGCCATAAGTGAGTTGTGTTATAAAAATTTACTCAAACAACATCTGCGTGTGCTAATGTCTCTTGTAGTCAAAATTGTGTTTTGGCTTACTGAGACAATTAAATGGCACAAATTGTGTTCCTAGATTTGTGCCCAACATCATAATCAGAGCTTTGAACATGTTTAGCTTCTGGCTGGCTGGCCAAACCTGGTAAGGTTACCTGGCGGTGGCACACAGAACTTTCAGGCATTCAAAAACAGCTTAACATCCAGCTCCAGGCTGTGGATTGAGACCACCATGGAGGGACTTGGCTTTAGGAGAGCGGCAGGAAAATAAAATGTTCTTTCAATAAATAATTAGGAGGACCTGTTAATGCTATACAGAGTAGAGCAGAGTTGTCTGTGCCAGTTCCTTCTGTAAGTTGGTGTAGCTCATTTAGGACCGGTTGAACTGTGCCAAAATACATCAGACAAGGTCCTAACTGGGGGCTTGACCCTGTGCCAGTTGAGGATCTGCTCCTCCTGGATAGTACATCAAGTAGGGGAGGATGTCAAAGAGGCAATTCAGTAGTATGATTTTTTTATTATTTTAATTCTCAAGAAAATATAGGTGAAATGGCTGACAGCTGGAGAGGGGGCACTTGTGTTGGAATTAATACAGCCACCACTGGAAAGCTGAAAGATGTTCTTACTCCCTCAAATACAAAGTTAGGGACTAATTTTAGATCTACTGATGTAATGGGAACATTTTGACCCACCATTAGTGTCCTAATCATAGTTGTAAGTCTGGTAAATTAAAAGGTCTGTGTTTCTTGCTTTCTGCACACAAATTCCATTTCATAATAACATTTTGCATTATTTCAGGGAGGTTGCAGGACTCTGTAGGTGATTAAAGTTACTCAGTCATCATCAGCATGACTTGTAATCCACCCAAAGGCTTCTTATAGTAGTATTGCTTAATTTTCTTACTTCTCTTGAAGATTCCTTAGCTGAAAGTGAGATGCAGTCTAGGGAACCTTAAGTGTTAGAGTAGAAAATTAAAGCTTTGTGAAGCTACTACGATCTGCTGTCTATTTTGTTAAAATCTTGGTGGGAAGGGGATAATGAGGAGTGGAAGCAGCCTGGGGGGATTGAGTCGTGTGTGTTGTTCTCCTGTGGTGCAGCGTGGAGCAGTGTCTGTATTGTAGCAGTGTGCTCTGCGGGGCACTGCCCAGAAAAGGACCCACAACAGTAGGATCTGTGCAGTGCTGTGACTGCACTTTGTAAATCCAAGCTCAGTCATCATGCTTTGTGTACAGTTTTTAGCAGGTAAGTGCACCAAATCTGTCTGACACCTTATACTTAGGCTGATGTTTTTGCAAGAAAACTTTGGCTGGTGTCTCAGACTATCTCTAGTGGCAATTGACTCCTTATCTGTTTCAGGGCAAACCCTAACTTTCAGTATTGTCTGCACTGTGAAAGATCACTTAAGCTGATTTGTTCAGCTGCTCACCTTAGGCTCTGGTGTTCTCTGGGGAGAGATACCTAGTCCCTTCCCATGGTGTTTTCAGGTTGGACCCCAGCTCTCTCCATGTCCACTTGGTGTGAGCAATGGTTTGGACTCAGAGTAGAACTGTAGAAGGGCAGGAGCCAAATAATCAGGTAGTTTCTTCTGCCTGCAGGGATGTGTTTGGCACATGGATGACAAGAGTATCACATGTCTGGTCAGCATCAGAGTAATGTGAGCCTGTCAACGTGCTGTGAGTTGGTTGGCTGCAGGTAGGTTATGATCTTGCCTGTTCAGTCAGCGATAAGCTGGGCTTTACCTGCACAAGCCAGATACAGAAACAAAACACATAGGTCTTGAGTGTGTTTGGATCTGGTGTTGCAACTTGGGAACTGAGGTGTACTGAGAGATTTGCTGCCATAGCAGTACTCATGGATGAGAAACAGGGTCCCACAGGATTTTACTTTCTAGGAAGAAAAATTACGTGCGCTACTGTTTTATTTTGTGGGTTGGTTTGGTTTTTTTATTATTATTTTTTTTTAGGATCAAAAGCAATGAATAATATGGGGAGCCAGGGTAGTGTTTAAAGTTGGCAGTCAATACTTGGGAAGCAGACATCAGAGATAGCAGGCATGATGCAACCCAGTGAGACATGGTTGGAGAGGGTGAGGGAGGACAGCAGAGATGGTGAATAACCTTCAGAGGAAAGACTCTGGGGGCCATAACCACATTTCAGAGAAGACGTAATACTTACAGGGGCTAAAGGGGGAGTAGAAAATGTCAGAAGCCTTTGAGAGGGCTAGAAGGTTAGGATCTGTTCCCCAGCCACCACTTGGAGATAAGCTTCTCTTTAGGAAAGAATCAGCAATATTAAAAATTTATGTGATTTGCATGAAGTAAAATGCTTTGTGAGCTGATCCCTCAGCCAAATTTTAAGCATGGTCAGAAGGTTTTCAAAGCTTCATAATCTTTTAAATTATAAATCAGTATTTTTACACTGTATTAAAATTATTATAAACTCCCAGCCTTTGTGATAAGCTACCAGAAAAAGGACTAGAAGTCAGCAAATATTTCTTTCTAATAATCTCAGAAGAAGCTCCTAATTCTTTTCCAAAAGACTGAAAAACTTGATTCCCAAATTCTCTTCAAACTGGTGTAGATAACTGTTGCTATGGTTATATAGGGTGTAATTCTTTGGGTGAAGGTTAGAAGATTGCTGGTTGAAAGACAGTTGAAAGTATGTTAGGCTGGCAAAGTGAAACAAAAGACACACTCTAGTAAAGAGATACTGCTCAATCTAGTTTTTGTGTCCCAAATAAAGTGTGGAAAGTAAACCAACTGCATAAAGGAATAAATGCAGAGCTAAAAACTCTTGTAGTTTTGTTGCAAATTTTATGATTTTAAGATTTATTTTATAAAGCTCATTTGAAGTCATGATCCTGTGAGAATTTTTACTTGCAGCATTTCAGGTTTTTACTCTGAATTGCAGGAAAATTGAAAATGTGCTCTAAAAACTTTAGCAATCCAAAGCAAAGGAAAAAAAATATCATTAGTAAAAAAGGTAATGTGAGGATTTTTTAAGCTGGTCCTACAACTTTGGGGTATATATCTGAGTACTGTATTTAAGTAACCTGTATTTGAGTGCTACATTTCACCACCAACTTCAAAGTGATATCCAGCCTCAAGAGGAATATTTGCTAAGTAATATGACCAGGTCAATATGAGGGTGATTCCACTGCATGACTTCACTGCATTGTGAATTTACAGACATGTAACTTAAAACTTCATTCTTGCAGATAAATCTGTTTTTTCTTATCTTTTTTGAAGTGAACCTGGAAAACATCTGATCGCCATCCTCCTTACATTTTTTTTTTCTTTTTCTCATACTTGGGAAACTTATCCCTTTATATTCAGTTCTTAGATGACATCTAAGTTCTTCAGCCTTTCCTTATTTCATGTTTTGTAGGTCTGTATAATCTTTATTGTTCAATATTGAAATTGGTTAGAGTCCTCTGGATGAGGCCTTGCTGTTGCAAAGTTGCACAGAATAACTACTGCCCTTCCTAACTTAGGAATGTTGTTCACATTTTTAATGCAAGGCAAAAAGAACTTTGCCCTCTTGCAGTGTAATGATAGTGAATTGTATGTGGAATTATATGCTATAATTTCAGATCTCCCAATTTAATCTATATTTTGCAATAGTATAAAAAGTGACAAAAAAATTACCTATTTTTAACTGAGCTGGCTCAAAAATAAGCAAATTCAATTTAACTCTCTCCTTTGGAAAAAAAAAAAAAGGTGGGGGGCAGGGAGGAGTGTAATTTTTTGGGGGTTGAGAGCTTTTATTTCTAGTTTCATCCCAAAGCAAATTTTTATGGCTGAGTTATAAACCCCTGAAAATTGCGGTTCATAATGGAAACATTGGCAGACCCTGAACGGCGCTGCTGTAAAGTAGTATGAAGCTTTAAGTTTTTCCACTTTTAGACCTGGAATAAAACTAAATTACAACACTTTCCGTACAGGCATTTGATTTTCCCCCCAGTAATTTCTGCTGGATCTGTCCAGTGTTTCCTGACTTCCTGTGTTGCCATTGGACTTTTTCCTATTGACTATGCAATTGGTTTCATTCAATCGGTAGATATACCAACGGAGATGCTCAAACAAAGTGTTGTTTACTGGGGTAGAGAGTGTTAGGAAATTTAATGCTGTCTTGAGGAAAGTTACGCTGAAGATTTATGGAAGAAATTTACAGCAAATGGGGTTGGAATAAGTGTTATGGGACTCACAAAACATGTGAAATGATAAAGGTTCTTACAATATTGTTCTTCAGAATAGAAATGTTCTTTCGGACTCCATCCAAACCCATTGACCAAGTGGATGTAAAAGCACTCTAAGATGGGAATATCAGGATTGTTTTTCTTTCCCAAGGCAGGAGCAGCAATGTGATTTCTCATAGCATTGCAATATGCTAGAGTATTCCAACAGGAGCAATTTTATCTGAAAGTGGATATGAAAGCAAAAGGCAGAATGGAAGTCAGCAAGTGGACAGGGCTTTTTTCTGGAATTATTCCTGGAGTCATTTCTCATACTGGCGCAGGCTGCAGGAAGCCGAAGATCAGCATGTGGGTTATTTATAGCCATTTGCAAATGATCTGTTTAGCTACTTCAGTCCTTAGGGCAAGAGTTGCAACGCCACTTTGGCCCCACAGTACTCTTCTTACAAATAATGGAACCAGGATGTAAGCAAATAATATATCTTTGCTTTACTGGTTTAGGTGCCTCCTCAAAGATGAAATTTTTTGTTTATTATTATTGCTCTTATTGCATCCCAATGGATCTGTGGTGGTTTCTGGCATGAACAACTCAGGGCTATGATATATTCCTAGCTGCTTTGTATTTAGCTGTCTTATGCAGGCAGTTTTGCCTTCAGCCCTGTGACAACTCCCCAGGCTGTTGAGGCAGCTGGGACTTTTGCAGGTAGATGTTCTCAGTGTTTCTGGAGTTCTCCATGGGCAGCAGGTAAATTGCTTTGGACTGTAATGGGAATGATTCTAACACAAGGTATGAGACAGGTGTCTGAATATTAGCCTTACGGTCATGGATAAAGACTGTTCTGAAAGGATCCATATCAGGAGATAAAAGCTCTTGCCCAGAGGTGGCTAAAGATTTTACCTGTCTTTTGCCAGAAGTTACAATACCTGTAGCTCTTCTGGATGGAAGCGTATGAGAGCTCCATAATCTGATACAGGAAAAGTTAGTTCTTTAGCCTTCACTGAGAAGCTGAACTATTCCAGTCGACTTTGTAGTTGAATTCCAGGAGCTGTATCTGAAAGCCTGTGTAGTGTTGAGCCCCCAGTAAAGACAGGGATAGACTGGAGTAAGTCCAGAGGAGAGCTATTTACAGCAGATAGAAAGCTAGAGATGAGAGCTCCTAGAAGCTGCTGGTGGAACAGGGTTTGCTTGGTTAAGGGTGGTTTAGGGGATCCAGTTGCTGTCTTCCATTATCAAAGGGAGTTTTTGGAGATGGTGTCAGACTCTCTGAAGGACACCATGGCAAACAGACAAGCGACGATCACAAGTTGTAACAAAGGACATTGTGTTTGGATGTGAGGAATGTATTCTTCAGCATGAGAGTGGCTAAGCACCATGAAAAATCCCTCCTTGGGGGTTTTCAAATCTCAGCTGGACTGGACCTCACTTTGAAGCTGGCGCTGCTCTGAGGAAATTGAAGCAGGTCACCTCCTTAGGTCCCTTCCAATCTGTTTTCTTCTGTGAATCTGAATTCATTTTACCAGAGGTAGCATCAATATGGAAGAAAAAGAAATAACAAAATTGAGGATTTGAGAAACAGACATATCTATATGACCAAACAAGAAAAATAGATTTCCAACTATTTACTTTTAGTGGTTTAGTTTTCCTTTGGAAAATAAAATCAAGGATAGTTTAGAGTCTGAAAGTGAGAAATTACTGTTAAATCAGAAGAGCCTAATACTTTTAGCTCCTGTTTTTTAGAAGTAAAACATATTTTAAAAGAGTATATTTCCATTGCAAAGCAGAGAATGATTGTAATATTTCTTAATATGCATTAAAAACTACCAAGGCCATATTCTCAAAATTTTTGTGCACATGTATGTATATTAAATATGTATAAACATTGATTTATACATTTGCAGTCACTCAAAGTACAAAATTTTGCATTTTACAAATTATAAGCATGGAGTTGTCCAATGGGATGTTTTGAAAAATGACACTCTCAAAAAATTATGTAGCATTATGAAAAGCTAAGGTGGTTTACTACTGACTTGTTTTGCTTGCTTCAGCTGAAAGACAATTGTGGAGGGCAAGAAATGTGGGTTGATTGACTGCAGTTTCTTTAAAATCTTCCCCTTGAACTTAATCAAATGCTGAAGTGGTGCTAAAAAGGATGGGCCTCATTTTCCTTTGTCTGATTTCCTCCAGTGCTACAACCATGAGTGTGTTATAATTCCTCTCTATAGCAATCAGAGTCTTGTCATTTTGCATTACATTTACTCTAAAGCTTACCAAATAGAACAACTGCCCTTTAAAACAATCTAACTTGACCAGATGAATAAACAGCCAGAGAGACAGTAATTGTTGTTCCATGGTGCTCATTGTGGAGCCTCTGTTGTATGGGAAGCCAGGAGGCATATTTGGGATCAGAAACCAGGTCTTCTATACTCTGGGCTAGTCCATCTCAATTTCCTCTGGCCTGCTCAGTGTATTTGTTGTTAATATAAGAATCAAAATCAACTAAAAGCAGATAACCTTGTGTTACAGGATCCTGATGGTTTTTAAACACTGATAAGGGCACTTTGCAAGATCAGCTTTTGATTTGTAGCTGTTTACATTTGGAAGAGACTGAGAGATGCTAATGTCCCTTCTGGCATTTGTAGCTATTTTGTTTTCTGAAGATTTGTGGGTTTCACACGGCATAAGATCAAGCAATAAAAGAGCTGTGACAGGCAGGATTGCTGTTGAGGTACAGAATGAGTCTTTCGGCTCCAAACGTTGCTTACTTTGCAAGTCAGTGTCTGCTCTCTCCAGTGACTCCTTTTGCATAAGGGTCATCACTTCAGATGTAAGATTATGTAAAAAAATACTCAGTAGGGTTGCATGAAAGAAGTGGTTGAAAGAAGGCTCTGAGCTGGGACTTCTTTTCTGCTCAGGTAGGCGTCTTCCTGCACCATAGATATCCTCACAAGACAAGCAAACATAGTCTCTGTTATTAAGCCAAAAGGAGCAGATAAATCTGACAAATTTTGCTTTTCTGCTCTTTTTCTCTTCTTGGTTTATAAAAGGTCACAGTGTGAACCACTTCAGTGCCTTCCACTGTTTTCTTTCACATTTTACAGTGCTTGCATGATCTCAGTGAGGGAGCATATTTATTGTGCATGCCATTCAGTTTAGATTCAACTGCAGCACATGATTACAGCAACTTAGAGGAAAAAAACTGGAAAATAAGTCCCTGATGTAAAACTGGTAACTGAGCCAAAACAGTAGTGCCAGTTATTTCAGTGCCTCACATAGTGATTTACGAATTCACTGCAAAAACATATAACGATTTATTGGGACAACTGTGCATATTAAACGGCTTTCTCAAAACCTTGGATGCAAACTTCTTTTGATGGTAATTTTTCCTTTTAATATTTTACAGAGAGGCATTAGAAGGTGACAGTAGTGAAAGCTTATGTTTGCATCATACTTTTCAGTGCCACCCATGAGTTTATTCCTTCAGTCTCCAATGTATTATTTTATTTGGGAAAATATATACAATGTCTCATGGAAGAGTGAACGCCTACAGGACTGATCTGAATCCTATAAATATTTAGTAAGCTGATTCAGAACCCATTTTTTTCACTCAAACATATTGCACATGCATGTACCTACTGCCTATGTGGCACTTTTAGGCTGCTGAAGAGTGTGAGAAGTAATTTGTAGCTGGCATCACTGATTGTCTTCCAGCCTTTGCCTACTCTTCCCTAATTGGCACAGATTAAATCTGAAGGATTCACAAGAAAGAGCATAGCTGAATGAAGGATGGAGGGTTGCAAGTAAGGACAAAACAATTTTTAGGACATGTCTGCCTACTTCCTCACTTTATGGCAGCTCACACATAAATAAGTACATTTTATTTTAGGCAGGCATTTACTTAGCTTTATAATAGTTTGTATCACAAGCCTCTTGTCCGAGAATGGTGCTTTCAAATAGTGCCTATCTTCATGGTAACTACAGAAGCTCTGTCAAACCTTTTCAAACCGTGTATGATTCACCAAGTACCTTTTCACAGAATAATATTACAGCTGCTGTCTTCCTACTGAACCTACAGCAAGGAATGACTAAATACCACCTACAGAAAATTTTAAAGGTAAGCGGAAGTAGTGAAACCCCTGGGTTATTTCTTTATGTTCAGTTTAGAGGCTGAGAGATGCAATAGCTCAGATATTCTTTGATCCAATAAAGTGCCATTCCACAACCTTATCTATATCCTGGTAAGGTAAAGCAGAACAAAGTGCCAGCACAAAGTAGACAGTAAGAGCCATCTCAGGGCTGTAGGAGGAGGCTGGAATTAAAGACTTGGTTTACTTGGTTTTCACACAGTGTTAAAGCTTGATCTTGTTCACCCCTTCTGGCTGTTTGTCTGCAAATAAGCTCGATACCATTATACACATTTTGGGAGATAGTCTTATTTTTTTTTGTAAATGTTAATGTGGTTCGGTTGGTAACAACCTTTACTCTCACTGCATACCCACTGCATGTGTCTGGGGCTCAAGTATCTCAATCCTGTTGCATATCTATTTTTAAAAGCTATACTTTTTTACAGCTTACATACAGAGTCTCCAATGCACATTTATGTGCTACAATGAGGTCATTTTTTCTGGATAATTGGGAAAGTCAAGTAATTGCTTGCAAAAGTAAACATTTCTTTTAATGTCCATGAAGCAAGTCTTAGAGCTGTTTGATACCTACACTTGTGAAATTAAACAGTGCTTTACGTCAATATGAAATCCATCTTGAGCTCTCCTATGATGTCATCTGGCAATACCAGGGCACGTGCAGGCTACTTCAATACCCTTCATTCATGATGGGGATCCTCATTGTGATTTCACTTTTCCTTTAGACAGAAAAAGGCAACATATAAAATGTGGTATTCATATGGTTTGTGTATATATGTAGCGTACCTGTTGTCAGCTTAAGACACCAGTGGGACAGACAGGCAGAGTTTTCTCTCTGTCTTCTATTTCCTTTATGCTCTTCAAAGCATGACCTTGTGGCTTTCTAGTAGTTTACCTGGTGGCATACTCATGTGGCAGCAAGATACTTTGAAATAAGCCCATTTGTTGCATTTCTTCAGAACCAAACAGAACAAACTTGGTTTGTGTCTAAGCTTCCTTATTTTATGTGGTTTAGTGTCAGATTTTCCTATTTCAGCTCTGGTAGAAATTGAAGCTTCTCAGCTGATATGCCCGACTTGCTCTGGGACACTTTAGTATTTTCTTCTGTGGAATTTACCATAAAATGTTACAGTTTATGATTGAAAGTCTGTGTTTTGTGCTTTCTTTGAGGACCACAAAGGAGTATTTAGCAAGTATTTCAAAATCTTGATTGAAGATGTGAAGTTTTTGAAACTTATGAAAAGTTTTCTGTGTTGAAATGTCTCTCTTTAGGAAAACAATGGAGGTATAAACAGAGAGTAGAAGTCCATGGCTCCTGAGGCTTTGATGCAGTAAATTAGGAAAGTGGGGAACAAAGGGCAAGAGGCTTTAAAAAGAAAAAAAAGTAAATTAAAAATGGTCAGGAAATATAATTCTATCTATTTTCAAGCTGCCTCTGAGATGGATGGCTCCATGAGAATAAAGATGAGGATAAACCAAACCAAATAAAGATGATTAAAACTTCTTTTGTGTAGTAATAACTGCAATTATAAGTCATGCAAGTGTGTATTTTCTATTTCTACATGTGTAAAAGTGTGTTCATAATCCATTAGCTCATTCAGACACCTAATTGAACTTGACTTACATACTGACCAAGCAGTTTTCATAAAACCTGTACTCATGAACACCAGAGAGCCAAATAGAAAACTCAGGGAAACTTAGGTCCTGTAGGTCCTGGTTTGGTTTTTTTTTTGGTGGTTTTGTGGTTGTTTGTTTGTTTTGTTTTGTTGTTTGTTTTTGTTTGTTTGTTTTCTTTTTTGTAACAGGCTGTTTTGGGTTTTTTACTCCTGCAGCTATTAGAAGAGTCTTAGCAAAGTATTACAGCACTTGAGGGTACATGTTTAACTTAGGGACAATATGCAACTTTTTTCCAAAGGAAATCACAGAACAAATTATCTTCCAGATGAGGTCCTACCTAATTTCTAATCAGAGCCCTCCAAATATTTTTACAGTTCATTTAAAGACCCAGAATTAACCAAATCTTGAGAGAAACTATGCTAGTTCTCAGCATGGAATGGAGTTTGCTCATTAACAATCAGAGGCTTTGAAGAACAGCCATATCCTGACTCAGAGCAATCAGTTCACTGATCAAAACATGAATGTTTTTCCCATGTTCTCATGTGTAACCCCCAAGCAGTGCAGGCTGCCTGCAGAAGCAACTGCCTTGGGTGCTTTGTAGCCACATTTAAAAACTTCTCCAGCTAGAGAGGTCTTCATTCAGGAGGAAAATGAGTGTCTGAAGTCAGGTGGAGTATTTCATTCCCCTGAAATTGGGTTGCATACCCTCTTGATAGATGAGTGACTGTATTGTTTACACCCACTTTTGATCCCAAAGAGGACAGGAATTATTTAGAAAGCATCCAAGTACTTCACAATGAGAAATTTTCAATTCAAGATTTCCTTTCAGAAATGCCTGTTTTTTCTTTCACTTTTTGAAGTGCAGTTTATTTTTACATTCCATTTTAAGTTGCTAGCCACTTTTCATGACTAACTCATTATCAAGACTCAGTAAAAAATTTACCTCAGCTTTTAGAGGAAAATAATGTCTTAAAAACTTGGACATTCATGAATCTTATTTTATATTTAATATCTTTCTTAAATTTGTTTAATGTGTTCTTGGATTCTATTTGCCTTTTAACTCCTTTTTTTCTTAAGTTCAGATGCTGGCCTAAGAAGATAGCTGGATGCAGAATGGATTTTTGACTCAACTTCCTTAACTCAGATGAATCCCTGAACTTGTTCCAAACAATGCTGCTGTTGGAGCAGTGCAGAAACAGTAAGCAGAACATGCCTTCCAACTCCTGGCCCCAGCTAGATGACAGGTAAAACTAAGTATATAGTTTAGGAATACTTAGTAAAATAAGTATTAAATTGCTTAGGATGGAAGTAGTTAATTAGTTAAATAAATGTCTGATTAGGACTACGTTCATTTCATCTTACACAAATTATTTTCAGTAAGGTAAGGAATCACATTTCTAAAATTCCCTAGAATGTAACGAACTGGTTGATATTGATATCCTTGTTGATAAACTTTTTGGGAAAGCTTTCAACCTTATTTGCGTCACTGGATTTCAAAAAGAGAAGGAATGCCACCATTGTGAAGGGTGCTGGTGAGTGGGCATCAAAACTGCACAAAACAGTTCTGGTAATCTGTGCTCTGGAAAGATTAACTAAATTAAAGCATGCATGTCCTGGGAAGAGAGACTAAACTCCTTTTTGTCCAGCGCAGAAAAATGAAAATGATGACTGATCTGTGTGAGCCAGTCATGGGAATTAAGAGGAAAGGAAAGAATTACTTAAAGGATATTCTTGGCCCATGAACAAATGAGTTTGAACAATTCATGAATAAACAAAGCTTTCGGAAGAAGCTTAAGTACAAGGCCTGGAACAGTCTTTTAGTCAGGAGAAATGGGTGAAACACTGACCTAGTTTCAGTGGGAGCATGGTTAGTTACGAAAGGAGCTCATATAAAGCAGCTATTGAGTGGCCCAAGGAGCCCAGGAGGTCCCACCCCATCTTGTAGTCCTGTATTACAGAGAGCAGAATAA
>JAWWLV010000121.1:18825218-18881310 GCA_035041135.1 Platyrinchus mystaceus | reverse complement strand
AAATGAATTTTGTTTATCAAGTTCTAAAACATTTTAATTCAAAAATGAAGAAAAGAAATACATCAACTTCAGAAAAAAAACCCCAGCAAAACCAATTTCATAAAGCCATGACAAATTAGTGGAACGCTGCCATACTGAAACTCTGCTTTTATTTTATAAGAAGTTCTCCCATAACTTGGTATCTAACTCTAAAGAAAAATTAGAGACTGCCTATTTCCCAACAGCAGCAGAGTGCCCTAACTTTTGAACACCGGAATATACACCTGAAAAGCTTTTCACTCAGTTAATAGGCCTGTCGATCCTTCCAATTCTCTCTCCCTTCAGAGAAAGGGCTGTAACTCCACTGCAATTACTGTCTATGTGCTTTTCTAGAGGTGAATCCTGATTCCTACCTAACCTTCCTTACAAAGGATGGGTTTGGCTGGTCACTGCAGATGAGTCCATTTATTTTCTGTATTGGAGTCCTCCACTGGGGATATTTGACCTCATCCAACCATTTATTCTCCTTCTTTATAAACCAGATACTTCATTCTGTTAGAGGGGTTTTCTCCTGCCCTAATATCAGAGGCAATCTATATCTTGCCAGCCACTGACCTGGAATTCCAAAAGCCACAGATCCCTTTGAATGAAAGCCAGGTCACTGGAAAATAGACTATTTTTTTGTGTCTGAGATTTCCTTTGCCACAGAAGTCACTCAGCCTGGTAAGGAGCCCTACCAGGAAGTCCTCATATGATATTCATCACATGTGTGACCTTCACAAGCACCTGCTTTTATTTAAGGTCGACCAATTTGAAATTTTAATTGATCATTTTTATGCAGCCTACCTGAAACTGTATTTTATTTAATACAGTTTATTTAATATTTTATTAACTGGAAAAGGATTCCAAGTGTCTACAAATGCAAGTCTGCACAGTTATCAGCTGTTCAATAGGTGCTGCTAAACTCTAGGTTAGGAGAGAACTTAAACTACCTGACACTCAGGTTTGTCTCGCTCTCACTAAGTTATGGTCTTTATTTGCATTGTCCATAACTGGTTTTGCATTCATCCCCCTGTTCCCCACTCCTCCTAGTAGCTTC
This sequence comes from Platyrinchus mystaceus, assembly GCA_035041135.1. Lineage (NCBI taxonomy): Eukaryota > Metazoa > Chordata > Aves > Passeriformes > Tyrannidae > Platyrinchus > Platyrinchus mystaceus. The sequence continues at coordinate 18,880,232 of JAWWLV010000121.1, read as the reverse complement.
AACTGTGAGCCTGTGAGGGATCTGTTTACATATTTTTTTTAAATCCCTCTCTTCAAAATGTATCACAGAGTCAGTACGTTGTCACAGTGTTCTCTGGAAATGCACACTAATGACCTGGGAAACTAAAATAGCCCTCAAAACAGTCAAGGAGAATTTGCAGGAATTCCTTCATGCAAAGCTGGGCACCCTAAAAGAAAAATGCTTTCGAGTTCAAACCACTGTTTATTTTGGAGCATGTTTCTCTCTCTGCTTTCAATGGTGACCTAGGAATGAGCTCACCATTGGAAGCAAATCTGTCTTCTGTTTCCACTCCTAAAGGATTACCTACTCGCTGAAGCTCATGGGGTTATTGATGGCCTTACACCAAAATTATGATTTGGAATTCTGTGGAAAAAATAAATATACACACATACAATGCGTGACACTGACAGGTTTAAGTAAAAAAACTTGTTGAAACATTACAACAAAAAGAGATTAAATTTGTAATAAATAGAAGGCTTCCTATATTCTCAAATGTTCTGCTTTGTGCTTGAACAGGAAAATATATGATCTAGCATGACTGTGCAGGAGAACAGCAAAAACATATTGTTTTGTAATGTGCATATGGGCTGTGTAGCATTTGGCAGCATCTCAGACTAAGATACAGTTAACAAACAACCTCCCTCTGCCTTTGTGTGGGGTTCTTTAAGATGTTTTTCTACAAGGAGATCATGTGAACTTGTTTTGCTGTCAGCTGATTAGCAGACAAACCGAGCAGATGCTGCCCTGCAGAAGGTGATTAACATCAAAAACCGAAACTCGTCTAATGCCACTTTTGACAACAGTTTGGGACTTTAAAGGCAAGCAATGTCTGCCAGCAGGGCCAGAATGTGAAAAAAGCTCAAGTGAAGGCACATGACAGACACCTAGCATGTCATTGCCTAAGATGCCCTCATCTTGATCCCATACCACTGCCTGCTCTTCCAACCTTGCACACTCCTTTGGTACAGGATCCTCTCTCTAATTGCATAAATGCATCAGAAGCTTTGCCATTTCAGCCTCTGCCCAGTGGTGTGGGGAAGAATTAAAGAGCCAGTGAGTGACAACTGGCCCACCAGCATGCAAAGCTGGAACCTATTTTTAAGTTGAGTTAAAAAGAGATGGTTTTATTTTTCCTCTAGGAGCAGTTAACCTCTCAAACTGAATATTGAAAGAAAGACAGGTGCAGTAGTGGCAGACATGGTATGACCACCACAAGCAGAACAAAACTAAAGAATAGGCTCTTGCACCTCTTTTTGGTGAAGTGTCAATCTGCCTTGAAGTCACTTATTTTGAAATTCCTGGGAAATTACCTGACAGCTGATTTCTTACACTTGCTTTGGTGTCTTCTCACACATACCTCTCCTTCTCCCTTTCCTGCCCTTTTGTCTGTCTTTCACACATTTCAGAAGGAAGGATTATAAAAAAAGCACCATAAAACCCAAATCTACAGATGCAGGAAAGACATCTCTTAAGTCATTCCTTCTCTTTTTTCACTGATGTATTCTCTCAAGAGTGATAATCATCTTTTTTGAAATGCAGGTCTAAGACGGAAGGAATTTTTATCTGGAAGAGTAATATAAATTAGCTTTGACTGCCAGTTTCCACTGATTATTACTTTCCAGGCGGAATTCCTACAAATTCTTGAGGCATGACCTCTGATGAAAAAATAAACCCCTTTAAAACTTGTTTGAGAAATTCCAGATAACTTTCACAAGAGATTTAATTTTAGAGCATTAACACAGTATTGGTTGGAAAGATAAAACTACAATGCAGTTATTTGGTAGGAGTCATTACTGAACAGTGAAGTCATTTGAGCTTATTTTACTGTGCTTATCTTTTTGCGCTCTTTTTTCCCCTCTCAAACTAATTTTATTATGCATTACTCAGTGCACTCTGGATTCACCCTCATAAAAGGATAAAATATCTCAGCAGATATCCAGGCTTAGGCAGTCAGTTTGAGAGTAAATTCACAAGCCTTAGTTATCTACACCAAACAGCCAGTGCACAGAGTATCGTCTACATATTGTCAGTTAGTGTTCATTAGCTTGTAAATCTTGGGTTTGTGAGGCTTAAGCAAAGGTAAAAGCTGCCACAGATAGAAAAGAGCTGTTTTAAATACCAGTGCCAAGCACTTACTAATGGCAAATGCATCTTTGAATCAGATTTCACCTCTCCTAAGAAAATAAATTAAAGAAAATTTGCACCATCAAATAAAGAAAGCCACTCTCCTGCATCTATATTTGATCTGCAGATTCATGAAAAAGTGAAAAACACATGTTGGAAGATATTGTCTTATACTGCCATCATTTTCATACTTATTTTGGAATGTTTAGGGCCAGAGCCCCTCGTTCTTTATTTGCAAAATGTGCACACACTGCAGTGAGGTGCCCTGACTCTTGGAACTAGATGGTCCCTTCCAACCCAAACCATTCTGGGATTCTGTGACTCTTGAGGCATTCACACTTCTGCTCGAGGAGCTGTGCCACTATTGGTGTGTCCTGCAAAAGCACCTACCCAACCAGACCCAGAGCAGAACTGTGCAGAGTGGATGCCCATTTTTAACTTAAAGTGAACCTTGGAGAAGTGGAGCCGTGACACTGCCCAGCAAAGTGTTCACAATCATAGCTACTGCCGGGTCAGCACGCCTGGCTCAGGGCTGAGGGGTGAGAACTGCAGTGCTGTAAAGGCAGCAAGACCCAAATATGTTGGAGCTTTGAGGGAAATAATTTCTGTGACATCAACCCTGTCAATTGCATTATATCTGGCTGAGACCTTCCAAAGCATTAACAGAGGGATCAGGCACTGAGTTCCCACCTACCCTTTGCAGGAATTAGCAGCTAGCTCCAGTCCCAGAGAGGGAGAGAGAAGTCCAGCTGTACACTCACCTGTACCTGAGTTAATGTATATTTATCTTTTGAGCTCAACTCCTAAAGTGCTTCTCTTCCCACACAAGCATTAACAACTCACACTCCCCAAGGCCTGCTGAGAGATCCCACTTGCTGCCTGCACATAGGCGCCTGCCCAGCATCAGTGTGCTGGTCTGTCTTGTGTCTCTGTGAGAGTGGGCACTAACTGAGGATAGGAAGCTGCATAGGTCATTAAAAGCTTCTTTTATGTGTGAGGACCAACTTACAATAAAAGTAAGTTCTTTTCTTCATGACGGCCGCTTTAGAACACTCTACTTCAAAAATTCACTGCCTTGCATTAAAAGGAGCATGATCATTTTTTGGCTAGAAAAAAATAGCCTTTTGGGTAACATGTTTTTTTTTGGAAAAAGTCCTTATTCGCCTGCAGAAACATAAAATTTGGTCTTCCTTCATCTTGTGTGGTTTTTTTTTACCTTCCAATCCCTTCTTTTCCATTAGCATACACTGCTCATCTCACTGACAAAATAGAAGAATAGAACAGTGAAGGCAGGAGGAAGGCAGCCCAGAATTTATTAGCAAAAAAATAATCCTTTCTCTATTTCTGTTCAAATTTTTTAGTCATCCATCTTACAGCTTTACTTCTTTGTTTCTGGCTGTGCCAGGTCAGAAGCATATTACACCTTGATCTTCTCCTCTTGCTGGTGCTTCCTTGCCAGCAATTGTTGCATTATTTCTTTCAAAAACCCCATCCATATAAAGCTTCTTTCTTCTTTTCAGCACATCCTCAGCAGAAGCCTTTCAGATAGCTAACTGGTAGCAATGTAATTCTGGCTGAACTAGAAATAGGTAGATTTACACTCAGTGATTACATGGAACAATATCTGCATCCAGCAATATCTTGACATATACATGAGTGTGTCAGGTGTTTATGTATATACACTTTTTTCCCCTTCAAGGAGGGCCCAGCTGCCTTAGCCAGATTAGCTGGTTTCTCCACAACTTAGCTTTATGGACCAGTTTATTTACCACATGTAGATTACAAGTGCATGATTGATAGTGCAGGACTCATTCATTTACCTGAAATAAATGCACTTAAAGAGCATAAATTTTACAGGGGGAAAGGTATTTGAAAGCCAGACCTTTCACAGCTGTTTTATGGGTATCTTCATATAGTACCTATTGGAACAGGTCCATACCTAGCTTGACCAACCTCATTAACCAGAGTTAGAATAGAACTTACTCCTCTGAGAAATGTAGGCTTTTGTTTTTAATAAAACATGTGGGCCAAATTAGTATGTAAATAAATGAATGACTTTCAAGAATCCCAGATAACACTTGCTGAGCAATGGGTCAGGCCAGATTTAATCTAAAAATCTTTCTGCTGTGTGTAAATGGTTATGTCATAGCATTTGTCTTTAATTACTAAACTGTTTCCAAAGGCTTGACTCATGACATGTTTCTCGGTTAACCACAAAAACTTGTACTACAAGATTTGCCATATAGATTCTTTTTTTTTTTTTCCCTACACCATTGTTAAGCCTTGGCTCCTGAAAAAGGAGTGTAACCATCTCCCAGAGATAGACACTTGATCTTTACAGTAGTGGGAGCTTTTTTTTTTTTTAAATTAATTTTCCATATAAAGGAAACAAGGCACTTTTGACTCATAAGGAATACTGCAACATCCTTAATATTAACAGGAAAAAAAACCCAGAAATAAAAGTTTTTAAAACACAACTATTTATATATCTCTGTATAAATCCAAATATGAAGGATTACTTTTATAAACATATGTACAGTAATTTCTGTAACTAACTGTACCTTTTATATATGCCATGATGACCAACCCTTGCCAATAGAAGTTATTTTGAGAAAGGCTCAGTCTCTCCTTATTCCTACCTATGCAATATCTCTTGGTCTCCATGAGCCTCTTCCTATGTATAATGAGGTGAGGACAATGAAGTGAACCAGCTCCTCTGTGAATTTAAAGACCAATCTGGGAACATAAAAAGTGTTTGATGAAGAAAAAAAAAAAAAAGAAGTACGATTTTGTAGTTGTTGTTATATAGAAAGTGTCGAACTGACCACCCAGATCTAAGAAGGACACTGTAAGATTGAGCTGGTGGCTTTGTAGTTCACAGTGAAAGTTAGAGGAGAAAGATGTAAGCAAGCAGAACCAGTTTACATAGGTAAAATGGAAATTTAGAAGATCTTTTAACTTCATCTCTGTAACTTGAGTCTGATACAAGGAAAAAATGTGTACCAAGTATTACAAGCTGATGATATGTAGAGAAGAGTAGAAACAGGCTCCTTCCGTCTTTCAAATGGAAATATAGCAATTTGGAGCCTGTCAGTGAAAGAGCACATTCTGCCAGTGAATTTATATAGTCCTATAAGGTGCCTTCACAGGAACTGTTCAACTCCCGCCCTTTAGATTTTGGAAATGCTGCTGGTAGAAGTGTACCACATGCCAAGAACCCTCAAGAGCATCTCCATTTCTTCAATTCCTTTGACTACTGGTCTTACCCTTCTCAGTCAGGGAGCAGGAATTCCCACCCAATGCACATAGCCCACTGCAACCAGCTAACTTGCCAAAATACACGAGAGGAGACTTACACTGAGATTCTTCAGCTCAAATCACTGAGCAGAAACACTGAGAGAAACACAGGTTGAACAGACACCAAAACAAGTAACACCTTGGAGGTCACGGGAGGTGATTGTCCCACTCTACTCTGCTCTGTTGAGCCTTGAATCCTGTGTGCAGTTTTGGGCACCACAATACGAGACAGTTACAGTCGGTTCCCTCTTTTAGGTTAAAGCTTTCCCTCGGAGCATTCCATAACTTCAGTTGCAGTATCTTGCTTTGCAACTGCATGTTTTAATCATCTCTTTAAAATGATCCACGTAACAAATCAAAGCAGAATAATGAATATCTTCCGCACAGGGGGAGATTAACTGATTAATTTTTTGTTTGTTGTTTAAAATTTTTACAGAAGCTATGCAGAAGCATACCCTTTCCCTATCTTGAACAGACTAAATAATGAAAAGGAAAGTCCTGTGAGGAGAGTTTAAATATTGTGCTCATTTTAATGCTCTCTAAAATTTATATTCCATCAGCTGTTTTAGTGAAACCAACAAGCACACAATTTCACGTTTATATGACGCTTTCTGGAGTCTTGAATGAATGTAACCTACAGAGTAAGGATGACACTGCATAAACAATATTTATGTATTCACTACAGTAGAGCAGTTTCTACCTCTATGTAGTGATGCAACTAAGATAGTCATGCTCTATTAGGGAAGAGATGCTGTCTGCACTGGAGATGCCTCCCCAGAAAAGGGGGTTCCTTCGGCTACCTTTCTCTAGCAGCAGAATATTGCTGTAGTTCAGAATTTGAGGACCTAGTTACCAGAGATGTTTGGCTGTTTTAACTAAATGCTTTGACTAAGTTGTGTTGCCTTAGTCTTCATTCACTGTCAAGGGATTGCAGAAGAGAAGGGAAATATTCTTACCTTAATCTGAGATATATATTAAATATGTTTAATTAGCTGAGCATCTGCTGTAAGTTGTGAACTGCATTTTTTTATCCATTGTGTGTGCGAGTTGAACAAACCTGGCTTGAGTTCAAGTGAAATTTGGCATGGGTCAGTGGCCTACTGTCCTCTAGGACTTTCACAAGCGTGTGATTCCACATTTTATGTGGCTATGTACTGGTGAACGGAATGTTTAAATAAATAACAAATTGAGTCACTTAGCCCTGAATCAACAAATGCAGTATCCCAGAAGGGATTCCCCACAATTTATAGCAATATCTTGCTGAAGATTCATACTCAACTGATTTAAAGATGTTCAAAGCTGAAGAGTGGTAAGATGGCAGGAAAAGTCCTTTCCTAGCATAATTATAAAGCAGCACATTACAATCTCACAGCACGAAACCTTGAGAGGCACTTTGATCTAGGGCAGCTCCACCTAAACAAAGAGACGTATATATGCTTATAACGAGAGCCTGTACTTGTGGCTGCTGTGTTCAGAAATTCCCTTGCCTCTCTCTTGCTTTTCTCTAGCAAGAGAATGCATTTTTAATTAAAAAAAACACCAGAAAAAAAAAAAACAAAAACCCAACCTAAACCCAAACCCTATCCTCTGTGCAGCACATTGGTTCATTAGTAACGGGTAAGTTACAGATTTTAAAATAAAAGTTCTACTGAAATGGGGGGTCTGTTTAAAAAAAAAACCCAAACAATGGGGTGGGGGAACGCAGAAAGCAAGTTTAGGGAAGAAGCATATATCACAATAAATTTCTGCTGTAATGGAGCAGTTTAAAACATTGTTCAATCTTTGTTCTTCATATCGTAACAGATCAATTAGTACATCTTGGACAAGGATTCTTATAGGTTTCTTCATCTGCCTACCTATTTTTTAAACAAAAGGACAAGCTGTTTTTTACTGAGCTATATGAACCTTGTCCCACTGGACTTGGAAAGGTCATCTGCTTTTCTTCAAGTCTAAAAAAAAATAAAAAAATAATTCTAAAAGGTACTTTCCTTTCTATGATTTAAGTTCATGAGCATTTATCATCATGTCAAGTCAGTTTGTCTTTTAACAGTGTTCCAGAAAAAAAAAAAAAAAAAAAAAAAAAGATGACTTATGGATTAGGACACAAAGAACTTTTCCTGCTGCCAAAGTAAGCCACAAGGCAGTTCAAATGCCATCCGCTCCATGCTGTGGCTCTGCCCAGCTGTCACTCAGTATGTGGATACGATTGAAACTAACCAGAAAAATACTTTTTCTGGAAAAATTGAGAATTTTGATAGGAACAAACAAATTCAAATATTTAAATTCAGTGGACTGGAGCTGAAACACTCCACTCTATCATTAGTTTGAACCTCAGCTCCCTTGAAACACCATTTCTCACTCCCAATATAAAAAAAAGATGGAAACAGGATGTGGAGTGCTGAGCTTTCTAATGAAAACTGGGAGTTCACATTGCAAAGCAAATATTCCTATGGATTTGAAACAAAAGTTGCTTAAAACTTCATCAGATGGTAATGTATCTGGATATTTTAAGGTGGCAGTAGCTGCTTTATGGCTGGAAGGGCGATTAAATGGCTTTGGCCTATAGCATTGTAATCTAAAGCTTCAACTACAGTGCAACATCTGCTGAGCATCCAAGGTAGATCTGCCTGAACTACAGTGTAAGAGAAAGGAGAATATTCACACTTTGGTGACTTAAGAAGACCTTTTTGCTCCTGGCTATTGCAAACCTTTCACAGCTCCCCAGGAACATGCATGCTATGCTTGTGACAAGTCTTACCCCCACCATGATACTATCTGCATGTTTAAGACACATCTATCCCATGGGTGCTACCTTTTCACAAGGTACCTTACCCTATCACTGTCACTGCTCTTTGCCTTTCTCTGTTAAAACCCCTTTACTCATTCTTGTTTGTTATACTCTTGTACAGCCTTCGATCCTGCCCTTCAATTTTTCTTTCTTATTCTTGTGAAACAATCCCCTGCAGTTTAAACTGAACTCGTTACCCCTTTCTGGTTGAAAGGATTTATTAAGAATTACTCTAGATTTTGTCAACCAACTTTAACAAAAATGGCTTTTGATTTCATATCTGTTCAGATGCTGACTAGTGCTCGCGGTTTTTTTGCCTTTATTGGATTTGACATAAATATTCACATGCTGATCTTTGCCAGCATTTGTTTTCCCTTTTGTACAAAATGAAGAATATGATAATTTTGCCAGTAGATTTTGTGATCAGCAAAGTATTTGCTCAGCCTAATTTATTTTTCTAAACAGAAGAGGTGGGGCTTGAGTGATTCAGGGAACCCATTACACCCTCCTAGCTCTCCCTCAGGCTCAAATACAGTCAGCTTCAATCTTACCTGGAGGACCCATTGCAGAGGAGGGAAGGTTGCATAGGCACACAGTATGTTTTTACTTTAATATTTTTGTCAACATAGGACTTGGGGGTTCTCACTAGTGCTCAATAAAAAATCACCAGGCTGTTGAGTTCCCTCCTAGTACATAGACATGAAATATGTTCTTTGCCCAAGACAATACTTTCTTTTCCCACGGAAAAGGCGGGAAGAGATTCTTTTATTGCACTGCCGGGGCACACGCCGCTCTCCAGGGAAGCACTCTGGAGCAAGGGGGGTATGATGCAATGTTAATAAATGACCACCACGTTAATAAATGACAATCAGCAAATGCTGCGATGGAGTGAAATATCAAAAGTAGGCCAGAGTGCAAGGGAAGGGTCATGTTGTGCCTCTGGGCCCTGTCAGAGCTGGGGTAAGCAGCTGTGGTGGCTGAGCAGGGATAGTGTGATCTTTCCATCTCTAGCATAAACCTGGCACTGTGAAGACAGGCAGTTGCTGGAGATAGCATGATCCCTGGTGCTCAATATACCTTCTTTAAATACTCACTTGGGTCCACCCCTGCTGCTGATAGGTGTGAGAAGCCATGGGGCTTGGTGGGATGCTGGCCCCCTTTGCCCTTCCCCTGTTCCATGTGAGCTGTGTGGATGGCAGGAACTGACCTAGCAGTTCTCTGGTCTGTATTCCCAGGACTTTGAGTGGGCCAAGGCAGCAGTGGAGGGAAAGGAAACTGTGCCTTCCTGTCTCTTATCTTTACAGAAAAGCCCTTGCATGAAAACCTGATTATCCTCCTTGCTGTTTTGCTGTGCTGCATTTGGCTTTGAGGGAAACTGCAGCTTGCAGGGTAGTCAAAAGGAGAAACTCCTCCAGTAAGGTCAGGCAAAGGCTTCAGGTTCACCTCCCAAAACATCATGCAGCTGGCCAGGTTTGGGGCAAATTATTAACCTTCCTGAGGAGGAAGGAAATATCAAGAAACAAAATTACAACTAGCCTTAAGATGGCCCACTTTGCTGTCCTTTTTCTAGGACACATAGCACACCTAGAATGAAGGCCAAAGGTAGCCTTTTATTATGAGTACACTTGTTCAAGCTTTTGCAGTGGAAAGTTCTGCAAACCAGTGTAGTGAGAAGATGGAGATCTGTCATCCAGAGCAGATTTCACACAGTTATCACAGTTGTCCTCATCTGATTGTTAAATAGCTGCAGCTTCTAAAACAATAACATTTTGCAGCTAAAAGAGTTGCATTTGAAAATGTGTATACATAATAATTGCAGTAATCCACTGCAGTGCTTGCCAGACTCCTGCATTTGGTACTAGAAAGATTTTCTTTACCATTTTTGAACCCAAGATCATAGTACATGGTAACCTGGCAGGAACCACAGTGACTCATCACCAGTCTGTTGAAACTGAAAGGGACCCTTCTCCACCCATCCATGAAGACAGAATGAATTTACTTTAATTTTTTTTTTTGTGAAGACCATAATGTTTTTCAAGGATCAAAATCTCTGAAACAAAGATAACCATGTTCCTGTCTTGCACATCTCTTTAATACCTAGCATCATCATCCCTCAACTCTAGCACAGTACAACTAATGATCTGATATGAAGAACTGTCTTCCTGATACATATGCAAAAGGAAATGCAATGAAAATAAACCCTGGCTTCTCTTAACTCTGACCTCTGAAGTCTGGAGGAAAATGCTCTTTACAGGTAATTTTACAGAGGTTCCTTTCCCAGCCTGTGTAAAAAATGTAGTACAGTGGTGTACTGTTCATCACATTTAACAGACTTTTTTATACCATCTCAAACTTTTTGTTTGGACTGGATTATTGCTGCAGGCCAAGTCTCTGGACTCTTCAGCCCACCTTCTGGTGTTGCTTCTTTGGAAAACCAGCTAACACAACTAGCCATCCACCCTGGTGAGCCAAGGTTTACTAGGGAATCTAGTGGCACTTCCCTATTTTTAGAAGAATCACTGCAACCCTTTTTGTGCTTGACATCTTCATCTGTCATCTTGCAAACTAAAGTCAGATGTGGAGCACGGTATGACCGCAGTGGGCCATTGTCAGCTGCTGCAGAGCAGAGCATGGAAAGTAAGCAGTTACACATGTTTTCCTTCAGGACTTCTCAACAAATTTCAAACAGAGGCACTTAAAAGTACATCCATTTGGATGAGTCAAGAGACCTCCATGAGCAATGCTGACAGTGTGCACTGACAGCAGGGATGGGACTGGACACTGCCCACAGGCAGCTCGGGCAGAAATGTGTCAGAGAGGAGTCACTCCTGAGCACAACAGCCACTGAAGTCACATGCTGAGAATTTTGTTTATAAAGTGAATTCCGTAGGTATAAGTCATCAGAAGTAGAAAAAGCCCCATGGACAATATTATATAATCCAGATAAATATACTAATAGGGGATTTTCCAGTGGAAGAAACCTTACATCATGCTTGAGGGAGTAAAAATAAACCTGGCACTTGCATTTGTTCTAAACACAAGAAGAGTCTTGATGACCTACTAGTTACATTTTTTGGCTAATTATTAGTCATGCTGAGCATTGTGATGTTGGTTGTAAATTTATTCCATAACTGTATCCTAACCTCAATACTAAAGTACCACGGACTTTCAAAATTGGTTTCTTTGTAAGGCTCACTATTTCCAAAGAACAGTACACTTTCCTGGTTATTGCTGATGTTTTAGCCATTATTGAACCTCTTATGACCTTCTTCAGTGAAGAAAATAGCACTGGGATTTGAAAATGAACAAGTTACTTGTGAAGTAAAATAAATCAAAAGCAAGGTTTATATAGTAACCTCCCCGTATGCCAGATACATTTTAAAAGCTTTCTTATTGTTGGAAAAACAATTACTTTCACTGTATTTTACATTTACATCTGAAGATCTCTAGTGAAAGATGTGGTTTGGTGTCAACAGCCTGTTCTATTTAAATAGTGCAGAAAAAGGAAAAATTATGCACCATGTTTATGGCAGATAAAAAAAAATAAATATGGAAATGTGGAGAAGGATATGAAGTGTGGCTGAAAAGAAATACCACGGCCTTAAGAAAGAAACAGAAACACAAGATGTAAAGCTAGGTCTGTTGTCTGGAAACAAAACCCTTATTTTTGGAGAAAAAATAAAAGACCTGTATTATATTTGATAAAAATTGAATATTCAAGCAGACCAGGGGATTCCAGTGATTCACAGCATGTCACTTTTTATCCATGAGATGCATGATGAGGTGTTCATGACTTTCCATTGCTGAACAGTAGAATTATCCAGGGAGGAAAGTGTGTCTGATTTTGGCAAAGCCTCACTGGCCACTTTTTTTACAGAACCTTACAGTTAGGTTCATTTGAGCAGACTCAAGTGGCAGAGAGGTGTTGTTTGGATGAAAATCAAAGTCTTCTGAACCTCTGCTCCACAGAGAGCCAAAACCAAGTTGGTTTCACTTTGGGTGCCAGTTACAGGTTGTATGTGCTGATCTTACATCCAAGATAAGTTACAACAGCTTTAGACCAACTGGCTATAAGTCCCAAAGGGCAAGATAAGAATGAGGGAAGTGCAGATGTTCCTTCTCCTTCACACATCTTTTGCTGGGGGTGGACAGTGGATCATATAGAAATTGGCCAGTACACATTGCAGCTGTCTAAGTTTGGCCCTTCCCTTTCCCTCCACCCCCACTTCCCTCTCTTTCCAAGTAGCAAATGGAGCATCTCAGGGAAACAGCTGACCTAGAACGTCCGCATCAGGTACAGGGGCTTTCTAATGGAGCTGTTCCTTCCTCTGCTTCCTTCACATTTGCCAAAGGAATTAATTTCTGTCACATGTGAACTCCTCTTCCTATGCTGAGTCTTGGCACCTCTAGCCTCTTAACCACTTCTTTCAGCTATGAGAGAATCAGCCCAGCTTCTGAAATTCTCACACTTGCTCCAGGTTTCTTAAAAAGAAGGGGCTGGTGTTGCAACCGCTGTTTCCAAGCAGAGGTAGCAAAGCCTATCCCTTGACTTCACCCTAGGTACCAGGGTAGCTTAGAAATGAAAACAGCAAATTCAGTCCCAGCTGGCAGCAAGAACTGAATGCAGCTGTAGGGCTCTTCACAGGATCACAGAATCAACTAGGTTGCAAAAGACCTCTGAGATTGAGTCCAACCTTTAGCCTAACACCGCCTTGTCAACTAACACTCCATCTCAGCAGCCCTAACCAGAAATCTGGAAAAGCCACACAAGCTGTCAGGCTTTCTCAGAGAAAGACACCTTCCACACACTGAGAATGAGCCAACCACACAGTCTGAAGAACACAGGCCTTCCCTGGAAGGAGATAGATGTAGAGGCAACTACCAGAAAGCCATCAATGCCCATTGGCAGTTTCCTAGGGCATGTTAGTGTTGGTGCTCCTTTGTCAGCTACACTTTGCTAGTGACTCTACTTCCAGGTGAGCTGGTCCACTGTAAATAACGCTGGAGGTTTCCATACAACTTACTTAGATTAGGCTTCTGGACAGAAGGGTCTCATCACAACTGGACTTCCTCTCAATGTAAATTCTGAACATGATTTTTCTTGCCTTTTCTAGCGAAGATGGTTATGTTGGTACAGGATGCACTGATGTCAAGAGTGAACGGTGTGGTCTGGAGCATCTGTCAGTTGCCATTAAACATAAGGAGAGAAGAAGTTTTCAATTTTTTTTAAACCTAGCCTGTACTCATTAAGCTACTTCTTTGAAAAAACCCATTAACATGTAAGCTCTTCAAATATCAAATGGAAACACTGACATGGTAAACACTGTGCCACTCACTACAGTTTTTTTCCAGAGCAGGAAATATCTTAATATCCCCTTGCTTTGGCAGATTTTCAAAGCAAGCAGAAGAGAGAGTTAAGGGCCTCTCTGGAGACTTCTCTGACACTAAGTTGTAGACAGGTCCATTCCAATCTGAAGGGGATCCCACCATGGGTCATAATGCAAGAGTCAAATTAAAAAAGCAGCCACTTAGTAGGAAGTGGCTCAATGGGGACATTTGATTTTGGAAGAGTGAACTGTACAATTTAAAAAATAACCTTGCACTTTGGAGCTTAGCACTGACAATCAGTGTATAATATCCTACCAGCAGAATATGAAAGGAAAAATTCTGCCTTGGATGGAATGTGTGGGAAGTTTATGCTTCTGACTATGCCTCTGAATCTTGAATATTCATTCCCCCTGACCTTTCTACATCATGCATGTTCCAGAATCTGGAATCTGATTCCACATCAATCTAACTTTGAACAAAAAAGTAGTTTTTATAGTTTTGTAAAGTAAGAATATTAACTTACAGTTTGGATTTTCTTCCTTAAAATATTCACAAGTTCTTTTTTCATGCTGACCTTTGGCTCTGGGCAATGATGACAATAACCTTTCTGCCAACTTACTGATGTTAAAGGGGAAAAAGTGTGTGTGGGGGGGGTGGGAAGTGTAATACTACTGTCCTAGCAATTGGATCCAGCTGGCCTCTGCAAATACATTCGGACAAGGGGAGGGGGGAGAGAGGGGGGAGAAGGACAAAGCATAAAAGACATGATTTCCAAAGGTTTTGTGCACCTACATCTTTTATGCATTTGAACTGAGTGTTCTGCATGTTTGGAAACCAGTCCCAGGAGTGGAATTACTCTGTGCCAATAGTATTACGGAACAGCTATTCCTGATTCACTGGTTCATCCCCTCACATTTTTCATTTAATGTTAAAGTTCTTTCCAGTTGGAATATGGGAGTTGAGAGGAGTTGAGTCCTTGAACCTTTCTTTCATATGCATTTCTTCCCTATTAGCTGGGTCAGAGGAGGTTTAAGTTAGATATTAGGTAAAGCTTCTTCACCCAGAGTGTGGCTGGGCACTGAAACAGGTTCCCCAGGGAAGTGGTCACAGCACCAAGCCTGCCAGAATTCAAGAAGCATTTGGACAACTCTATAAGGTACATGGTTGTTATTATTGGCGTCATCCTTTGCAGGTCAGGAGTTGGACTCCATGATCCTTGTGAGTCCCTTCCAACTCAGGATATTCTATGATTCTAGAAAAGCCCCTTGTTCTCTTTCCTTCTTGCTTTCCCCCTATGTGTTTCAGCCACTGGTCTGATAGTTGTGGGGAAAGTAAAGTCTTGAAGTCATGGGGTCCTGGATTTCACAATACATAAATGAAACAGCTCTGTGGCTTCAGCTCATTTTCTGATGCTTGGTGTGATGGTTCTTATTGTGGCAAAGACCTGCATGCAACCCCTAGTATCAATACAGGCTGGAAGATGAACACATTAGCAGCCCTGATGAGGAGGACTTGGGGATGCTGATGGATGAGAGAATGAACATGAGCCCGGAGAATGAACACGAGCCCAGGAAACAAATCATATCCTGGGCTGCATCGAAAGCAGTGTGGCCAGCAGATCAAGAGAGGTGATTCTGACCCTCTTCTCCACTCTGGTGAGACTCCATCTGGAGTACTGCATTCATCTACGGGGTCCCCAGCACAAGGAGGACATTGACCCACTGGAACAAGACCAGAGAAAAGCCACGAAGGTGATTTGGGGGACGGAGCACCTTTTCTATGAGGAACGGCTGAGAGAATTCAGATTGTTCAGCCTGAAGAAGAGAAGGCTTTGGGGTGACCTATTGCAGCCTTCCAGTACCTGGAGGGAGCCCACAAGAGACCTGGAGAGAGAGCCTATTTACAGGGGAATGTAGTGACAGAACAAAGGGAAATGGCTTCAAAGTGAAAGACAGTAGGTTTGAATTAGATATTAGGGAAAAAAAAATCTTTTTTGTGAGGTTGGTAAGGCACTGGAATAGGTTGCTCAGAGAAGTTGTGGATGTCCCACCCTGGCCAGGATGGATGAGCAACCTGGTCTACTGGAAGGTGTCCCTGCACATGGCAGTGGGGTTGGAACTAGGTGATCTTTAAGGTTCCTTCCACCCCAAACCATTCTATGATTCTATGATTAGCTTAGTTGAGTGCACAAAGTTCATTTCATATGTGTTACACAGTAGGACAGACATTGCTGGGAAATTATTATTAAATCTCTTTTTTTTTTTTTTTTTGAGCTGGTCATCTAGATGTGAAAACTTTCTTTATCTGCCATCACTTATCAGAACTTCTCTCTGAAGTATCCAGCAGCATCATTTGCACCTTGGCATGAGGTGGCAGGCACTCAGAGCCTAATCTGGGCAGAGAAAATAAGATGCTAGATGAGGCATGTTTCTGCTGACTCAGATCATAGCAGCAGACAGCCTGGGAGTTTCCAGCTCTGCTTGCATGCCCTACAGCTCTGTTAAAGGTGGGTTTGTTTGTAAGAGGGAGCTGGGGACGTACCCAAAGTTGGATGCTCTCAGAGGGACGCTGGGTTTGCATAAGGGAGAAGCATGCAGGAACACTGTGATTCTCAGTACAGCTGCAAGGCTGCCACCCTAAGGCCAGAGGGATGCATTAAAGCATCATTTTCCTTCCTCTGATGGCTCACAGAATTATCAAGCATGCCTTGATCTTAGCAGGATCGTGGGTCTGACCTGCATTCACTCCCACAGCAGCCAGCCTTGCTTTTCCATTCTATCAGGATGGCACTTTATTTCCTAAAACACATTAAAAGGCTGTGCATGCATCTGTGCAAAACAGTGAGACAGAGCCTGTGCTCACAAGCAGCACGAACACAGAGCAGTTGGAAGGGGCTCCAGGGTGGTCAGGCTGCACCTTCCACCCATGCACTGCTCAGCCACGTGGTCCCACACTAAGTGGGTTCACCGCACCCCAGGGAGGGCTGTGGCAAGGGAAACACACCCACAGGTGGGCAGCCATGGCAGAGAAGGTGGCAGTAGCATTTGGAGAGGATCCAAGGGGTGCAGAAGGAGAACAGTCTCCCCCTGGAAATACGCTCCAAGGCCTTACTGACTACCCAAAATGCAAGTTCAGTAATATGACCCACCCCAAGCTTCATCAAATACTTGGGTAAATATTGGAAAGGCAATGAGATTGAATTAAAGTCATCAAACGCAAAGATAATAAGTGATTTTTTTTCTTTTTTTTCTTTTTTTTTCTTTTTTTTTTTCCTTTTGATATTGCCTTGGTACAGCTCATTTCACAGGCTTTATTTCACAGCTGTGTTTTCTCATCCGTTTTTTAGGACCTTTAAGAAAAAAGGCATAAATATACTGAGCAACAGGAAAAAAGTCCAGACTGACAAACTCAAAGGACATGAGTCATGAGTCATGTTGACCCTGATGACTTCAAAAAAGACAAGGGCAAGAATGCTCAGCTCTTCCCTCTTCCACATGCTCAGCTCTTGGATGAAAACAAAGGATTTTTGATGTAAAAAGCCACTGAGATCTGTGGGTGAGGAGTGGATTCTGAGCCTCATACTCAGGTCATCATGTTCATCTGCCACTGTCCACTGCCTGAGGATGAGGGATAAATGTGGTGCCTGGTAGGACAGGGACCTGCTGCTCCAGAAAGAGCCAGGGTCAGACGAGCCCTGGTAGATGTTGAAAAGCATGGACATGTTGCCTCTTACCTAGAGCTGGGCGAGCATTGAGTCTATTTGGCTGGATTCCTGGGGATGCTTTTTGTTAAATTCCTGTTAAAGGAGAAAATTTTTTTTCACAAGATCTGGTTTTAGGTCTCATTTGACATTTGCTGAAGACAAAGGATGTTCTCCCATGTACTTTGGCTCTAAACTTTACTTGCTTCATAGCACACTTATCCACTATCTTTCATCAGTTTGTTCCAAGTAGGTATGAAAGGGCCTGTCTCTTTGCCAGATCTCATCTTACTCATTTTGGTATGTGCCATTTTGTTATGCACAGGGTTCCCCAGAACCAAAATCTGAATTTTTAATGTCACATGAAGTTTTTTAACTGAACTTCAGGGCTGTACTTCCTTAAACAGTCCAGAAAGAATGAAGGTAAAATTATTATTTCAGGAGTGAGATGAGAGAAGGGATCTTCTCTTTCAAGTTTGGTTTCCTGGTGTTTTATGAGAGCGTACCCTCACATCTTCAAGTTTTATTTAACATATATTATTTTCATGTCAGGGGTCTCATCAAACCATTATTCTGGATGAATGAAGTTTTTATTTTACTTCTTAGACCAGAGATATAATTTTCTTTCTTATTTTGCTTTCTCTCATGTCAGCCCTTTAACCGAAATGCTGAGCAGTTGGAATCTAACTGCAATTTAACGTAACACTTATCTGTGCTGCTGTTCACACTGTACGAGGTAATTTTGAAAGGTCAGAGCAGCTGGATTCCATTACAGAAATGCAGGGAACTCAAAATAGCCTTTGTAAATATATTTTTTGAGGAATTCAGGCAGCTGCCTTCGACACCCCTGGGCCTTATTGTTTCAGAGAGCTTTAGTATCAGCTGAGGTCAGAAATTACTAAACTGCTCCCCCTTCTCCCCCAGAAAAGAAATTTCCTTTGGATGAACATTAAGAAATAGTCAAAAGCAGAGATATTTCTGCCTTTGAATTTTTAATCATAAGTTTTACTGCAATAAGTACTAAATCAAGAAAGCTTTCTTCCATATGTGTTCAAGAACCATTTCAACTCCTTTTTTTCTACACATGTGACATTTGTTTTACAATGCTGCAGTTTACAAATCAAATAGTTTCTCACAGAGATAGTATGTTTTTATTCCATTTGTCCTTTTTCAAATAGTCCAAACGTCTGTGGTTTTGTCATTAAAAGTCCAATTGGCAGATATATACGGAAACTTTATGTTTTCCAGCTGGGCAACTACCAGTTACACATACTCATTATTATTCATATTATCATTATAGTAACCATGAAGGATAATTTCTTGTGGGTTACTCAGTCAATATGCAGAGATCTACAGCAGATACTGTCTTGAAACCATTGGAACTGAACTCTCTTTCAGCTGTGAAGACATTTAGACATACATCTGAGCCTCCTGACTTGACCTTTCCTTTAGAATAAAATTAATGACAGTCCTAACCCTGATTTCTGGAAGTTGCTAGTGGTTTTAGACACTTTTCTATATGAGGAATATCCTCAGTCTGGAATATATTCTTGTTGAGAAGAAATGACTGGGGTTTGTTTCTCCCATAGTAGTTTTACCTACCTGTAATTTTACTGAATGCATTGAAATAATTTTTGACCCACCCTACTGGCAGAGGAGGGGTAGAATCTCAACCTTAGTGTGAATGTTTTAAATCAGGATGTTTTTTCAGTGGGGTTTTCAATTGCTGTGAAAAATTCTAAATCCCCAAAGCTTTATTTTCCCCTTTCTCTGTAATTGGGAATGACCACACAAAGAGTGCTCACTCTGGGACAGAAATGTTGTATGCCATATTATAAATCACTGAATGAACAAGTATGTCACAGAGGATGAGCAGACTCTAGACCGTAACCATCCTAGTGGGTGGTACCATTATACTGGGCTAATTTATTGTAAAGTTTCCACTGACATGAGTACACTTCTGTGGTCTGACATAGAATAGTTTATGAAGGATGCCAGAACTCTTCCATTTAGTGACTTCTGTAGTATTCATATCATGACCCTCTGCTATATGAAAAACATGATTGTGCAATTTGTGAGGCATAAAAACCTTAAGACTCTGAGATTTGTAGCTTTTTTATTTTTTTTTTTATTTATTTATTTACTATTGTAGAAAGAAAGGAGATTGATGAATGGACACTTAGAGTGGTTTTTATTATTGGGGTAATAAAAGCAACACCAAGTGCCATGAGACAACACAAAAGCAAAGTCTTCCCTCTCTTATATATATAGGCCCCATTTCCATGGCCTTTTGGGGAGTTAAATACTTGGCTGGAATGAGCTCTTATGTAGGAGCAGATTGGGTGGATGCAGATGGATTTTTCCCTTGATTTGCAATCTGGGAAGCAAGCAGATACATCCAGCTGTTCTCATTTTCCCCAGGAGCTATGGTTATACAAGCTGAGAATATTGCCTTTCTGGATATCTCAGGGCAAAAATAAATCCCACAGAAACAGTGAGGAGTGAACACAGCCCATCCTCAGACAGCTCCCACGGCCAGCAGCAGGGTGGTTCAAGGAGCTTTCCTTGGTGATATTTGCAGCCCATTTGCAGCCTACCTTGACTTCTAAGGACAAAATTTTTAAGAATTCATGGGGTTAACAGTGAGACTTGCATCACTTTAAACATTTTGCTTCCAGTTCAATGTGTTACCCTCCATTAGGTCAATCTACTGTGGATGGTGTTCTCAACTAAGAAAAATGTAAAAGGCACGTTTTTGATGGAGTTCTTGGCAAATCCTTTGATTACATTCCCTGACACTCAACAGATGTCTGCAACCCACATGGCAAACATCCATAGAGGCAGTAGCTCACTATAGCCCTTGATATGAAGAAATGATACATAGCATTTAATAGAAATAATTATTATGTATGCAACACTCCCATTTTTTCAGGACAGCCAATAATTGAACAACTTAATTTACATTATATTATAAATCTTATGTTTGAAACTTCATTATCAAGGACCTTTGGACTTTGAGGAACCATAAAATGAATAAGACATGACTTGTGTTTAGAGGTAAAACTGAAAATTAAACCATTGTTCATCGCAGTTGTACATTCCAAGCCATGAATGTAACTAGGGAAAGGAAAAATAAGGTAGAAAGGAAAAATAATCAGAAGCATTTAAGTGTTTTCTGAAATTTGAATTTGAAACTGCATTTGCAAGCAGTTTTGTTTCTTTTTAATGATCGTTGTCTAAAGTCCAATATGGTACCCATGAAAAATTCCAGCTGTGAACAAGATTATCAGAGCTCCCTTAGACATGTGTTCTCGTTGCTGTTGTACTTCACCCTCAACCATAAGATAATTGGCTGCTGGCAACTGCTGCTTTCTTATTGGTGCCCTGGTAAAGTTCAAGCTATAACTCTGTCACACAGCTGAGTACTAAAATTTGGCTCACTCTTCCAATGGAAAGCAATGTCTTCAGCTCTTGTGTGAGATGCATTTACTAAGATAGGATTAAGAAAAATATTTTTTTAACCTAATTTCTACAGTCTTTATATGCATCTGTATATGTTTCTGTTGACATTTGATATTGAAGAACAGCCTCAGGTATAGAGATTTCAGCATCTATTATCAGAAATAAACCTTAGTATTTTACATTAACAGCTTTGAGTGTTTCTCTAGAAACACACTCTTTGGACAGAGCCAACCTGCTTCACTGTGAGTTATGATAATTCTTTCTTCAACACTGTACCCATCCAGTATCATGGCACTTTCTTACTATCATTATTATTACTACTATTCAGCAGATATAGTAATATTTTCCTTTCTGTGTGAGAGTGCATACCCTGAGCTCTTAATTTGCATTAGGATTCACACAAGAACTGCTCAAACTTTGTGGAAAGAGTTCACAAATGCTCAGTTTTCTCTGGATAACATCCAAACTTTTGGGGTGCTTAATTTTTCATGTGTTAAGTTCAGAGGCAAAATGTAAATTGTCGGAGCATACCTTCTTGCTTATTCCAGTTGAAATGTATTTATACAAAAGAATCTATATATTTACATTCAGTACATCCAACATTTTGTGTCCATATGTTATCTGAAGTCCTCAATATGTTGGCTCATCACGCTAAATAAAATCTTTAGACAATGGGTGTAGTATATAAAAGTTTAACAAGGGGGGGAAAGAATGTTATCAGGTCCCATTTATGATGATTATATTTGTACACGAAGAACTGAGAGTCAGTGACAGAAAAATAACTCTTCCCACTCAGATCTTATAGATAGTGTTGTTAATGAATTTGCTCTGTTAGCGAGGCATGCAGCGACAGCCCTTCTGGATGTGCAAAGGAAGACATCCAGCTTCTCATAAGAGTTGTTTGTTTTGTGGGTAACATCTTGCTGCTGATTATTAAAAACAGGTACTTTGGAAATAAATTCATCACTCTCCCTGTCACAGCCTCATTGAAGAAAAATCTGCTTTACACACATCTTGCTTCTTGATTTTTTTTTTCTTGGGGTTTCAAAATATTTTGAAAGGACTAGACCAGATGTGTGAAGAGTTTGGTCACTACCAGCTGCTGTTCTTGATGAGCATTTGAAAAGCACGTAGGCATACTAATCAAATGTCTTTGCTGGAAATCCACAAGGAATTCTTTGTTACTAACACTGTTTTTTTCAAAATCTAACAGTTCCTCATGGAATAATATTTCGGCTTTTTGTTGTGTAATGTTTGTAATATTTGTTTTTATTCCTGATCTTAGAAAAACTCCAGCTTGACCTTTTATTCTGGAGTTACTTGTTATACAATATTCTACATGAGTTTGAAGTACAGTGGTATAAATTAGGTTCAAGGGGGCAAATAGTTCATACGTGTTATTTGGATATGTAGCACATGTTTACACCCCATTCATTACTAACAGAAGATGGTAATTATGTGTGTGACAGCACTGGCAAAGCTTCATACAAGCATGTAAGTAGTATGTGAGCGAGATCACTGTGTCCTTTTCATGTTCCTCATTAAACAGTGATGGCGAAAACTTCCCAGAAGGTACTGCTCCATCTCTTAACAGCAGAGCCTGTGCTGGGAGCAGATACTTGTCCTGATTCTGCAGTGCTGCAGACAATGGTCATCTTGATCTCAGAGGAGGAAGCAACTGATCCCATGTTTTCCCAGGTTCCTTTGGTTTTAGTAAAGACTGAGTGAGCCCTAGGGAGAAATCCCCAGATCTCTGTGCAGGATTAATCCCTGTCTCTGACTTTCAGGGGCAAGTCTGTACCAGAGCTAGAGTGCAAGTCTAAGGTGGTAGGTCTTCCTCTACATAGAGTAATATAGTCCTAATTTTGAACAGGAAGCAGCTATGCTCTCTAGGCTCTCTAAGTTCTTCCTGCTCTTACAGGAAAGAGCACATTTCTACACACATCACACCACAGACTTTTTACACCAGGATCTGTGTTTCTGGTTGTGTTGTTTGTGTTAATGGCTGCAACATTTTCTTTCAAAAGGAGCTGGTAGATCATATTAATTCTGATGCAGCTAATTGATAAAGCTGGTAAAGATCATTGGGACTGCACAAGACAGAGCTCATAGATCTGTGATATGGCCAGCACAATTTTGGTTTTTCTCTTTCCTGACCCCTCTTTCTAACTTCCTTACCTTTTAGCACTAAACTAAACTAAGTAGATTCTTGTTTTCTAAACATGAAAAGCTCTGGATTTCTCCTGGCACCTGCTGACACATAATACTCTAATAAATGCCTCAAACTAGTCACTCTCCTCTTTGATTTCTGTCATTTGGAAATTTTTCTAAGGTTGGAAGTTTTTCTATTGATAATATGTAAGCATGTGACACATGTGACTTACAATTAAGTTATTTGTCCATTTTGGAGAGGTACTCAATTACTCCACTTTCTTCCAGAGCAATGAAAGCTTATAATTATTCTGATTAAGACTGAGAAACAAGGATGCAGATTTCAGCCTGAATGACACTGCTGATGTTTTGCTCTATCCCTGCACATTAATGCATTTTTAAGCGGGTATGAACATAGGTATGAAAATTTGGGCATTTAGGCTGGTTTTTGGGCAGTTAAATTCAGAATCCAATTCAAAGGTTCTGGCAAAGACCCAGCAGCCTCTGCAACTATCCCTTTGCTCAGGTCAAATATAACAGCTGTGATCCGCAAGGGGCTGTTCAGTGAGTGTATCCAGCGTTGTACTAACAAGGGATTCTGGGGATTCCTGACTATGTAGTTTATACATGTTGGGAACAGAGTTTACACTTCCTTAAGGTTCCAGTATAAGAAACAGTGCTGTGAGACTTCCTATTGGAGATGAGCCTTCCAAGCAATGCTCTCTTTGAGGCAGACCAGCTGGGCCACCATCTGTTATCTCTCTCCTTGCTATGGTCTTCTCTAGGGGTAAACGGTGAGGCCTGATGATGAATGAGGTGGATTGGGAATCAGGTCTCCTGAGGACTCTTCCAACAGCAGGATGTATGTGGCATGTGAGCTGTTAACAGGTGCTCTCTGAACTGGAGATACAGATGGCTCCATCTGTGTTTATGAGGTCTCTTAGCTCCCCTTGTCTCTGTCACATGTATTTAATTTCCTGTACAGCACTCACTTTAAACCATAAAGGTTGTATCTGCCTTGTTTTGCCAAAACATACTTGACAGAACCTGGCAGACCACATTCCCTCACTAACTGTGTTCTCGTGTCATGGGAGCTCCCTGCTCAGATGCTGCAGCCATGGCTTCTCAAAACGATAGGGACAAACCACTTCTTCAGCCTCCTCATGTGCTGGGCTTTCTCTGCTGGCACAGGAGTGTCACAGAGAAGAACTCCCATGCAACTCAGCATGCAAGCTTGCTCCCATGAGCTGCTGCTTCTCCAAAAGCAGAACTTGTGCATGGAATTTAAGGCAGGCAAGTAGCAGAAATTTGACTAATAACCAGTCACATGTGAATCTTGAGTGATGCTGGTCAGTCTTAGTGTATTTTCCCACACTGTGATTTTTGCCAGTTATTCTTTATTTGGATAGGATACCCTGAATTCCAACTTCAGCTCAAGAAGAGGGGCTAAGGATAGGGATATTATAAAGGGCTGTCGCTTTTTTATATGTCATCCTGTACCCACTCAGTTTGCCACTGTCTTTGTCTTTCTGAACCAAAATAAAGAGTGAGATGAAGGCAGTTCCACAAAAGGAGGGAAATCTTGTTCTGGACCACTCACAACTGATTGTATTTCAGAAATGTATTTTAAAACCACATAGATCTTCTTGAGTTCACAAGGCTACTGCTCAGAAGAACTGAATTCATGCCAGCCACTCTGCTACAGCAACTGCCATTAGTATGTAGTGGCAAACATGTAGACACTCTGCCATCCTGATCACTGCTCAGTCCCTAGGTGCCACTTCTGTCTGTGCCAGAATCTGCCTTTAATATCTGCTCTTTCTGGGACTAGACATACTCTGCTTTGGCCTGAACACTTCAACTCTGCAGAGGCTTTTTACCCCCACTTTCCTCATTCATACCTCTCTGGCAAGTAGATGCTATACCTCTTTTTGCCAGGGGCCAAAAGGAGCACCATGGTGTCCAGTCAAAGTAACAGGCCAGTGACCTGAGCTGAAGAGTCCAGATGACTTCAGTGACCAACAGACATCCTGCTCCTCAGTATCAATGAGTATCCATTTTCAAGGTTTTCCTTACTTCAGCCTCATGGCTACTGAAGTCAGAAATCATGATCAAGAGGTTTCTGCAAGTCTCTGACATCCCTAAGCGGTCTTCTGGTATAGGTGAATAATATAGGTGAATTCTGGCATAGGAGAATCTTTCTTTCCAGAAAAGAATGAAAGCTCAAGGCAGGATTGGAGCTGCCCATCAGCCTTGCAGCTCTTACTACAGGTTTATTACAAAGGCAGAGAAGCTACATCCCTAAATTCAGGGGCTGTTCCTCTACCACTGCATGTGCATCTCTGGTAGATACAGCAGTTAAGTCTTGTTTTTTCCCTATCCTGAAAAAGGTACATTTTGATCCTGAGCACAGTGACATGAAAAAGTACTTATAGAATGTTTTTCAATAATCATTTATTAGTCTCAGCTTCACAATTCAGAATTGCACATTTATCAAATAAATAGAGTTCAGTGACATGATTCGATATGCAGACCTGTCATGTCTTCCATCCAAGTATTTTCTGAACTACTTCAACCTTTATGTTCATTGTATGTGGAAAGACTGGAAAGTAGGTTAATTGCTTTGAAATGGAAATGAAAAAACAAAACCTGGATTTGTTTTGTATGTTTGAGCTTAACCTTTTTCTGTTTTTTCCAACACTGTTAGGAAAATCTGAAATGCCAATCTTTTAAATAATTATATCACTGCCATAAAAATCATTCAAACAGTCTTGAATTTATTTGGTTGGCTTAGCTGTGCTTCAATTCAGGTATTGAAATCTGAAGCCTAGAAAAAACATCACCAGATAACAAAACACAGGCCTTTAAAATGGTAATTGGCTAAAAAGACAATTTTTCTATGTACCTCTCTGTATGACCTACTAACTCAACCCTGCTGAGATCTCCAAATCTGAAATCTTTTCCAAACTTTAATATGGAGTTGCTGGTTCTGCTATGTGTATATTTGTATATTGAAAAAAAAAATATTTAAAGGAAATCAGAAAGAACACGATCAAGACAACAATAGAGGTAATGGGAAAGGAAAACATATCTTTCCACATTGTTCAACATTTTTAACCAAAAAAAAGAAAGAAAGAAAGAAAGAAAGAAAAAAAAAAGACTGTGCATTCAACAGTTTGTCAGAGATAGATCAAGTTCCAGAATCAGAGCACCCCCAACAAAATTATGCCACTGGAAGCTCTTGTTTTTTAGTTCTAACCAGTATGCTTTAGTGACCCCAGCAGTGGTAATATGGTAGATGGAAAATAAGAGAACTATCAATAAATACCTGGTCTATGCCCCTTAGGAAGCTAGCTCCTCTCTAACTGTATGAATGCTACTATGGCAACAAATTAACTAATAAAAATACATTTCTCATTCTGGAATTCCAAAGAAACAAGACTAAATGGTGTCAGATGGGTTCATATATGTTCAGGGCAGAAGTAGCAATTAAGTCATCCTGTCTGACATGCATATCACACATATTATAATTTCTTTTTCTTTTCTGAGCAAGGAGTTTGCATCTGACTGCAGCATACCTTTCAGAGAGCATTCAGTGTTGCTACAGAGACATCAAAAGAGGGGAAAAGCAGCCTGTCCCTTCTTCTTTGTTCTATTATTTAATCAGCTTTGCTATTAAATCAAGTGTATCTGGTTTCTAATTTAAATTTACTTAGCTTTAAAGTTCCATCATAGGTTCTTGCTAAACTTTTCTCTAATAGGTTAACAGAACTTCTAATGCTTTCTTTCCCTTTCTCTCTCTATGAGAGTACTTATATGCTGTAATGAAATAATTTCTCACCAGTAGGCCTTTTTTTTTTTAGCAAAAGCATATTTCTGTGGTTCCTTTTGCCACCAAACTTCGTCCCATTGCATGTCAAAGAATTTTAATATTCTTTCCACTAAAACAGCCAATTACTAAAATACACTCAGCTACAGGCCATCAAAGAGCTGTCTAATTAAAGAATATGAATTACATACCAGTTACGATACGATATGCTCAAAATAAATCTGCTGGGGGATCTAAAACTTCATCTTTGGTTTTTTGAAGCCAATTGCTCTGCCACTTGAGCTAATGGAATATTTTGCTGGGTCAGCCTAGAAGAGAGGTTTTATATCTTTACCTCCATCTCCTTAAACAGTGTTGCCTTTCACTCCTGTAAAAGGGGAATTCTCAGCGGGACCTTCCTCGAAACACTAACAATCTCCAAAACCTTCTCAGGAACATGATATGACCATAACTTGACACCAATCTAGAAGTTGCCCAATAAATGTTTGCAAGCCTGCAATAAACTGTGCTTCTAATAGTGTGCTTCACGCTGTGCTAGCAAAGTGCAGAGGAAATGACAGAGGAGAAGGCTGCCTGCAGTCCTAGAGAATGACCCCAGCAGCACTCCACGTACCTGCAGCACCTTTGTGCAGATGCAGGCGACCCTCCTCTCACTTTTCTCTGCTTCCCAGCACTGAGGTGCTCACAAGAGCTGAGGGGAATGCCAAAAAACTCTTCCGGTTCTTGAGGAACTTTAAGCAAATAGAATTTTTTTTAAAAAATAAGAGTAAATGTTAAGGATTCTAAGAGCTCTTAAGAAACTTTCCACATTTCTTCCAAGGGCTCTTTTGGGTATATATCATGTCTGTGATGAAATAATCCTAAACCCAGTGCTGGCCTGGGTGGTTTCACCTTCTACCAGAACGCTGATGCTGCTCAAACTCAGCTGATGTCAGCAGGTCAGTATAGGAGTCTTTCTCTGAAGAGGACCATTTGACCCTGGTAAGGTTCTTCATGGGCATTAAGGTTTAGATACATATTTCCCTTTGTAGAATCAGCCTTCCTAAGGCTCTTGTAACCATGAGCCAAGATTTACTATTTAGTTACTGGCTTCAGAGCACAAAGCACTTATGCAAAGGGAAACCTTTAAATATAAAAAACCCCAAAGTAAACCAAAAAACAAAAACCCCAAAGCAAAAACAAAACCAAATAATCCCCCCCAAACGTAAAGCCAGTAGAATACTAGAAGTCAGCATTCCTCCCATCACTTGCTCTCTTACCAGACTGTTGTGGCCACCACAGCTTAACTTTCTTTCCATACAAAAATCCCATGCTCAGCTGACTTGGCTGAACTCGCTTCCTCTCACATAGTGATATATAAAAGTAGCTTTTAGGCACAGCTATGAATACGGCTGATTCATTTACAGCACTTAAAATCTTGAACATTTCAAAGAAGCAGCCATTTCAGGGATCCTCTTGGGGTTCATTAAGGTATGGAAATATTGTGACTATTTTGTAAATGGGGAACTAAGGCACTACAAGTTTAAATGATAACACAAGATGCTCATAGAGAAGTGAACATCTCAGTGTAGATTTTTTTTAATCCTAGTCTAGCACCTCAAGCAAGAGAGCATCATTCTTGACTTGCTGCCTGGTGCTGGGATCCAAGTTAGTCTCTTTCATAAACATGTCCACATCTTTAAAAAAAAGACATGCCAATAAAAAGTAGTTACAAAATATATAACCCTTATGCTGAGGCCAGCACATTTGAACTGATTTTAATTTGTTAAAAAATTAAAAATACAGTCTACCTTCTATTCAGAAAAAATGAAGCTTTGAAACTGAGACAGAAATTTGATCTTTTGAACCTGGCTATAATGCTTAGAAAAACATACCATACATGACTAAATACAGTTTATCTCTGTATTCAGAGGTATGCACCAGTCAAAGTCAAATGACTCTGCTTCACATTCATGCATGATAAGTTTCTGCTTCAGTAACTATGTTAACTAAGTTTAAGAAATGAGACTACTGAGTCTGGTTTTAGTTTGCAAAAAAACCCAAGTCACCAAGTGTGCTTTTCAAGAAATTTTAAAAACTGCCAAAAAATAGAGTTTACCCAGAAATGGCACTAGCATTTATCACCTAGAATTACTAGAAAATAATTTTTATGTTAAATAAATCTGATTATTATTAAAACAATTGCTACTATTTGTCTAAGTAAAATTATGTCTTCCTTACTCCAATTTAAATAAATGAAAAACAAGGACTAATCTGCCTAGTCTTTCATGAAAATTCTCCTCAACACCTTTAGGTACCTAAACCTTTCAGAAGCTGCACGTCACTATTTATAAGGGAAAAGATTTCCAGAATTACAGACCAAAGATCAACATATATTCTCTTTAGAACTGATGACATTAATGGAAACATGTTTTCCAAACAAATGTATTTTCTTCTGAGTCTTTGGCAAGTTTCTTTTTCTAATCATTATTGTACCTACTAACAGCTGTGATCATTTTATAAGTATTCTGAGAACTAAATTCGCTAAGTGGATATAGGCACTTGAGCTTCCAGCGTGTCACTCAAAATATAGATCTGCCTGTTTCAATGGGTGTATTTTTCTCAGTAAATATCCCAAATATCTAATATGTTCCAAGTATCCATAGTTTCATGTAAAATACCCCAGAAGGAGAAGACGGCAGCCACACTGGTGCTCTGCCTTTCTCTGGTGGCTTGCTTTTTAAGTCCATCCTCACCTCTACATTAGGCAAAGGATGAATCTGATCACCAATCCCAGGTAGGAACATAGTGCAAGCAGAAGACAACAACAGGCATCATCACCTTCCTTTCCTCCAGTAGCCATGTGCAGTGGCAATCTCATAAACCTTGCTCTCAAGCTTTAGGCTTCCTTTTCTTGAGTCCTAAGGAAAGAGACAGCTAAATCCCATGGAAAGACAGAGTTTCCTGCTTTTTGTGAACTTTTATACATTGTTAAAAAGGAAGTCTGCCTGTTCCACCCTCCTTGTTGACTGCAGATGCTCCTTCCTTGCCATTTTTGCTATTTCAAGCCATTGTCTTGGGATAATTATCTGTATTAATATTAACAATCAAGAAGAGGTAAACTTTCAGCTGGAAAAAGTCTTGAAAGTTCATTAAGGTGTATCTTAATTGGTTGTGTCAACAGATGGTGGTGATGTAGGGAAGGCACTTCAGGGTTCTGATTGTGTGTTTAGCAGTAAAGTTAACTTCAGGCAGTCAATGCATCCAGGGAAAGGTGGTCTCAGTGACACTTCCCTTCTGAGCATTTGCCATTGGACAGTTTTCCTGTCTTTGTACACTGGCTTTTGCAGAGCTTGTGCTTAGCTGTCTTAAGGTATATCTGCATAAGTGAGTACAGAGAACCATATGTTCACTCTGCCTAAGCTCCACACAAATTACCTGCAGCTTGGAAGCCACAGGGTCATTTAATATGATCTTAAGACTTGACCCTGCATCTCAAAAGTGATTTTTGGGGGACAGTGCCCATTTTCATTTGACAGTAAGGGATGAGGTATGAGGTGCTCTGAGAATGCAATAGCTGATTAAAAATATGCTAGTGTTACAGAAACTTTCTTTCTCTTAGAGAATATCTCTCATTTACTGTGACCACATAGTTAACATGCAGGGGGCTTGCACTGTTGTTTACCTTGTTATAAGTTTTGTGTGCATTCATATCCTGAGCCTCAGGGATGGAAATGCATCTACAGTGCTTGTAATCCCTTTGCATCTTCCTCATAATGTCCTTGGTTGAAAGTCTCTGCTGTGCAGGAAGCCAGCAGAGGTCTGCACACAACTTAAATCCCTCTTAAATTGCTATGGCTTAAAGTCCCACTAAAATAGCTCCTGGGCCTCCCCCACTCCATATGGGGATGAATTCCACGCTTATGGAATTCCTCAGCATTTTCTACTTTTAATACTCTTTTGCTTGCTGGCAGGGTAAATTAGCCTCTTCTGACTACAATAAGATGACATTTAGCCAGCACTGGTACCCAAGCTTGTTTCACATTTTAACACTAAAAGCAATTGTTATTAAAATTGGTATGATTGAGTGCAATAAAAACCCGCCATGCTTCAGAGAGAATGAATCTAAATGTCATCAGCACTGTGATTCACTTCACTTACTGTAAGAAAAAACAAAAGTGATCATGACTATGAAGAAGAACTTACCAGAAATTGAAGTACTGTCTGTTACACTTTGGAAATAATTATCGCTAGACACGATTTGAGCTTGTCTGGACTCAATGGAGAAGCTAAAGCATATTATAGTCAGAGTTCAAAGAGTTTCAGTCGTGGCCCACTGCTACCCTTACACTGCATCATGTAAAGTGTGTGGGAAAAATGTATAACAAAAGGCTGAATAGAGATGAATATTAATGTGAATGAGTTAACTAAATATCCCTTGTTCATCATTTCTATGATACACAGGTGGCTAATGGTCATCTTCTATTGTCCTTTCCTCATGAGATGTTCTCTGCATTCTGTTGTGCCATCAAATTAAATAAAGAACTGTGAGCAAATTGATTTCTTTTTCCATGGGTAAATGATCCAGTGCTGTTCTAGTTTACCTTTAAGATCTGAGACTTTCTTAAACGAATATTTTTCCATTTGCATTGTAGTTCACAAAGGCACTTTGGTTTTCTCATACAGAGACACGCTTAAGCATCTGCATGCACAGATATTTTTATATACTTTAGAACATTCTCATTTGAACAATTTTTGGAAAATCCTCTTTTTTTAAAGGTATTTTTAGCTCTGTTATATCCTGGTGCCTCAGCTGACCATTTTTTGACTACAGTCAATAAAAGAAAAACAGTTGGAAAGAGTTGTCTAAACAGGTTCAAAAGTGTCTGATAAAACTGTGGAGATGGTGCTGGGGAGCTTTACATGATATAGGAAATGCAGGAAGGAAGAGAAACTTTGGCATGGAGAACACATGAAAATCCCTCAGCATTATTAGTCCTGTCTGAGCTTCAGCAGCTTGTCCCTGCATGGCACTCCATCACTGGGGCAGGTCCAGCTCCAAAACACCAGTGAGCACAGCAAAAAGGTGATAAAAGAGAGGAATCCCAGCTCTCACCATGAAGTGATCAGAACACACCAGGCCTTTGACTCACTTGACCTTCCCCAGTGTTATTTTTAATGTTTTGTTGGGGTTTTTTCCCTTGGCCATTGAATATGTATTAACTGTTACACAACACTTACCAAGTTTGTTATGTAAAATTCTAGAGATAAAACCTCAATCCAGGGCCCCCCTCTAAAGATTTTTGAACTTCCTGAGGGCTCTGGGAGCACATCCAAGGATTTTTATTGTTCCCAGAAGATATATAGAGATTATTTGTCATTTGGAGAATGTGTGTGTGAGAGTGTACTGGGGGGCTCTGCTGAGCACACTATTGTGTTGTTCTTGGGAGAAGGTGGGATTCAAGGGTGACCTAAAACAGATGTTGACAAAAGAGGGAAAGTAAAAAAAAAAAATAGAAAGAAGGAAAGAAAGAAAGAAAACCCCCGAGATCAGCTAAGGATTTCCAACTGCATTATGCTTTTTATGAGGGTGCCTTCAATATTACTCATCTGCAATAAGCTCCCATAGACCTTGTAGGCTTTCTTTTATTTTCATGTATTAACAATACAGCAGCAAGGAGCTGACACTTGCTTTCCATATCAAGCAAAGTTTTATAAGTCATTTTTTTCTGGCTATCACCTCAGCTTACATTTTACACTGAACAGTAATTTCATTTTTATGGACACTGTCAGATACTTAATTTTTATAGAGTTCCTCCTTTAAAAAAAAAAAAAGAGAGATATTTAAGGGTCTCTTAGTGATCAGTCTCATCTTGGATACTGAACCTATAGAGTCACAGGTGCAGATAACTACAGGAGCACTTAATGGCCCTGAAGAGTGAAACTTTAGCCATGCTGAAATCAGTGGGAGTTTTGTTAGCGTGACCAGCATTTCACCCTGTGCATTTTACATTTACCTCATCCTCAGCTGGACCCACAGATATTCTGTGTCAATCCAAAAGGTCCACTGGCTTTCATAATCACCACTGTCTGGCATGCCCAGAAGAGCTGGTAACTAAATAACATTTTCCTTTCTGGTGATTCTGCCTTTTTTTTTCATCTGGCAGACATTAATTTTTATCTTATTGGTTGGCCTGGATTGTGAGCAACTGATCTGGATCCAAGGGGTATAATTCTGAAATATCAGTATATTATCACAACATCCCAGAGAATTCAGGCTTGCTAATCACCTCTTAGACTATTTTGGGGACAGCACATTGAAATAATGCTGGAGTTAGTATAATAAAAGACATTCCAAGGCTTTAATAACCACATTGGTGGCACAGTGGTAATTCGTATTTGCTGTGATATATTTAGAATCTGGAAGAGTATTATGAAATAGATTTCCATTTCAAGATTTTTGGACAGAGCAGCCTGTTAACATCCTTTTAAATCTTAAGTGTACAGTGCCACTGTTTCCTGAACTAACTGTGATTTGTTGCTATATTTTTAAACAAAAGGCATTCAGTTTTACTGAAAGTGGAATCAGATCCTGGTTGCTGGACTGAAGTCAACCATCCCAATGTGACTTTTGAGATGTTAGATAAGCAGCTCTTTGGAAGGCAAGAGGAAAGAAAGAGAAAATACTGGAGGTCAAAAAGCTATAAATGCTCATTTGAGGATATTTACATTAACGATGTTCCCTTTGTGTGTCTGCAGGAGGGTTGCTGTGTCACATCAGGACAAATATGACAAAACTTCTATCAGTTCAGGTCATAGCAGCATTTGGGGAGTTAGGAAGGCTAACTGTTTGACCTGAGGAGTGGTCTGAACCATTGTCAGCTGGGCACATACACAGTAACACTGCTCTTAGCACACAAACTCATCCACAATTTCTGTTTTGGATTGCTTGTGGCCCTATAATCAAATGTAATGTAGGACTTCAGTGGGGCTCACTGCAGCAGCCTTCCCTCCAAATGTTGAGTAAAGGGGATGGCCTATACAACACTTATCACCGAAAACTTGTTTTGGAGACACCGTTTCAAGTCTCATTTTGAATTCTCAAAGGAGTAACACTGGAACTTCATTCTTTAAAATGGCAATCATAGCAAATTGGCAAAAGGCAGTTATAGCAATTATGGCAATCATCTGAAGTTCCACCTTTGTCTCTCACCAATTTCTGATACAGATAATGACAATATTTCACTTTTTACCTGAGATTTTTTTATGTAGTTCACTCTATATATGAAATAATTCCCATGTGACAGCATGTGAAATGTTTCAGAGGCTCCTACTAGAATATTAATTTTTCCTGTATTTAGCAGCACTTTCTCATCAGAGGACTGTATTTTGATCTTTCTTCATCAGCTTTTAACGCATTAACCCTTTTCTCATGTCTTTGGTGCACAGGTTTCTATTCTATGTCCTTCAGCTGAAGTTACATGTGCTACAACCCTGTCACAAGGAGACTTTTTATGCAATATGCTGGGGTAGCAAAACCACTTGCTTCTGGAGCTGATGTTTCATATGCCAGTTCTTGCAGTGCTCAGGGGAGGAGATTAGTCATTTCTCCTGATCTGAATGCATTAAGCTTTTGGAGTTGTTTTTCCTCTACCTCAGCATGATTCTTCTCTATGCCCTTGTTTCTGTTAGCCATTTGGCAGTGCTCTACCCACCTCTTCTCTGCGAGTTTCCATTTCCTGAGGTCACAAGCTCCAGAAAGTGTTGAGTTCCAGTGCTGGGCCTCCTCTGTGCTGATATTTGGGAATTCTGAAGTACAGTTGACTTCACATACTGGGTATATTAAGGTCCTGGAGTTTGTGGAATAAAGAAATCTTGGTTACGAGTTTGTTTGTTTCACTTTATGTGTAATTTAAACTGACTCAACTTGTGACCAGTTTGTTTCAGGGTTATTTTCTATGACCAGTACTTTCAAAGTGTCATCACTGCTTACAAAAACAAAGTGGCTTCTGTGACTATCTTTTGACGTATGTTGTATTTCCATTAATGCCCTTGGCTCAAGCATCAGGGATGAAATCCATGAGTGTATCCTTTGTTGTGGTCCTTTGTAATCTATAGCTGGGTTTCATGCAATGCACACTGAACTCTAGAATACGGGAGGTTTAGCTCGCACAGCGGGCATCTGTCTGCTGCCTGGCAGGCACAGCCACAGTAAGAATACTACTTCAGTTCTTCTCTGAAAGAGATAGCTTTTAAGTGGCAGCTAGATGCTTGTCTTGGCTACCTGATATCTAGGCTTTCACCCAACAGCTGACATCAGCTAGAGCATGGAAACTACAGATTCAAATATCAATGCGTTCGTCCGAAAAGCTTCTTAGATCTGTCACTCACTTTTTCTCACTGGCCTGACAGAGCCTATTTGTTGACTCTGCAAGTCATAAAAGAAAGGTCCACTTATTTTCTCTAACCATTATACACTGAATGCTTAATGTTGTTCAGTCTTAGTCATGCAATTAAAAAAAAAATCACATTTGAATGGACCTTCATCATGCCCAGTAGAGCACCTTATCACAGTAGGAGTCACCAACTGGTGCAGTAACATAAATGTCTTGCAAATTACTATGTTTTAGAAAGCAGGAAAGTTTTTCAGTTTTGAAGGAAGTCTGTACCTAGTTTTTCTGTTCTGTGAATAAATCATCATATGCAGAATTAATGTTTTGCTATTATTTGATAAATAATAAGTTCCTTTATCTTATTTGGCCTCTGTCATTACATCTGTGGCTGGAAATTTAAGCAACACAAGGCAAGGTTTCTGGATGCTGCATTTGATCAAATGAGCTTACTGTATGCTGAGTTGCTAGACTACTCCATAGCACAGTAGAGTCCTCTCTGACACGCTTTTAGCCAAAGTCAATGAGCCATTTCCCCAGCTGAGATTCCCAAAGGAGGGGTGATTTTTCTCCCTTCTATTTGCCCATCAGGACTAAAATATATTTTGGAATTTGGAGTATACCAGCTTTGCACAGTTTTGGTCACCAGTGGTTCTTTCAGCACCTGTTGACAAGGATATACAGCTAGGATGCTGAGACCAGTGCTGGGACAGGATCTGGAGTGTGATCCTGAAAGCCAAAGCATGGGTATTCAACAAATCCTGCAAATACTATTGCAAATGTATAGTTTGTAATAATTAAAGTACTTAATATTGTGCATAGGAGCAATTCCATCGCTTGAACCATTCACATTGTGAACCTAAAGATGGACTTGAAGAAAGAGTAGACCTAGACGTGTTTTGTAAAAGAAATACATATTTTTAATTTTTAGTGAGTTTTCAATATATGAGTGATCTATTTGATTTTCAGAGCCCTGTAAACTGCTTTATAACTTTGGGCTGTTATAAAATGATTTGTGAACACAGGGTAACAACGGTGATTTCTGATTGGCTGGCAGTGATGTCATACATGTGTCAATATTTCTCATTAAAAGCACAGGTATGACCTTTTTACCTTGGAGTTTCCATACCATAATAGCTATGAGGCACTCATGGTTAATAGATTTCTGAGGGATTATTGCACTCCTTGAGTAGCTGAAGTCACTTGGCTTTTGGCTGGTGCCTTATGCTGCACCTGAGGTGTGTGATAATCCCTCAGAAATGCACTGCTTGTGGAGTCTCATGGCTTAATTATAAACATTAAATGAAGTCAGCTACACATTAACTAGCTTACCCAGATGTTTCTGTACCTGATGGATGGATGTTATGACTGATGAAAAGAAATCATGCAAAAAGGTTTGCTTCTACTGACTTAGTTTGCCATGGAAAAAGGTAAGGAGGGTAAAGCAGTTGCACTACCCACTAACAAGAGAATTGAGACCTCTAGACTGCTGGAGGATGCACTAGAAATTTAATTTCTCCATCTGTGGAAGAAGTGGCTCAGTTTAAAATCTTGAGGGTCACAACTGCTCCCTCCTGCACATTGCACTCAACCTGGAGCTCCCCTTAGTGTATCTGCCTTCTGTGCAGTCTTAGATCTAGGATACTTTGAAGGCAACTTCTTCTCCAGTGACCTTCAGTGATCCTGGAGAGACAATTTTGCCACCATCAAGAAAAACATATCCCTTCCTTTCTGAACTTGTGGCTCTTTTTTCTGACCTGTTTTTTCTTTCCCCAATACTGTAAGGTACTAACACATTACTGCTTCAAGGTCTGATATATATTTTTGATATGTTGACATTTGCGGTCTAACATCGGTTTCTTCGATATAAGCAGTAATGAGAAACAATGTGAATAACCCCTGCTTTCAGATTTTTTTTACCATATTTTACTTTACAATATTTACTCAGACTGTCTAATTTTAGTTTCTGTAAACAAGCAAACTCCTAGAAAATATACTTGCAATTGGGAATGTCTTGAACAGGGAAAAAATTTATGGCAGCCCTTCAGATCCAGGCCAAACACTCAGCTGAAATTATTTGTTAAACCACTTTAAAACTCACACTAATTGATAGCTGGCCTAATATAATGATATCTGCAGCAGTGCTATAAGATTCATGCCCAAAAAGCACATGCAAGTGTTAACCTAACATCTGCATCTCTTACCAATAACTTGCAGAAATTAGGACTAAAGATTCTGCAGATTGCCAGGGATCCCCTGACATTAAGGAGAGCGTCAATAGCCCTGCTAGGGCAGTTTTCCAGATGTTTTGCCTGGGAAGCACAACACATCTGTAAGAGAAACTGATGTGTATTTATTTAGTTTCAACCAGTATTTGTTTTCATGCCTAATTGAACACTGGTTATAGAGTTGCTATCAAGTCATAGTTAAATGGGCTGCATTTAAACATCTGTAATGACTAAGTCTTTTTGCATCCATGAATAAGCCAAATTAATTCTCTAAACTTGAGAACAAATACTCCTCTATAAGCATATATTCAATGTATAATTGACGTTAGACATTTTGCAAATGGAAATCTTGGAAGAAAATTTTTAATCCAATGAAACATTAGTGAATTTTATTAAATTTTAGTTCCTTGGGTAGACCTTAAAGGTGACTAATACATGATGGTCTTGGTGTGACTTGCTGTGTGTTCAGTCATTGCAGCAAAAGCAGCATGTAAGGGCAATGCAAAGCTGAATGCTTCAGGGGAGTCATCCTGCCGATTCACTAAGTTCCTTTGCTTCTCTTTAAAAGGAGATGTGCTGTGTGATATCAAGAGATATCACAGTGTGTAGAGAAGAAGCTGCAGAACCACTTTCATTTCACACATGGAAAAAGGTGAGGGTAGTCATGCTAGTTCCCTTCATCTTTGGCATTAGCTGCAGTGGTGGGGAAATCAATGGGTGTTAACACTAATGAATTAAAGAACAGGTACCTTCATGTTTCTCTCTCATTCTGCAAGCAAACATGGGATTTCTAACACCACCAAATGGAGGGAGATTACATGAATTATGTAATCATCATAACTGCAAGACAGCACTTTTTTATTACATATTTTTAGGTCCTTTTACACTAGATGTGGATATTGACCCCATGGGCATGCAAATGAGAGTCTACTCATAAACATCTTCCCGGTGTTTGTCTTTGAACTTGAGCAGTGACACATACTTGGAGAAATTGCTGTGCAGCAAGCTGTAGCCCCTGAGGCTGTTCATCTTCCATCAAAATATATTCAGTGGGATGACAACATTTCCTTTCCTTCTGGACTTCTAATTTTTAGGGGTTTTATTTTCTGTCTGCTGTTCCACTGTGGTCTTCCACTGGAGATTTGACAAAACAGGAACAGAATAATCAGGTCTGTGACACAGAATGTCTCTCTGATCCCAACCTCTACAGGTTTCAGGTAGGACAAGAGATAGAGTCCATTCCTAGGGATGTGCTGGATCTCTGCTTTATTACTGAAGTTCTGGCTCTCCTTTTTTAAGCAGCTCTGCCCCATGTGGACTGCATTAGCAAGCATCCTACAACATACCCTTTTGGCAGGAAATCACACTGAAGTATTCGAGTTCTTTCTAATTGTTAAGGAATATAATAATCATGACTCTAAAGAAAAAGCCATGGCCTGTTTTCTTGTCCACTCTCTACCCTCTTTCCTCCTGCCAATGGAATCTGCACAGCCAGCAGAAAAAGATGCTTTAGCTATCTCAGGGTGTGGGTGAAGAGCACTTACCTGTAGCTGAAACCTGACAGGGATTGTGTACTGCTGGTGAGAAAAAGAGGATGCTTTAAGATATTTCCTAAGCATCAGTTTCATCTTCCCTAAGAGAGTTCAGCCTTCTCCGTGTTCTTCTAAACCTATTGGTCTTCTAGTAAACCAGGGTACCAAAAGCAGTGAAAACACCATCTTTCTTCGGTATGCAGTAGGACACCTCCCTTTCCACTCCCAGCCAAGCACACTGACTAAAGCAAACTCCCCTTCCACTTCATTTTTTTTTAAATCTGTCAAGAACATAAGGAATGATGTGTCAGGCCAGCCCACAGGTCCAGCCAGCTCACTGTGCTGTCTCCAAGAGTGATGGATAATGGGATGCTCAAGAAAAAGTCAGAGAACAGGCAGGCTTACCAGGATATACATTATTCATAATGCCTCAAGACAGTCTCTCAGAAATTTGTGGCTTGGGGACTTGTTGAGCCATTTCAAACTCTACTGTATCTTTTTCATAATAAGGAAAAGACAATAACCATACATAGTACTTATGAGGGAGATGAAACATTGATTTATACAGTGGCATAATGCTGATTAATGTTTTCTATTTTTTTCCTAATTTTTTCTGGCCTTCTGTTTGGTTTTTAGGGTTTTTTTCTGTTTTCTTTCTAACATTGAATATTGAGGTAGTGTTTTGCAGAAGTGTTTTATGTAATTATTTGTTCCAAGGAGTACTTTTCCTATGTGCTTTATTTTGTACTTCTCTAACCTGAATTTCATCTGCTACTTTAGCTGTTGGACACTTTCATTAAAGCACTTTCTATACATTTCTACAAATATTATTCATTTAGTCCTTGTAATGTTCATGTCAGTTAAAAGTGTAATAAGAAATCTGTGAAGAACTAGACTCCGTTTTACCAAAATTCTTCTTGAAGTCGTGTTTTACATGGACAAAGTAGCAGGAAGCCTTTTGGCAGGCATCACTGGAATATTTTTAGAATTCAAATGGTTATCTTTCTTTTATAATTGGGAATCAGAGACAGAGCATTAGGCAGAGTTTGAGCAACTGAATATTATCCTAGGAATTCATTCCATTACTTTGATATTCAGAAAATCTCTTTTATGAGCCCATTAGCAAAGTGTGATATTCTTACAGCAAGACATAAAAGAAATTACTGTGAAGTTATTAGCAAACACTTCAACACACTATCTCTTTATAGTGTCCAGCATCTTCTCTTTTTTTTGAAAGAATGAGTAAATAAATAAGAAAATAAATGAACCAACCAACATACCCACAAAATCCTAGAAATAGAATTTTTTTAAAACAAAGTCCTCTATTTTACAATTCAGGTTTTGGCCTTCATTCATTTCCCAGCCAGCTGCAGCATTTCATCTTCTGAAGAGCACAACTGTCATCTAAGAGCTGAGTGCCATTGTGCTAATGACTCCATAAACAACCCCACCAAATCCTGTATGATAAATTCTCCCTGATTAGTTAAACAGAAATTGTATCATGCCAGTGGAAGGAGTTTTTGTTGACACAACATCTCTGGAGACAGTGGTATATTTTCTTTTTCTATGTGAATGCTCAGCAACTGCAGTAGTGAGAATGACAGAAAATCATGCAATATTATTCATCCCTGATGATCTTTCGTACCTTTAATTTTTGTTCTTTTTTATATATATTATTTTTAAAGAGAATTTTTATTATGCTGCCAGATTCTGCTTGTAAAAATGAAATTGAGTCTTTGAAGGGCAGAATGTGAAAATATTGTTAGCTCCAATCACAATATGCTTTTTTTAGTCTATGATCCATTAGAGCTACTTTTGTGTTTCAAAAAGGAAAGAAAAAAATTGTACTCATTTTATATATTGAGGTTATTTTATTTTTAGTCCTTGGGTTTTACAGTAAATGCATTGGTGGGTCACTTTTGTGCATTCTTTTTATGTCTTTGTAGTACTGTTTCCATGAGCATGTTGGTTTTATAGTGGAGTTTCCACTTAGGGCTGTTAGTAAATCTTTCCACAGAAGCCAGGCCTTTATAAATTACTATTGTTAAAGAAATGTTACTGGCTACGATGGGTATGACAATAAACATAGGAAAGACCTGGCTTGTGGTTATTACTCTTGTATCAACTTTCCCGTCATGACTGGAGGAAAGGGCTAATTGTGTCCCTTCCCCGCATCCTCCACACTTTCCTTTGGGCAGCGGTTACACGCGCGGTTTTCAGAGAGAAATAAATGACGCACGGAGGAGGGTAATCAACATGGCCTGCTCAGACAGAAAATATGGACCCTTGGATAGACTTGGAGAATAGTATGACGTGTTCCAGATAAACAGCAATTTACTGTAATGGGAATGCGAATTCGGTGTGCCGTGTCTTGGGTTCCTAAATAGTAATGGTTTTTCCATGACATGTTTGCAACATTTCTGGTGTTAGCTAACGGCTGTAAGGAAAGCCCATGTACGTGAGCATCTGATAGACTGGATTTTACAGGTCTGTGTCATAGAGGGCTCTAATTACCACTCTTTGAATATTAGAGAACTCAACATGCTTTTAATCAATCCCATGGGCTCTGCTATTTCCATTACTTAGTCTCAATTCCTGTTTAAAAACTGGTACTGAGAATTTGTTTCACATACTTAGTGAATCCCTAAGTGCACTGCTTCTGAAAGCAGACACTCACACTAAATCTGGATAGTTTATATTCATTTTAAATGAAAACAGCAGAACAGTGGGATGACTGTGAGAAATTATGACATAAAGTTGATTCAAGACCTACTCAGACTCTCTCACTTCAGCTGAGGGCTAAAGGGCTTTTATTTATGTTAAAGTGTGTTATTTATGAAGGAGCAGACAGAGTCCATACGTAACCCTCCACAAGGAGGAATCAAGACAGTTTGAACATCTTCCAGTCCAACTCCCTTTCTGATCAATGACCCTGTATTATCATATCAAGCCATACTGTTCAAATATGTATGTGCAGAACTTAAATCATAGTAAACATTGTCCACTAAGCAAAAGAAAACATTTGTTAACTGACACTTAATGAAGTAATTGGAGATTAAAACATGGGTAGAAGGAGAACTGGTAGAACAGTGGAGGAAAGAGGAGGAAAGAAAAGGTAGGGTTGCAAGTATATTTGATATCAGTGTGAACGGTCCTGACTTCTTTCTCTGAAGTGTATAAAATGAAATATGTTGAGTTTTTTGTTCCCCTGTGATGATGATCCCCAGCTGCAACCAGGGATTCAACTGTTCTGGGAAATTACAATATGACTACAACATGGGTCAGCAGGTTGGGGGAGTGGATTCACAAAGGGTCAGCTGAGATAAGTAACCCTGTGGTATGGTCTTCCTTAATGCAAAATATGTTTTGAATCTTGTAATAACCATCTCTTGGAGTTGTGCTGCTTATGTAGTGTTTTGAGGTGATGTTTTTCCTTACTCCTGCAGGAACAGGAAAGGGGTTTTTTTCATATTTTTATTTTGTGCCGATGCTTGAAGTAGTTATTCCTCAGCAACTGGGAGTAATTAATTAATTTTTGACTGGATACTGCCACATATAGAAAGTTCTAAAGCATTAACCAGCTATCAGAACCACTTCCAACACGTATGTTCACTGCCTGTATGCCTGAAGCCACATCTTGGCTACTTAGAAAAGGGCTGTAAGATGAGTGAAGAGATCTTAAGGAATCATCACTAAATGAGGAAAGAAAGGGAC
Organism: Platyrinchus mystaceus; assembly: GCA_035041135.1. NCBI lineage: Eukaryota > Metazoa > Chordata > Aves > Passeriformes > Tyrannidae > Platyrinchus > Platyrinchus mystaceus. The sequence continues at coordinate 18,837,689 of JAWWLV010000121.1, read as the reverse complement.
ATTGCATTCAAGTCCACTGCCTCTATGTTAAGGACAAGAGTTTTCACTAACATCTTCTTGTATACAGAAACCTATCTGTTAGTGCCCAGGCAATTCCCTCCCAACCTATTCCCAGTGACCATTAGAAAGCAATCAGATGGACATTGTGTCAACCTTTCTTAGTTTTGACCAAAGGCAACTGAAAAAACTCACGGTGATGTTTGTATGGGAAGATTTTGGCAGCCGCTACAACCTTCCAAATCCTTCAATTTCAATGGGAAATTAGTTGATTTCTACGATGCCAGGTTTGGTGCTCTCCATCTTGTAGGACTAGATTCAAGAAGCAGGAAACCAGAAAGACCAAAAACTTTCTTTTGGATGGTATTATTCTGATGTTCAGATGGTCAGGTTGGATGGGGCTGTGAACAAACTGTCCTGGTTGAAGATGTTGGACAGGATGACCTTTATGAGTCCCTTTCAACCCAAAATATTCTATGATTCTATGGCTCTATGACTCTGTGATTCTGTGATTCTATGTTTTTTCCACAGAAATTATTTATACCCATTTGCAATTTGAGGGTGCAGTGAACGCAGGTAGACCCGTCAATCCAAAGCAGCGACTTAAATTTGCCTCATTGAATTTAAAATTAAATTTCCATTTGATTTCTTTGAAGTCTGAAGTTCAAATGAAGGTATGAGTGTCTAATTTGGTGAAAAGTTGGAAATCATTGACCTGTTTGCAAGAGATAAAGGGTTTTGGAGTAAATAAGGATGGAAGTAAACATGACTCCTAATGTCAGAAATCCCACATTTTTTTCTTATTCAGAGGCTTATATGTAGGAGACCCAATTGATGGATAGTTTTATTAATGTTGGAGTATTTTCTTTAGAATGCTTTCACATATGACTTGTAGAAATGGCAAAGTATATTGAAATGTTCTCTTCCATTATAGACCTTGCTATCTCATTTCCCACTTTCTGAGTAAAAGCTTGGGCTAAAAGCTCTAATTGACTGAGAATAATCACGTTTGTGGAAGATCTTTCCTGAAATTAGTGTTTTGTTGTTGACAGTCATAAAATAGATTATTATTGGGAACTATATTATTTTTTATATCTGGGCCTATTTCCTTCTGAAGAATTAATTCAGTACTGATGTATCTTTATATCTGCCATTCTGAAGTGTCTGCCACTTCTGAAATGCTGTCATTTATTCATTTTTGTTAAGATGAATATTCTTCAGTGTAGTCTATTTAGCTAGCTAATATTTGTGAATCCATAGCCACTGGTGGATCTTTTTGCCAAAATTAAGCATAATGAAAAGTAACAAGAGTATTTCAGTAATTTGAAGAATTTCTGATTCAGAAATTTCTCATTAAAAAAGCCTTTGATCACCTCTGGTTTTAATTTAAGTTCTGATCATAGCTCATTAAAAGCAACAGAAAATATTTCACTGAGTTTTGTGCTTGATATTTATTGATTCTTAAGTGGGAAACAGAGATCCTCAGGAAGCAAATAGTGACTCCAGAGAAAACACCTCTGTTAATTTGTATTCATCAGCTGATCATTTTCACTTTCCTATTGCAATGCAGCCGATATTCTTCCTGAGAATATCAAGAAGTTTGCTTTCGAAAAAGCAAACGATGGAATATATTCTATAAACATCATGTAAGTTCTCATATAAAGTTACATTTTATAGGAAATTTTACTGGTCTTATATCCATTAGCCAAAAATCTCAGGTGCTCAAGTCTGTGGAAAAATAAGCTACTGTCTGTTGAAGTTTCAATAAAACAGTCAAAAAAGTTGATGCTAAAGAAAAACTTACAGGCAAAACCAATATTATTTTAAAGACTCAAAGGATTTTTTTTTCTTTTTTGGTTTATATTAGGCACATTAGAATTCTTCAAGAGTTTATTTCTTTCAAGATCCTAGATACTTTATGTATTAATTCTCACTTTGAAGTTGAAGTAGAACAACAACTTGATTTCAGAAATTTGTCCTTTTCATATTTGTATTAAAGATAAGATTTTTTTCTTTGCTTGTTTCCTTTTTTTTCCCAATATTTCCTCTTTAAATATTTTTGATGTAGAGGGTGGCAAACACACACACACACAAAATCTATTTATATATATATAAAAAAAAAGACCAAGACAAAACCATATACTTTCAAAGACTAAATAGGGAATATGTTACAGACCAGTATTTTGATGTTTTTAGAATAGATAATTGCTGAATGTTGACATCCGATCACTGAGAACTTCTAAAGCATCTTTAAATGTACTTGATTTATTTAATTACAGTTCAAATTACTTACAAATAGTAAGCAAAATTGATATTAATACCAGCAATTTGGTTATCATCCATGGGTTGTGGAGTCCATTTTTAGGACACTATAAATAAACACTTCCTGTAAGAGTCTACCAAAACAACTGTAAAATGGCAAGTACATAAGGCTTCTGTATTATCGTTCAGATCTCTTACACTGAAACTGGTAGAAAAAAAAAATTTTGGCAAACTCCTCTCTCTTGTACCCGGAAAGCCGTGGTTTCTGCCACTGCCCTTGGCAGAAAACAGAAATCAAACCATAACACAGGTTCCCTTCCCAAGAAGCACATTCCTGCTGTGGCAGCTCTGAGGGAGAGGGAGGGACAAAACCCAATAAAAAAAAAATCTGCTTTTATGTCATTCCTTTTCCATGACTTCACATCAGGTTGTTAGCACTCAGGGTGCAATAGGCCCTGTTGCCATTTTACAGTCAAGATCTCTATCCTGGCCGTGTATTAAGGGCACGTATTGGCCTTTACATAATGTAATATTAGGTGTCTCAAGCTATTTGACTATTACAGATCAAACAGTTTCCTGTATTTCCCCCAAATATTATCCATTAGGCTGGGCACTTTTCCTCTTGCTTGATAGCATATGTCTTTTGCACAGGGGTTTGAGACACATTTTGTGAGTCTGGGATGTTGCAAGGTTTTGGTTTATTCAGGTAAAAACACTTCACATACCTTTAACCTGCTTTCCCCAGTGGACCTTGCTGAACCACTTTTTTACTAAACCATATTTATAACATGTACTTAAAATGTGATGATCACACTTGGGCTGTTAAAAAGTGTTAAACTTAACATATGTCTTTATATTTTGTTATTGCAAATAATGCAAGGTTTTTAAAAGCTAATAGAACAATATTTATTTATACCAGCAAATATTTTTTTCTCCTTGTTCCTGTATCACTACAACTTCCCTATCTTTATGTAATTTATAATAAAATATTTTCATAGGGACTTATAAAATATAAAATTATTTAAATTACACATGTAAAATAAAGGAAACATAATTTAATGAGTTCCATCTATGGGACTCATAAATGTGTTTCTTCTTGTAAGGCCTGATCAAAAGACCACTCAAATTAATAGAAAGAGTCCCAGAGATTTCTACAGATTTCAGATCAGTCCCTTGTTAAGATTTAATTCCACACAGTTTAACTCAAATAAGTTACATGTGGAACTGGTTGAGAGTGGTTTGTTTTTTTTTTTTGTGAAAATTTTCAAGGAAAAAAACACATTAAAGAAATATATTTCCATTTTCAATGAAAGCACCTACTAGCCCCAAACTTAATGTTTTGTCTGTGTCTTTGGCAACAAGGAAAATAGTTCTGGTATTTCTAGATATCTGGCATATAATATCAGATTATAAAACCATCTTAGAAAATCCTAAAATGTTCATGATAAACTTGTTAACATACCTAGATGAAAATAGTAAAATATAGCATTTGTTCTTAAAAATATCTCAATTTGAGTCCTGCTAGACATTAATTTAAACTCTGATTAGATTTTTTTCATGCTTTTCCTTCTTGCTTGTGTGATTTCCATAGTAACTAGTTCTATATTAATTTTCCAGTTTAGTGTGTATGGTCCATTATACTTTCATGTGGCCCACGATGATAATTTCTTCCAGATCTCAGTTGTGTGCCTCATGTTTTGTTACAAAATCACAATAAATCCACAAATCTCTACCTTCAAAGCTTCTTATCTTTCTGCAGATGTCAAAGATTTATGACTTTGTTCACAAGACCAAACACTACATGTTAAGTACAGTGAATTTTTGTAGGTAGGCAATACCTCCAGCTAAGAGATTCTTCAGAGCTTTCTGTTTCTAGCATTAAATACTCAAAAGTCCTATCATCTACAGGACAGAGTTCAAGAGCAGTTCACCATTATAAAGTATTTATGTAAAAGGTTACTTCTCCACATGGTATGCCTCATTTACAAACACATAGGTGTTTCTTTTTATTTGCTGACTGTTTCAACTCAGCCAGGTCTGGATATTAAGATGGGTTCTTTCCTTGTTACCTTTCAAAACACGGAAGACTGTGGACCAAAGAAGTCCTTCAGCTGTGCCCTCAATGACAGATATTCAGTGGCAATGATGCAGATATGACTCATATATACAATGGTATAGTAGATAAGGTAAAACGATCTGGAATGTAAAAAGCAGTAGTATTGCTGGTACTCGACATAATATAATTCAGCTCCCTGCTTCAACTTCAAAAATAAGGAACATGTAGAAAATATTTCTTTGTTGCTGCTTAGTCTCAGGGACTGATAAGATTATTACTAATTATAATGGAAGAAAGGGAGACATTTTCTGGTAATTAATGGTCAAGTGCTGAGAGCCATTAATTGAGGAGATATATCTGAGCTCCTGGTCTTTTATTGTTATCTCAGACCAGAAAAATGAAAGACATAAAATTAATGCTGACTTTTAATGCAGCTACCAGTGATGCTTGCCAGTGTTTTCTTAGAGGAAATGCCTATGCAGTAACTAAGTGTGATACTTAGTGTTTTGGTGCTTTCCATTTTACTTATATGCCCATTACTGCACTCAAATAAACAGGACTTATGGTGACTGCAGGAATAGACTTCATAATCCTAATGACAAGATTTCAAATGCTCAAATACATTCATGATTAAGTTTATGCTTAGTTTCTAGCCTATTTTATATTGCCACAAAACTGACTTCTTTAGAGTCACGGGAGGGAGGGCTCAGAGAGCACAATGTGTCTGAGCAGCCTGGAGGGTTGAGAGGCTTATCCAATTAGTTGAGCCATTTGCAGACTGACCAAATTGTACCAAAAGGAGGCTGTTCAAAATTTTTGCTTGCGTTTGCACAGGGTTGTGTATGTTTCCACTGACTCATGAAGAAGTCTGACTTTGGAAAGCTATTTTAAATTAAGAACAAGTATTCCAAACTACCACGAATATTCAACATCAAACTCGACTACCTTCTGTAATAGCCATATTTTCCACCTCTAGAGAAGACTTGCTTCAGTTCCAAAGTAAGAGAAATAATGACATCCAGTGGCATTTTACCTCCCTACACAGTGCCCATGTTTTTTGTTATGTTCTTCAACTTGCCTGCCCCCACAGCAAGGTAGAAAATACTTAGGGAACAGACCATACACCATCGCTCAGTATGGTTCAAACTGCAGATGTGTTCCAATTACAAATGGTTGAATTTGCATGTAAACCTCTCCATTTGTATACTTTGCTCACTAGGCTAGCTAACAGAATGCTAGAGATCCAAATTTCCTATTAAGAAGCTCGGAGTAATTATTTGAGAGTTTGTTAGAAATATTGATTAGAACATTTAATCAGAATATCAATGAAAAACTGCCCTTATTTTCCGAACAGTATAAGTAAATACTACATATATTTATCCATTATAATTGTGTATTTCTTTTTAAAAAAAGGGTTCAGAAATACTTCAACTCCTATATCCTGTCTATAAAGGTCTAACTATGTGGTATAAATAGGTATGTATACCTGTATTGTGACTTACTAGTTAGATACACTTGTCTTATTTAACTTACTTAAAAACTCTTTTTGTTCTTGACAGAATAGCCTTAATCACAAAGGGTTCTGATGTATATATATAATGTATAACAATAGTTGAGTCTTTTAGATCAGCCCTCAAAATCTACATATCTTTAGCTTAGATTCTGGTTACTTTCTATAACTCCTTATTTGAAAATAAAATTTTGCTTCATTCATTCTCTGTCTAGTATTTTCTGACCCAGAAATGTCAGTATTTCCATTCTGCTGTTCATACTCTTAGGGATATTGCTATTGTAGCAACACATGGGAACCTGACTCAGGGACTGACTCCCATTGTGCCAGGTGCCGTCCACACACAGAACAAAAGCTGGTTCCCAATTTCCAGGTCTTTAAGCTTGTTAAGTGCTTCAGGCTAAAAGGCTTTGAGTGGATATAAAATATTACAGCTCATTTACAAAAATTGTTTAAAAAGATAATCAGGTTCTAAAGGGAGCTGATTCAACAAATGTGTGTAGTATAATATCTCAGATTTCACTGTGGTCCCCTGTGATTTCATAACGATATGTGCAACACTTAATCCTCACTTACACTAAAGCCAGTTTGCATTGCTTTTACAATGAAAAGCTTAAATGAAATGCAAAAATGGGCCCAAGGGATACATTCTTTTCCTGCTGCTATGGCCAACGATAGGGTTGAAAAGAGATGGATGGAACAATTAGTTCTTCGGGCATGGGAAAGGGCCCAAAGAGACCAAAGAATCCATCTCCCTCTAAATGTTGCTACCCTTTCTCTTCTCCTCACCATCTTTTCCTGTCTGCTGTGATGTTCTCTAACTGTCCTTCTGTGTCTGCTTTAGAGTTTCCACACAGAAATCAGACATATTCATCTGTCTAAAACTGAACTGTATAGAATTATCCAATTTATGAACATCTGGAGACTCCAGGAGATTTTCTGGAATTCTTTTCTAACAAAGCTTTAACAGTTGGACATGAAGTCATAGCCATCCAAGGATTTTCGGATTGGATTGTGCTCAGCTCAGTTGTTAATATCTAGAAGATAATAATTTAATAATGGATCAACCCAGTGGTTCATCCACTCTCCTCTCTTGTTTCCTGTAGAAGCTTGTGGTTACATGGAGAAGATGACACGATGCTTCTCCAGTACATCCTGCTGGTTTCCATCAGCCTGGGGTTTATGAATTTTTGAGCCTGAGACTGTATGCTGGTGTTTTTTGTTGTCTTCAATGACTCTTTCTCTCAATAATTTCTCTAATACTTTTTGAACTTATGTAAAATTTTGTTAGCTACAGCATTCTATTGCAAAGAGTTTCACTACTTAATAACTACATGCAGAGTTAACAAATAATTGTAACTTTTACCTTAGTTTAGAACCTGCCAGCTGATCAGTTTTTTGGGTTCCTTTAGTTCTTGTGCTGTGAGAGGTGGTGAACCACTGACCCCTCCTCACTGCCACTTTGAAGATCTCCCCCACTCCTCATCAAACACCTATGTCTATTTCATAACTTAAGCAGATAACTGGCATTTAAAAAAAAAAACAAAAAAAACAACCAACCACACCAAACAAAAAAACTCTACGTACATTAGTTTATCAGTGTTTTAAAGAGCAATTACAGCATCAGCAAGGATTTAGAATATTGCTGCTTGAGTTGAACCTCTGCTGCTGTTCCAAAATAGTGAAGCAGCTATGGTTAATGCCATGACTCTCACAAGTAGGATCACAAGGCACAGAAGGAACCTGGCTACTTAATCACCCAAAATATTATCTGTTTGGGACTCCCCACCCCTATGTGTAGAATAGCTTGAGCATTAGGTATTTTTAATTTGTTACAACTTGGGAGCAATTGGCTACATTGGCAACTGCAAAGTGCCTGGGACTGTATCACAGCCTAATAAAAGTCCCAATAAAAGTTTTAAACTAGTTCACACATCTGCAGTCTGATGGGGGGCATTACCTAATGTGTGCCATTTTTGTTGTGCTCCCCACTACCCCTTTGGTTGTCTCTGGGATGGGGGGGGGGAAGTGTTACTATTATGTCCCCCAAGCAATTTATGGCTTTCTCTGAACCATCACCACCATCTTCAGATAAACCTCATGAGAATTTATTGGAGGGATATAGGTAATTCTCTAAAGGACCTATAATTCTCACTTCTCAAGATTCTTTGAAAGCATTATAACCTACCTCCAGTCCACATGTTCCTTTCAAAGGGAAATAAAATTACATGTCTGATATTTTTATACCTTGGATAAAAGTAATCAAGGTGGTCCTTTGGGTCCATCCAGTGTTTTAAAATGTTTTTTTCCTCCAAGTGCTATGACTTCACCACACAGTCCACAAAAATAAAGTCCGTAATTAATGTCCAAGACTTAAAAATGGAGACATTTAATCCTGTCAGCATCCAGGAGGATGGAGGATGGAACTCTTATGAGTTCTGATTATCATTAGAAGATGAAGTAGATAGAGCTAACAGTGTTGGCAATCCCTTCTTCTTCTATGTATAGGTGTTCTGTATCCAGTGGGATTTATAGTGGAACTGCACAGCATTTTATTAAATGATAAAGTGCGTCTTCAGATTTTGCCCAACAGAGGCAGATTTTCAATGGTCAAAGACTATAATAGGGAGTACAAAGGTGCATTTCTTTGCTTTAAATGTAGAGATACAGCTCCTTTACTCAGCCCTTAGGCTCACACCTCAGCATGTTGCATGTGCTTCCCAGGCACCATGCTTCCAGCATGGCAAAAGAGCCTGCACTATAAAACCATCCAAATGCCCTTCGTTTACATAGCTTGCAATATTTCAAGACACATTTTAAGGATGTACAAGCTGCCTTTCTTTCTCTTTTCTTTCCACTGAAAGGAAGTCATTACAGTAAAATGCTGAGGGGCCGGGGGGAAGCAACGTCTGGCAGGAGCTGGTAGAAATTTCCTTTGAACTCTGATGAAGAACATTTCCACTCTGTTTATTACTAAATCCAATGGCCATAGATGATCCAAGGCTCATAAACTCAGGTATGATGGAACTCCCTAGGGAACTATCAGAGAGAAAGAGAGAGAGAGAGAGAGAGAGAGGCTCTGCACGTGATGCACGTGTGTGTGTGTGTGTGCATTATTTATTTTTCATCCTGACTGTGAGAAAAATAGTGATCAGATGATGATAATTGTTCTGTGCTCTCAGAAAAGTAATGGTACGCAGCAGATATTCTCTCAATAAAGAGAGAAATGCTCATTAAAATATCAACATCATCTCTTTTTTTCCCCTAGTTTTTTCTGAGCTCTCTGGAAGTACCTACTTATACTTTAGAACCATTTTATGGATTACAACAGACTTTTCAGCAAATTTATTTCAGACAAAAAAATCTGCCTTGCATCACAAAGTAAGCCCAACCTGCCAAATTCAGGATGAGGGAGAAGTCCTAATGCTTTTCTTTTATTTTCTTTCTCTCTTCAGCTACTTTAATTCATTACCTCACATACAAACTCTGTTTGTTATCTTCTCTTGACATTTCTGGGCCATATAAGTTTCAATCCTATGTGAGAATGATTATCTTCAGTTCATCTTTATGTTAATGGAAGCTGAAAGATCCAATTGAGCAGGACTGAAAGAGAAGTGGCTAAAGCTGCCATTAGATGGTAATCCAAAACTCTGATCCTGAAAACCCCTGCTCAGTTGCCACTTCTCTGTAGAGATCTTTAAGCTTCATTAGCACGTTATTTTTTTTTTTAAATTCCTCCGACATCAGTCCAAAGAGGCAAACATTAAGCTACCAGTAATCCCTGTGGTAGGAGAGAAACCACACTTCCCAAGGGGGTTTTGGTGATATTTTATCCACTGGCTGCTAAATGCAGAACAAGCTATGAAGCAGGAATTGGCACCTAAGTGTCTCTTCCTTGCTGAGTATCACAGCGAGGCAGATACAGGAGGATCTTCCCAGTCTCACAGGAGCAGGAGCCCAATGTCCCCAAGGTGCTGATAGATGCCGACTGCAGTAACTTCAGAAAAAAGTAGGAGCTAATTCCAGGTCTCCTGCATTCTTTGGAATACTGTGGTCCCTGGATGTTATTTTAAGAGAAAAGCTGGGCTTTGCTTTGCTTCAGAAATGGCAAACAACACCGTTCCTTTCAGACAATGACACAGTGAATCCTCCTTTGCCACCAAAGCTTCAGAGAAAAGCTGACTTGAATCTAAGTCCCGTCCTCAGTGTCTTATTTGTACAAATAGGCAAGAAAATTTCCTGGTCAACATGCAGGTTGTTTTGGAGTGCTGCTCTGGAGCAGAATGGAATGGTCGCTGAAGGGCAAGTCACAGTCACAACCTCCTAGAAGCTACTCACTGACATGAATTTGAAGCTGATAGCTCCAGAAAAGGTTATCTAGATCTGCTTGGTACAAACACTTAAGAAAATCAGTTAATTTAAAGGGACTTAAATACATGCCCTTGCTTAAAATATAGCTAAGGACTGCTGAACCAAAACTCAAACTCTCTTGTCATCTGAAGCCTATACTCGGCGTGACCAAAAAATAAAAATGTCTGTCAAATTACTTTGTTTGTAAGCCTCAACCACCACACAGGGGAAAAAGAAGTAAACATTAGCCAAAGTTTCACAAACTGTTTTGTAAGCTTTTATTTCGATTTATAAAAGCAGGGCTAATACCTGAAAAAATAAAAGATAAACTTTTATCTGCCTTGTCAAGTCTTCATAGTCCCGTTTGTGCTTACATGGTCTCTTGAAACTAGGAGAATCATTCAGAAAAGTGATTTACGCATTCAGAAAAGTGATTTAAGCAAACAGCTCTTTCCAAGTGTAAAGAAATAATAAATGAACAGAAACCAAATAAGTTTAGCACTTGCATTTACTCTCATCAGCAGAACAGGTTACAATAAAATGGGGAGAGTTTATTCACACTAGTGTTTTTGCTTAGGCATTCTTTGTTGTTTGTGGAATAAAATAGTTTATAACATGGCTGAACACAGTATTTTATTATTACTGTAATTATGTCATCTATTGCCATCATCTTAGCATCCAGTTAGGATTGGGACGTGCTTGGCATGTTTCAAACATAAATTAATGAACAAATCTCTCATTTAAACCACATATGCTGTCCACATATTGGTAAGATACAGGAGACGGGACTGGAACTCAGCTGAGATGACAGAGAGGGAAAGAGTGACAGCTGAAGGAATAGCCAAATATAATAAATACCTATTAAAATCAATAACAGCTTTTCCATCGGCTTAAGTAACTTTTGGACCAAATCCTAAATGTACCATTTGGAGGATTTATAGGTTTCTTTTAATAGACATGAACAAAAGTCTTTTTTATTAAATTATGCATTTGCTGCTGTGGCTTATGGAAACGACATGCATATCTACTACCAGTGTGACGGACCTCAGTTCTGACAACACTTACGCGTTTGTTCAACTTTATGTGCTGAATAGGCTTAGTGTATAAAATTAAGCATGTGTACTGGGCTGAGGCTTTTCTTAATTGTACAATAATTTTATCTGGAGATGTACCAAATTCAGACCTAGGTTTCCCTGACATTTGTTTTTGTTTTTAATCCTGAGTCTCTGGTTCATTGAACCTGCCTTTCTGTGCAGAGAGCACCACGGGGAGCTGTACCCATGCAAAGCAGCGTAATGGAGTCTCACAGAGGCAGCACAGAGAGGGGGCCTCTTGCTCTCAAGCCTCACCACTGTATGGATGATGAGGGACCACCAGAACAAGAAAGCTGAGCCTGCTGAGTGCTTTGGAAGAATGTCTATACTCAGGAGGTAGTTTTCTCAACCTTGAATCTCAAGTAAGCAGACACATCCCTTGAGAAGCTTAAACTTGGGATAAAGATCATATTTCAAAACCAGTATGTTTAGGTTCTCCTGTTGGACAGGTTTAGATCACCATACACTTATTCCACAGCTTTTCCAACTCCCCTTTTCAGTCATCAAACATACTAAGTGGACTGAATGGACAACCTGTGTGCAGGGTCATGCATGTAAAATGTAGGGAAAAAAGCACCTCAAAGTACTGTTTCATGATACAGTCAAGTTAATCTGTCACTGCTGTCTCAAAGCAATGGTGATTCCCCAGCACCACCTCCTGCTCCAGCCCATGGTCTCCTGCTGCTTTGTTGGGACAGCTCCTAAACTGATTCAACTCACTAGAAGTATCAAAGTAACTAAAAAACAAACAAAAGGAAAACCTGGAAACAACACCAAAAGGCAAAAAGACATCAAATAAACAAATAACAAAAAAATCAAACAAACTAACCACAACATCAAAAAGCACAAACAAAAGTGAGTGAACCATGAGCTAAACTGATTCAGGGAAGAGTCCAGGCAGCTCACAAACCTTGACACTGGCTGGCGCAGGGGCAGGAGGATGAGTGAGACAGAACAAGGCATCCCAAAATGTTATCTTTTAACCTATAGTTGGAGAGATAACTTCACTGAGAGCTGCACTGCTGCAAAGGAGAAGGCAACCATCTCCTTCCTGAACAATCTTCTGACAGTGATGGTTTCAACCATGAGATTGTTAGGAAACAAATGAAATACTGTTCATTGTGAGCCCCTGTTGCTGCATATAAACTCACTGATAGCAATATACTGACGATTTTCTAAGGTGAAAAGGAGGCAAATATCTA
>JAWWLV010000121.1:18741079-18812904 GCA_035041135.1 Platyrinchus mystaceus | reverse complement strand
CCAAAGTGCAGGACCCGGCACTTGGCCTTGTTGAACCTCATCCCGTTGGAATCAGCCCAACTCTCCAGTCTGTCCAGATCCCTCTGCAGAGCCCTCCTGCCTTCCAACTGATCGACACCCCCTTAAATACTTCATGTGAAAAGCACTGCAAAGCCTGGACTTGCACTACTGCAGCCTTATGCCTTCCATACTACCAGTAATGCAAAGCAAGAAATGGCTGAGAAAATCCAGATAAAACAAGCCACCCCTTTGTCATCACAGTGAAAATAGGGTTTCCTGCATTTTTGCTGTGTCTTAGTCTGCTGGTTTATCCCAATGATCTTTGTACTCTTATCTTGCCTGAGAAGTCTCTATTTTCTTAGTTAGTTTTCCGCTGTTGCTCTAGCACTCCATTGTTGTCACTGTGATTTCTCTCTGTATCTCTCATTCAGGTGATTTAGGTGTTGTGCACATCAGCAGCTGAAGATGTTGAAGGACATCTATTGTACTACTGGACTGATGTCTATTGCTTTGTAACCTCTTCTTAATTGACTTTATTTTTCCCAATAAGCACATCTCTCACTTTTCTCAATCAATTTCCTTGGAGACTGCAAAAAAACAACCTTTCCAGTCTGTATTGTCAGTAGTATTTTCAGTGAAAGATACCTATTTTTCTGTACCACATGTAATGTTAAAGGAATTTTTTTCACTAAAAAAAATTGCCAGGTTTCCCCGAAGTTGAGTCGAAAGGGTCAGGCTGGATGAATTTTCCAATACGAAAAAGTTGAGGTGAAAAAACTTTTCAGAAACTTTTCAAAATGCCCTATCGCTTTCAAAATAAAAATTGTTGCTGTACTTTGAAACACTCTAATTCAAATACCAGACCAAACACTGGCAAAATAAAGATGAAAAAAAAGAATTTTTAAAAGAGAAAAAAGAAACAAAACACACAAGAATTGACAAACATTTTTCAGAAGAATTTTCAAAATTTCAAATGCCTAGCCAGATTTTTTATAAGTGGCAGATACAGAGTCTAAAACAACTTTTCTGAATCCAAAACAAAAGCACCTTCTACCACTTCCAGTCCAGTGTTATGGTTAGATTACTGAAGTAAACCCTGTGAATGCTTTCAGTGACCTAAAATAAATGATAAAAAAACCAATCTTGACTCATTTGTTTGATGGTCCAATGAAATAAGGAGAGAATTTTTGTGGAACCTGTTCTTCTGCCAGTGTTTTACAATGTACATTGTATTTTTTGAGCTTCCTAGCGTCCTGTAGAAAATTAGTTCAGATCTCTTTAAAGAAGAAAATAAAAAGGAATCCACAAATCTAGCATCTTCAAGGTGTAGTGTTTCAGTAATTAATGGGCCTCCTATTTTCAGTGTAATTCTCTTTAAATAATTAGTATCTTCCTTTCAGTTCAAATGTAATTAAGTCTCATTCTGGACTGACAAGGTCCCTGAGTTGGTGAATACCATCAGTTTTATTATAAATGAAGACATTTTAGAGCAATTATAAATGAAAAATCAAGTTGATTTCTTAGAAGTTATTTTCCGCACAGAATCATCATAGAATAACAGAATGGTTAAGATTGGAAGGGCCACTGGAGTTCACCTAGTTCAAATCCCTGCTCAAGCAGAGTCCTCTAAAATATATTACTCAGGATTGTGTCCAGACAGTTTATGTATTACATCCCCATAGTACCTTTTATGTGAATAATGGGGAAACATTGAATTTCACACAGAACTGAAGCACAATGCTTAAAGTCTAGAATAACAACTTTGAGGCCAGCAATGACTCTTGTTTAATTGAAGTTAGGATAAGTGACAAGATCAGCATCAGCATCTGAAGAGCACAGTTTTTGGGATGCCTTTTTGGGTGTGGTAGGATGTCAGTTGGGATCTCTCCAGAAACTGCAATTTGTGCTGAAAATTTCCAGGGAATTTTCTACACCTGAAGTAAGATGTCACAAGGGATATTACAATATCTCTTTCCATCTTTCCTTTAAAAATTGGTGATGTTTATGAAACTGAAGCTGAGGTGGAGGGGTTAGTGGCTGGAAATACTCCTCTAGAGTTCAAAATGTGACATGAATGCCCAGATGCTAGAGCCATTCTGGTCTTCATCTTTCACCATATGCCTTCCAGGATAGGAGCCCTACAGCCACCCTTCTGCCTCTGGTGCCCCTTGTCTGCCTTTCTCTGGTTTGCAGTTTGGATGAGTCCAGGCAAGCCTTCCCTGAGTTTGCTGTATCGTGCACAGCAATCACGTGGGTGCCAAAATGCTCATGACTGCTGTGCCTCCCCAGATCTCGCTCTTGCCTCTCCATGAATCTATCCCTAAGAACTGGCACGGCCCCTTCAGCAATAGCCGTGCCTTTCCAGCACATAGCAACAATGCTCTGATCCACCCACCAGCACGAGATCGGTTCGTATGAACAGGGTTGTGCAATAAACAAAATGTTAACTGTATATGAAAAGCTTCTCTCTGCTCAGCTTTCAGCTCTGTGCTGTTTATTTTTGTTCAACAACAAAAACAGATGTTTTGTGGTGTTTTTTCTTCTCCAGATGTGCTATTTAAAATGCTGTCAGATGTTCAAAGTCACTGCTGATTTTTGGAGAGCATAAAGAGCTGTGGGAAGTTAGCTATCTGGCAGCTGAAATTGAATTTTCTAGGTGCGCAGTCTGTTTTTTTTCCAGTGGACACACCATGATTAAGGATTCACTTAGGAGTTCTTCGAAGAGTCCCAGTGTGGCTCAGGCCCACAGTGCAAACTGCACACATGTCAGCAAATTGGACCTTGGCGTGAGCAAAACATGTATTAACATAGGGATCACAGCTGCCAAGACACACAAATTCTCTGTGTGATCGCTTGGATTTCTGGTCTCTTTCTCATTGGGGAGGAAATGTCATGATCACATGGAGACTTAGCATGAGAGGCCACTGTAAAAAACAAATAAAATGGAACCATATTTTCTGACTGGAACAGGAACACAGTTTATCATCAGATTTTTACTGCAATAGTGTTATTTCAAAGCAATGTTGCAATTTTCATACAAATAAATAAGCAAAGGTAGTTTTTTGGGGGTTTCTCTGGTTTGTTTTTGTTCAATAAATGCAAAGGCCAAAAGGGTCTGACTAAATCCTGCATCTGGTTTTGGAGAAAAGTTTCCTCAAGTGTGCATATTTTGTTATGATTCCATATTTAGCTCAATGCTCAAATCCCAGTACGGTGTTGAATTGTATATGTGCAATAAGGTGAAGTATATTTATATATTTGTAGATGGTGCAAATCCATCACATGTCAAAAATACATATTTGTCTTTTAAATTTACAACAAGGCAGAGATTTCTGTCAGTCAGAAGACAATAGTCATGATAACTTGAACAAACAAAGACTGTAGTTACTTCCATATTCTTGCCTGAGGATCTGAAATCAATACTGTGTTTTCTTAATTCAATTTACATTTATGTGTATTTAGACCCTTCCCCTGTAATTTTCCAGTTTCAAATGTCTTGTAAAGCGCTGCTGTAGGGGGGAACCTGATAAAGGCTTAATCCTAAAATTCAGATCAATTATTTAATTCATAGCAACACTGAACTACAGATTGAAAATTTTCCTGATGCTAAAGCAAATAAGGTCATTTCTACTTCGTAGTGTGGATTTCTATTACATTTTCTGTATCATCATGGTCTGTAAAAACCTTGTAAATTAATATAACCTCACGGTTTCAGATTAATGTTTTCTTGGCTTCCATATTAGCTGTATCAATCACATCACTAATTTCATTACTGAAATTAGTTTGCTACTTTTGGCCATACTGCTACAGCTTGCAGGTTCAGTCCCCTGACAGACACCCTAGCAGGTTTCCTAGGTCAGCAATTAGGAGTCCACAGCAGGAATAGCCCCATACCTGACTTCAAAGCAGTTCACCAGACAGATTGACTGGACTGCCATTTATTCTACAGAAATGTGAAAATGGTTGTGTCTTCTTCTGAACAAGAATAAAACAATCCAGCTGAAATGTTAAAAAAATATAAAATGGAAAAATACAGAATCATTAATTTAGAGACTGACCTAGGACTTATTTTTAATTCTTTCTCTTTTAACACTTTATGGGAGCCATGAGTGACTTGATCCAGTGATGAACTTGATTGAAAAGAGGCAAATGTAAAACTAAATAAGGAAATATGTCCTTTATATTATGAGCATTTCCTCCTAGAAAATACAACACCACAAATCATCATGAAGTCCGGAAGTTCCTACGACTATGAAAGGCCATTTGCTTGGGTAAAACAATCCTTCAGAGTTACAAGGAGAGGTTAAGAAATTGATGGAAGAGAAACTTGCTTCCAGAAACTAGACAGTTTCAGAGTGATGGAAGAGACATTCCTTCTGAGTAGATCACCCTAGATCTGCCTTGCATGCTTAACTGCAGGGTCCTAATTGACAGTTGGCCACCGACAGTCTTATCAAACTGTCAGCTCTTGGTTTGATTGAAGTTTTATAATTGTGATCTGAGAATTAACACTCAGCACACAGACTGTTCTTGATCTATACCTCATTACAGTGAACAAAGAGCATTCTTATAGAAGAATGTGTGTGCCACCAGAAAAGACAGAGTCAGGTATGCTCATCATTTCTAAGAAATCTTTGTCTAGACTATTTTCAAAAATCTTCAGTAACTACGAGTGTCAACAAGCAGTCTGTTACATATCTGCTCTGTACTGACACTGAAGAGCCTTTTCATAACACTTAAGCAAGCATCTCTATTGCTACACTAAGTACATTATTTGCACTTTCAACCTGTAAAAGTTTCAGTTCTTATTCTCTTTATGGTAGGCTATTCCGTATTTGAGTATTGTTAATTGTGTTGTTCCTGCCTTCAACCTACCCTTACAAAGTAAGTATTCCATTCAGTCTCTTCTCCTAGGTTACACAAAGCAGAGTACTTCAACTGGTGCTTCTCAGTAATCAATTTGTATGGCTTATTTGTAGTACTTGTCTCTTTATGACGCCTTTACAATCACTCTGAGATTTTTCAAGTTCAAAACCGCAAAGTGTTCCTTTCATCTCATGAAATTTCAGCATGACAAATGACTAATCTCTAAATAAGATTTGGTGCAAACCTGACTGAAATCAAAGGATTTCTTTACCATCTCTTGCTTGTGAATCATGGACACACCAAGGAAATAATTTAGTTTTCTAGCAGAAACAGCATAAATGTTTTTTAAGGAAAACCACTCCACCAGCTGTTTCCTTTGCCCTCTTGCCCCCATCTCAGTTCCAAATGTTCTCAAGCTGATCACATTGTTACTACAGAGATTGCAGTATGTTTATTTTTGTCATTTTAAGTGGTGTGTTATCTAAAGATTTTAATTTACTGGAGAAGCTGAGTTTTTTCAAACTCTTTCTCAATAAACGGTCATCTTATCAACATTGGCCCATTATAATGACATCTACTACATTTCATTACAATAAAACTTTCAAAGAATGGAAAAATAAAGGGTTGATGGATGCTAAGCTAAGTAAAGGTTGTAACATTCCTGTATTTTATCAGAATACAGAAACATGAAGCAGTATTTTCTGGTGGGAGAGCTATTGGAAAAGTGAAGATTTTCTCCATATGCATTGAATATATTTAAATCACCAGAAACTCAGCATAATTAAAACTTAATTTTCCCAGTATAATTTCTTCTCTTAAGATCATTTTCACAGTAGAAGTATTTACATTATGCCTATTTCATACCAAGGGAGAGATGCCATCTGGATTAGAGAATAATCATAGAATCAGAAAATCATAGAAGTCCTAGGTTGGAACAGACCTTAGAGATCATCTAATTCTGATCCCCCTGCTATGGGCAGAGATCCCACCCATGAGATCAGGTTGCTCAGAGTCCCATCCAACCTGGCTTTGAACACTTCCAGGGTTGGGGCATCCACAACTTCTCTGGACAACCTGTTCCAGTGCGTCACCACCCTCACAGTAAAGAATTTCTTCCTGATGTCTAATCTAAATGTCTCCTCTTTCAGTTTAAAACTGTCCTTCTTGTCCTATCACTATCTGCCTGGTAAAAAGTTGCTTTTCCTCTTTTTTATAAGCCCCTTTTGAGTGCTGGAAGACCTCCATGTGTGGGAATGGAGCAAGGCTTCTCTTTACAAGATAGGTGTTGCCAAATGTAATAATAGTAGTAGTAGTAGTAGTAATAGACACCAAAATAATCACATACCAGACAGGGATCCAATTTGTTGATTCTAAACAATATCACTTTCTGTACAGAGAGCAAATAAAGAACATTAAGTGAGCACATGCCATAACGTAGTGTCTTGTGCTGATCTATCCACTGGTCAGTTATACAGAGGTGAATGACAGCAGCAGCTGGAGGAAGCACATCAGGCCTTTGGCCACTCCTGTCTGGTGAACTGGGCCCCTCTGAATTCTTGTTTCTTCTTCCTGCTCAGAAGTCTTCTTCAAACTAAAGAAAAAACTTCCAAACAGTAAATGTACAACGAACTGCAATGATTACTGAATTAATTGCTATTTGGAAAAATCTGTTGCCCTAATGGCCTTGAAAGCAGACAGAAAGCATCTACTATTAAACCATTCTTTGATATTTTAGCTGGGTTTTTTTTCCCACTCCAAATTTGCCATAATATCTGAGAAATGGTCATTTATTCAAGTGACAGGCAAATTGTGAGAGTCTCAGACAGTAAATTTGCTTCAGCTAAATACCTAAAGATTTAGATAGTTACTGAAAGCTTATCCAAACAACTTGAACCTATGCAGTCAGCACCTCTGGCTGGAGATGTCACAAGAATATGGAGGCTGTCTTGTGAGATGTCCAGTACTTCCTGTTTCTGGCTAATAGTTTGGCCTTTGTCTGTTCCAGTCTCAGTACTTTGGCTTTTATCTGTTCCTGTCTAGGTATTTTGGCTTCCCTTGGTTTCTGTCCTAGCTGGAAACCAAAAGTGCAGATGCATGTGGAAATGAGAAATAATGAATAATATAGCTAAACTGAATATTTCATATTCTTAAAGTTTGACTCGTTCGGATTTTAAAATGAGAAATAATTTGGTTACCTCTTGGGGTTTTTTTTAAAACTCATATGTTTCTTCATGTCATAAAGGCTCTCAGAACAGTATTTATTGCTAATTTGTGGCAGCTATGCTACATGACTTAGCACTGTACTTTTTGTTATGATTAAACCTCCCTAAAGATGACACTGAAATCAGCTAATTTTTTCTAAGAAAGTAACTGATCTATGTCTTCAAGGGGAAAAAAAAGGAACAGGAAAAAAATGGGCCAAGAAAGTTCCTACATGAATTTTTTAGGATAATTAGCGGGCTAAAGTTTCCTTGCAACAAGCAGGTATTTTCCAGCTGGCCATGGGCAGCAGTGATTTCAGATCCAGCATGTCTGATGAGTTTCTAATGAAATCCAAATAATGTCTGCCTTAGCTCTTTACAAATAGAGAATTCTGTGCTTAAACCTTGGAAGGCTCTAAGGCATGAACTCTCCTGTGTCAGCTGGAGATTTGCAAAGGTTTGCAAGAAAAGAACATCTCAACGGGTCCAATGTAATGGCTGTCAGAAGTGCTTGTTCTTCTCACCACACCTGGACACATATTCTCCAAAAGCACCCAGTCCAGCTCAAAATGAAGCCTGGTTTATAGGCTTTCACATAAAGGATCCAAAAGTGGCTGCAGTTGATGAACCCTAGTGATTCTGGAGAGGTTCTTCAGAGCATCAATGCATAGGCCCTCTCAGATCCTGGGAAGTTCCCTTCAGTGAGAGCTGACCAAATAAACAGGCAAAGAGATGAGGGATTTAGAAATAAATCATATTACAGTGAAAATGCCTCAAGGCCCTGTAGACTCAGTTAATTCTAATATTTATAATAGTATTTCCAAAAATTTGAAGACCAGCTGCAAAGCTTTGGGAATGGACAAGTAAACCAATAAAATGAGCCTAAGTACTAATGTGAGGCCACCCAGGTTCATTTTCTCAGTAGTTACCAAAGTAAATGTGGGATGCAAGAGTAGGTGTGTCTTCCCAGAACTATGTCCTGTCTCAAACAAGGATTTCAGGCACCCTTCAATGCTACCTGCTGCCAGCTGCATAGCTTGGAAGGTCTGGGAAGAGCATGAAGTGAGATGGAAGAAACAGCTGTACTTCTGAAGGTGACGGCAGCTGCTGCCTCACAAGAGCAGGAAAGCAAGGCAAGATGCAAGAAAGCAAGACCAGCCCCTAAAGGCACCTTGCTCCATGATAGCAGCAAAACCCAACACTTTCCAAAGTGCCATAAGCCGTGGAAGCCCCTCCTTTCATGGATTCACCTTTCCCAGGTTCCCAGAGCTTCCCCATTGCACCCTGCACACTGCTGTGTGTGAGTGAATAAGCAAGATCTCAGCTGCAAGTCAGTCTTCAAGGGCTAGCACCTTCAGACTCTCTGGAAATTTGCTGAAGCCTGGAGGTCACAGCACCGCAGCCTAAGGCATGGCCGTGTTCCTAGAGCAAAATGGCCAGAAATTCAAAAATTTGCAGTTTTCCAAACTATGTTTTCTAGCAAGGTTGAAAATCAGTGTGATGGTCAAAATGCAAGAGCTTTGCTTTGGATATACAGTAAGCAGCTACTTATTTGTGAGTCATTTAATATTATAAACAATAATATTATTATACTGAAAGGTAGTTAAATACTAAAAAATGAGAATTTTACCTCCAGTGAACAGTGCCAGCAAGACAGGACAACACTGCAAATCCTGGCAGTGTAAAACGTGGGGCAGGGGGAATGTATTTTGATATTTAGTTATTACGATCCCTTCATTGGAGGACTAAAGGCTTGGCAGACAAAAACAATTTTCTGTAAGGAATCAAATTTCTCTTGGGAATTAATCTGCCCTGTGTAATTATGTGTGCATTCACATGCTACTGGTGTCAATGAAGAAGAGAAATGAACTGTTCAGTGAAACTTGTCTGGATTCTCATTTGTTATGATTCTTCATCTCCTAAGGTGACAGGTATTTGATGCCTTTTTTCCATCCTTCTCCTTTAAAGGTTTTCATGTATGTGAAAAAAGAAGGTGTGGGGGGGCGAAATAATCATTCAAATGAAAATCTGAGTAAGCAAATGCATTTGGCTCTTATGTAGATGGAAAGTTTATTCTGGAGCCAGAGGTGGTTACTGTGACCATAATTTTACACAGACAGTTACAAGCAGTTATCTTGGTGGGTTCATACTATTTTAATGTGAAATACTTTAGTGTTTTACTTTTTAGCATTTTCAATAAATAAAGCAGAATGAACTCCAATGGTACGTGCTGCCAACTACTTTCCCAACCCACTGCTCTTTACAGAGGATAATTTATAATGATCAAAGATAAACTAAAGTATTAGGCTTGAAGAAATATGACTTCAGGTTTAAAAGTTCATTTTATGAGGTAGATAATATTTAATATTTTTTTCAGGCCTCATAAATTTGATTGCTTTTTTCCCTAGTTCTTTAATTGTTAGAAAGGAGGAAAGTTCAGAAATACAATTTTGTTTTTATTCCCAAGAGTTTCTAGTCGTTGCTCCATCTAGTTGCAAGAGCACAGGCCAGTCTTCACAGGGGCTGAGGATGTATGACTGACCATTGCATTTGTATCATGAAAGACCTATTTAACGCTTCTCTGTCAAGAGATAATCTGAACATGTGCTAACTTTTTGTCCCATTCTATGAAGAGCACAGTGTCTGATCCATTTGATGCTAGTTGCTAAAAATTATCACAATATGAAAGATAAGATCGGTGACTGTTTTTTCAAAGGCATGGCATATGTTAAACTGGTGTCAGACATAAAGCAAAGGAAATTCTCAAGCGAGAGCAGGAAGACAAAAGCCAGAGATCATGTTCTCACATGCAATTCCCCTTCAGCTTTCCACAATGGGTATTTGGGGGTGAGGTGAGCCCATGCACACACCCTTGTGTTTGGTCCCTGTTCACTGCTTCAGAGATATTCTGTCAGTATATGGAAAGGCAAAACATATCTCTGTCTGTAACTGGTGAAAATTTCATCTCATGGAGTGCCAAATCACTTAGGCACCTTCTTGTGTTCGACATGTTTCTTTAAAAAGCATAGATTCAAAATATAGAATTATGAATTGCTCTTTTACATGTTTTAATTAATTATTCATAAAATATAGTTGTATTAAAAGACATGTTCCTAACATCTTCCTGAGTGAACTCATGAGTTATTAATGTCCTCCTAAATGATGCATTAGTACAAGGAGGGCATGAAGAGTTCAACATTTTTTTTCTGGTTAAGAAGATGCAACAAAAAATTAAAAGCTAAGATATTTCATATTTTTGGCCCTGTTTGCATCGTATTTAATCCTGAAATGTAATGTGAGACATATATGCCTTATATTTCAACAGAATTGAATTTCATGGCTCAAGATGCACAATAGAAGGAAAATGGCTGTTAAATGGACAACCTCCATGCCTTCAAGGGATTTCAGGATTAAAACTGAAAAAATAAAGTTCTTAACCGTACACTTTTCTGGGCATATCATGATCATTTTGTGGTGATACAACAAGTTACCTCATAGGTAGGAACTCAAAACTGAAAGGGAACTAATAAAAGTAGAGGACAACAAACCACCATTTCATTCTTTACACATTAAAAAGTGAAATCTTGAAAAATATCAATGGAAGGTAAATTCATCCCCATCGCAATCTCTTCAGACTGTGAGTTGGAAATTTGTGTTCACAGTAGGTATATAACTCATAATTTTTAGCAGACCAGATTTGCTGATTTTTGTGCAACACTGCTGTGCATGAGATGACACAATGAGTCTATACCACCCCTCCCTGCAGTACTGTTGATGGAGGGACAGGAATGATGGTGAGATTACTTCTGGGGAAGACCTTGACTTCTAAACACTCCAAGGTGATGCATTTTTTCTGCTGCTTATTTCAATACAACACATCTAATCTCACATTTTTTTTGCACCTTGTCTTTGAAATCTGCCTCTTAATTGACAACTCCAACTTCAGTGTAGCAGCACATTAACAGTGAGCTCATTAGTACTCAAGTAGCTGTGAAACAGTGTCTACACCCTGCAAGCTTAGAAAACATAACAGCATCCTCTGAGCCTGTCCGCTTCTAAAATTTTTCCTAAAATTGAAGCCAAGACTTACACCTGTGGGATATGAGGGATGTGTTATTGTACTGTGAGAAGTAATATGATCCAGAAGAAGACTTTCTCTCTCCCCACACTAGGAGGGCAGTAATTTAAAACTTGTAGTATTTGTAACTGACTACAAAATGGAAAAACAAATTGGACGTTTCTCTGATGACCATAATGTGCTTCTACATTATCCCAGCTTGATACCATTTAATGTTCACAACTTCTTATTGATAACTACATTAAGTCAATGGAGCTTCCCACTGTCATTATTCCCACCTTCATTTTAGGCAGCTGTTGAGGATGTTGGATTGTTCAAATAGCATGCAAAGTAAAAGTAATATATACTCTCTTTCCTCAGAGTTTAATCGTGTCTGTGTGCATGTGTGAGCACACACATGTGTTTGCGTGCACGTGAGAGCCAGGGAGGACAGGAGGGCGGAGGTGAAAGAAAGGGAGTGAGGTTATGAGGTTAGTTAGATCAACAATTACTGACAACCATTCTTGTGGCACCCGTGACAACCAAGATTGATCAGGTATTTCAGAGCTCAGAAATGCAAGGCATTTGGCAACCTCTGATCTCTTAATTCAATTGATTCTTTTCCAAGGGTTTTCTCAAACTGATGACCTTTCCAAACCTAATTAGATGGTAGGAATCATAAAGAAGACACTGGAGAATTTTAATAAAAAGAATCGAAATGTTTCTTCATCTTCACAACCTGGGATTTATGAGGGAATTGCACTGGCTTTGTAGCAATGTAAAATAAATAGACATTAGATGATGACAGGGAAAATAGAATTGCTGCCAAAGCTAAAAAGAGCTTGGCAAAAGAAGAAAGAACTACTACATAGTCAGTCATTCTTTACTGTACAAACCTTTTCATAAGGCACAGGAAAGAGATATACAGAAATAATAGACCCTTGCTAAAAGATAAAAAGGACATTCTGTAGCTTACATTTTTCACCAGTTAGGGCTAAGATGCATCTCAGTTGCTACAAAATCTTATTGTTCTCTTTCACCATTCAGAAAACTGATTACAACTCACAAGGAGCATTTGCCGCCTGAACTTTTAACATCAGAAATAAATAACTGAAACAAGAGGTCAGGAAGAGAACAAAGTTGTTATGAGCATAAATACATTAAAGACATATCAGTCAAACTCCATTCTCATATATTTTCTTTTTTACTGTCTTGCTGAACTAGGCAGAGTGATTTTTTCATGCAGTGAACTTCTAGTAAAATTGTATTTCCATTCTTGACAGCATTAAAATTATATTCGTACAAGAAAACTTTCAATATTTCAATATTGAAAGAAATTGGAGTTGGAAGAAGCCCTCTTTTCCATGGTCTAAGATATTTCCAATGCAATTTTATCTTTTCATCATCCAAATATAATCTAGGAATTATCCTGTATAATTACTAGCAAAGAAATAGAATCACTGGAAGTTCCTTCATCCATCCTTATACTTCCTTCTTCTGACTTAAATCATAAAACAAGGTGTCCAAATGGTAGTAAACATCACAAGAAAGAAAACTCAAATGCAGCTTGTCCTTCTTGCTTTTACAGCAGCCTGAGAAGTATATCAGAAAGCAGATGGTGTATTTATCACTTTGAAACTGTTCCACACACCAGTCAATTCCAAACAAAACTTGAAATGTGGTAGAAGGCTCAAAGACAACTAAATACCCTAGTCTATATAACTGCATATAGACTTCAGGACTAACTATAGTGTACTTGTCTTGTGGCCAGAGAGGTATCACAGACATTCAGAGCAGTGCTTGAGTTATTGGAATGTGACACTATTTAAAGAAAAAAAAATACTGCAAAAAACTTGGTTCTATTTTTCTTTCCCCACTGTCTCTTGTGGAAATAATTTGAGGCAGTAATATTTCAGTCATTGCCAACACTCATTGTTGCATTTTAGCAACATATGTAAAAGACATAAAGGAAGGTTTAATGCAGAGAAAAGTGGAATCATCTTTTCTGAGATGGGAAATGGCAAGTACAACAAAAGAAAATGGCACTATAAGGTATGGTAACACAAATCACTATATAAACTGTGTGGGTAAAATCTAGTTCTACTGAAGTCAAGTAGATTGTGACATGAACTGCATTAGATTCAGGATTTTATCTGATATAAAGATGGCAATGTTGAAAACAAATCTCAGTGAATGAAAAGTGCATAGTTTTGAGTACTAACCAAATTATCTTAATTTCTTGGAAACAACCTATTGAATCATTTTAGGATTCCTACTCTGATTGTTTTTCCTTAAGAATTACCTGCTTCATTCCATTATTTATGTTTTAAAAGAAAAAAGATCCTTCTGAAAAGGATAAAACCTTTTCTCACATAACACCAGAGGATTATATATGGCATGGTTTCGGAAACAAGGACAAACAGCCAGAGTAGAGCCCAACAGCTGTTAATATAGAGGAGCTATTAAAGAGGATCTCCTGGTATTACATTGCAAGTTGTCATTTGCAGTAGTAGCGGAGGTATCTATTGATGTAATGGTCTCAGGAGACAGGAGGGCTTAAGTAGTTTTTTGAGACGTGAGGGTATTGACCTGACCTACTCACAGCAGTTGAATTGTTGGGAATGTTGATTCATGATTTTACAAAGACCTCACTATTCTTATTCTCCAGAGTGATTATACACCTGACAAATGGTAAAAGCAACATTACCGGACCTCAGAGAGTTATTTTACTTTTAATGCATGCCATTATTAAGCCTGATAGCCTCTCTTATTGCTGTTTTGATAGCTGCCTGCTGTTCAAATGAAAGCACCACGTTTCCTGACAGCTCATGCGCAGGTGGCCTTAGTCTCGTTCTAAACAAGCTGAGGAGAAATCGGTCTTGGTCAGGATGGGGGTAGGAGGGTGGTGTCAGTCCATGTCATCACAAGTTTGAACGGAGAATTTCACCTTGCCACAGGGTGAATGAGAGAAAAAGGCCTAGGAGAAGGTTCTGACAGACACTACCATCTCACTGGTGTGCTTGGTGTGGGACCATCTCTGCTGAGCCTTATGATTTCAAGAGAACACCTTGTAGCCCTTCTCTGTAAGGCTGTTATACCCTATATGTGCAGAGATTTAAGGTGTAAAGCACTGACATCATTATTTATGCGTTCTTTATGCAACCCACAGTTGGAAAAATGGATTTAACTATTGCCATGGCTGAGTTACTCTTCCCAACGATGCCAGGAAAGCCCATTTCATATGTCCATGACACTGCAAAAATAAATAGTAAGTAGAAGTGACCAATGTTAGGGCACAAGCCCTGTTCACATGTATGTTTCATTACAAACATAGTGAAAGTTTGGCAATGAAAAAGAATTGTCCCTTGATTTTTAAATATGTACATACGAGGTTTTAAACATTTGGTTTTAATGTCAAGGTATCTTTGGGCTCCACTAAAGAACCACAAAACAAAGCTTTGACCTTTTGAGGATTCTTTTCAGTTAGGTAGTCCTTTCTAAGAGAGTTATGAGACTTTGGCTGGAAGACTCATCAGGAACTGTTTCCTGTTGAAGATACTCTGCCCTTGGGACTCCCATCCCCACCACTGTGCTCTCCAACAGCTATATTTCTGAAGAACAAGCTCTCCTATAACAGGTTTTTATCCCCTGCCAAATTCACAAGAGTTGGAAAAATGCAGCCCTCAGACAGGAATCTGAGCTCCAGGGAGAAAAGACACCCTTCTGTTGTAGTTTCTTCTTCTGGGAAACATGTACTATTTACCGTCTAAATCACACTTCTGTGTTACCAAGGGTTCTTGCCCGACTCTTTAGGAACCGTGGGCTACTTTGGAACCTTTTCTACTTTGAATTGCTATGCTGCTCCAGATGATTTTTTTTTTTTTTTTAGCATTGTGGCTTTTAAGCTAAGAATGTTCAAGTGGGTGCATTTCCCCCTGTGAGCCTCAAAGATTGTGTGTGGATTCAAATCCTCTCCAGACACTTGTAGACTTATGGCCCCTGAAAACCTGAATCTGAGATACTGATCCCATGAGAAGGGCTGTGGTGCCATCCCCTATAAAAGTGATTGCTCTCTGGCGTTTCTTGTCTTGTTAATCCCCATTTCCTCAAAACTGTGGGAATCAGCTGGGCTGGACAGGCACCAGGAACAAAGGAAGGTTCTTATTCAGGTGTTTATTTAACATCTCCCCAGCACTGTCGAACCACAAACACAGCTCTGACCTTTCCTTGCCAATCTTTATTTTGCGAAACAGAATCTTACTAAGCCACTTAATTACAGCAGCCTCTACATATGAATAAAGGTGTGGCTTTGGTCTCTACTCTAATTATGGTTTAGGGTTATATTAGTTGATTATTCCCTACAGCTTTCTGCTTTTCTGGCTTGAATGAGAGTAAAAGAGGCAAAAGCCAAGGGAAAGAGAGTTTGTCCTGAGAGAATTTTTGGCCCAGAGAGAAACATTAACTACTAGAAAGCTTGTGAGTAAACCTGGAGAGGTTTGCTACCTGCCTTTTGTAACAATTCTGTGGATAATTTTTTAATCTTTTTTAGAATGGGTAAAATTTGAGAAACTTCCTTGAATTCACACACTAAGCTTTGGTTTAAGGTTTTGTGAAAACAAGAAATGTTTTTCCTGTGATATTTATTTGGTAGCTGGTAGGACCAGCTGCATAACCTGTTTGACCATTCAAACTCCACTCATAAGGAGGCAGTGGTACTGAAGGGTTGCCTCTATGTAAAAAAATTAACAAAAAAAACCTCCTAAAACCCTGTTAGCAAAAGGTGAGAGTTCAAATAGGAAAAGTAAGTTGGCATCTATAGAAACGTTTTTGCAATGATCTAGTACTGTTCTCAGTGAAGCTGAACTTAACATTGTTAATGCCTTCAAAGTCTTCAAAATTAGAATATCACTTAAAGTCTTTGATAATCCTACCCCAAATATACTCCTCCTGTACAACAGTTGTACGCTTATGAGCTTCACTTTAAAAAATTGGTAAAATACTGATGAAAGAAGCTTTTTATTCTCTCCTTTCTGAGTAGTTGAATGTTTCACTCACTGTGGGATCTCAGTGGCCATAGTCATTTATGAAGATCTGACACCCATTCTGGAGATGAAGATCAGAGACAAAAGGAGGTTTAGGGTCTGATTTTTCAGAGCTGCTGTACATATGAAAATCACCTCTGATTTCAAAAGAACGTCTTTCAGTGTATTTTTTCAAGCTCTAAATTATTGCAGAAGGCCATGCAGAACAAAGAGAAGAACTCAGAGAGTGGCCCCTCAGTCTTAGCCCTAGGAGTCTCAAGCGTCTGACCACATATGTCATAAGCTTATGGTCCCAGTGAATACAGGTAAGGTCTGGGATTGCTGATGAGGTTTCTATGGCTGCCAGAGCTGTGGTCTGCATTACCTTAGCATTGGCACCTCCCAGATGAAGCCAGGACTCCACTGCAACCGATGGAAGGAAGAATGATAGTTCCCACTCTAACAGCTTGCATTTTTAACAGCCAAGTCCAGCAAACAGCAAGAAGATGGTTCACTCATGGCCATTTGGAAGCTCAGTACTGACGCTGAATCAAAATCCAATGACCCTAGTGTCTAGTCCAGAGACTTACCAGTGTCCAGCCCATGGAAGTTATCTCAAGGAAGTTAGCTCCTAGCTACTGTGAGAAGATACCTTTCCACTCTTGCCTCAAGTGCCTCATGTTTTTCAGTAAATGTAAAGGTACAGAAACTGAACAAGAATAACTGTAGTTCTTCCCACAACCCAATTTATATTTGAAGTTAGCCTTGCTGCAAAAACCTTTTCCATCATTTTTATTCCAAAAAGACAGTAAAATAGGGTTTGCCACCATCTTTGAAGGCTGAATACTTTAGAAGCTGAAGAAAAACCTTTTTTCTGTATCTTTCCAAAGCACATGAACCCCCCTTTTTTTGATTTTGCTATTTAGCTCAAAGGGTTCCTTTTGCCAAGACACCTTGTTCTCTTTTAAAGTACACAGGCAATTTGCCAAGTACTCCCAGTAATCCTTGCTCAAAGTGATTATGTTGCCTCCATCAACACCAGAGGACTTTCAGGCTTCATGAGGACCTTTTTTTGTGAGTTTCCCTTTCAGTACTTGGCCTTCTGCAGGAGCTGGTGGACTTTTGCCTTTTGTTTATTTTGAAACCAGGCTGAGGAACAGATTGTGATCTATCTGAAACCAAGGTAAATCAAGAAAGCCACAAGGAAGAGAGGCAGTGCTTTCACGCAGAAGGATCAGAAATGTGCTCAAAATTTGATTCACCTCAGTCATAGTATATTGAGAAGTCACAGATCTTGTTGTGAGGTCCAAAAAAATATCCTGACTGAAAATGGATTTTTTAAGCACTTTCAGCTTTCCAGAGGAAGCTTAGTGAAGAGTACACAGAACCAGCTACATGAGTGTGCACGTTGCAATAGCCTAGCCGGGGACAGCAACTTTGCCAGGCAAAAAGGGACTGCTATCCCGGTGCTGTGTGGTCAGTGGGTAGGGACTTCCAGCTCACGTATGACCTCTGTGGCTACACCCATACTAGTAAACCAAATGGTGCCAAGACATAGACATGGGTACTGTTGCACAGCTATCTCTGCTGATTCATTGCAAGCGTGCCGCACTACACGGGAAACCACAGGGAAAATACACTCCCATGTATCTGCATTGTTAGGATGTCCTGTGCTAACCAGCATTCCTGGGCACTGTTCAACGGGGAACATAAGGCAGGGACTGTTCCCAGAAGTCAGGATAGATGAGTCCATTATGTTGAGAGGTAGAGAGAGTTTAGCCATATGGATGCAAGCCAGTCCCTTCGCTCTCCTTCGCGCTGCCTGTGCTATGTGGTAGCTGTTTTTAATATGTGTAAGAAAATTTCACAGGTATAACAGCCTGGATGCTGTGAGATAGCAGTCTATACCAATTCTATCATTAGGTCATTACCAGTTCTTAATAAACGTTGCCTTTTATATTTTAAATAGGGTCACTTTTGTTTGACAGAAAATGGTCTCCTTGGCTGCATGTAAATCTCATTACTAATAGCCAAGCTTCCTATTTTTTTGAAAGTGTGCAGCTGTTTCAATTGTTGTTAGGCCTGCATTTGGGGATTATCACTTTTATTTCTGATTAAAATATCTACACGGTAATGTAATTGAAGCAATTGTTCCAAAGTAAATGGATTTGTTGTGGTTTTCATTATCAGGATAATCTTCCTCTCTCCCTCACACCCAAGCAGAGTAATCCTTCCCTCTCTAGCAATATAAAACCGCATCAATGTGCACAGCAGATTTTAAACAGTTTACTGCTCACTACCCATTAAACTATTTTACAAACAACAATGAAACAGGAAATAACAAAGCATGCCCTTTGAATTAATACTCGGGCTAAAATACTCAGAGTTTCTCTGCAGTCCATAAACTGCTCCAGCTGTGTGTTCACAGTTTATGACATTTTGAGTACCGTGCTCCTCAGCAAAATTAAAACCTTCTCCAGCTGGAGACCTGTTGCAGCTCTGTGGGCTCTACTGTACGGTTGGAGGTGGCAAAGTTGCACTGCGTTGCTTCAGTGTGCCAAAACCCGAGGTAGCTCCCAGGCTGCTGAAGGGAAGACCTCCCTGCACAGGAGAAATATGAAAAAATTATTTTCTCCCTGCTGTAAATATAAAGAAATTGGAGGAGAAGCTGATGATACTGATGCTACGAAGATGAACCTTGTGGTGGGATGAGGCACCTTCTGGGCTAGGAATGGTGGAGGATTACTGCCACCTCTTGGTGTCTGGGGGAAGACCGCTCTGTTATCCAGACCACGAACATCACCGAGGGTTCTCTCCTAACCTAGTAGGGAAAAAAAAAATAAAATGTCTGTTTTGTTCCATATTTATACTGTTAAATAACACTTGCACATGTGAACATTTATTAGTGTTTGACAGTTTGGTTTCCCATCTCCTATGTCTGAAACACTGTCCTGACAATGGTGCCAGAAAAATGCTTTAAGGAGCACTATCTCACAGCAAGCCCAAGCAGCAAATTCAGTTGATGTAAAGCAATCCTTCCAGCCTTTCAGTGCTGGGCTTATCCCAAGGTAATGACATTTGTGTGGAGATTTATGTTACGTTGTTATACGATGATGGAGTTCTTCCAAAGGAATAAATTACATATCAGTGCTGCACTGACGCTAGGCAGGTAATGATAGTCTCAGAGGGGACCCAGCAACATCTTGCAAACATCTGTGGTCATTTGTGTGAATTCCAATTAACCTGTGGTGGTCTGGTAGATGAGGAGGGTTCTATCTTCTGTTCTGGAAGTTAAGACAATTTTAAGAGGGGATGTTTCCACACGCTGGCAGAGGAATTCTACAGTTTCTTCATGGAAAACAAAAACTTCACAGTGCTCTGTAGTGTTCTGCAAGCCATCAGCTGTCCAGCCCTAATTGTTTTCAGTAAGTGCTGGGAAGACAGTAGGGTAAGAACCTAGTGATGGGGGCTCATTCTTTTCTGTTGTTGACTTCAGACAACATCTTTGAGTCTGGTTTTGTGTATCTGCCTCATCCTTCTCTGGTAATAAAAATCTGACCACCTCCCTAAGGACCCTTGAGAGGTACAGTCAAAAGACTTGTAGCTGTTGTCAATTGTCTCTATATCCAGACAGCTCCATGCTTTGGGTCCCCAACACGCACAGGCCCTCCTGCTTAAAATCTCTGGTTTGGTTTGTGCCTGGCAGGAGAATGGCATCCATGGTTACTTAATCTAAGGACAAAGACAGAGTGAATGTGGTCTAAACTACACACCTGGAGCTGCTTAAGGTTATACACTGCATATATGAATATCACAGTAAAATGTGGTGGTAATGTGATTGACAAAATTTGACCATATCATTCTGTGTAAAATCCTGAACAAAGGTGTATTTTTTTCCAGGGCAGATTAATTTTGACTCCTGTTTTGCTCCATGTGCAGTGTGTGTGTGAATATGCATCCACACAGAGAAATATGCTGAATAGCGTGACTCTGCAGTGATACCTGGAGTGGCTCAGCAGATCTCAGAACCAGGCCATAGAATCTTAAAGTCAGGCTTTAAAATGCAAATTTTTCATCTATACTCTTTAACAACCACTTCAGTGTTATTTCTAAATTTATTGGGAGATCCCAACTGAATTCAGGATCAAGGGCAATCACAGTGCTCTTTCTCTCATATTTCTACATAAAACCTTACCAACTTATGAGTCTGTCACAAGGAGATGAAGTGTTTTAGTCACTCAGTTTGCTGGTCTGTGTTTATCAGTCACTCGAAACACCTTCCTGAAGAGAGCTGGCACATGGAATTGGAGTTGTTCAGGGGTTTTTTTAAATAAGAGAACCCATATTCCTGGTTAAATACAAACTATAGAGCACAGGCTTAAGCACTTTCCTTTTATTATTTTGGTTTTAGCTTTTCTGATTATTGGCAAAACCTTCAGGAGGGGCTTAGGTTTGGAAGGAGGACTCTAAGAATTGCTTGGCTTTTTCCCTCTCTATGGGTAACAGTCTTTTAAAAGTTGATCCCTGTGACTGTAAACAGGAAAAAAAATGAGTGTGTTGGGAAATGCAATAATAGTTTGTCAGAAAAAGCAAGCAAACTGTATCCGGAAAGCCCATATGTATTTGCCTTCCAAAACTGCCATGAAAATTAAACTTTTCAAGATGAGAATTACTTACCAGACTGGAAATTAAAGTGCTGAATGTCCACAGCTTTACACTCTATAATGAAGTAGGAAAGTCTTTGCAATCTCTTGTTTCTCAGAAATCATCCTCCTTATTTCTGAAATATTTTATGGTAGTACAGTTTAATAGTAGACGTCTCTGTTTGTTTTGTATGTTTGTATAAATAAAATTTGACTTTATAAAATTCTTCTGTATTCCAGTCCAACTTACAGAATAATTATAACATTAAAAACTAAACGTTTGCAAGAACAGC
Organism: Platyrinchus mystaceus; assembly: GCA_035041135.1. Classification (NCBI taxonomy): domain Eukaryota; kingdom Metazoa; phylum Chordata; class Aves; order Passeriformes; family Tyrannidae; genus Platyrinchus; species Platyrinchus mystaceus. The sequence continues at coordinate 18,791,823 of JAWWLV010000121.1, read as the reverse complement.
TCTGGTACATTGTAGAATCATTTGGCTTTGTTTGTGTTGCTGTGAAACATCCTCAGTCTGCGAAGAAGCAGAACATGTTTAACGAATTTTTCCAATATAAATACTTTGCAATAAAGAACAAGGCCAGACTTTCATGTTTATATGTCAGACATAGATCCACACTGTATCCTGCCAGACTTTTATAGCATTTAAATATATGTACAATCTATCTATATAGAGATATATATATATGCTGTAATAATACTAATTGCCTGATGAAAAATTCTTCCATTTCCTATTTTCTCCACTCAGGAGGCAGCTGTTTATAGCATGTACTGCAGTGAGAGAGGGCACACAGTTCAGACTTAGGAACAAGGTGTAATGAGGCAGCTATAAAAATAATTTCACTTTGTAAAGGTTTCTCAGGTTTGATTGAGCTCTTAACAGGCAGAGTAAAATGTGATAGTGATGTGATTGACAAAATTTGACCATACCTTTCTACATGAGATTCTGAACAAAAGTGTATTTAGTTTCAGAGAAGATTAATTTTTACTCCTGTTTCACTCCATCTTTGAAATTATCAAGAGAACTGGGAAAAGACTTCTGAAAAACTGCAGTGTTTTTACTTTGTCTTCCAGTCTGAACAAAAGTATGGTCTTCTCTGCTGAGGTGTATGGTTACTTTCACTTTTTGTTTTAATAATAGAGGCTTCATCAGTGCTGAAAGTAATGTGATGACCTCACCTACAAACATAATAAGGATTTTGTGATAATTTCATTTCTATAACTTACTGTATTAATTAAAAAAAACCCAACCTTGAGCTTCTCAAACATAACATTTTGAAAGTTTTTAACTGTTTGATCAAGGGGTCACACCTCTAAAGCAGATATTCACTCACAGCTGCCAGTATATGCTGTCAGTCTTCTAGCCTAACCACCTGAGTAACTTTCACTTCTTTCGCTAGGCAAAGGGAGCTCCTCTTTACAAATATGCTTATGTGCACACTCCTCTCTCTGCCTGACTCTGGTTATTAAAAAGAGAATACTTTTAATTTATAGATGTGTTTTTCTGCCACTTAGGGCTTTTGCATCACACTGAGCCTGAGCAGGAAATCCACAGTCAGGAGCCTCTGTGGCCAGGGGCTCCACCTGGCCCTGGTGCACTGCCAGGGAGGAAACCTCACATGGAGCAAGGGGTGCATGGATCTCGCAGCAGCACTTTCCTCCCTCACCGATATCCCCAGTCAAAAGTCTGCAGTCTGTGCATGAAGAAGGAGAAAAATACACTGAAGAGGTCATTGAATTTTTCTTTGCAGAGTTGCTGTCTGCACTGTTAAGGTTCAGGCATCACTTGCTGTGGGCCTCCTTCTTGAGTACTTATTCATATTAAGCAGCACAGTTGAAGATAGTGCTGTACAAATAGCATTTATATAATTCTTGGTAAAAGCCTACAAAACCTGCAAGATCAGTATTCTTATTATCGCTTCTGAGTTACAGGTGAGGGAATTAGCACAGCAAGGTTAATAGAGGAGACTTGCTATTCAGAGCCAAGTCATCTGTTGTTTTAATCCACCTTTAACTCTCCATTGTCCAGTGATTTTAGGTAATTGTCTTTCTAGACTCCCTGGAGAAATAATATTCATCCTCTGACCCCACCATCAGCCTGTGCCCGTGCTTCTCTGACAGAGCAGGTTGGCCACTTTCTGCTCCCTCCATTAAGTGAAGAAACCCACATTTTCCCCACCTTCTCTGCTGACTTAGTGTCTTCCTCTGCCCTTGTCCCTGAAACACCTGAGGTAGCAGGCTTATTCAACAGTATCCTAAAAAAAGGTACATCATGTCCTAGGTTGCACTGTCCAAGCTTAGATCAACATCCAAGCTAGAAATAATAAAAGCCAAGGAAATTTTGTGGGAGAATGTTGATTGCAAAAAAAATTGAGGGGGGGGAGGGGGCTGTGAGTGCGTAGAGAAGCAATATTGGTTTGCTGTAACTAGTACTCCATCTGTGGGGAGCAGGAAGTTACTGCTGGCTTTGATACTACCATTTCCTTGCCTGTTGCAAGGATACCTGAAACTCAGGTAAGTACCTCTTCTGGGCCAGTGCTATAAATCTGTGAAACGTAAGACACAGGACTAGACCTCATGAATTATCAGCTCCAGGGCCTTGCTGACACAAGCAACCACATCATGCATTAAGATATAAATAAATATACTGGAAAGATGTTTTTCTGCAGAACTCTTTGTAGAAGTCATACATACAGAAAAAGAGAAATAAGACAGCTGGTGAAAACAGTGCTCAGAAGGAGCTTGTGGCTCTGACACTCTAGACTTCAGGCATTCTGTGGGCCATAGTCACTGAAATAAAATAAGACCATTTGATTTCAATTAAAAATATAAAAGATGGGATATTGTCACTACTGCTAGTCCTGTGATACCTTTTTTATATCAGTAATGAAGTTTCTAGTCTTCCAAAATTCTGGGGAAAAATAACCAAAAGGCAAAATGGAAGTAGGAAAAACATTCCCTTAGCATCTCACAGAATTCCTCTTCTGGTAAAATCCCTATTTTCCTCTTCTTGAAGGATTCATATAAGAGGATAAAAGAGTTACAAAGAGCTGTCCCACAACTGTAAGTATCAGACAGGTACAGTTGGGTGTAGCATTTCTATTGTGTTTATTTGTTTTACTGATGATAAGGACAAAGTTTTATACAACTCAGTTTGGATCACTGCAATATACAGTAGTTAACATTTGTTGCCATTAAAAGCACTGTTTCATTCACCTGGAAGAATCAATTTCATTTCAGGATATAGTCGACTCTGTCAGTGACATGAATTTTCTATGGTCTTTGTGTTATTTATGCCTCAGCTTGTGTTTTCAGCTTCTTAATTAAAGTGGAAATTGAATTCACTTGTTTTAAAAGGGAACAAAGTGGAAATGATTGATGAAAAGTAGCTGCAAGAATTGCCACTCTCTGAAACCACTTGATTTGGCTGCCACAGAGGACTTTCCAAAGGCTAAATAGAAGGGCAAAACAAAGGAACATTGTATGTTGAGACTGCAGATGGTAGTCTGAACCCTGGGGTCCAGGCAGATTAATTTCAGTATGAATTTATGATGCTTTAAGGATATACTGTTGCTGTATTGATAACAGTGTAAGTAAAGAATCACTGTAGATTGATTTAAAAATATAGTAAAAATGAAGCCTTGCAGGAGAAACTAAAACTTCAGAGGAAAAAAAGTCTTTCTTTCAAGGGACAGTTTGAAGGCTCTTTTTCCCTTTGTTTTTCTGAATATCTCAGTTGTCTTGCTGCTTTCTGGAGCTTTGATACTTGGCCAATACTTGAGCACAGAGTAATGAAAACAAGAACTCTAAAATCCTGAGTCGTATCTTTTTGCACATGCCTTTGAAATGTCTGAGGGCAGCATTTCTTCTTTAAAGCTCATCTATTTTGGATGTTTGTGTAGAGCTGAATATAATTTGACTAAGTAATACTGTCTGATGGTTTAGAGTTTAGGGTCAGGATGATATATTAGTGTGCATTGCATGATGTTCCTCTCACTGCATCCCATTTGAGTATTATTAGAGCAAAGGGGGAGGGTTCAGAAATAGTATGTTGGACATTGGCTTTCTCTGTTAAGTTGAATGAAACACAGAGTAAATGTGGGGTTTTGTGTTTATATATATTTACATGCATTTGAATGGCTGCAAGCTGACTACTGTAGCTAATGTAATAACATTCTGAGATGAAGGGCAGCCAAAATGCAATCTTGTCTCAACAACAGATTTAAAGTCTACCTCAAATACAAGATCCATGGGGACTATGTATATATTGGACTATTATTATTTTTTATATAGACCTGGAGCCTGAGTCCATGACACTTCACCATGACCACAAATAGCAGCACTGCTCTTAGTCATAGGTTCATCTTGTAGTAACAGTGATCTTATCTAGTAGTGACAATGTACAAAGACAACATGAACTCTCACTGTTTCCCCAGGATGGGTTGGCAGGAAATTTGAAGAAGGCTACTATGGTTCAGATTTGACCGTAAAGGACACAGGAAATATTTATTTAGAGTTAGAATTAGCACCTGCTCCTTTGGTGGTGTGGTAAGAAATGCTGAAAGGTGCCATTCAGGAAATGAGTGGGTGGAGGTTTGGGAGGTGACTGGAAGGTCTGAGAGTTGGCAAAAAACTCTTTGCTAAGGTCCTGTTTGTATTTGTGGGAGCATGAGCAAGTACAGGGTAAATGCCCAAGGATGTTGTGTCTATACAGACCTTCACAGGATTTAAACAAAATATTATTGACCTGAAAGGCAAGTTTACAGTCCTTGTGAAGATCTCCTAGCACAACCATTTTCAGGTGATCCCTTTTCACACTCAGAGAAGTGGCTACCAAGGTAATTTATGATTCTCCTAGACTAGGACTAAATATGCAGTGAGTCCTGGTGGTGAAGGCACAGTGTACTGTTCCACCAGTCCATACTTGTCAACTCTGTCTCTCCATCAGGAGTTTTTTCTACACTGACTAGAGGTAGCCTCCACTGCAAAGTCTTACATCAGAGAAACTCTTGCCTAGGGTAAGGTTCCTTTGCAATAGTCCAGTAAAGGTTGAAAAAAAAAAATATTTGGTGCTCAGTATTTATAGAGTGAGTGCAGCGTTACAAGACCTTCTCATACTCATTTCCTTCAATGGGATCCACCTTTTCTAGTTTTGGAGGGCTGCATTCTAAGTGTGTAGATCTGAGCTAGTCAGGTAATCACACCTTATAGTTCTTTGAGACCCAATTAGTTTATCAGTGGAAATCTGGGACACCTTTCACCTGATCCCAGACTCTACTGACTACTGAAGAAATGTCTATTGACTGTGAAAGAAGTCTCAGTGACAAGCTTAGGTATTTTTCATATCCCTAAAATTAGAGCAGATGAATCCCAGCCTCTGACCATATATTCAAATTTTGAAAATGGATAGCCCCAGAGGACCTATCAGATCATTAGAAGAGAGCAGAAAGGAATAAGGACCTATATTGAGGGATGCATTACAAATGTTATCTTCCCAGGTTATACTGAGGACAGTTTACTACCAGATTTACTACCAGATTTGGCCTAGATTTGTAAATGTAACTTCACTGGGCCCATATTTTTTTTTCATAGTAACAACTGTGCATGGACAAGACAGTGCCTTGGCTTTGCAGGAATAACTGCTCCAAGACATCTGAAAAGGAATGACCCCATTTAGGAAAAAGGCTCATGCAATTTATTCTTCCCATAACCAAATGAGAAGAAAAGACTGAATTATGTTTCTCAAAAGCTGCGTTCAGCCTGTGCCTCGGGTAGGACATCTGTGTGTTGGCCACCCTTTGAAGAAGGACACAAGGTACTCACTTTAACCATTATGGGTTTGTTTTAAGGGAGCTTGGGTTCTGTAAACAAGACAGAGCAATGTTTTTTTTCTGGCAACCCACACATTTCGCAACGGATTCCACAGGCTCTACCAGGAGACAAACAAGTAGCCAACTAGCAAGGGAAGAAAGCAAACTCTTGCCTAACCACGAGCAGTGGTGAGTGCTGCTGCCCCATGCACGTGGCAGTGACATGCTGGAGGGTTAGATGGGCTTGCTGAGGGAGAAATCCCTGTGGAATTGTTTACCAAGCAGCTCTGTTGAACAACTGTACAATAAAACATTTGTTTGGAAAATTTTCACTATCTCAGTTATTCCTGTGAGCCATTATTCTAAGAGTGTAAACACAAATCTTATGGAATTAGACCCAATGTGGCCCTGTCAGCTGCTTTGACAGTGCCTCTTTATAAGGTACTGTTTCAATTGCCATTGCTTCTCAGTGTCCATTTGGAAATGAAGAGACCAGAACTGTGCCCTCCCTGCTGTAGGTGCTAGTAGACAAAGCTGCCAGAATGTGCTAGAGAATACTGCTGGCAAGAACAACCAGAGAAGAAGGCTGTGTTGCAAACTGACATGTAGTTGGATAACTACTCTCATTTCAACATTTTTGTGTGGCTCTTTTGCAGCTGTCTTCTTTAAGCAGCAATTGAGCTACTCCTGCAACCAAAACCTTGTGGCTTAGCCTGTGGACTTCCAGTTCTCACCATGCCAGTGGAAGAGGTTACTGCTTCTTCCTGCTGAGATTTCTGCTCTCTCAGAGGACAGTTAAACTGCCCATATGAGTACACCCTACCCTCTTAAAGTCAAAATGCGATGGATGGGCAAAGTCTGATTATTTAGTCTGATTATTTAAACCTGGATCTGATCTCCTGTCCTGTCACAACAGTACCCAAGTTGAAGTATTGCTCTGTGTTCAGGGTAGCATTTGCTTAAAAATGGTCTGCTGGATAGCAAGGAAACAACAGCATAGGCAAAGAGCAAGAGATGTGGATTTTATATGTTACAGTAGTCAACTTTTGCCTTCAAAAATAGGACTAAGAAGTCTAATTCTGTTGCATAGAATTAGCTGCCATGAAGAAGACAAGAAGAGCCTATGCATCCACCAAGACTTAGTCAAGTCCTTAAATGTATGACTCAATTTAGACTTGAGAGCTGACAATTCAGGACTTAAGAGTTGGATGCCTGCTTCTTTCAATAAAAAAAAAAAATAATGGTATGTAATGGTTTCTTTCTTTTAGGGTTTATTTTCGTTTATTATACCACATAAATCCATTCTTGAATAGAGTTGGTCAAAAACCCTACAAGAAATTCTCCTCTTCTGAAACCTCCAGCAAACTACACTAACCCAGTTCCACCACAACCTTGCTCCAAAACCAGATGCCAGTTACGTCTTGGGAAATGATATTCTCTCCTGCTACTTGCAAGAGGTTCCCACAAACAGTAGTGCACCTCAGCTTTGACACAGGATTTCACCAGACAGTGATCGGTGTTTTCAGTAAAAAAGGCACTTCCTTATAAAACTATGTATATCAGGACCATCTGGAGACCCCCACTATATTGGTGCAATAAAATATACTTTAAATTTATATTGTGACACTGTGCTTATTATAAGTTCAGTTCTTTCAACAGACGTATAAACCAATAACTTTCCCTGTGTTAAATATTCCCCAAAGAAAAGGAAATTGACCTCTTCAGGGATTTTCCAAGGATTAGAAAAATGTCCTTTCAGTATCTGTTTTCCATTATTGTAATTACAGAGGGTGATGATAATCCTTTCAGCATTATTGTTTCGACATGTGCATGATTTATAGTCGGACATCTAAGTTCATTTGATGCCGACGTTGAGAGCAGCACACTGTATCAGAGATAAAAGGAATGAAACAGACATGTAATCTGATAACTAACTTAACTTGTGCCTGGAATAGAAATGTGGTCTTATTTAACATGATTATAAATAACTGCTTAAATTTCAAGTCATCAGTGGAGTGTAAATGTTCTGAGATGAATATTGTAAATAAACAATTTCACAAGAGAGTATTAATATCAGCTGATAATATTCCAGCAAGGGGACAAAGAGTTTCTACTGTGTACCCTGGCACTGGGTCCTGCTGAAACTCCTTAGACAGGCAAAATCCTCAATGAAATCAACAGGAAATTCACATAAATAAACAGCAGTAAAGAGTCTTTAAAATATACCTCCTGAATTAAAAGCCTTTTTTTTTTTTTTTTTTTGGATGGGGTAGGGGGAGAGGGAAAGGGGGCTCTGCTAAATTGTTCCTATACAGCTGCTTGGGCATGCTGGCAGCTTAAGCTGCGTCAGTGGGGGAGCAGCTTGCTCACAGAAGACATTTTCTGTTCCTGGGTCAGGAGAAGGGTTACCCACAGCAACCTCTGCCCAAAATTGTTTCAAACTAGCATGTGATGGGATTGGTTTGGTATGGTGGCAGTGAATTCCCACCAACAGCTTACCTAGAGCCCCCTGGAGAAGGATAAAAGCAAGTCAGATATCCCAGTTCTTCAGGGAGTTGCAATTCTGTGCGGGAGCTTTATTTGGCCACATGAACATGTTGACAGCTAAGCTGGTCCTCTTCAGCTCCTCTTGTTGTCTGTGGCACTTTCAGGGTCTCATACTTGGGGATGAGATGAACTGTGTCCTGAAAGGCATTACTTATCTCCAGTGCCTGTGAAATTTGTATAAGGTGCAGGTGTCCATGCTGGAGATGTCAAAAGGTAACCAAGATGAGACCCACTTCCAGTGCTTGACAGAAATCAGCTTCTACTTTTACAGCGCTGGAGATGCTCTGTTTTTCCTACTCATGCATTGTACTGAGCAATGCAGTCAGTGACATGGAGATCTTTTTCAGTCTTTTGAGTGAAATACTGGGACACACAGACAATCAGAAACATCAGTCCAAATTTATTTTAAAATGGATTTATTAGAATGTGTTGCATCCTGGTAGAAGAAGAAGCTTCTAGCTTCTTTTTTTATCTAGTTTCATTCAATTCACCTTAGAAATTAAAGTGCTAAATTGAAATGGAGTTTCTTACATTATACCAAACATTAAAAATACATGGACTGGATATAGTTTTGGCAACACATTCAAAATTTGCTAGATGACAAAGCTGATGCTAGAAACTCAAAGTCCTGCATCTCAGGATTACACTATCTGAGCTATTTTGTCTAAAATTTATTTTGTTTTATTTTCTGTGTGTAACTGGACCACATCCGTATGTGACAGTCATCATTATTGCTCCATGGGCTGGCCTGAGCCTTTGTGGTAAGTCCAGTCAAGTCACTAATTGGAGCTATGCTGGCTTACATCAGCTGGAAAGTACAGGGAGAGAAAGTACCATTATCTGGGATTTGACTGAAAAAGTACTAATGGAATTATTTCCATTACAAATATTAATTTATTTAAACCAGAATTTTTACAGAAAGTTTTAAATGGATTATGAAACAAATGGAAAATTTCTCCCTGAGAAAATCCTATGAAGAATATAATTCACAATATTTCCTTTTAATAAAACCAAAATAACTTGATTCACTTAGATTTGTTTGTGCATGGGACATGAAATATCCCTGTAATTTAAAACATTTGATTTAAACCTTGTCTCAAAGCTAAAAAGGAAATATTACATTCTGAAAATGTTAGCTGATTAGACCATTAGGACCTTTTCTCTTTTTTCAAAGCTTGGGAACAAAATACATGTCAGCAAAAAACAACCCAGTTTGTCAAAGTAGTTCCAGTGAAGAGACTTATATTCTGACAGCAGCTCTTTGTCCAGGTCTCACTACAAGCTTCTCTCCTGTATTTGAAGCTCCATGTGAAAAACCTTTGAAAGCAAGAACTAGGGAGGAACAGAGTTGAACTTGTATTATTCCATCCTTTTTTTTTCCCCGTTGCAACACTGATGCATTTTATTAAACAAATGCACTTATCCATGTGTCATGAGATCAAAAAGGTATTTAAATCATCATCTGCAATCTTTATTTCATTATACCAAGAGAGTGATTTAATATTTATGGCTAATCTATATATATAGTTTTCTTTTTTTTTTTTTTTTCAGACTATGAGCTGAGTTCTTGAAATTAGCTTGAAAGCAGCTGTATATTTGACCCACAGCAGCAACAACAAACAGTACACAGCAGCTCTGACATGCAATCAGAGTAATGGATCATTTTAAGGAGCCTGGAAATGATTAAACAAGGGTGCTGCTGCATGCAGTCCTTAATTGATTGATTTGAGTTTGCGGTCAGAAAATGACTGTCAGCTACAGCTTATCTATAATTATCAGTAATCAGAACCAGACTTTTCTCCCTTCCTAATGCTGTAATGCTCTTTCAGTGCTCTTGACATATGTGCGACTCAGGCATGCATCTGCAGTTGCCTAATAGTGTTAGACTGAACAGCAACATGCTCTGATACACACTCAACAGAAAAAGAAATACCTTTGTACCTCTGAAATAATTGCTGTGAGTAAGGAGAAGAGAAATTGGCAGGGTAAGGTCTGAGGTTTAGAATATTCTTTTCACATTGTTGTGATGACAAAGCTACAGCAGAGAAAACTCACATTCTTTCTTTTCTACACTCGTTTGTGTACTTGGATGAAAAGCAATAAGGGTGCTCCTGCAGCAGGAGCAGATTTTATTCCAAACACAAGCAAAATCATCTCATTCTATTGGGCATCACTCCTAGAGTGATTAGAAAGGCATTTGGTATCCCATCTCTGGCAATGGAATAGACTGTCCAGGGAGGTAGTGGAGTCACCATCATTGGAGGTGTTCGAGAAATGGCTGGATGCAGCACTTAGTGCTGTGGTCTAGTTGACAAGGTGGTGCTTGGTAAAAAGTTGGACTCGATGATCTCAGAGGTCTTTTCCAACCTTAATGATTGTATGATTCCGAGTCCCTGAGAACTGCTCTGGGACCTCCTTTTACTGCACAGCCTGAACAGGAAGATGCTCACTCTGCTAAAGCTACTGTCAGCCATCATCAGTACCCCTGTTGCCTCAGAAACCAAAGTGGCTTTCCTGATATATTTTGTAGCTGCCTTGACAGGACCGATTCACAACAAGCTGAAAGGTTGAACCCACTTCTGTCAACTCCCACTGGATACATTTGGGTTTAAAAATGAATGAAATTCAGGTTCAACTCCTTTTGAAAAAAAGAAAAAAACACTGCTGAAATCACATTCAATTTATAGAATTCAAATTATTTGGTCATCTAATTCCAGAGAAGAATCAAGGTTATGAATACTAGGTGATGTAAGATGCTACCTGAATCCAGAGGTAAGAGAATAGGTCAGAAGCTGGTTAGGGTGCAAGTCCCGCCCCGTTGCAGCATGCCTTGCTGGGAATGGTTTTAGACAGCTTACAACTCTGTTTTTTGGTCATTGTGAACCCTGCTGTGAAGCCATCTCAAGGAGTAGCTGACCATGCACCTGAGGAACAGGTACCACACCAGTTACCACCATATCTAAACAGAATTTCCTTTTCAGGACACATACAGGGACTGTGTTCTGTATAAAGTGCCCTGAAAACTATGGACCAATGAATAAAGCATCAAAATTTGAATGCTCCATTTTGACCTCTCACTGCTGATCACAATGGGATTAATTTATACAATGTGAGAAGCACATGAGACTTGAGATGTGTAAGTCATGTTGGAAAACATAAATCAAATTTTTCTGGTATATTTGTGACTGGGTGGCAAAAAGAAGAAAATAACAAAGGAGGGGAGGGTTTCTGCTATCCCAGCAGAAAGAGAGGAGGAAAAAAAAGTCAGGGAAGATGGAAGTGCTGAAAAGAGGAAAAAAATAGGTTATGTTCTGCTAATGTATCTGATACGTCCTGTCCGCTTGTTGTAACTAGTTCAAGTGATTCAGTGGAAGATGAAAGCTGAAGATAAAGAAGGATTCTCTAGAAAACTTATTTTCAAAAGCAACCTATCCCTCTAATGTCTATTTCAATTTAAACATCAGTTAAGGTTTTTTGCATGTCTTGAAAGTGTGATCTCATTAAATCTATTTGAGGAAAAAGATAATCCTCTTCATCAGATCAGTCATGAGAACATGTCCATACATTCTACATGTGTAAAGTAAAAAACTTTTTATACTTGTTAAGGAAGAGATGAATAGTATTTTATTTTATTTTAAATTTTTGCATAAAGATTTTCATCAGTCACTTTGGTGATGATACCTAGAGAAGAGCTATTTTTTTCATGGGTACCTCTACAGTCTTTTGAGCAAGCATCCCATAGGTAACATCATCTCCTATTAGCTCCTGCTGGCAATGTATGCCTGCATGCCACTCCTCTCCAAAACACAGAGATTCTGCCTGCACTTCCTTTTTTTTTATTTAAATGTTGAAACTGCAGAGCATTTGCACAATGCTTGTCTGTCAGCATGTGAGTTGTCTCACAGAAGCCTACCAAAGTGTTTGTGGTAAAAGATAATATGCACCATGCTGGACAAAGGCCTGAACAACCAGACTCAAAATGCTGGGACCAACCAGCTCTCACTGATTAGAGAGATTCACAATCTAGAGCAGCATGCTGTAGCTCTGGGCCAGCTCTGGGATTTCCACCGGATCTCCTGCTCCTACACTAAGTCAAAATCCAACAGTGGCAGCCCCATATGCTTCCTGTCTTCTCAGAGTGGCCCAGAAAAAAGGTTATAGCCCTAAAGCAAGCAATGTGTGTGTGTCCCTCCTTTTGTCTTGGCCATTGTAAAATGAATGGTCAATATCACCGTGGCTTTTTGGTCTTGTTTTGTTTTTTAGAAAATCCTTGTAGCAGAAAACACTGGAAAAAAATTAAAGAAGAGGGGAAAGGCATATTTGTGCTTTGATACCTGCAGAGAGAAGATCCCTGCTGTTCCACCACTTCCCTCATTTGTCAGGGAGGTGTTGCATTGCACTGGATGTAAAAGTTACCCCAGAAAATGTTACTATGCTGAAGAAAAGTTGCCAATGGAAAAAAAAATATTTTGGCCCCCTTTGAATTTCTATCTGAAAAGTACTTCAAGAAACCAGAGTTGACAGGATGATAAATTTCTATTGCAGTTTTGTGATTGAAAGTGCAAGTTGGCACACAGTGATCCCCTTTCTTAATCAGTTCAAGATGGACTTGGAGGGGGCACATTGTCTGGGTCTTCCACATCTTTCACAGAGAGAATGTGTAGAACCAAGCTTAAATTTCACCTCTGGTTTTCCCAGGTAACCATGTGTGTTACTGACAACCTGACTACAATGCTGGCACATTTGCTCATCTGAAATGCAAACTCTATTCTAGTGGGATGTTTTGAACATTGCTATGAATGAAGTGAGAGCTGGGTCACAGGTCTGTTATACCCAGTAGCAAAACTGGAGGAAGATGAAACCTTGGAATGGCAGAGGAATAGAATTAGTGACAACTAGAATTGCTGCAGCTTTTCAGAACCCAGCACCTGCCGTCGGGTGTTAGTGTTGGAGGTGAAATTGGAATAGGTTAGCCTGTGCTGTGTCAGACCCAGCTGGTACACACATTATGTCCCTAAAAGCAGGTTTTTCCATGGAAGCTGCACATACATATGCTGAGGGTTTTTGCTTCTGGTCAACACCCGAACCAATGTACAACAGAGGCAGTGGAAATACTCCCGTTGACTCCAACATTGCTGGAGCAGCTCCTGGGAGTTTTCATGGAATAAGCAATGATTCACCTCCTCTGATAGCTGGAGAGATGCCAAGAAAGAAATAAAGATGCATGGCTTCATAATTTACAACCAAAAACTGATAATTGTGTTCATCTAATCTGCCATCCTGTAGAATGTAAACCACTGGATTTCTTTAAAATCTCTAGTTTCGATTTCAGCCTCACTCCTCAATGCACAGTTCACTTTAACTAAGCCCACTGTAAAGGTCTATTTAAAGTCCTGTTTCTAGTCTGCTTTTCATGCCTCATCTTCAAATTGATTGCTTCTCTGGAGCCTAAGATGTCCTCAAGAACACTTCATAGATTCATTTTCCATAATGTTATTGACAAACTTTGCCCAGAATTCCCAAGACCTCAGAAACTTCTATATTACATTTTGTTTTATTTTTGTATTTTATTGCAGGCTGTTTTCTTATATTTCTGTGTATGAAGATACAAGCTCCCACACAAAGAAACCCACAGACCACAGTAACCTCTTGGATGGGGGAAAAAAATTCTCCAGCTGTTATGTCCATTTTTGGAAAGTGCGTACGAACTACTCGTAATCCGAGTTCATCCAAAACTATTTTTGAAGTCTAGCTGTCAGCATTTTTGTCTCAGCAATATTTGTGTTCTTCACTGAAAGTCACTAAACTAGGACACTGTGGCATTAAGCTTTCAAATAGAGGAGTCAAAGAGATTTGTGTTGAGTTTAATACATTTTTAAAATGGGAATAAAGTTAGAGACAACTTATCTCCCACTCCAAGAAAAGAAGCCGTGGACTCCTTGTATCCTTGATTTTCCTATCTCTCATTGTAAAATAAGTTAAATGACAGGTGTGGGGGGCAGTGGGTAGAGAGCAAGTGGCATCTTGTTTGGGAGAATCTCAGTGGGGCACTGAATTGGGAAGTACTATTCCTAAATCACAACACTGTTCATACCAGTAGCTTTACTATTCCATATTCAGAGATCAGAGATACTAATAATAGAGGTTTTAAATTTTTCAATCAAAAACTATAGGAAAATATAATGTTTTTTAAGAATTACTGAAAATTGTTATAACAAATCTTTCATAACTACTTCTTTTAAGCCTTCTACATATTTTAGTCAATCAATGCCAATTGTTAACAATTATTACCATTATTTCTTAACAGAAAAGATTCTGTTAAGAACCTTTTTCTCATATAAGCCTGTATTATGTTTCCAATTCTTGTTCATTTTCTCACTGAAACTCTAAATAGTGATAGTCATATTCTTCAACAGAAAGTTACTAAATTTCAGTTTTCAGGCCTCCTGTAGTACAAAGAGAAGTTCATAAATACTATGGAAAACTCATTTTTCTTGAATAATAGTATTGGCTCATATTAAGTGATGTGAACTATATCACTCACATTAAGTGAGCTAAAAAGCTTACTATTTGCAGTTGATAATATGGGTATATAAATTATAACGATCAGTAAAACCTCAAAAACTTCAGAGGCTTATAAAAGCAGTCTCTTCACTCGAGTTGAGCATGCTCTTACATTAGTCTCCTGGTATGTTCTGATCTGACAAAGACAAAAAAAAAATAAAATAAAATTTCCAGGAATTAATATCTCTTCTTAAAATAAATCTCTGCTTCTAAACGTCAAAGATTATTTTCCCATGAAATGAGACTCATGTGCTACAAACACTGTTTCACAAAAACCCTGGAAAAGGTGAAAGTAGAGGTTACGTGTACATTCCTGTGCATATTCTATAACCACATCAGTTCTTTGCTAAACAGTGATCCTGAGACAAAAAAATATATCATCTCTTTATAGATAGAGGCAAACAATAAAAATGACTTAAATTTAAGCTTATGGGCAACACTTTACTACTCATACCATATAACATGCAATTTTGGTAAAATCTCCGGTAAAAAAATATTCTGGTAGCAATTATAATAATATTATAATTATAATAAAAATGAGGAAAAATTATATTCTACTAGCATTCTGGTACTAGAAGATTTGTCCACCTAGCAAAAGAAGCTATGTAGGATCACCTGGAAGAGGTTCAGCTAGTTATACAACTTGTCGTTCTGCTACTGTGATGGTTTTAACCTACTCTCTTGGAAAGGCAAACCTACAGAGAAAACGAACAAGTCTTGACAAACTATTTAATAGACCTACTGATTACAGGAGGCTGCTTACTACTTCTTAAAAAACTTTTATTTAAAGTGCTATAAAAATACCAAGTCCAGAAATGAAAACAGAAAATCAAGTGGAATATGGGAGTGATATTTGGGACAGTAGTCTCTGTATATGTGTATATGCTTAGTATATGCACAGAGCTACATTAAAATCCTTTACTCATCTTCCTCCTATTTAATTTAAATGCATCCATAACATAGGATCAGTGGAACACTGGATGGTTTTCCATACAAATAAGGGATAGGCTAAAACAGGCATTTGGAAAGAGACTGGGGACTTTCATTGGGCTGCCAGTAGTCAGATATAACTTCTTTTTTCTTTCTTTTTTTTTCCTTTCTCTGAGCTTCAGTGCTCTATAAAATGTATTAAAAAAAAAAAAAATTGATTTGTTAGCAACAGGAAGCAGCATAGTCTATGCTATGGTAGGAAAGATAGTGCACTGGCTAGTTCAGAAAATTAATGTGAATTGCTTTCAGAAAGCTTATCCATTAAATGTGTGTTCTTCCTTCTGCAGGGATTTATTGGAATTTATTATCCTCCAACACAATGAGACTTTCTTTTCAGAAATGAGGATGAGAGAAACTGGTTAACTGCTCAGTTATTCTAGCTGGACCCTTGAAGAACATTTTATAGTTGCAAATGTTTGGCTGTGACATTGTAATCCATAATTACAAATATCGATCTTCGGTAACAAATTAGATACTACAAAACAGGGAAGCTCAATAGTGTTAGTAATTATATCTAGTAGTTATATTCTGCAGTTCATCTACACAGCAAAGTGTACTTTGCAGGGGGGGACATCCAGGAATTTCACATCACAAATAAGCAAATGGGAGAATGAAAAGCTGAAGAACTTCCAAAGAAAGAAGATAGGATGCCTTTGATCGCTTGCCTTTATTTTCCCACCATTTTGTCTCCTAGATTTATTCTTTATATATTCATATAAAGTATTCATCAAAACAGACTTGTCTGTATTGCTTGAATGTTCTTATTCCTCTGAACTGCACAGGTAATTAAAAGAAAGAGAAGATAGAGAATTTTATGAGATATATTTTTGTTGGCAGTTTAGACTCAAGCCTATGAAATTAGGTAGAGTTCTTAAGACACTTCCTCTTTTCAAATTTTAATAAACATATTTTTAGCTCCAGTCTTCAGGGATTTTATTCCCAAGCTATGACATTTCACAGCCTAGTACAGTTGTCGTTAACTAATGCCTTAGTCCTGTAACAGTACTATCCGTGGAACATAATCCAGCCTAAGACAGCAACATAAAATGCCTACATTTTCACAAAGTGGCCTTTTATTTTCCATTTATCAACAGCTAAATCCAACAAGATGCTTACCAAAGAAAGTCCAATTCAATTGCTTACAGAAGACATACAGTCTCCAGTGACTAGCATCTAATTCCTCTTACAACTATCAAAATGCACTTAAAACATTAAAATAGAAACTTCATTTTACCTAGGATTTGAGGTAAGATAGGCACATAAACCATTTAAGTTCTGCAAGCATAGATATATAATCTGCAGAAATAAAAAGCTGACACTAAAATGTCTGATCTTTTTCTTTTAGGACAGAGGAAAAATGTACCAAACTTTTTTCAAACTCATTTCTTTGTAAGCTGATGGTGAACTCCAGTTCACTTCATTTAAGGACCCAATTAATCAGGGATGTCATATGTTCTACTGCTGAAATATTTGTTGCTAATTCAAGAAAATAATGAAACATTAAACAAAGGCAAGCAATCTCAGCTCTTGAAAGCCAATAATATACAGCACTTATTTTACCAGTGATTTCTGCTCAGCCTAACTGTGAGCATAAGAGAATTAAATGACTTCTGTATAATATCACTAGCTGTTCTTTTTTTTTTTTTTTTTTCAGATCCTTAAGGGCGACCCACTACATAAATATGTCTCCTCTACTTGTAGTAATGGAAGCCAGGCCAGGGTAAGCCCAGTACTACCCAACACTTGGTTTTCTGGGCTATTTATAGAGATGATCTTTAAAGCAGTATTAATATGACCCATTTTAGAGTGACTGTGAATTTGGCCTAACTTCCTTGCCCCTCCCAGAGCTACAGTTGTTAAGGTTTCAAGTAATGGAACCCAGTAGCATGAAATAGTAAATTTATTTTCCTTAGGCGCACACACACACTCACACACATGGTCATAATAATTTCCTATGACATGTAAGAGAAGAAAACTCTCATACATAATATTCTAAAGGTTGAATATTTGGCTACCAACTTTTTCCAAAATAACTATTAAAGTTGTAATCGAGAGTGTTCCAGGCCACAGGGTTGGGTGGTTAAATTACACACTGAGGGGGAGATGGGCTGTGAACACTCAATGTGAGCTTTATTCACTCCAAAAATTCTTTCATTAGGAAAACCTAAGACAGGCAACTCGAATTTATAATAAGAAAGTGGCTTTTTTTTCTATTGAACTGACCATTTTGGAAACTCAAAGGGTTCCAAGCATACTATTAATTTTTTACAATGTCAGCATGCTTTTTATAAACTGTTTGGTTTTTTGGTTTTTTTTTTCCTGAATTTTAACAGTCATCCATTTTGGAAATATTTTATACCCCAGAGGAAAGATTTTGTTTTCCCTGAAGTGGGGAACAGTATCATATTTAAGCCATATGATCTATTTTTAAAAATACCATAAATATGGAACAAGCTCTGTCCAAATTGTTCACATTATAAACAGCGCCTAGCAAGGGCTGTGTTTGGTTTTGCTCTTAAAGTAGATTTCTTTCACGGATTTCCTCTGCAAGTGTCAGTGTGAAGGCTCAGCACTGCTTCCGCTTTGTCAGGGCTGGGAACACCCTGGCACAGAAGGCCACGAGGGTGGACATATCTCCATCATCCTTGTGCATACCTCCCATGTAAGTGATCCAGAGGCCACTGAAGCCATTTAGTAGCCTCTTGAGCAAGGACAGCAAGCTGTCATCAAACCATCTAAACAGGCATACAACCAGGTTAGATGCTCCAGCACGCAGTGAGTTAGGAGGAATTGGGTCCCTTTTGGACTAACTGTATTCATTTGGTCCCACTGTCACAGTTGCCTACCGCCCTGTGTCACAAATAGGGTCAAAAAGTGTCTATCAATTGTTTCCTCCCTCTCTTCTGTGAACTGTCTCAGCCTGAGGAAAGGTAGGGAGGATACTGTTCAGAATCTGAAACTTTGAAAGGTCGTGGCTTTTAAATGTGTTCTGTTATAGCTGAAATTAGGCATGAGAACGGTTACCTTTCAAAAATCACTGTGTTTTTCAAGAAGTGCTTTTTCCATATAATTTTATACTTTCAACCTTGAAGGTTTAAAAGACAATTTTTTAATGTCATGTTACAAACAATCTACATCTATTTCCTGGTTTTCAGGTTTTCTTTGGTGCTTCTTAAATTGAGATGATGGCAACCAGAGTTCTTAGAAGCAGACTGGCCCATCCCTTCATTACTGCCTCCACCACCTCCAAAACCGAATAAACCACATTCCCAGAGTGAGTAATTGCAGCAAAAAGAGCCCAAGCTGCAGGGAAGGACCTGGTCAGCCATGGTGGGGTTGTGGTGTTGGAGAGCAGTGCAGCTTTGCCAGGCTGCCTCCAAGAGCTGCTGGGTTTTAGACTACCCGCTCACATGTTCACTCTGCCCTTGCCCTGATTCAACAAGGAGACAAGGCCTCATCTTTGAAACAAAATTTCTTTTCAGGATTTTTTTTTTTAATTTTATTTAGAGGTGGCATATAAAAGGCAAAACCTAGGAAAGGGATAGAGCTGAAGAATTCAGTAGCTCTCAGGAGAAATCAGTTACAGGCCTGGGACTTTTCTGTAGTAACCCAAAGGAATTAATCTCCTCCTTTCACATAAACAAGCCTTATGCAGAGCCTAGGTAATAACATAATTACAACCACACTTCACATACACATTACCATCTGCCCTTTTCTGTTCCAACAGCAGTTCTTCCTCAGGGTTATGTGAAAAGGAAAAAAATGATTAGTGGAGAACAAAAACATATCAGTAGAGAATAATGTGTGTTTCCTTAATAGAGAGCCTATGTCCTCTCCTCCCTCTTTATTTCAGTACATACAGAACTATAAAACATAGAAATGTTCACAGGATATTAAGTATTAAAATGCTGATGTCAGCAAGCCAACAAAAACGCAAAGGACAATACACAGAAGTGTTACTGGGACTACCACTGTAAAGTATTCATTTTATGACAAATTTTAAAGTTAACCCAAAAAAATGCAAACACATAAATTGTTAGATTAATGAAATCACATTATTCCCATACATTCTGCTCCATCAGAAACAATTTCTTAGCGCCATCAGATGGAAATACAGCTGAGTCCTGACATATTTACAGTAAGCATCAACAGCCTTCATGTTTTGGTATTCTTCTTCATCACCTTGCTAACAACTTACATGTTTCCTAATGTTCACCAGGCCTGAAAACAAGAAAGTAGTTTTATATATATATATACTTATATTATATATTTACATTATATATATATGTAATATATATTTATATATATATAATATGTAAACAGTATTCAATTAGTAACCTTCATACTCTGAAATTTCTTTTCAGTTAATTTACTAGTTACACTTCTCCCTTGTTCCTAGGGAACCTCTTTGCCTTTGGTGTCAACTACTTGTTTTCCATTAATCTAAACTTTGCATGATGTCACTGATAGTGCATTGACCTTAGCAGGCATGTCACCAGGCATTCTCACTAAGGAGTTTGTGTGTCTGTATGTGAATGTGTGTGATAAATATGTGTGAGATAGAGGCAGAAAATGTGCATGCAGTCTTTTCAGAGCAAACAAACTGGGAATCCTGGTGGTTTTAATCCCTGAAGTGTGTGCAGTATGCAGGGAGTGACCTGTGGGTGAATTGATGTAGAAACAACGCATTCCTCAGTCTTTCCTAGAAAAATCCTGCCAAAAAACCTCAGTAAATGGTGCAGAACGTTTTTTTATTTTTCAACTGGCCCCCAAGGAGTCACAAGTAAGAAACAGAGAGACAAAGGAAGGTAGAAAGAAAGCATCTATGCACTGCATGTTCAAAAGTGCATTTATGAAAAATAAAAAAGGAAGGAGGGTGAGGGAAGAGAGGTTTACAGTTTGGTCATTTTATCCCTTGAGTGCCATTAAATGTTCCAGGCTGTGTGTATCTGGGACCATGCCAGGTGTTTCATGTCCTTTCCACGGTGTTGCTGAACATTTCTGCTAATGGCCAGATCCTCTCAGACCTAAACCTGCTGACTCTTCCAAGTAAGAAATAACATTCAAGAAGGTGTTAGTGATGTGGGCTGAGCAGAAGTACTGCAACACAGGATCTGTGCAGAATGGGCTCTCCCCTCTGCTCATCGCTGAAGAAGTAAAGGATTTTGGTTGCTATGGAAGTTGAGTGGCCTGTTCCTCAAATGCAACAGTCTGTTTTTAATCTTGCCAGGAGCTCATTGCTCCTGCACCCAAAGGAAGACCACCTGGAGAACAAGTGGGATCAGTGTGGACGGGGGAGATTGCAAGATCAAATCCTGTGCAGCACACACATTCTCAGCATCCTTTTTCTTTCTTACAGGGAATCATATCGGCAGTGAAGAACATCAATAATGTTTCTGCAGAGTGGTTTGTGTCTTAGACTCAGCATAGTCTTTGAAGTTCTAAGGGAAAAATATACTATAAAGCAACAAAACTGGGCATTGTCTGACCATCTGACTGGAGCCAGAGTTTCTGTTAAATACCTTTTTGTGTTTGAACTCCTTGGGTCTATGTTGTTCACTTTCCACAATCTCACTTGACTTTTACTTAACATGGAGAAGGCATATTGCAGTCAGTCTGCTGGGTAAAGGCAAATGCAGTTCTCTCCTAAGGAGGAGCTGAACAGGAGAATTCCTGAAGCCAGAGCAAACACACTTCTGCTGTATACATTTCAAAACATGTTGTGATGGTCTTATTGCTTCCCTGAACTGCTGGACATAGTTCATTTAATGACATCTCCTCACACAAAGTGCTTAATGTTTCCTGATGAGCCAACTTTTCTCTGCTGCTTTAACTTCGACTATAGTGGGTTAAGTTTTAAATTTACCCTTAATATTACTACTGTAACAAATGAGGCATGAGACTGACATCTGGATATCATGACATGTAAAACTCCCACTTTTCACTTGACATTGTTGGGGATATTGGGGATGTTTTCCCAAGAAATAAGGAAAGTACTTGCTCTGCATTTCTGTCTCTAACCAAGGTTTGTCCATGAAGAATTGGAGTCTTCGTTTTTAAATGCAAATACATACCATGCTTTAAAATTGTTTTCCTTACTTGGTAATATGTTTCACTGTCATGGTTGTTTTCTTGCTCCCACTTTTCTCAGCAGGAGAGAAATATGGTCCTCTTAGCTCTTAAGAAACTAAGGATCTTTTGTGTTTCTCTTTTTATCTTGAACATCTAGGACTTTGCAAAGTTGTTCTTTTCCTATATAATGATACTGTATTTCAAGGGTAATCTCTTGGAAAAGACACTGAGTGAATGACAAACACCCAAGAAGGAGGAAAAGACCATGATGTATATAACTGCCCAAACTTTTCCTTACCTCCTCCAGCCCTCTCAATAGCAAATACTCCACTAAACCCCAAAGCTCAACATGAAGCATATGTGAAAGCAATAACTTTCTCAAGAGAATCAATGTCTTTATGCTACCCTTTAAAATATTTCAGATAAATCAGTCAAACAAATAATGTAAGTCTAAATTTAAACAGTTAGATGAAACCTAGAAAAGCCCAGTGTTCCTGGAAGTGCTGGAATAACTTTCCTACCACCAAGTAAAAGATTAAAAAAAAAAAAAAAGGCATTCAATCTAACTGAGGCAGTGGGATAACCTTATTTACAGAGCCTAGCTGGTTTTCTTAAATACTCTCCAAACTAATTTTTATTTTTAATGCACTGTTGTTCTTTCAATTAGACAGACATTTAGCTGAAGGAATTGCCATACCAACATTCAGGAGCCAAAAAGAGAAGTAACATTTAAGTAGCTAATTAGAGCAGTTTACACAGTCCCACAGCAGCATAGGTAGGTCTATATCACTGCCGAAGCAAACACAGACTTCTGTCCCACCTCCACCGATCCTTATTCACAGTGATACCTATAATTACAATTATCCTGTAGTGTTTGGTGATGCCATATCCATTAGCTTCTCAAGTAGCATATCTGCTGGTTCTCAGTTCCCTCTAAAGACCTTGAGCTAAGTTATGTAATGTCCTTGGAAGCAATTACTCGTCTCCAGTCATTTTCTGCTGATGTATAAAGTAAGAAATTTTTTTAAAAAATTATCCCCACTACTGTGTGTGTGGTGACCACACAGAAACGCTGGCAAGTGCAAGCAAACCAAACATTATTTTTAAGACATGATAACACTCCATGGTGCCACATGGAGGTTGTATGACATATCATGCAAAGGCTCCAGCAGGAGAGTTTGCAACTGGAGGAAAAATAAAAGGAAGAAGTTAAAAGATAAGAAAAAAAGTATTTATATTCATATTGAGCTTGCAGCAATATTTGAAAATACAGACTTTATTACACCTTAGAGTAAATAGTAGATGGGTTTGGGTCTCTCTGCCAAGAGCAGAGACACCTTTCACTAGACCAGGTTGATTAGAACCCCACCCAACCTGACCTTGAATGTTTCTAGGGATTGGGCATCCACAACTCTGGGCAACCTGTTCCTGTGCCTCACCATTCTTACAGTAAGAATTTTATCCTAGTATCTGCTGGCAGAACTGTTGCCATCATTCCCCAAAACATTTTAAAAGCCAAGGGTGGTCTTGTTGCTAAATTACAGGACTGGATATCAAGTTCTTGTTTCCAAAAATGCCAACACTTCCCTCTGATCCTCAGCAAATATTTTAACCTTTCAGCTCCTTTAACCTTGCACCTTTCACACAGATAAAATACGTAACACAATGTAGCCCAGCCTGTCCTCTATGTCTTCCAAAAGGGATTTCTGAATGTCCCCGAGCCATGCTGGTAGTGTGCTTTGAGGGCTAGCACAGAAACGTTCAAGTGGGAAGTGCAAATAATTAATAAAACTGGAGGATTTTTGTCAGCTGAACATTATTTCTTTTTGTGAGGCTTTCTGTAGCTTTGAGTTGCCTGATGGTCCCATTCTGCAACACTTCAATGAGAATTTCACCTACATTAAACCTGCATGATCAGGTCAAATGCAACTCTCATTTGCTAAATGCTGAGCACCACTGATGTAAATCCATACAAAATACAATAAGGTGAATACATTAAAGCTCAAGAAATATACCAAAAAGAAAAGGGTTTTTTTTGTCAGAGAATGTGCATTAGCTAAACTTTATATTTGAAATGCTGGTCTCCTGTGAACTCCGTATATATTTTCCGTATGTCCATGTGTTGGAAGTTTCATAAAATGCTGAGCACGTATATTTAAAATAGCTCTGACAGTGTATTAAAAAGCTCTAAAATATTATGACATGGCCAACTTCCATGTTTTTTAAAATCCATGACATGACACAATATATTTTATGTGTGGAAATATACATCATAAATATTGGCCAATGTCATAATATTTTTAATGTTTTATATGTTGTCAAATCTGCTTTAAACACAGTATGTGTGCTATACATTTACTGAAACATAACTCAGAGAGATGCAGGAAATCAACTATATTCTTTTTCCATGTGGGTTTATTATATATTTTATGATTTTGTTGCTCCTTACTGTACAAAGCTATTTTTTTCTTTTTTTCCTTCTTTTTCTAGCCTCCTTGCTTGCTTGATTGTTTGCTTCTTTGCTCACTCTCTTTTTCTTCCTTCTCTGCTTTTGCTTACTTTCTTTCACTTTTTTTGCTTGCTTTCTTGCTCGCTTTTTCCTCTAGCTCTCTTGAACAAGGCAAATGTTGCTTGATAAACAAGAACAGACTTTTTAGTTTTCTATTGTTCACTTTTCTGTTAACTATGCCTCTGAACCAAATAACTCCAAGTCATGTACAGGTATGATTACGGTAACCTTGTCTAACCACTTTTAAACTAAGGAAATCACTGCCTTTCCTAAAGCTGCTGCAATGTCAAAATTTCAGCTGTCTCAGACCAACCATGGGGCTGCAGCTCTGCTACATCACATTTAATCAAGCCCTGGGACAAGGCAAGTACAAGCAGAGCAACTGAAATCATGCAAGGCAAAAAAATCCTTTTCTTTCTGAATCAATATTGTTGCAGTGCAACGAAGCCCTGCAAGGCAGGGTAGAAGTTCAGCACCTCGCAAGTATGCTGTCCCCAGGCTGGTGGTTGCCACCTCCCTGGCTTCCAAGAGGCTTGGCCAGTTTTGGTGTGGACTGGCCAGGAGCTGTCACAGCCACTTGCAGTTGACTACCCCTGACACTGGTGGGCATTATGGAGTGTTTAAACATAGTGCCCATGTTTCCAGTGGACCGGATCCTTCATTCATTTCAGTGGATCCAAACACGACTTGTCCACCTCTCAGTAGCACAACCTTCCACATCCAAAGACAAAATAAGAGTGCAGAATGGAAGAGTTTCATCACCATGTAATGCTATGAGATAAATTTCTTAAGAAAAATATACTGCAAAAGAGCTACTTTCTTACAGATGTAGACTGAAATCCTGGCCCCAGAGGAAAAACCTCAGAGTTTAAAAGGCTAAAGGTTTTGCGTGCAGACTGCTACCTTATCAGATTATGAACATGAGTTTCTACTGCAAACACCTTCATACAAAAATGCCTAGCTATGACAAGAGGGAGCAACAAGTAGGTAACAGAGATGACTTTTTGAAAATGTTGTAGTAGAAAAAGAATATTTATGTAATTAATGACATTCTTAGGGTGAAAGGGAGTGGTACAGTAGTTGACCCAAAAAAAAAAAAAGCCTCACAAAAAGAATAAGAAAAGAACTCAGAACATTTGAAAATGTTATTTAATGGATTTTATTTTATCTTTTCAGGTTTTTCCCTTTCCTTTTTTCATTCTTCCTCCACTTTCCCTTTAGAAGGGAAGGGAAGCTTAATTAAAACAAGTTGTTCTGCAAGCAGCAGAGCTAATGAAACCTTGTTTCCTGTGGGTTTTCCTCCCATATCCCCTGCTGTGATAACCTCGGCTCCATTCTCTTATCCTCTATGGCTGCCCTTGCAGGTCCCCAAAACAACCACTCTAATTCCCACACTCCCTACAGATCCCCACCATCTTCTTAAAATCCACACTCTACACACATGCTATCATGTCCCCAGTTCCTTCCTAAACCACTGGCTATGTCAGAAGCTGTAACAACTTCATTATCCTTGTGACTGGCACCAAGCCAGATTGCTCACGTGTCTTAAACACCAGTATTTAATCTTCAGTATCTTGCATTAATCTTAGCGTAGCCTTATAATGCTAGACATGCAAAAGAAACATGAGAAACTACTAACGTGAATGAAAATATAGGAAATGCATTCCAGAGTAACACTCCATAAGGGTTCACATCTAACTCGGACCTGTTAAATGTTTTACTGTGAAAAAGTGTTGCAACTGCATTGGCACAGACAGCCCAGCTTATGATCCAGGCCATGGGCCTGCTGTATAAATTACTACTGGATTCCCTGACAGGGTGAGGAAATATGGAAACCAAAGCCTGCAAATTCAGTAGGTGGGCATCAGGCAATAAATCAGTAAATAAATACTTGAAAAAGAAAAGTGCTTGAGTCTGCAGAAGCAATAACCCAGAGCTGAAGAGCCCCTGTGCTCTGTGCCTGAAAGGTACAGTGAGACTCCTGGCAGCACCAAGTCAGGGACCAGGTTGTGATCTGTGTGTGGTGTGTTCTGGTCAGGGGCATTTAAGAGATGATGCTGGGATGCCTGGGTTGAATCCGATACACTGCCTCTTCCCTTCATTTTGTTTCTGAATTACGTGCAGCCATTCAGCATCAACCCAACCCCATCAGGATGGATTTTCCTGAGGAATGGAAATGTTTTTATGCATTCCAGCTTCAAACAGATGGGATATGCTGTAAGCCTGAATGCAGATGTTCAGTCCTTTGCAAAAACCCAGCTCTTTTCAAGTGCTTCTCCTTGGTCATCCAAAAAGAAGGGACACTGTCAGGCATCAGTCACTTATGAAACACTGTGGATGGGAAGGAGTGTGCCTGAGCAGGATCAGCCTTAAAATCTGAAGTGTAGCCATAAAAAAGTCAAGGCAGGCAGGCTCTGCAAAAGCTCTGAGCTGATGTGAGCTCTTCCACACTGCCTCCGCTTGAAAGCAACTCAGACCTATAAATCCCATTGGTACAGAGCCCACAGGCCCCACAGACAGGCAGAGTACATGGAGGTTTGCACTGATGAGCTTTCCTACTGCTCAGAAGAATATTCAAGACAAGTTCACATCCTTCTCTGAAAGCCCTCTTAGCTATCCCATATGAAATAGTCTTCTCCAAGCATAACGGAGCTCTTTCCACCACTAAGCAAAAGGCAATCAGGGACCCTGAGGAAAGCTGTTGCCAAAATGTATCTACAGAGTGCTTTCCAGCCTTAACTGACCTTGTACAAATACATAAGCTGTTGGTCATTCAGCAGATGATGGCTCAGGAGTAAAGCTCAGCTCCATCTTCACAGCTGTGAACAACATTAAAAGTGTTGTCTCAGTGTAATGAACACGATTTCCAGCATTTCTGCTTTAGCTAGTGAATCCCAGCACCTGCAGTGCTTCCTGGCGAACTCCTGGCTAGCCACCTATCAGTCACTCTTCCTTGAAGGGAGGTAAGAAATATCTATTTTGAAGATGAAAATGTAAAGAGGAAAGGAATTTATCTAATTTTGACTCACGCAACTGAGGCAATTGAATTATAATATAAGTCCTCACTGCTCACCTTCTTTCCACTAAATTACTTGACTCTACTTTATGTTTTTAAGATACCTTTTTATGAGTCAGAAGTTACTCCAGTCAAGCTAGGAAAAGCAACGTGTGCATAGCAAATATGTGAAAGAATACATTTGTTAATGCATTTCCCCTCTTTCAGAACAGCATTCTTACAATGTGGGCCAGTAATTCTGAAAAGGGATGGGAAAAAGAAAAGATGGGAACAGTTTTATTCTGGGAGGTGGTCAAGGAAAAAGGGAAGAATAAATGAAAGGAAAGAATCTACATATTTAAGAAATACTAACCTAAATATAATCACTTGATGCTGAGAGGAGATGCTAAAAATGACAGAAAAGGCAATTTTGCTGAAAACAGCAAGCTTCAGTACATGAAGCAAAATAAATGCCACCAACCAACAGCATGAATGAGTTCTGTAAGTATTTTTGGGATCTCGTACAATGCTGATAAGTCAACATTAAGCCATCTAAGACAAGTGTCCAGAAATACTGTGGAGTGAGGAAGAAAAACGTTTGAAATTTATTTTTTTTTTCAGGAGGAACACTTTCATGGGACTGGTTATTTCTTTTATTTAGGGAAAGACAAATTTTTCATGCTTTTAAGAGATGATCCTTGGTTCAGACATTCTGTATTGCATAGGTTAGCTGAAGTCACGTAATTCATTTTTCCATAAGTAGAATTCTAGCTAAAGATGGTCCCTTTTTTTTACAAAAGCATCAACGGAGAATGTTTCATTGCTCTCTAACAATGAAATCCATGGACAGATAATAGTGAAGAGTGTATAGTACAACACTCTTTTTAAAGGGTGAGTTCTCTCAGTATAGCAGCTTGGTATACAATAGAGAGAGAAAACATAAAGACAGACAACAACTTATGCACCTAGGAGTGGAAGGAGGGAAAGCATCTCCCACCTGAGTGCCAGAGGGGTGCCTTGGTCCGCACAGGATAAATACACCATTCCTGAGCAATCCAGAGAGCAAAACAAGGGGAAACCACAGAACCTGGATAATTGCACTTGAAACGAGAGGAATTGCAAACAACCTGGGTGCACAGTTCAGAGTTCTGATTCCTCCAGGAACAATTACAGCTGCAGTGAGAGCAAGAGTGCAGGGAAAGGGACAAGAGAGGGAATGCCAGAAATAACCATCTGTAAGCTGCAGAAGTAGTGATTGAGAAAACAGAATCAAGTCTCTAACATAGAGTTGAGTGTTTGAATCTCAAACAGAACAGTGAATGCTGACTTCAAAATGCAGAGCTTTTCGTGAAGGGAGAGAAATCCCACTACCTCATAGTTCTGGTATAACTTTACTTCCACTTGCCACATCTTATATCCTGCTGTAATTGTGTCCCAGTGAGCCATGCCCATACTGCATATGTACTTCCCAGCTGACCCATATGCTTCTTAAGTGGTGAGCTCATCTAAATCATCCCTCTCATTTACCTCCTACAGAAACTATTCATGGCCAGTCTATTTCTATTCTGACCAGATCGCTGATGCTCCACAGGACTTTGTGGAGCCAACCCTACCGAGATAATTGTCAGATTTAGAACTGGTTAAGAAAAGCTCTTCCCAAAAATATTTATTTGGTTAAAAAAATCTGAGAAATTCTCAAATTCTTGTGAACAGCAGGTGATGGTTTTTGCCAACATGTACCCTCAATTGTCATGCTATCTTTTTATATATCTGTAGGCACCAGGCACATTAACCTCTCTGAGGCCATGCTAGTCCATGTCAATCCATATCAGGCAGAAAAAAGCTGACAAACAGACACAAAGGTGAACTCAAGATGTCTTAAAAGTCATGTACAAGTCCATTCATGTCCAGAACTACTCAGCAGACATAGTGGGGGAACAAATACTCAAAGCTGATCATGGCCAAATTTCCAAGAGCTCTGTTTCCACTGCATAAGCCAAAATTTTCAAAACATTTTCTAGGTCTCTAAATAATGGGATGTACTTCTATACATCATCAGCCCAAGTGGCTGAGGTCATTTTACAGCGTGGCCATTCATTTAAATATCCAAAGAAGCACAAGGTCCTTCTTAAAAATCGCAGCTAAAATGTGCTGGAGAACTGGATATGAAAAGCTGAGAGGCTCAGCTCCTTCAAGCACATGTTCAGAGATGATTACTAACATAACTCAAAGTCTCTCTGATTCAAAGCAGTATGTATGTCTGTATTCAGGATTTTCCCAAAAGTTCACTTTTGGTGGAGGATATCATCATTTCACCTGGATGTGTGAAAGGTGTAAGTAGAATTAATTGACATTATTGAAATTTTAAAGACAGCATGAATTTTAATGAAGGAGAGTTATAGAATAGAAATTCCTATTCTCATATGGAGTTCTTGTCCTCATATGGCACCTATCATCATATGAGCTGGAACAGAACTTCAGCTTTCTGTTCCTTCTGTTGCTTTCCTTGCTGAGAAAAAGGAAAAAGAAACAATCAGATATGTCACCGTACAGTGTTGTGGGTGGAGAAGACAGCAACAGATAGTATCTGACAGTATCTAATAAAGTTTTTTAATATGGAGTGATAGGTGGTTTTGAAGACTGTTCTAAAAGAGTGAAACATATTGTTTGGAGTGGCCCAGTGGGACATAGCTGTGAACTACGGAACAAAAGCACAGGAAGGAAAATTCAAGATAACTGTCAGGAAAAACTTCCTGATGGTGTGATACACAGCCTAATACTGTGGAATAATCTTCTAAGAGAAGAGGTGGAAGCCCAGCTGAATGAGTAATTTTAAAATTAGACTGTAGGAAACAATTCAGTGTTGGCAAGGGGTATGGACAAGATGACCTCATCAGCCTTTTCCATCTCAGATTTCTACAGTTCTGAGGACAGAGAACAATAAAAAGCCATTGCACAGAGTCAGTCCCAGAGAGTTGCAATGGGATAAATGGGATTGGCTATCAAAAGATGTAGATTATAAGAGAGACTGTGAATGAGGAAAGGTGGATGTGAGGAGAGATGCAGGCATCAACGTGTTTAGAATGAAAGTCCTGAGTAAGGAATATAAAACTGGAACAGGCCAGCTTTGAAGAGATAAAAGACAGCAGAACGTGAGATGGGGAGTCTGGACAATTTTATATGGAATGCATTTTTACTTAGCAGGTGCTAGGTGTGCACAGCTCTCACCCAGTAAGAGCCATCAAGTGTCAGGGCAAAGCCATTTTTAATACTAAGAGATTATTTGGGAATTTAAGGATTATGCCTTAAGCAACAAAAGTGTTCTTTTACTTCACAACCATGCACAATCTGCTGGGCTCACCAGCATTTGTAACAATGAAGGAAGTCCCCACTCATTAGTCTGGAGGGTTCAGAGTATGTGGATTTGTCTTCTGAGCAAACACTGTCATGGACTATTTTCTCAGCCAGTACTGGTGATTAATCACATACAGTTTTACTTTTGCTCATACCAACTACAAACCTGGTTCTTTATTTAGAGAATAAAGCACTGCAAGAAAGCATAACACTCAGAATTCATCTTGATACAGCACAGGTCACTAACTATACAACTATTTTCCTTTGGGAAGCTGAAAATAGACATCAGCTTCATGACCAGTACAAATGTTCAAATTGCCATTGTGAAACTGAAGATATAATGTATTTTGGCCATTTTGGGAAGGTTTGGGAATAATCTGTCCCCGGTTTTTTGCAAGTGGATTTCTGGTTTACAATTACTCAAACCCATATTCACACAGCTCCCAAACTCTATTTGTGATGTGTCCTGTATACTATGTCCTGAGATATTATTTCTGCTTGTTGACTGGATGCCTGGAATTTCTTAAGCAGTGATATAGCAGATGGCATGTCACAGACTCCACTGTTCAAAGTTCATGAAAATTCCAAAATGTATAAATGTTTTCATGAATACATAGTGAGCTTTGGAGCATTTGCAGAAAACAAGTACTTTGCGCCTCCCCATTACTAGCAGACATGAAGAAACTAATCAAATGTGAATAATTTAACCATTGATCAATTTCTTCAACCAGTTTCAAGACATAAAAACAAAACTGTATAGCGGCCTAAAAATGTTATGCAATTCAATTAAGAACTTAGAAGTGAGTTATAAAATGATGATTTTTTATAGTAGTGATGCCATCATAGTTGCTAAAGTACCTGTTTAAACTGTGAGAAGTAAAAGTCACTGTTCTCTGTAGGGGAAAAAGTCCCGTATTTTTACAAGCAATGTGCTATATGTATATGAGAAAGTTCATATTACCCAAAAGAAGGAATAGGAAGTCAATTCTTCAGGAAAGAAACTTAATTCAGGGAGAGCTGTCTTTACTGTATTCATTTTGTCTTGCTTTTTAGAAGTACCACGACATTAGTAGCAGTTGCAGATATTCGTTCCCAAAGGAAAACAAGAAAGAACATCTTATTTAAAGCATACACTATGAAATACTGTCATACGTATAAGAATATAATAAATTATGTGCTATAATTTGAGAGAATATATATTTTTGTAATATAATTTTTATGTTATATATTTTAGTATAATAGACTAACAAATTCCCCTACTATTATCTAGCTGCTAAGATGTGATTTATTCTTCCCTAAACTCTTGATCCTCATATATTATCAGGTTGCTATTTATTGTTAGTTTTGCTGATTGTCATTATGAACATACTTTATTTGATAACACAAATGCAGTTAAAAGCTGTACAGCATTTTATGATAAAGTCAGATAAAGTCTTTTCAGGCACTTTTCAACATAATTGCTGAAACATTATTTTAGAACCTTTCCCTCAAATAAGTAAAGTAATTTTGAGGGCACATGGAAGAGGTAAGGTTGCTGCCACCAGCAAAACTTAGGATATCTGTTCCTTTAAATGAATTCTAAAAGCTATGTAATAAACCAGGATATCAGCAGGCCAAAATTTGAAAAGAAGGGGACCTGAAAAATATATGTTACTGTAGAACACTGAATGACTGAGGAAAAAAGAAAAAAGTACGGTACAGCAAAGGAAAACAAAGAGTATTAGGTGCAAGAAATGAACACTTGTTAAATAATGACTGAAGTTCAAAGAGTTTTTACTTGGTTTTATGTATCATTTCATAGAAGTGTGTATGTTTTGATTATATGTCGTTTCTAAAAAAAAAAATAAATCAGTGTTATCATAATGAGCCATCTTGAAATACTTCCTAGATGAGAATAGGAATGAATTAATTTCACTGTTGGGGTACGCTAGCAAAAAGAAGCTTAATTCATTCTCAAAAGTTCTTTGAGCTCTGATTTTCTAGAGTGTTGACTTTTCCTTATATCCATTGCCTGTAGTATAATGAGCCTCTGGAATAAAAATGCTTGCTTCAATAAGTATGTTTTACTTGAACTGAGATTTTTCTAGCATGACACAGGGTAAGATCACGATGCCACTGTTTAATTATTCAGCCCTTGAGCTCCCTGTTACAGCTCAGCATAGTTATTGCCAGAAAGAATAACTTCAGTGGTCTAAACCTGATGTCTGAATAGACATCCTGGAACCATAAGGTTTGAATATTGGCAGAGCAGAGCAACTTCTCTATCATTCTGTGGTAGCTCTGTTTTACTACTAGGCAGTTTATTGAGCAGGGGACTTTAAGCTGTGCCCTTAGAACCCAGAACTCATGTGAAAATTAAAACTCCACCATTGGTTTCCATGAGCCCACAAGACTGTTCCAGTGTTATGGGCCAAAGTTACACATTCATCCTTAGCTGGGTTTTATGCTGATCATTTTCTGTCATCTGCTGTAGGGATGGATGTGTGTCAGCAATGCTGTACCATGAAAAGTAAAGCACTATGGAGCCTTAGCGATGAAAACGGCTACACTGAGGTTTATCATAATTGTCATTAACACATATGTGAGCCACTTTAAATGTGTTCAGACCACAGTTAGATCCACTAAAGACTAATCAACTGACTTACAATTTATAATTCTGTTCTCTGCTCACTCTGCAGTGCTTGGGGACTGATTAGTACCTCATGCATTTAATGCTCCAGCCCTGTGGTGATATTGCTTATTATCATGATTTAACACTAATACCCTGCTATTCCCAGCAATACCAGTTATTTGTTGAAAGAGAGAAAGGATTAAAAACATACCTGTGGCATTCACTGCTAGTTTTTGTGTTATTATGTAATAAATTCTGGTGGTAAATATTCTTACGTACTTTATGTACTTAAAAAAGTCTTTCTGGCTAAAAGCATGTTTTGGCCCAATGAGGATGTCTTCCATACACCCATATGTGAACATGCTGTACAGATGAGCCAACAGAGATATACATATAGAAGAATAGGTGCCTATACATGTGTGTATATATGCATAAGCAATGCCCATAATACATTTAATAGCAAATGTCATCAGGAGTACACTCCAAGCAATTCACAGGCTGTATGTTCATGGGACAGTACATGCGATGCAGAAACACTCTCTCGGGTGGAAAGCAGCAGACATTCTGCACCAGCAACACTACACAGCTGTGTTTGCTGAAGGGGAAGTGAAGTCTTCCAAATCAAACTGTTGTAAAATTTAGATAGGCAAAATTCAACTACCAGAGTGGGACTTGGCTGGCATTCTGAGACCTTAATCCTTAGTCTTGCAAAAGGTCCCGTGTGACCTCTACAACCACAAATGGTGTGTATCTGGTTTTACATCTCATTCAGGAGACAGTAACATCTGCATCCCAGCAGAGGCATTCACCTTGCACAGCACTCCTCTGCCACAGGAGCTTTAGTAATACACTTTCCTATTCTGTTACTTCTAACTCCAAGGCTGTGTTTTTGCCTTGCTTATCCCCAGTCTATCCAGCAGTCACCTCAGTTGTCACTCCTGATGTCTTCAGAAAGTCCAAACAAGCACAAGACTACAAGCGAGCTATTATAGGATGATTTTATGGGGAATGGGGCAGGAGAGATCTGACACCGACTTTTGTATGGTGGCAGTAGTTCTCATCACACAGGGCTGAGTCAGAAAAACAAGCTTTGCAGAATTGTGGAGTAGAAATGAAGGTGAATGCATCAGTACTCTGCTCTCTGTCTGCAAGTAATGAACATCTGTGAAAGGAAGACGACAATATTATTTTCTCAGAATGGCAAATTCTTGAACACTACAAACTAGTTTATCTTTGACGGAATATACATGAAACTGCCCATAGCAATTATCAGTGAAGCCAATCCTTCTGAAACCGATACACATAAACTTTGTTATTCAAAAAAAAAAAAAAAAAGAGAGAGAGAAAAGAGAGAGAGAGAGAGAGAAAAATAAAAAGGAAGAAGAAAGCATAGAAGACTTCCCAGATGACAAAAACTGTATGAACCAATCTGGGGATACTGGAATGACCTTGAGACAGTTCAAAAGAGGAGAACTTGCAGCTTGGAGCAAAACACTCATTAGGGCACCCAAAACACCTCAGATGAACCAATGCCAGCACAGATGGACTGATGATCAAAGTTACCCTTGAAGTCAGGAAATCCTGACTGACACTTGCATTGACTCTAAAATATAGACATAAACTTGAGTCCTAATCACTGCAGATAAAAAGACATGAGTCAGAATTGCATGTGCCCAAAATGAGAATATTGGACTTGCACAATTACAAAACATTCAAAGCCCTGATGCTGTTGAGTGTGACACCGTCACCTTCTCACCAGCATGGGGAGTTTCTCAGCTTCCTGATGGCCTCAGGAATAAAATAAAATGCAATATCTGAGTTTAGTCTCCCTTTTGCCACTACCTAAGAAAAACCCAACAAGAATGAACTTTTTGTTTAATGGAACAAACCTGGCTCCTGGTATTGGAGATCTGCATTAATTTCTCAACTCCGCCACTAATATTTAGTGTGTTGGGCAACCCAATACCCACTCATTGGGGGTTCTGAAGTCAAGGAATAAAATTTCTGTCTTTATCCCTGCATTTTACACAAGTCCACCACCTGGACTGTGATCTCCAGGGACAGAATAAGCATCTTCTGAGCTTGTGTAGTTCAGGGCACAATGGAGCCTATTCCACACTGTTGTGACAGAAACAATAACATAAGTGAAATGACTAAGATGATGCATTTTCAACTTAAACCAATGTCTTCACTACCAATGCCTCCAGGAATATTTATCAACTGCCAATAATTCCTCTTACCTGGCAGAATCTGTTCCGCTGAATTTGGACAGCTTCTCTTTAGAACTGCATTTCCTGTGGAAATGTCTTTTTACTATTCATCTATTTGCTACAACATCAAAACTCTTGTTCTTTTGAACTGGATGCGTAAGAACAAACAAAAAGAACAAACAAACAAAATTCTAAATGTTGCAGATTGACAAAAATGTTTTCCTTGGGGTTTTTTTTTTGCCATCATACATCCAGTAAGACTATCACGACACATTCTTCACTGCATGATTACAAGGCATCACATTTCAATAGACTTTGTTCAGGAAGGTTGTCCTAGGTACATAAAGTGACTAGTCAAGAACAGGACAAACCACCTCATTCACAAGCCAAGACAATTACAAGACTCTGTCTAAAATATTTGTAATTGCCCCTTCTTTAAGAAGAGGAAAATATTTATATATTGAATGGCAAAATCCCTCCATTTTATTAGAAGTTCCTTAATCCTTTGTTTATTGTTATTAACTGTTTCCTACATTCACTCGTGAGTCTGGCCATTGTATCAGGCTATTATGCCTGTGCAAGGCTGAGCTGATAGTTTTTTTGAAGCTGCCATTCTCCACAATGGTAAGGAGGAGGGAGGAGTAAAGGATGGGGAGCCAAGAACTGAGGAGAAGGATGTAGTGGAATGAAAGATGATCAGGGAAGGGAAAGGGAGGGTCTGTTTTGTTAATGCTGTTCTGGCCACCTCTCATGTCTTCCTCTTGAATTTTTCAAGTTCTTCAGCTGTATGTATTTAGCTTTCTGGCTGCTTTTGTTTTTTGGCTATCCAGCCTCTCTCTTTGCATCTACTCACTTTTTTTTTTTTCAAGAAACTTGCTTAAGCTTTTCCGGCCACGTCTCTCTCACATTGTGTGGCCGCTTGTCTCAGCTTCCTTGCCAGGTTCTCAACCAGGGCTGCTGGGCTTAGACCTCCCCCTACTGCTAGATGTTATTAGGAAGATGCAGAAAGCTGCAGTATGGTGTGGGCATAGAGCATCAAACACCTTCATACAGGCAATGGGGTGCTTCACCTCTGCTAACAAGGCAGGGTGATGAGGATTAATCTGCCTGGCTCCCTTCTCACCTCACAGATCACACAGCAAAAATGTGCCTGGAGAAATCTGTTCCCTCCTAGCTCTGCCTCTCCTGGGGTATTAATATGCAGTAATGGATAAAGCAGCCAAGGGCAGGCAAAGACATCTCCTAAAACACTCTCTGTGCCAGCGTAAAGGTCTCCAACACACAACATAAAGTTTGAGGTAGCAATCTCCAGATGCTCTGCTATTGAATTCTTGGGATTCAAGTCAGTTCATGTACACTCATATGCATTTGTCTATCTACTAGCCAGTCTGCTTGTGAATGTTTTGTTGTGGTAAATAGCAAGCTGTAATACAAAACAGCTCTATGAAAATTCTGTAGACACTTTGTACATTCATCTGTATACATAGTCTTAAAGTAGGAAAATATGAGAATTACAAAATCAGGTTTATGAAACTGCTTCCTGTAGCACTGCCTCATAACTCAAAAGCAATTCACCAATGTAATTAAATAGAAGTTTAATCTTAAACATACACTTTGGCATGAGAATGGCACTGTTTATATAACTTTTAATATTTGTTCTGAAACGCAAACCCTGTTCCTACACAAAAATCATTTACCCATTAGTGAAGGAGAACAAGAGAACAGTGATGTCAATGCTGCAAAGATATACACACACGCATTCAAGAATATAGAGGCAAATCCATCCCAGAAGCCAGCAAAGGAAGAAACTCCCCACTCCAGTATGTAAGAAGATGAGAAATGGATCAGCTCATTGTGTTTTCATCAGTATATATTCACAGAAACATTAGTTGCATATACTGTTTATGTATTACATTGAGGAACTCAAGTATTGAAGGGTTGGATTGTCCTATTTGCTCATTTAATTAAAATTATCAGTATTTCGGGAGGCCTGTTCTTCTCACAGGATTTTGAAGAACTAGCTAGCTATACGTTGTAAACAAAGGAATCCTATAAACCACTGAAGGTCCGCTACTTCTTGGATGGTCTTTGAAAGAGGAATGATCATACTGAAAAAAGAAAATTAAAATGCTAAAATCAGAAAACTAGAGAGTATCTGTATAATTATTTAAACTCTAATTCCTCCACAACACTGGGATGATTATAAATCTGGATATGCCTTGAAAATGACTGAAACTCAGACGTGACAAATGATCCATCAGTACAGTGGGATCATTTTGAAAGCTGCAATACAAATTACAGCGCTTACATATTGAAAAGACTTGCACATATCACTTTCTTCTGCATTTATTTTGTTTTAGCACTGCAGGTGTACTGCATGTCTTGTAGGTCAAGCCATCCATTCCCAAAAGGTCTTGCAACCTTAAGAGACAAGATAGGAAATGAAAGGCACCAAGGAAAATCTGAATGCTCAGGGTAGTTTACTGGTTTTGTTGTCCATAATTTGGTTTAACTATCTTTTGATATGGACAAAGGGGGCCCACACATGGTTATAGCTTCTGATCCCTTTCAGAAATCAGTGTCTCCGAGTGCTTTAACACACTCATTTGCTGCTTTAAAGACAAGTTGTATATATTGAAAGTGTGGAAAAAAATAGCCAACAAGAAATACCAAATAACCATAAATGTAAAGTTTTACACGAGAAAGTAAAATTCAGATTTTTTTTGTCTCATTTTTATGAGTGTTCTGTACCTTTTTTAAGTCTGAGTGAATTAGATTAAAAAATTCTTGCTAAGGAGATGTTTTAGCGATTTGAAATAATTTCAGCTCTCAGAGGTTGCCCAGTCACCTTAGTATGTGGAGCATCTCTACAGCATTGAATAAATGGCAGTGATACAGGAAACTGAACTTGGTAGAAGAGAGAATGGTGGCCTTGCATGGAATACAGAGCATCTGCCCTGGTTGGGGTAGTGAAACATTTGGAAATGTTGAAAAATCTAAGTTTTTAATGAACCCAAAAGAATTCAGTAAAGAAAAAAATCAGGTTGAAATTTGCCAAGTCTGACAGTGGCTCCTGACAACAAGTTTTAGGAAGCAAATTTTGGGAGTGGAAAACACCCAGAAGTCCCAAACACCTCTTGCAGTTCATTGGTATGGCCGTGAACAATCGTTTTCCATTCCTATTCTGACTTCCAAAGACTTTATGTAGTAAAGACCAATAAATACTATCTAAGCTTCTCTCTTGTCTTCATTAAAGGTCTCCCACTAAATAGCTGTTTTCGATGCAGCTGATCCAATGCTGTGGCTTTTAAAGGTCCCTTCCAACCCAAACTATGCTATGATCCTATGATTATTCTGCCAGAAAAATGTCATTAAGGAATTTTTTTAACACACTGAAATGCATCTATCCTATTGTCATTGCAAGATCAGTCCCATTTCCATTGAAGTCCATGGGAAGATTCCCTTTGATTTTCATGGAGATTGGCTTGTTTCATGCTAGCTTTATATTTATCTGACTGTGGCACAAATCAGGAAAAAAACCCTACTTACAGTGGTACAAATGAGAAGAGAGGAAAGTCTACAGATTTTAACAATCAGTGAAAAATTACTAGAGAGTCATACTCCAAAAATTGCTGTTAGGTATGGTCAAATACTAAGAAAATATTAGTTAGTATCTCAGCACCTTTTTATTAGATTTTAAACAGTCAAACTTGTAATTTATTTTATACCATAATAGTGTCACAGAAAAACTGTTTACCTTTCTGTTATGAAGCTGAAACTCTTAATGAGAGAATTTTATATGAAGTAAACTTTGCCAAGTGAATGATAGATTCTGCTTGTTTTTCAGATGTTCCTCACTGCTATTCTTACAGGATTTTCGAATTATCTTATTAGCAAGTATTATTTATTTCTTGGTACTTTGCAGCTTGCATTTCCTTTAAAATTAAAACAGCATGTCAGATTAAAGCCATTCTTTTTACTTTCCACATCAACAAATTAGTGTTATTGTGTGTGAGGGATTGTGATTCACAGTCATGAGAAAACATAAGATGCAGAATAGAATGGGAAGAGGGACAGTAGCGCTTTGCAGCTGTAGTCTTTCTTTCTTTCAGCTGAAGCAGTCTCTTTTCACAGCGGTTCTCTATAGGTACAGATACAGAGCATCAAAAGCTGAGCAGAAGAAATGGGGGTGAGTTTCAGAATGATTTTCACAGTGCAAAGAGGAAAATCAGACCCATGTGTCCTTGATCTCTGCCTCTAAATAATGCTTTAAAAATCAAAACCATTTAAAGTCTATTCTCTATACCAGTTTGAAAGTGGGATATCCTTAGGAGACACCCAGTTTAAGCAGCAGCCATGCAAACAGATTGCACTTGAACGGAACCAAAGTCAGTGCTTCCTTCCATAACTGTTTCTTGTCATATTGCAAGATTAGCTTTGAAAGATGTTGAAATGGTCCTGATAATGCTTATCACTTAATGCTCTGTTATGACTGAGCCATGAGTTTAGTGGTCTTGTTTCCTGTGCAGTGTGAATAACTACATAAATTAAATACGTGAGATACCAAGAGTGGTATTAATTCGCTGCCTTCCTGACAGTCTCAGGAGGGATGCAAATGGTGATTAAACAGACATACACACTGCACCCTTCAACTCCTCCAGTGTTTTTCCTTTTAGGTTTGGACTAATACACCTCTGTAGGGCAACATTGGGGAACTGGAGCAGTTCTGTGGAAAGGCAAAGGATTTTAGTCTCCAGGACTGTGATGCAGACACATTTTACAGCCACTGAATTCAACATACATATTTAATTTTTTTTTTTTTAATCTAAATAGACCCATTCTATAACAGCCCTAGTCAGAAAGAAACAAAACTTCATAGGCTGTGCAGCTGACATGGAAAAGGATCCCAGCGCACATTAAACTGTAACTGAAGCAGCCATTAAAAGAGGGATTTAGAACACTTGTCTGAGCTTAGGCCACTTGACTGCACAGTTTCTCCTGTAGCTGAACCTCTTTCATCACCTCTCTATTGTTTGTGGGTTCATTTTTCTGAGGAAGCTCACATCACAGCAACTATTTCTGCAATGGAGCTGCAGAAGAAGTTACGTCTGTTTAGAGATTTAAATATATCTGTGGATCTGGACCTAAATTCCCAGAGTTATTACAATTTAGCAAGAAATTCTAGTCATTCAGGTACTAAACCACTCATTTTTTAAACCTGTAAAAATTACCATGCTTATAGCTTTTCCAAAGTCAAATAATTTCAGGAATAAGGAGAAGGAAAGGATTCCTTTGAGCAGCAAGAAATTGAAATCTCTCAGGAGCCTCTGAGTCTGTTTATGTGTGTGACATTGTGGAACATGCTGTGAATTATAACTGGCAGCACAGACTGTAAAATTATGGTCCCTTTCTAACTGCTGTCTCTGTGCACTTGAGCCATGCGGTATCATTTCTCAGGAACATGCATTTCTCATCCTTTAATCTGGAACCACTTTCATGCCCTACACAGGCTCCATTACACACCAGTAGAGACTACGTCTTCCATGAGGATGCTGTCCAGATGTCTGTAACTTACTGTCTGGGCTCCTCATGGAACAGAAGATATCTGACACAGAAATTTATTGTCAGTGCAGAAGTATGACACCAATAAAAGTTACTTCAACTTACTTGAGTATTTCTGAGTGTTGTTAATAATATAATGTGGTGATAACCAATCTCATAATCCTCTTGCAAAACTACATGTTACTAACTGACCACGAAACAGTTTTTTCCCATTGTACTGTTGTGGAAACTTCATGCCCTGCAGGCAAATAGCTTTGGTTAAGGGGGGAAGGTCTTGAGAACTTTCATGGGTTTGTGACAAGAACAGCTTGTCTGAGTCTAATTTTACCCAACAGTTGCATAAATGAATTTTTAAAACATGATCCATATTCTTAATGTCTAATCCAGGACTATGCGGTTTCATGCAGGGCTAATCCCATGGAGTAATATATGACTTAAAGCCTTGGATCAGAAAACTCCTGAATATCAGTTATACCAAAATTGTGGTGCCTGATGATAGCTAAAAGAAAAAGAAGAGAAAGGCACATAAGTGAAGAAAAAGAAAAGACAGATAAACAGTATAAAAAATTTTTGCCCAAACCCTGAAATTCCCTAAGATATCATTTAAATATTTGGAACAATGACTACGTTAGTCAGAGACAGATGTCAATTAAAAACTTCACATTGGGCAAGCCCAACAGAAAGAGAAGTTACAGCTGAACGCTTAAATCAGAAGATTAAGAGAATTAGAGCAGAGACACAAAAATGCTGGGGCACACAGAAACATGCTTCAGCTAGCAGGCAGCTGCCTCTCAGAAACCTGGACCTCTGCTTCATTAAATTGCTGGAAATTTCCACAGAAAGAGCCCCCCCTTAGCGAGAGGTGGTCTGCATACACATGCTTCTGGGAGG
Source organism: Platyrinchus mystaceus (assembly GCA_035041135.1). Classification (NCBI taxonomy): domain Eukaryota; kingdom Metazoa; phylum Chordata; class Aves; order Passeriformes; family Tyrannidae; genus Platyrinchus; species Platyrinchus mystaceus. The sequence continues at coordinate 18,750,165 of JAWWLV010000121.1, read as the reverse complement.
TGGAAGGCTGTACCTCTCTGGATTCTCCCACCTTCTTTTTCTTTGCCTAACATGAGGACTTGCCAACATGGTGCAGCCCCTTGCTAAGACTCTGTTTGCATGGGCAAGACTAAGGGTTGTAGTGACTGAGATAGTGGGAGATGTTCTCTTTCTGGGTTACTTTGGGACTTGCCTCTTCTCCTTCTCTAGCAGAGCAGTGGGAATTCCTTTCCTGTCATCCTTGGGCGAGCTGATCCTGCCCATCTCAGCATTTTCAGACATGTAGGTCCTTCCCTTTTTGCCTTAGGTCACACAAACACACACAAATAGGTGACACCTGTAATGGATTAAGAGATGAGTTTCTTACACAACTGCAGCCTGCTTGCATCATTTTGCTTGTATCACAAGCTATCAGATAGACCCTAAATAGGTTTATCTCCCTTACACATGTACTCACTTCAAGAGTGACAGAAAATTGCCTCCTGAGTACACTCCACAGAGCCAAGGGATCACTCCCATGGTGTCCCTTCATGGCAGAGGTGATGCACTGGCTGTTGCATGTGCAGTGTCTTGGAGGCCAGACCTCTGAGGCAACACTAACCTGGGCACCATCAGTCCTTGCATGCTCTCTGACCCAGGGCTCGCAGCGATAGGCTTTGTGTCAGCAGACCCTTTCTCTCTGCCCTGTCCTTCCTGTGCTGCACTGAGGGCAGCAGGTATAAAGCCGAGGGGGACACAGCAAGAAGAGAGGCTGACTCCCACTGTGAGCACCTGCTGTGCTAAGGAGCTGAGGAAAGGCTGCTGCAGTGGAGGAGAGTCAGCAGCCATCAAATGTGAGGGGTTATCTCCAGATATTGGGGGAATGTTGGCCTCCCACAACTGGGAAAGGTGCTTACCACCATAATGGCGGAGTAGCTCTGTAATCCCTCCTTTTCTGTCTTATTTAGTCCTGCCAAAGCAATCAGTAAGTTCAAAGCTGTCACTGAACTCAGACAAGATGGGGATGATTACAGAGTGCAGTAATTCTCTGTGTGTAAACCAAAGCACTTACCATTATGTAATAAAATGGCACATATGTTACAAGCCTTCCACAGTGTGCTACCCACAGCTCGTGGGAGTCTCCTCAGCCAGGGTGCCTTGGCCCTTCATCACATGCTAACCTCATATTTCGCCTCTGGAAGGCTTTAGTCGTGTCCTCGAGCATCAGTGCCAGCTAAGAAGGCAGTCATTATGCTTCCTTGGGTTTCTGCTACATTGATGGTCCAAGTCTCCTAAATGACATCTGTAAGACAGCAAATGAGCCTGTTCTTAGTTTTAGCTGATGAATTAGACAGCCAAATCTATCACTGCTTTTCCCTTGGATCTTGTGAAATATTATCTGAGGAGATAATCCACTGTGATAAATAAAACAAAACAAATGAAGTCCTCAACAGATGGTTTCACTATTAAAGTTTGAAATCAGAGCTGAGAAAAACTTTATCTGCTATGACACAACATCTCACCAAATGCTGACAGATTTTTCCTGTTGTTCATATTTATATGATGAAAGCAATCAACATGATATTTTTCTTAAAAGGCAACCAAGAACCTCAGCCCAGTCTCAGACAAAGCTTTTATTTCCAGATGTTCTCTTCGTAACATGAAACATAAGAACTCTTGTGACAGGGTCAAGCTCAAGATGCATCTAGCCTAATATCGCAACTTTGAAAGAGAACAGTCCAGGGTGTTTCAGAAAGTGTATAGAGAACAGGGCAAGTACACCAGGGTTCTTTGCCTAGTCTAGGCTCCTGGATTCTGGTGCTTTTTCTGCTTATGATTATTGTCCTTTTGGTATAACCTTGCACACTAAGCAAGATTAAGTATATTTATAAAAATATGCATCTTGGATGGGTGGATTAAGTGAAAATTATTTTACGTAAACATTTGAAACACATGCAAACTGAAATTCCATGTATATGAACATTTTACCAAAAATTATGATTTTTTTAAATTAAAACTGGGGCAGGCAGACAAGATCATTGCCAAAAAAAAAAGAAATAGGTTACTTGAAATGTTAAACACTTTCACTTTCACTGCAAATATTGCTCTTTCACTACGGATGTTGTGTACATCTCTACAAAACTATTTACCCTTTGTCTTTTCATTTCTGTGCTTGTTTTCCTATTTAATTTACCTTAGAAGAGCTACCTTCTTACCACTTCTCTAAACAGAAGTCAAAATCCCTGTTAACCAAAAAGGGAAAACAACCACTCTGAAAACATGCATGGTCAGGATATACAGACACATTGATCCAAACACTATGCTATACTTCATCTATATTTTTATGGAATTGGCTGCATATTTGAAAAAGTCAGACTACATAACTTTAGATTTGTGGCACCATAATCATGATCAGGCACCTTTGCCTGTCTGACTCCAACATAGATATAAGTCTTGAGGTCAGGTCTCTGTTTTCATCCGGGGTCTCTATTTCCAGTATGAGATCCCACGCAGTAGCCCCCACGTACAAAAGAGCACTAACAGGATGTGAAAAAAAAATGGTTAGGTCTCTTAAAAACACATTGTGAAGCTGGACATTTTAGGTTAAAAATACAAAATAATTTTTTGAATGATAAATTGGTCTCTGCTTATGAATTTTATACTGCTGGAAACAAAAGAAATCACTATGTGCACCTTATGGTAAGGTTTAAACAAATATTAGTTAAAAAAGCAAAAGTGCGGTCTCCTTTATTGCCAATTACAGGTTTACAAAGTTAAACAGGGAAAACTAATACTGTAGCCAAAACAGACTTCCAGAGAGCCCTCCAGAGTCTCACTTTCTGTTCACTGGACTAACATTAGTTATATTTTTATACCACAAGAATGGGCAGGGAGTATTATTAGGGTTTTGGTAGCTTTATGATCAGCTTCATATTCAAGATATTTTCTTCCAGAAATCTCCAAGTTTATGTGCAATCCTTAAGGAATATACCAATGACTTGGAAGAAGCAGTAGTAGTATTTGCAAGGAAAAGAAAAAAAGCCAGGCTAGGGGTCAGTCTAGAAGTAGATATAGCTGTAAAATTTAGTTCAACACATTCAAAGCAAGTTGCTGGCTTTCTGCTCCCTGTGTTCCAGGAAGAGAGCATTCTTTGGCAGGCACTGCATGCAGAGGTTTCAATTTATGGGAAAGAGGCTTGCCTCAAAGAGGTTATTTTTCTTATTTGACCAAAGTTTGGTGTTTTCCATCATTAGAACTCTTTTCCTAAAAAAATAAATAAATAAAAGTTACTTTTCAAGAGTTATGTTTTCCTCCAGATAACCAGGTGCTCCTAGGGTTTTGTACTAAGGCACTCCTTGATGAAAGTGAAACCTACAAAGCAAAGGTCTTAAAAATTCAGAGAATAAAAATACCAACCCTTAACCAGATGTGTGTGATCTTTCTGCACAACCATACTAATCCTACAGCTGTAGCAGCACACCCAGGTGTGCCCAGGTAATCCAGGGAAGTAAGATGGCTAGATTTTACATACAGAAGCAGAGGCAGCTCTGCATTGCCCACAGCCTGCATCATACTTTCAGCAGAATTCACAGCTGAACTCACATTTCCTGAGTAGTAATCCAGTGCACAAAAGAAAAAAAGGCTATATCTCAGTTTCACCATTCTTACATTGTCCAAAGATCTGGCCCAGTACACAATCACTGTGAGATTTCCATAAAATATAGGGGTTCTTGGCCTATCTGGTTTCCTATCTCAAATTTCAGATATTTTTTCGAGAGATTTCCTCTAAAAGAGATATTGTGCATTTTCCAGAGTTAGTGTGCATGTAGCGATTGAACATAATCTGCCATAAGGATTTACATGAGGTAATGCCATCTGCATCACATCTCTTTTGCTATGGAGAAAACACTAAAATGTAATGTGAGGTCAAGATTGTAGGGATTAAGATTACTGCTCCTTTTAAAGTACACTATAAAGAGGAAAACTTTAAGTGGGCTTATAAAATGAAAGGATCCTTATGTCAGGCCATATTTTCAGCACATTGCCTGTTATTGCCTAGAAGAGTATTTAAAATTGAAGTAAATGCCCACTGGATTGGACCTTGATGTTTGTACCACATGTGCTTTCTCTGTTTCATTGTGTTGATATAGGAATCCCTATGCCTGATCTTAAAAACTTTTTAGAAATCAACATCACATCTTTAATGCCAAGGCAGGAGGAATCTCCCTTAACTTAAGGTGTCTACAATGCACACATTTTAGTTTTGTCATGTGGCCCTCTAAATTTTTCATTCATTTTGTCTCATACTTTGAACTAAATTTGATACAGCATGTAGAAGATCTCTAGGCTAGACTTCTCTTTCTCAGAAAGACGCCAAGACAAGCCTACAACAATTCAGCTGGACACCCGACAGCATAAAAGTTAAGCAATCTCAACCACAGAGAGTGCTCAGCAATACCTAAATCCAGACCTCTTCTCTGTGCCTGATTGCTGTAATTGTTGCAGTACCATCACTTTCCTGCAGCCTTATTTGCTTCAGGGCAATAGGAGCATCTCTTTTATTCTCTGTCTTTATGCCTGCTGACACTATTTATCTGCATAACGTCATGATTTGTTGTGGACTTGATATATTTATTTTTCCCTGTTACATTCAAACCTTGTGCTTAAATTCAGTCTTCTTTGAATAATGTGCAAAGGTTGCTGAAGAAAACAGTATGTTGAAAGATTGGAGGGGAACAGTCTCTCAATCTCCTTAGTTGCCCTTATCCCATTGTTTGAGGGTATCATTAATGGGTTCTACATCCAGTTCCTCTGTTAGGTGCCATAGCACTCATTTTTTTTTTTCAGTAGTGAGAACTAAAAGACTGAAATTCATTTCACTTGAGCCAGGTTAGAGGTAAATCTGTCTTGAGTCTGGGGAACTGAACTGAAGTCCCCAGTGAAAGCAAAAGGCTTCACTGGGTTCCCTTAGCTAGACTACTCAGGATCAGGAGCCTGAACTGCACAGGCATCAGTACATCATCTAGACACCATGTAGTAATAGGACTGCTTCTATATTGGTGGGGGTGTACCTAAGCATACACAAAAAGGCATATGTAATGCCTGCATTTGTATGGTTATCCTTTTTTTTACATGGGTTTTAACATTTTTCAGACAGGACAAAAAGCGTACAACATTTCATAAAACTGCATTCTGTTGAACTGCTTTTACACGATCAGAGAAGCTCCCCAGGTGGTGGACTAAGTGGCAAGTTTCTAGACTTTCACATCACTAGTCCGAAAACTCCCCATTTGGCAAAGGAGCAGAGACATCTGCTGAAATTGAGAAATTCTTATTAGCTGAGTTCAGGATAGAGAAGCCTGCAGCTAATCAATGACACCACTGCCACCATCATCACCCAGAGCTGCAAGTGCAGCCCAGATGAATTCAGAGGCAGGGTTTCAAAGACCTCATGATAACAGAGCTAAACACTGAGAATGAAAAAGATTAGAGACTTTAGGGATCATGGGTCAAAGATTAAGTAGAGGTCAATCAAGTCATAAATAAAGAAGTGGATAAATTCTCCCTGATGTGAGGCTGAGTAATGAGAAACAGAAAAACTCCATATCATTCAAATTAAAAGTATGCAAAGCTTATTACTTTTTTTTACCCTCAACTATGCCAGTTAACTGGACCAAAACAAAATTCCTGCTTCTGGGAATGTTGTATCTTGACCACGTAGTCACACTTGTAGAAAGGGACAACAATGCATAGCTGTATCAGAAATCTCCAACAACTTGAACAGGTGAAAACTTCTAGCACATCTAGTCATTTATGCTCCAGCACAAATGACTATTCAAGGTGCAGCTATTCTTATGTGCACAGACATAGTGGTGGAGCTATTCTTATGTGCACAGACACTTATCAGCAAGAGGCAGGTGAGACCCACCAGAGGTTTCAAATATGCTGTCATTATCATTTTTGTCAGAAGTTGTACAGGAAGAGATTATTTAAATAGTTGAGATAGAATCAATCACAGAAGAGTTCAGAGCTGTTTTTCAATTGTATTTAAGAACTTGGTTATTATTTTTGAATCTTATCTGATTAACTCTGCAAAGAACTCTTTCTATAAAACTAATCCCATTGTTACAGGAAAACAACACAACACAGAACTCTCCTGGTGCCTGAAAGTTAGAAGATGAAAATTGATTTTGAAAAAACTCGGCAGTGAATCTGCAGAAAAATAAAAATGGTATTGAAACTGCCTTGCACTTCCACAACTGACTGTGTGAGTAATAAGGGCAAGGTCATCCCATAACACCATAAAACATTGGGGTGTTTTACTTCAGGCTGTCATGACAATATAAACTGACAGTGAGATCAGAATCAGGCCCAAATTTTTTATACAATCTCTGAATTGATCCTCCTGTGTTTTAATCATTACTTAATTACATTGTCTCGTAAAACTCATCTCTGCCACTAAGTATGGCTCATATCCCCTAAGGATACAAATATTTATTGTCTCTAGTCAATAGAGACACATTCTGACAAGACTTAAAGTTCTTTCTTTGTGCCCTTGAAATTAGGTTGGAACTGTGCTTTTTTTTTTGAAACTGCATTTTTTTTAGGATGGGGAGGAGCAAGACAGCAAACTCATAAGAACCACTCAGGTGGCAGAGTCCACGGCTGAAGCACTGTGTCTTCCTTCACTGGTACCTTAGAGTTCCCATGGGACAGTCGGTAATTCCCTGCTTGTAACCGAGTGTTCGAGGATCCTGGAAACCTCTCGGGGCTCCACAATAGTTACTGGAAATTCAGACCTCTCAGAGCACACTTTTGCTGCAGAGAGGACATGATGCTGGGAAGCTCAACCCAAGTCTGGCAGGGTTAGGCTTTTACCAGGGCTAACCAGCACGAGTGCTGCACTGGCTTGGTGTGGCTCTCTGGCTTCTAGAGCTTCATATATTTCTGACCAGGGCTGGTCCATGCCAAGGGGAACTCACCTTCCAGCCAGCACAGAGCTCTGTGGATCACTCACGTGGCCGTGTTGCTCTCTGCTCCTTGCCCAGGCCCTGCCTTGTATTTGGAGCACCTTGTTTAAACATAAATAAAGACTGACTAAGTCGGTTTTGCTAGCTTGTAATGACACACGCATGATTACGTGCCTGGCAAATTTTCACTGGATGCACACAGAGGAGTGAAATGTGTAAGTGCTTTTTCCTACTGTGTGTATGATGAGGTATTACAACACTAGGATGCTCAGTTGAAAGCAAGGCTCTGGTTCAAAGGAAATGCAGGTGGTTTTGATTGTTTCTATAGACCAGAATGCCTGCTTAATAAGAACAAGCAAGTACATGCAGAATTCAGAGGATCAACAAACTGTTCTCATTAAAGGCTTTCTACCACAATGTGCCTACAGACACATGCACACAAAATTAAATAAATGTCACAACATAAAAATGTGGGCTATCAACTATTGTATTTCGGTTCACTCAGGGATAATTGACCAAGCAGTACACTCTTTAGTGATGTAATATAAGAAAACTAGTCCTAATTGGCAATGGTAAGTAAGTAATATGATAAGAAAGTATAATTTATAGTGTACATGCAATTCAGAATGTACGTTTGCTGTTTACCAGGCCACCACAGAGGTTGATTACTTTGGTCAGCCGTTTTTCCATAGATTTTAATATAGCTGGTTAAGTAGTAAAAGTTTCTTATTTTTCCACAGCTGCCACCTGCCTGGAGTACAATAGACACTTCTTAACTGGCACCTATTCTTACTGGAAATAAATGTACTGACTACAAGGTGGTCTAATCATAGGAGACTACAAGAAATACATTGTTTGGAAGCCGTATTCTGTTTAACATCTTTGCCAATGACATGGAGCAAGTGATGAAGTGCACCCTCATGAAGCCTAGAGATGAGACTAAATTTTGGGGCATGGTAGATAGGCTTGAGGGCAGGGTTGCCATTTAGAAGAACAGAAATGGGCTGGAGAAATGAGCCAATGGGAACTTTGTTAAATTCAAGGAGGGCATATGCAGAGTCCCACACCACAGAAGAAGAAGCCCATTGAAACAGTACAGGCTGGAGACTGTCTGGGAAGCAAATGTTCTGAAAGGAGGCTATCCAACACAATTCCTCCAAAGTTTCATCTTAATTCATAGTTCTAGACCTTTAGTATTCTCCTCACATTTCTTTCCACTTTATCTGGTTAGTCTGTCTTGAAGTGTGGCATTGTGCTACCAGTACTGAGTAGTGAGAAAAGATTATTTCACTTGTCTGGTAGTCTATACATCTGTTCATACTTTCCAGTATGACACTTGATTTTTCTAATGCAGTGTTTCTCTCTGACCATGGCTAAATAGCAACACATGACAGAGAAAGATGGAAGAAACACATAGAAATCCAAAATTATCTTTTTGCTATATTTGGACTGTGTCTAATATAGCCAGGGTGAGGTTAGATAACATAGGATAGGCCCAACTCTGCCTTCTCTACTTCCCTTTTCTTTCCCAACTCATTCCTTTCCCCACTCTGACTCCTAGATCTGGAGTCCCGCTTGTAGCCTTTGCTATCTTACTTTAAGTGCCCAGTAAGACACTTCAACTCAGAAATCCAGGAGATGCTATTTGCTTTATTTATTATGTTAGCTTTCTTCTGTCTTAACAAGTGCACTTGTCTTCCTGTGGAGACTAAACCAGAGTAAAAGATGAGAAGGAATATGAAGGGAAGAGAGGCATAAAAGAAATAAGATAGTTTTGTCTTAATCTCTGTGGCAAAGAGCTCATGTTCCCTTTCAGTATTTTTTGACTGGAGGGTTTTCAGTGAATGCTCATTAAACCTCACAGCACCCCTGTAGAGTAGGTCTCGTCATCTTTAATAGGTTAGTAAAGCAAAGTCCAGAAAGAAGTGGCCTTCCTCAAGGAAATTAAGCAAGGCAGAGGAAAGCCTGAAGCAGGACGAAGCTTAATGCCTCTTTCTCAAGCTTCTTACTTTCCCCTTTATCCCCATGGCCCTGTCCTCATGCCAGTTCTGCTTTGTAAGTTTACAATAGACTTTGTACTTTTAGAATATTACTGATACAAATAATGCCCCTACAAAAAGATATGTCAATAATACAGATTTTGTCAAAGCTGGTCAG
>JAWWLV010000121.1:18728459-18740979 GCA_035041135.1 Platyrinchus mystaceus | reverse complement strand
TTTAGAATATTACTGATACAAATAATGCCCCTACAAAAAGATATGTCAATAATACAGATTTTGTCAAAGCTGGTCAGAAGGGATCAAGGGACATATTTCGTAAAAGAGGGAAGTAATTAAAACCTAGAAGATGCAAAGGTTTATGGCCTCATAACAGAATTCCCAAGTGATGGGCCATACATAGCAGCTTTCAACACAAAGTAAGCTAAACAAAATGAGATCAGAAACTGAAGTACTTCAGGTAGTGATCTGTTCAATGTCAACACACTGATTTAACAGCTACCTAAAACTAGTCATCATTCCCCCTGGATGATTTCTACCTTTTATCTAATACTTGTTTGATGTAAAATACACAGAGTTCCTGGAACCCAGACAAAAATCCATAGCTCCACCCTCTTTTCTGATCACCTCAAGTCACAGAACTGGTCTAGTGAAATTTTGTCACATATTGGCACAGCTTCAGGACAAGATGAAGGAAATGTGTCCAGCTCGGCCTGTTCAGTAAGATGCCCTCATATGCAGTGTAATAGGGGGAAACTCAAAGAACTAAAACTAAACTTCTTGCACAAATGTTGCCCCTATTGCCGCATTGCAACACAGAACCAGGATATTACCTGGCCACTCAAGTGGCCCTCTCAAGTCCATCAGTTCTTCAGATTAATGGACTTAGTCTTAATATGAACATCATTTTCTCCTTTGTGATTTCATTTTTTGATTGAAACCCTCATCTTCTTGCAAGTAATCATTATTTAGATATCAGGAATACATGTAGTTCAGCAGTGTTTACTCCTGATAAAAAGTATAGGAGGAACTTTGCAAGTACATTTATTGAAGAGAATAGTGTATATGCAAAATTGGATATCCACCTAAAGGCTGATCCTGCAAGAACTCTACATACAAAAATCACATTTCATTCAGGCTGTTTTGCATGTTCACTGTCAATGCACCCAGAACTCCCTCTTGGCAAAGCAGAAGCATTTTTAATTGTTGTGGTAGGTGATCCTAACAGCTATAGAAGTTGATAATGTAAAATTGTATGTAAGTAAAATTGTATGCAGTCACATTCCATCGAGAATCACCCAAATGTAGAGGAATTGTAGAGATTTGTAAGAAACATCAGCACAATACGTCTGGTTTTGCATGAAGGGTTAATTTTGACAAAAACAACAAAGGGGAAGCAAGGATTTGGGTGCACACCCTTACTGCATATATACTTACAGAGGCTGCTAAAATGGCTGTATTGGAAATTTTTGGGGCCTGATCCTATGAGGCAGATTTCAAATTCTGTTAGTGAGCAGCAAGGGTTATCAGAAACTTGGAGGACTCACACGGTTGGCCTCTATGCCTGGTATCAGCAAAAGAGCGTAGGAGATCTGCCAACTGGGTTTAAAGCCTAGTTTCAAATCTAGTCGGAAGACACTTACCCCTATAAACTATTTGCCCATTGCCAAATAAAGTGCTGCATAAATAGAATCACAGAATATGCTGAGTTGGGAAGGGACCCATCAGGATGATCCAGTCCAACTCCTGGCCCTGCAAAGAATACCCCAAGAATAACATGTGCCTGAGGGCATTGTCCAAACACTTCTTGAACTCTGGCAGGTTGGTGCTGAGACCACTTCCTTGGGGAGCCTGTTCCAGTGCTCAACCACCTTCTTGGTCAAAAACATTTTTCTAATTTCCAACCTAAACCTCCCCTGACACAACTTGAAGCCACTCCCTCATGTCCTGTCACTGGTCACCACAGAGAAGAGATCAATGCCTGCCCCTCATCTTCCCTTCACAAGGAAGTTGTGGACAGAGATGAGGTCTCCCCTCAGTCTTCTCTACTCCAGGCTGAAAAACCAAGTGACCTCAGCCACTCCTCATATGGCTTCCCCTCAAGGCCCTTCACCATCTTCGATGCCCTCCTTTGGACACTCTCAATATCTTTCTTATATTGTGATGCCCAAAACTGCACATAATATTCAAGGTGAGGCTGCCCCAGTGCAGAGCAGAGCAGGACAATCCCCTTCCTCAGCCAGCTGGCAATGCTGTGCCTGATGCCCCGCAGAGAGGGTTGGCTCTCCTGGCTGCCAGGGCACTGCTGATCCATATTCAACTTGCCATCAACCAGAACATCAGGTCCCTCTGATCTCTCATTCTCTAGTCTATACACCAACCAGGGTTGTCACATCCCAGGTGCATAATCCATCACTTCACTTTGTTGAATTTCATATGGCTGGTGATTGCCCATCTCTCTAACTTGTCAGTGTTTCTCTGCAGGGTCTCTCTGCCCTTGAGGGAGTCACAGCTCCCCTCAATTTAGTGTCATGGACAACCTGAATTAGCATTCCTCTGTATTCTGTACCCATGTCGTTAATGAAGATCTTGAAGAGAACAGGATGGAGGTCTGTGGAACCCTACTAGATGCCAGTCTGATGTCACCCCATTCACTATAATTTCTCTGTGCCCAACCCTTGAGCAGGTGCTCACCCACCATGTAGCACAATTATTTAGCTGTGCGCTGGACATTTTGCCCAGAAGGATATTATGAGAGACAGTATCAAAGCTTTACTGAAGTCCAAAATGATTACATCTACTGGCTTTCCTAGATGAACCAGGTAGGTTACCCTGTCACAGAAGGAAATCAGGTTTGACAAGCAGTACTTCCCCCTCATGAAGCCATGCTGGCTATGACTGACAACTGCATTATGCTCCAGGTGTTACTTCCCAAAATATTCTTTTCCATGATTTTACCAGGCACTGAAGTGAGACTAACAGGCCTGTAGTTTCTGGGATCCTTATTCTTGCCCTTCTTGAAAATTGGGACAGTGTTCACCAGCTTCCAGTCAGATGGGACTCCTCTGGGTTCCCATCAAGAGAGGTTTTGCCATGACATCAGTTAGCTCCTTGAGGATTCTCAGATGAATCCCATTAGGCCCCATAGATTTGTAGGGATCCACCTGGATATTATTGCATGAGTTTGGCTTGTTTTTCCCTTGGGTTCAAAAATAAAGGAGGACCCAGGTAAACCTCTCTTTCTTACACAGACGCTGAAGAGGTGGCTGAAGCAACAGCAGATTATAGACCTCAGCTCAGCCTGGGCAGGTGTGAGGGTGTGAGGAAAGGTGTAGGGAGCTTCTCTCAGCTGTGCTACATTTTGGTGAGGCCTCATTCCTACACCAGGAATTTTGAGGAGAGGGATTTCACACTGAACTGTTACCACCCTGTGTGAAAACCCCCACTGGGGCCAAACCCACTGATTGTAGCTGCGGTTCAGCTGCCAGAGTCTTGGCCTAAGCCCCCTTTCTGTGCAGTCAAACCCATCACTCCTGAGGTACTAATCTCACATTTATAAGACATAAATCTACACTTAACAAAAAAAAAAAAAAAGTACTTTTTTCCAGTCTTAAAATTCTGCTTCTAGTAACCAAGCTAAATATGACATAAATATCCTGGACAAATGTGTGGTTCTGGAAATACTGAAACCCTGGCCCCATGACACAGCTGCTGGGATTCCTGCCATTTGCTAAAAAGTTAAGCTGGGAAACACTTTGTCCAATTACTAAAAACAATGAAGATATAAAGGAATTATAACCTAAAAACAGAGGTGTTGAAAGAAAGAACACAGACCCACGTAATAAGCAATATTGATTTAATTAAGGCAGCAGAGTAAAATGTTCACAAGCTTGAATGCCCCTGGTGTGTGTGTGTGCATGCAGGAGGCAGGTGGGTGCATATGTGTAAACAAGTGTGCACCTCCTGGGAGTGGTTTCTGCCCAAAATCTAACAGAGATGTCAGAGACGTGAATGACATAAACATTAACTCCTCTGCTCTGAAGCTGCTGCAGAGAACAGTGCTGGCATAGACACTTACAAGCAGTCATGGCCCATCCCCATCCGTGGAAACCACTGCTTGTTTTGCATGGGAAGATGGACACTGAGATGGGCTTTAGTGCTCTGAACTCCTGAACCCTGCAGGAGATCCGAACCACCGAACCACACTTCAGTTGTTTGTGAAGAGAGTAATTTATTGAGCTCCGTCCTGGAAGAAACCACAGGACGTTCTGAAGGGCTAAATTCAACAGCTAAAAATATTCCTCCAGAAATGGATGAAATGAGAAAGACTTCAAGATTTAGACAGACGTGTGTTTCCAAGGGCAGTATTTTGTTCAACTCTCAGAAAATAGTATTTTAGTGCTTTTGGTAACTGGAACAAAGACCCATTCAGCCCCCATTGCATAACGTCCGAATGACCACAGACCAATTTCTGGTTGCCCTTGTCAGGTGATAAGCAACAGCAATAACATGTTTGGGAGTTCTCATTCCTCTAACAGGAACCTGCAGGCCTTTTGTGAGTGATGTGTGCTGGAAAGGTGAATAAATAGATACATCAGCTGAAAGTGAAGTGATCTGCAAAAAGTGAGCAAAAGCAAAAGGAGAGAGAAAGAGGGGAATTTTAGGTGTTTATCATGGAAATTATGTGACCACAGACAAAATCATGTGATTCTTTTCCTTTGTCCCTTGGTTTCTGAGCCTCCAAGGGATACCTGCACAGTATTCTGAAGGTTTTCTTTTGCCTGCATGGAATTTAGAAACTAACTGTAAAACAAGCTGCATGAACTTTATCATGTACACTAATACTGGAATGGGGAATCTAAACAAATCACCAAGTATCTTGGGATTCAAAATAAGGTGAGTTTGTAAGAGTCCCTGTGAAAAGCAGGGTAGTATAAGAGTAGAAGAAAACTATAATGAGAACCATCTTATTTAAGTATTGCCAGAAAAGGCAAACAACTATTCTTAACAGCAGACATTTTAGGGACCTTTCCACCATACTCTAGATTTTTTGGCTGGTCACTTTCTAGATGAATCAATTTCTGTTTCTCTGGAAGTATGTTGAAAACCACAGAAATAGCTGTTAATCTTTGGGAATGCTGAAGTCCTAAGCATCTCAAAGCTCCCAAATGCATTTCAAGAAGTCTGAGCCTTTTCCCATAGGAGTTCAGGGACTTTTGTTTCTAGGAAAGAGCAGTTATAAACACACTCAAAACAGACTAGAAAAACAGACATAAAATTACAATGCAGTTCATCACTGAGCTGAAGTACTTGGGGTTTTGTCACTCCTGAATCTGTAGCTGAAGTCCAGCTAATCGCTAACGATTAGCTGTGAAGAAGAGCATCCATGGACAGAAAGCAGCCAGCTGCAATTTATGTTCAGAGCCCTGAAAAAAGCTGTGACTGTTTATACCATTTCAGTAACCACTCCAGTACAATTTAGGGAAACTACAGAGAGAAAACCAAAAAAGAGGATCAAGAGCCCAAGTTTTCCACAAACAAAAGATTCACATGCCAAATTTCCACATGCCAGGAATATATGTTTAAAATCATTGCCAATCATTTTGTCCTGTCTAACAGAAGCACTCTCTCAACAAGACTGAGGAAATTAAGAGTTTACTGCACCTTTTTCTACTGTAGAAGAAACAGAACCCCAACAATGTTGGTTTGTTGAGGAGTTTGTGGGGGCTTTTGTACTGTCGAAATCTGATCACTTACTAAATTTTTCTTTTCAACGGACTGTATTTTCAGATAAGCCAATACTCAGGAACTGTAAGGAGACAGATTTTCAGAAACAGGCTTTCTTGTTTAAATAGCTAAATGAAATTTCCAGATAGGTGCACACTTTCATATCTGTCTACTTTGCTTAATTGACACTTGGCTAAACTATGAAATTTTTTTCCTGACAGGGACACTTTTGTCCCTTTCACTTTGGAAAAACTGCACTGAGTTTCTTACTCAGGGAAAGTTGATTACTTTGCTTACTGTTTTAGGAAAACACTTGCTATTATTTTTGTCATTTTCTGTTTACTTATACAGTATATCATTTTACAGTATATCACAAACAGGAAAATATATTCAAATTTAGTCAGACAAAGTAGAAATATAAAACAAAAGGTAAGAGGAATGACATAGGTGAATATTCTGCATAGGATATGATCATATCTGCATATGCTGCAGCCTGCAATGGTGGTATTTGATGCCAAGAAGCTTGCAAGTGTTACTAAAACACAAATATGACGGCAATAATAAAATAACTTATTAATTGCTTCTAGGCTTGATTGCTCGCTTCCACAGAACCATTTGGGTTGTAAGGAGCTGACAGTTCCGCAGTGAATACTTTTCATGCCATGTCATTATAGCTTTTACTTTGCACATACCCATGTATATTAATCACTCTATTTGTGACTGACATTTTCTTTACTTCAGAAGCCTCACGAATATGGCCTGTCACTCTTCTCATCCATATCTTTTCTGCATTGATAGTCACATGCCATTTCACTGATTTTTTTTGCCTTTTTCTGTGTCCAGCTACTCTTTTATCTACATTCTCATCTACTGAAGGTTTTCTTTCTTTTGCACACCTTCATTGTCCTTTTGCCTTTCTCCAATTCCCTTGGATATCTCTTTGTATGATTTGCTTGGCTCTGCAGGAATATATTCCTGTTGCTCTTAAATCATACTCCACTTCCAGACTCTTCCTTATCTAGGAGAGATTGTACTCTGCATCTGATTTTAATCTAGCAGAGGAAAATCTGGCTGGTAGGCACACATGCCCTCCTTTTAACAACACAAATTCCTCGGGTTCAACACAAGCACCTGCCCAAAGCAAGCGTTGTTAGAAAGTAAAAAGAATTTTAAAGAGAGGAGGGAAATGAAGGCAGCCAGGGAAAATATAGCTTCTTAATTTTGCCGCAAATTATTCTCCAGCACTCCCTTCTCCCAGACCGCCTTGATCAAACAATCAGTACGCAGCTTGCACTACGCTGGATCAACAGTACCAAACATCCAGCTGTGCCTGGCACGCAGGTGTTTGGGTTATGTGCTGCCAACTACAGGTGGACTGATTGATGTTGCGGTTGTTCTTTTCTTGGGAAAGGGGCCACGCAGGAAGGAAAGTGAGGGAACAGGACGGGGCTGGGCATGTTCTGCACTGCAAAGCTCACGGTTCACTGGCATTGCAAACCTCTCTAACAGACCCGGTGCTGTATTCAGAACCCCTTTCACATTTCCCTCTGCAACCATGAGTACTGGACAATCTGACACTTTTCCATAGCTTGGAGGTTACCTCTGAAGTGCAGTTCCCTTTGGGTGGGATTAGGTGGGCAGGAGAATTTGTGCTTGCTACCACAAATCTTTTTGAAATACGACCTCACCTCTGCAGCCTTTCTCAAACACTTACCAGCTCAGGAAGATCAGGTCAGGTCACCACAGCAGGGGCTCCATGCAGCACACAGCTCAGGAAACAGCTATTGTCCCAAATTACATTCTGCTGCCTGGATTTTTCCTGTGTTTTTAGTTTGAATAGCAGCAGATAATACCTCCTGAGTTCCCTTCTCCCTTATCCTATCTCACCAATGCATTAGAAACTGACTGTATCAGAGGGTTTCCAGCTGTTAGCAATGGTGACAGGGCTAAATCTCTTTACTGACTTTAGCAGTCTCAGCCTGAAATGTTTGTGTGACTGAAGAAAGTTAATGAAGCCTTTCTAGTGCAGCTGTTAGTCTGAGTTAAGAAAACATCTCTGCACCGCTCCATTAGCATCTGCTCTGAACATTATTGCCATAACAAGCCCCCACTCTAAGGATTCCCATTCTGTTTCTTCAGAAATGAAGGTGTTACAGTAGATGAATTGTCAACTAGCAATTAGCAGAAGAGCTTAATTCATGTTTCTCTGAGATGTGATCTGTGTATTTACATGAAGAGGAGCAATATATCTATGACATTTGGCATTGGAAATGTACAAATGCATCTCCAAAGGTGGTTCTGTTTCCAAAAACAAAATGACAACTTTCAGCTGTTGTTCTTAGGATGACAGAATAGTGTAACAGAATTATACACACTGACATCAGCATTATCAGTGCCTCATTCAATGTGTTTATATTTCTTGGAGCAGAACAAAATTTGTAGAAGCTTCCAGTTCTTTCCAGGTACAGGGTGGCACTCTCCAAACAAATGCCCTTATCTCTTACTGTGTGTTGGGGCAACTTCCACAATTCTTCATCTTCTCTTTTCCCTTTCATTTCCATTCTCATTCAGTGCCCCTTCTCCTTTATTCCCTGTTGCCTATGGAGGGAAGGAGGATGTTGGCAGCCCACCTTCACAACCTGTCTCCTTACAGCTTTCCAGCAGAAGGGGCAACCTCATGTAGAGAACTGTGTTTAGCTATTTAGTGAACAAAATCCGAAGTAGTAAAGCTGTGGTATGAGCAATTCTCAAGATCAAATCTGCTGTTTGCATCTGCATTGCCAGCCCTTCTACATCAATTAATGCTTTTCTGCAGTCAGGTGTTTTTCATTAGCAACAAAAAAGAGATTCCAGGTGATGATTTTATAAATGTGTTGACAAATGCCAACATTTTTTAATTCAAGTTATGATTAGAATGATTGCAACCTCCTAGGGAATATGCTAGGAATGCTCTTGATGTGGTTAGAAGGGGGAAATACTGGCTGAAGGTGCCAGAATGAAGTCTTTGATTCTGCAGAAAAACTGGACAACAATCCAGAAGGTAGTTTGTTCATACACACATTGTGGATATGTGGCTTAGAACAGTTTACTGCATACACAGGTTAATAACTGAACCATGGAGGTGCTGTTCTGATCCAAGTTACATTTTAAACTAAATGCTTAAGTTCAACCACTGTTCACAGTCTGAAGCCCAAATCCTAGCCTTCTGGTATAGATACTGTTTCCTATTATCTACAGATTTTTCTTCTCACCATTAGGAGCGTACTAAGCAGCACAACTGGCCATTGCCATATGCTTCTTCTGTCACCTTTCCTTTAGGATACATGCATATATGTGTGCCTGTCTTTGTGGTTGCATTACACAAGGCCACAAAGAATGGTTCCTCTCATTTGAGCAGACAATCTTACAGTTTCTGACAGCTCTGAGGTCTTGTTTGAACTTACAAGTCTATTCAAAATCCATGTCTTGTGTTATACTCTCTGCAGCCCTTGCATACACTTCTGAGAGTGGGTGTGTAGTTTAGCTCAGCTAATAACCAAGGCTGTTCCCTGAACTGGCTTACAGGAGAAGCTCTGTCTGTGTGAAATTATTTTCTGCCCCAACACAGACACAGTAATGGTAACAGGAATCCCAACTTGACCCCTTCGTATAGGGAAGAAGTGTCACTGCTGTCTAAGAAAGTGTAATACCTTATCTGGCAGTTGTTTGACAACTCCAGTAAGTTAAAGAAACAGCAGACAATAATTTGTATGTGGGTTGCCACCAGAACACAAAAGGATTCCCTCCCTAATCCTTGATTTTTATGCTTTTACTGAATTTTTTTAGTGTGACCCCTGGATGTTAGAAAGTCAGTAACTAGCTGACTAACCCTTCTTACACTGGGATGGTGTCATTAGTAATGACTGTGCTTTGAGGGCTGGGTTTTTAGGTCAAGAAGTTTCACAAAGAACAAGAGGTGCTGTTGCATCCAGGGTTCAGAGGTGTTGAGTCCTGAACCAAGAGAATCAAGTAGCAAACAGCAGAGAGCTCTGAAATGAGGTCCCACATCTGCCATGCCATTGACCAGTGCTGGCATCTGTCACTCTGCATGTCCCTAAAAACCCTTCGGTGAGATTCCAATGCTGTGGCAAAGCACCTTTCCCTTAGCAATTGATAGAATGAATCTATTCTACAAGTACTACAACCCAGCAGTACTATCAGCCCAGCAACCTGCTTATGTGCACAATCACAATCCTTCTATTAATAAACTAAGCTATGAAACAGCAGATTCTTTTCCATAGGTGAACACCTAATCCGATTAAAAAATTAGCATATTCTAAAAATAGACTGAAATTAATGATTAAAGAAAAAAACAAAACACATTAATTGCAAGTTCTTTTGAAACAATACGGAGAAATTGGTACATTATTTGTCAGTAGAAGTGCAAAAGAATAAAATCACTATGGAAAGAATTTTTACTTTCAAAACCAGACAGATGCTCTGTTGTGGTTTTAGAGGAGAAGGGAGGAAATGTTGGTTTGGCCCATTTTGATCTCCAAAGGCTTGTAAATCAGTGATAATAAGCTTTCCTAGTCTAGCCTGGGAGAGGCTGTCCTGGAGTGATTCACATTTCAAAGAGCTCAGGATAAACAGTGCACTACTCTCCAGTTTGTTCCTGTGGAGTAGGCAGGACAGTACAAATTGGGGAAGACTGCTATTTTAGGGTGGACCAAATCTTCCAACAACCTCAAAGCCAGAACAATTAGTAAAGTGGAGCTCAGATGCTTTCATATTCCAGCCAAAATCACTCCCTTGTTAAACTCTGGTAACTATATAAAGGATAAATAAACTAAAGAAAGGCAAAGGATGACTGTTCCCTTGGTTTTGTTACTGGGTTGTGTCATAGGATCTGTTTCCTCCAGGACCCTCCAGGATTTTGTCCTTTAAAAAAAGTCTGTTTATTCAGTTGGTCTCTGCAGAAGTATATTGGTCCTGAGAAACAGAAAAGATTTATAGCAAATAAAATTAATCTAAAAAAGGTAAATGCCCCAAACCTTTTGTATACAGTGAAAGGCCATGAATAAAACTGTCTCAAAGTCAGTCCCACAGTACTAGCAGGACAGAAGGCAGTAAAGCTCTGGGACTCACAATGGTAACGGTGGAGAGGGGACCATGGGCCAGCAATATCAACTGCTTTGGCTACTCCAACCAACACTACACCTCGCAGGGCAGACCAGAAAAACTTAATTCTTACATATGGAGGATGGTTTTCCAGTATAACCTAATGACTGCGTTTATACCCGTAAATAACTATATATAATATCCATGCTTTTCTCACAAAACTTCATTTCTAATACAGCAGGAGGCCCAAGTGTGTCTCCAGTTGAGAGGGGGAAAAAAAAGCCATACAAATTTCATTTTTATCAGCACAACTGATAAACAAAAAAACACAAAACACAAACACCTAAACAAACAAAAAAAAACCCCAGAGATTTTTTTCCATTGGATTAACTAAGAACAAAGAACAAAATCTCAAAGAGATTGCACTACTAGATAGACACTGCAGAGTTTGAAAGGAAGTCAGCAGGTGTAGGCAAAACAAAGTAAATGGTATAAGTTCTCTATCATGAAAGTACAGAGATTTTAGCATCTCTGGAATAGAAACATTCTAGGAACAGTAAAGGTGCATGTACACCACAACCTGCAAAGACTGCAGAGCTAGTGCTGACTTAAAAGCTGTAGAGTTTATCATTTTACTGTCCCTGTGTGGCTCTGGACTTTGCCATATAGATCTCAACACCAGACTGCATGGCACAGGCTCGACATGCCCTACGCTGCACATCTACTCATACCATACCTTTTCCTTAAATACCTGGCCAGCTTACTCCAATCTTTTCCTTAGGATCTGGAAAACTGACATAATTAAAAAATCAATTCATAGAAAAAGAATGTCATGGTAATAGCTAGGGGAAGACATCAAGGAAAAGGTGGGTCATTAGTAATCAAAGACTATGATTTTGCATTCTGTGTTTGGTCTGCATACAGAAAAAAAAGCACCTTGGAAAGAATGAAACTCACCCTCCCTCATATTTATGTTAAGGTGTGCCTAGAGACTGCAGTCAGCATTGAAGCTGTGTTGTGCTAGACGTTCCACAAACACAGTGAGAGATAATCCCCCATCTGAAAATAATTTGAAATCTAACCAAAAATACAAAACAGAGAGAGGAGAAACAAAGACACAGAGATGGAAGGACTTGGCAGCAGTCAGACGAGTCAGTGGAAGAGCTGGAGACAGAGTCATACCTCCTGCCTCTCAAGTGAGTGCCCTCGCTGCTAACTCATGCTCTAGCACAAAGCCAGGCAGTTTATATGCCACAAGCCTATTGCTTATAACATTGTATGTACTATTGCTCTCTGAAAGGCTCTGGAAAATCACACTTCTTTCATGAAGGTATAAAAGAAAGATCAAAAGGCACAAATAGATTGTGTGGAAGGCTGTTGATTCACATTTTGGAACAAAATTCATATTCAGAGCATGAAAAGCTTTAAGGTAGCAAACAAAGCTGAATAATAAACATCTTTTTATCCATGAGATTATATCTATGAAAAAAAAAAAGACATGGCTCTTGGCTTTAAATAAGGTCTATAGAATAAAAGAAAGCAAAAACTGAACCCCTTTCTTCATCTCTATTTTTTCACTAGAAGAACAAGGAGATTATTACTGAATTACAAGGCAATAAATTCTGACACAACTACTTTATGGGCATACACTGAAAAAATCTTGTGGAATTTGCTTGTAAGGGAGGTCACAAAGTCAAAGAAAAGCTGATCTTTTAGGAAGGACTGAAAAACTTCATGAGTCATTACCACTAACTCTTGGTGTTATGCAAGAAAATGTATAAAAATCTTGGTTAGAGCACTGTTGTGGGTTTGCTTTGGGTATATTTTGTCACTCCCCACACAATTGCTCTAAGTTGAGAGAAGGTTTATGCAGACAAAAGAGATCTGATGTGGGGAGAATAATATTAGGATT
>JAWWLV010000121.1:18699613-18728359 GCA_035041135.1 Platyrinchus mystaceus | reverse complement strand
CCACACAATTGCTCTAAGTTGAGAGAAGGTTTATGCAGACAAAAGAGATCTGATGTGGGGAGAATAATATTAGGATTAATTACTAGCAAGATAAAAATTAAAGAACTATATATACAACAATTCTAATTAGGCAAAAGTGCTACGTATTTATAGAAGTACTCCTCCCCCCTTATATCAGTTCAGGAGAAGAAGGAGCCACTTTTCCACTTCCAGAGCCACAGGTCTTCTAAATAATTTTGCAGCGCTTGAAAGTTTTTCTTTTATTATCTCTAGGACGACAGCTCCAATTCGTCGCAGCTGGAATTCTTTCTCTCTCTCTCTCTCTCTCTTCTATATTGACCTCAGGGCTGGTCCTACCCCCTCCTGGGCTAAGACCGGAGGCTGGGGGTTACCCAGCCCTTGTGTGGTCCTCCATGGACTGCAAGGGGACACTTGCCTTACCATGGTCTTCAACACAGTTAAAGGGGATAATGGCTTTTGAGTCCATCCCTGTTTCCTGTGAGGTCCCTTCCTATGGGAGACAATTCTTGATAGTCCTCTCTGGGGTGGGTCTATCCCTCAGGCAACAGTTCTTCCATTCTCTGCTGTCCCTTAGGGTTACAAATTCAGCTGTACCAGCATGGATCTCTCACTGAGATCAAAAGATCCTACCCAGGCCGAGTTGCTCCAGCATAGGTCTCTCTCTCTCCATGGGCCATGGGTCTCCAGCAGGACTCTGTTTCATCTTAGGCCTCCCATGGAGTCACATCTTCTTCATGCACTCCTCTGCTTCAGTGTGGGCTCCTTCATGAGCTGCAGAGAGTCTCCTCACTCAGTAATCTTCCACAGACAGCAGGGTTTTAGTTTTCAGTCTCTTCCCTGCTGAAGGGAGGGAGGGGTGGGGGAGAAAGAAGTCGTCCTCCCTCGTTCGGGCTTCCCTCTCCTCCGGCTGCCAACTTTGACCTTGGAAGCTGCATTATCTCTCTGCCTGAAATTCCTTCTGCAGCAGTTTTCTCATCCAGGCAGTCTTCCTTTAGAGTTTTTCTTCCATTCTGCTACATGTCTCGGCCAGAGGGCTTCAGTGCCACCTCCCCCTACGCAGCTCCTAATTTCTCTGCCTCATGGCTCTTATCTCTTCTGCGTCACAACCTTCTCTTCCATTTTCTTAAATATGTAATTGGCAGAAGCATCACTAAAACTTTTGATTGGCTTTGCTCCGGAAATCCACCTGGAAAAACTATTTTCAGCCCCGGGGGGGGCGGGGACTGGACAGCAAACCCAAGATGATTCTTCACATATCTCATTTTTAACAGAATGAAGGACTGTGACTAAGGTATTAGAAAGAAGAGTTACTGTCTAATATTTATACATTTCTCCTAGTTTGGTTTGCTATTACATGTTCATGGTCCCTTTTTTTCCATGGATTTGCCCTTTTGGGGAAACGTTTTATCCCAATGCTGACACCCCAACACAGCAAATTAAATTACATACTGTTTCAAACACACACTCTATCTGTCCACTATGAAAAAAAAGCCAAGACTTCTGTGCTCTACAATTTCCTCAAATCTGTAATTTCATGGGATATGTATATTTAATATTTTCTATCTCTGAAGACTTGGCAGCATTATATTTAATACTATATTATTGCTGACTATAACAGCAGTACATCCCTTAAAATTATGTCAAAATTAAATGTCAGGTGTGAAGTTTGCCATCCTTAAAATGTCAGGTGTGGGGTTTGTCATTCTTACAACGTTCACTCAAAATATCAAGAGAAAGTAAAAAAAGAGGTTGCCATCATTTATTACACTTTCAATACTTGCCAAAGTAGTATGCTGCCACCAAACCCACTGTAGACATCAAAATGGTATTATTTTAGTACTCTAAAACACAATTGGCTTCAAGTAAACTCTGGAGATGATGAAGAACACTATATTTCTAGACAGCTAACCTAGGTGCTCTATAGTGCCTCTGGAGGAATATGCTTCTTCCGGCTGACAATCTATGGAAAACTGTACCCCTAAATTTAAATGGTCCTGAATCTCATATTCTTTGGATGATTTAAAGTAAATTATGCAGATACCCATGGGAGTGTCTGCTGCTGCTCATTTTACTCACACAAGCAATATGACTAATTTTATTTTAAGGCAAATCAGTCCCATTAGATCATTCAGTCTGCATCCTGTATAAAACAAGACAGGGAATTTTGCTCAGTTCTGTAGTGATTTCAATGAATGTTACTTGAAAAAATTCTTGCTTTCAAACTTCTCAATCTGACTGCCTCAGAAACAGTCACTCCAACAACTATTGTGTCAACACAGGCTTTTATCTAGACATTGGCACTTTTTCACAAATCATTTAAAAAAATGTTGGAAGGGACAGGGCTTCTACACTGGAGAACTGTAGTAGAAACAGACCCACTCATTAATGATGACTCAGAAAATATAAAGATATGCAGAAATTATGTGTCCATTTTACACAGAACACATTAAACACAGATGATTAAACACAGAGTTTAATCATCACCACCTTTTTAAAAGCTGGAACTTTATTTCTAAGACAGGAATTCTTAAAGGGCTCACCACATGCTATAACAAAGTTGTGTAGTTGTACTCTGCTTCACTCAAGTGAGGTCACATTGTGTAAGATCAATACTGCTCATTTCAACAATTCATTTCCCTGTGGATCTCAGGAGAGATGTAGACTTCAATACTTGGTGACTGTCTTGGAGTCTGGGTCATGATAGAGATAATCAAGATTAGGCAACTTTCCTATCACAACCTTCTTCCCTCAGGAAGCCCAAAGTTTTCAGAAACTATGCTGAGTGAACTCCAGATGGGGATGTGCTCTAGTGTCATGCCACAAAACTTACTGCAGTTTCAGGGACATGAACCCAATGAGTAATTTCAGAAAAACTACAGCAGCCTAAAAAAGAAGAAAGGGCTGATGTACATAAATAATAACTTCATCCTCTGAGACTGAAGAAACTAAGAGATGTTAAAGAAAACATACAGTTTCTGAGGTTTTTCACTTTAAATAGAAAGGCTAAAACATCACAGGCTGGAATAGCAGAGTCATCCTGCAGCAGGACAGAAGCAAAACACCATCTTTCAGCTGACCAGAACTCAGAGATCTCTCCTGTCCTTGGAGCAATTTTGATAGCAAGCCACAGCCAAACCCTTGCTCATGGCTGGCATTTGGGTTAGCCATTGCCAGGTGATACTGAGCTCTGACTACTAACCTTTGTTTCCACCAGCTTTAAGTTTGTTGGCCTTGTCAGTACTCTGCATAATCCCAGCTCTCTCCCTCCCTGGGCAGAGCAGACACCATTACTGTTTTTACCTGTAGCAGTAGATAAAAGTACGAATTTAGGCAGTCTGTCTGGGGTAAACCAGAAATCACACTATCTGAGCATTTCCATTTCAAAGGGTTGAGTGGTTGCTTTTCTTCCAGCTACTCAGTTTTTTCATCTATTTAGGATTCAGTTTTCTCCACTTGGCTTTTGCTTAAGACAACAATTTATGCTAAGTTTGACCACAAACAGTTAAGCCATTTCTGAGAATGTTGACAGAAAAGCACGAGTATAAATTTGCGCTTTTTTTTTTATGTTGGCAACATTTTTAGTTTTGAACAGCTCAGCATCTCAGCAGGAAGTGGAAGAGAGTTAAAAATTGACCCTAGATCAAAAATGTTTTTTGATGATCCAGTGGAAATCTGCTCTTCTATCACCAAGTCTGTAAAACATAGAGCTTGAGTTGCAGTTGACCATCCAGCCAATGGGTCATTCTTGTTTTCATTGTTTTAGTAAGACCTAAGGCCATGAAATTGTTCTTAACTAGCCCTGTTCTGAATTTCATAATGTGGCAAAATTAGTTATTTAGGAACTACTGGGTACTATAGTGTACCTTTTAATTGCTGTCTAGGTAGGACCACTCAGGTCCTTGCAAACTGTGTAATTCAAGTTATGTTAAATTCTTGAATGGATGATTTAATTAAGGGTTGAAGTTTCTTTAGGCTAAGATTTAACAAATTGCAGCAAAGTATGATTACTTCTTCTCTAAAGGAAGCTAACTATATCAATTTTGCCAACACATCCTCCTTCAGTTCTTTTATTTAATCTTATCCACTTTTAATCTTAGCTCATGTCCGTTGGTGTTATATAGGAAACCAGAATTATACTTGTTCAGGGAAGCAAATGTTAAATGGGAAGAAAAGAGTTTTTTATATGCTGTCTTGCTTTGTGAGAAGCATCTATGACTTCATAGCTTTATTGCTCACCAGATGCCCACATGGGTGAGGCGAGACACTCAGACCACCCCAGCTTTGCCATCTTAAGACCTGCTGGCAGAACACAGATATAAATTATAACCTGCACCCAGTGGGAAGTGACATGTAAACACAAGATAAAGCAATGCATACAAAAGCACTGGCAGAAGCGTGGGTGTTGAGAAAGTTAGCAGTTTTCCTGTCTGAAGGAACCAGGCCAGCAGATAATTCTTTGGAGTGATTTCTTCCTCCTAGAAAGTACTTAAGTGACCTTAAGCTGCTGAGCTGGCAGCAAGTACAGTTCAAGTTCAGCGGATGCACATGTCTGCACTGCGTGATTCCACCACAGGGACCCAAGACCTTGGGAAGCAGCTTTAATTGAATAAAGCCATCCAGGGCATGGTCAGCACTTGCGTTGAGTTGTTGGAACAGCATGAACTGAAAGAAGTGCTGCGGCCTAAAAGCCATAAAACTGTACTGACCACATCTTCCAATGATTTTTTGGCACTGAATTACACAAAGTTGTCTTTTCTTGTTGTGTTGCACAGATATATGACAGAGATTAGTCCTTCATTTTTCAAAAGATCATACATACAAATTATCTTCAGAATGTCCCTAGATGTACTGCTGGAAAGAACGGCATAAAATCCCTTACAGAAGGGGTTTTCCTTTTTTAACTCTTTGCCAAAAAAGATAAATATTTCTATCTCTTCAGTTTGAAATGCATATTTATTTATCCAGTGTATACATACACACATATATAATTTATGTCTTTATATACATTTATATTAAGCCTATTTTTCTAAGAGTTCTGAAAACTATGAGAAAAAGTACTGCAAGGAAATCTTCCTCACATTTTTTTCTTGTGTTTCACCATCCTCAGTGTAGAAGCCTCGGGTTCCTGTAGCATTTAGATTGACTACAGGGTGTATTTGAATTATCATTGATAATAGCTCACATTGACAGTATTGACTGCAGAATAGTCAGTAAAAATAACTTATCTTTGCCAAAAGGCTATCAGACCCCTTTTTTTTTATTTTAGATGGCCTTATAATTTTCATTTTCATTAAACACATTTTTAATACTACACAGAAACTTGAAGCAAGAATGTCCAAACTCTTAATTCTATATGGTTAACAGAAAAATATAAGAAACGAATTAAAATTACATCTTCCACCATCTACACCAACATTACAGGAAAGGTTTAGAATAAACTTGCCCATGGACTTGTGCAAGACAAAGATTCCCATGCCTTTTTCTGACTGCTCATAGAGTGCTATTTCATGGGGAAAATGGCATAGCATATTGTAAAATTCAAATTAGCAGATAATATGCAAATAGTGAGAAAGTTTTTTTATCAGACGACATTATAAATAATTATAAATTCTAAATGTTTCCACTATAATTTTGTTTCGCGTTACCTCTCAAGTTCTTCACCCAGTGAAATGAAGGCTAACAAAAGGAAATAGGACAAGACATGTAGTGTGAACCAGCTAGTAGTTCCTCTGTCACTAAATAAAATCATGCAAGAAAAATGAAAATGTTACCTAAGCTTATTTAAACACTATTGTGGGTCATATATTATTCATGTTTAACTTCAGTGTCAAAATACTTGCTGAAAATTTTGCCTCTACACTAACCCTGTTGGCTCAAAACAGGTTCTATGATGCCATTCCAGCAACACTCAGGCAAAAAAACCTGCACTGTTTGGATGAGTAAAAGCAGCAACAGATGGAACTTTCAAGTGCAAGGTTCTTGTAAGGCCTTAAAACACGGAACAGCTTGATGAAACATGCTGGGTTATAAAGAGCAAGTGAAAATTAATAAAAAGAGGTGAAATGTTGACTATTGAGTCTTGAATGTGTTGCAACTCTTATGCAACAAGTTACAGGAGTCATTGATTCCTTGATCCTCAGGAGCAGTAGCAGATGCAGTTAAGAAGAGACTGGATGCTCCTGAGTGTTGATAAAAGGCTGCTACCTCTGCCCCCCACTGTGGAAGGAGGTCTGTTGCATCTACATCAAACACCCTTATGCAGTCTTGCAAGGCTGCAAGTCTCCCTGAGCACCATCCCAGAGGCGCAGGCCGTGCCTGCCCCAGGGGATTGCATCTCTGGACATTGAGGGAAGCACAGGGCAGCCGTGAGTGTGGTTACAAACCTCACTGTGTAGCTTTCAAAGATGCTCACTGTCAGATTCAATAAATAATAGTTAAGCTTCTTTTCCTGGACCTTCAAGAAATATCTCAGTGTTTTCGGATGATGGAAGGTTATTCAATTCAAACATTCTTTTTCAGCACAAATTACGTTTCTCTGTGAAACTGCTCTTCATCTTTATCCCAACTCTCTTCAATGCACAAGCTAAGGAAGTTGTCACTGGATAATTTCCTGCTTCATTACAGTGCTTTAAAGCTTAATTTATATTCATAACTATGCTGTATATAAAAAATCATGGTAATTAAAATTAACCTGTAATATTTCAGCAAAGTTAGCAAATATTGTTTCAAGAACCTCACATACAAGTACTTTATAAAAACACTTCCATAAGTAAAAACTTACCCATACTTGAAAGGCTGCTCAGTCAGGTTTTCAGACCAAGATTGTCACTGAGGTGCCTTAGAAGCTGTGGGTTTTAGAAGCATATTTTTGTTTCTTTGTCATATTTTTCTTTCCTTTCCCCTAAAATGCTTTTTCTGCTCCACGAAACACAAATAGTTGATCTTTATCAGAAAAAGACAGAAAAATATTCTGGAGAGCACCTAATGCACTTCCAAACCACAATTACTGTAATGAAATTTCTTCCTTGGCTCCAGTTTTGCATCTTATTTATCACACAAATGCAGAAAAAAAAATCAGATGCAAAAGCATAAAAGTATTTTTGGCTTTGTTATTGTATAATGCTGCATGAGCTATTTGATTTACGAACAACTGTAAGTGACATTGAGTGAAACACAAAACATCAATCCTCCTTGTGGGAAATAAACTAGCCACTGTTTGCAAGTGTGAAAATCATACACTCTCATTCCTCCATATTCCATTCTATTGTGCTGCTTCTTTGACAAGCAATTCATGCTGCCAAATGCTTCTGGAAGTTTTACAATATGACTATACAATTTTTCAAACAAATATGGTAGGTACATTCCTAATTGCATACTGTTTCTCAAGAAATCATGTAGTGTCATTAGAAAACACTCTGTGCAACAAATGGCTGTTTAAGTGTTGATGTTGCAATAGGAAATCTGAAGGAAACAAGTGCATTTTGTTTGCAATTCCAAGTAGGAAAAACCTTCCAACAACGAAGACTAGACTTTTGAATTACAATTCTATTCGTCTATAAAAGCATTAATTCATCTGTTTGGTCTTGTTCAGCCTAATCTAGGATTTTTCTCCTTCCTGGCCTAACAGTAGTAATCTGAACCAAGTTTTCAGATACTGGGATGTTAGACAGGTCAGGTAAGATTGCAGAAACCCATCCTCAGTTTGGGATCCTTACTAGGAGCAAACCCCAGGGCTGACCCTTACAGAACACAGTTATATGCAGTGGTATTCTGGGGGGAGTTCCTCCTTAGCTTTTGTGCACTCTTCCTCAGGAAAATGCAATCTATTTTCAGATACATTAGTTAGACTGATAGGAGGCTGAGGGAAAGCTATGTTTAAGAGGAATCTGCAAATGATTGTTACCTGGCCTTATTAGGAAGCTTTACCCATTCTCCTTTCCACTTTCTGGTAAATGTTAGTGGCTCTGGCTTAATATCTGGAACTTTTACTGTAATATGTAGGATAGACAGAACACCTTCTGTCAGGGCCTTGGCCTTGGAGTAATCTGCTCTTCATGGAGTGAAGACACACACACCACCTGTCTTCAATGGGACATTTAAGGACCTTCTCCCATGTCTATTACTGTGACATATGAGCATCTTTATGGGGGTTGTAATTGTTTATTATAGTTTCTGTGAAATGGCATTCATTACCCCTTTTGACTGAGACAGAAATTGAGATGTAAAGAGATCACATCTCCAATTCACTAAAACCAAAAACGAAATAAACCTGCTTGAAATGTTTGTTAAGTATTTAAGCTCTCAGCATTTGATATTGATGTTCCTTGTCATTCACACACAGGAATCGGTCTTCTTCTGGCGATAACTTCCCTATATTTTTTGTATGGAAAAAGTGAATTCTAAGAGCATCACTGCTATGAGCTCTTTAGAGCTCATATTTGACTTTATTTTAGTTAAAAATTTTGCATCAAACTGAAGACCTAGACAGACGAAAAGGAGGAAGATCCAACTGAGATTCCATATTAACTTTAATGGACAGCCATCTTAATCCTTTCTATGTTGCAATCCAATCTGTTTGTCTCTTTCTGTCTGCTTAGTCTCTCATACACTGCAATAACATAAATAGCGTTTTAAAAAATTTATTAATCTCATGGCCATTACAAGAGTTCAGGGTGTGGACATCATAAGCTTCAGACTAGAGTGCAAAGGGAGTTACACAAGAGAGAGATCTATGCAACCAGAATAGACTGTCTCAACTCCTTCCAAATGCATTGATGATAGATTGTGTGCTCTTTTTATTCATGTACACAGTGATCTCATCTTTATTCAGCTCTGTCTTTTGAGTTCAGGCATTTTAACCTAATAGATTTTAAATAACTAAGAGGAGTAGGTAGCTCACTAGTCTGATAAATTGTCTCATTTTTGATAAATATCTTCCAAGGCCAGTCTTTGAAAGGGATTCAGTGTACCATTATAAGGACTAGAGAGTCAGGAAAATAAATTACTTATTCTATCACTTCTCTATGCTTCAAGTTTTCAGCTTTCCTTTCAAATACATCTAGTGAGAGTCTCATTTACAAGCTTTGACTGCTGGTGAGTGCTGAAGACCTCTAGCAAAGTACTCAAGCTGTACTCTCTGAAAAGGCCTGTGTGAAAAACAAATGCCACTGCTGTTGCCACTGTTGAAGAGCTCTTTCTATAAAAGACCTGGGTAGCAAGTGTGCACAAAGGGATTGTTTGACACCATCAATGGGTGTGTTTACCAGCTCGTGATTCATTCATGCCATATATGTTTGCAGATGTTCTACAGCCTGAATTATTTATGAATATCTTAATTTAAGGGGCATCTGTTGCAGAGAGTAGAACAGGGCCCCCTTGACATAGCTGCTGCTACATCAGCTCTTGAAACTTAAACGGGCTGTGCCTGCAGTATTCTCTCTTGGTATATGTTTCAACTTTCTAATTTTAAACTTCAAGCTGTCTGCTGAAGAATGACTCACAGAAAGGATGGGTGACTTACTATGGAGGAAATTAGAAGTCCAGTCATAGTCAACCCAGACTTTTGACCCTGAGCCTGAGTCACACTAATTGTATGTGCTGTAACCCCCCCCACACACACACAAAAACATGCACATAATCAAACAATTACTTTTTTTAAAGTGTCTGGACTTTCATGAAGGTCTGACTCTGGCTTGGTCTGGAACTGAAAAAGGAGACAAAAGAAGAAAAGGCTCTTCGTGCAGTTTTTCCAGTCCTGTTTAAAGAAAAAAACTGCACAGAAATCTTGGCCTTCCCATAACAGCAACATTGTGCTTGGCTTCATTGGGCTACTCAGGAATCCAAAGCCTATTAAGTGTGTTTGGGATTCTCAGCTGATATGGCAGGCACCAGGCTTCTCACTTCAAAAGGCATTGTCACATTTCGTCTCAGTCACCGGCATTCTCAAAAAAGAGGGCAAAAGCTACAAGGGTTTGAGGGACAAGGTGGCTTTCTTCCTTATGATTTTTTTTTTCTAAATCAAAAAAAGCCTGTGAGCAAAATCCTTACCCTATATAGAGTTTCAAAGTGCTTTTAAAATCAGCTTCCCCACTTTAGGAAGGGAAAACTGGAGGAAGCTATGGAAAGGATATGCTTGCAAAAGGTCTCAAACAGAGCAATGCTAAAAATAAGAGCTTCTGCCTCTCATAGGCTACCCAGCAATGCTCTGTCCACTGTGAAACACTGACCTCCCATCATCCAGGGAATATCCAAAGCAAATTATACCTTTAAGATGAATCTTGTTGATTTAATGATAAAATGACCTATTAGAATTCTTTGTGTTAGTGTTCCTTTACATAACAGTTCCTATCTTCTAATTTGGCCCCACCTGTTGTCTCTGACAGACAACATCTGATCATCCTAAGGGTAGAACTTGGATGATGTACCTCTTTAATTTACTTCTCTCTGCTTAAAACTGAACATAAAGATAATTTTCTGTTGGTGATGCAAACCATGAAACACACAGGAGATTAAAGCCTACACGGTCATAGTTGCTGGAACAACTCCAGTATTCAGAATTTTCTTGGGTTTAATCTTTTTTCTCACAATTTTAACTTCACAACATCTGAGGCAAACTGGCTTTGTGCAAATTTCCCTAAATGCCATGATAATGAAAAAGAGAAAGAAAGTTGTCTGCAATATCCCAGAGAGGTTGTGAAAATCAGATTGGAAATTGTGTCTTTCAGGGTGTGCAGAGATCTTCTCAGCAAAACAGTCCGTTGCTGAAAGGTTGCATCAGGCTAACTGAGAAAATTACTTAACTCTTTTCTTAGAAATGTTCCTCCTCTTCTCTCCCCTCACTGAAGTGCATACAGAGTCACCATCTCCTCTTCACATAATCTTTTTCAAAAGATTAGAGAGGAAGTCAGGGTCCTTCAGAGGCTCTCAGGACCCATCCTTGATGAGAGGCAGGCTCACTATCCAGACCTCTCTCAGCAGTGCTGTGCTTTGTAACACTAAGTAAGTGACAATAAAGACAGGTCTGAGGAAGGAAGGTCAGACCTCAGGATGGGAGAGGCAAGGGGAGATGCCCCTGCTTCTCAAAGAGATAACATATCCATTGCTTCTCAGATGTGGTTTTTTTAATATCTGCCTGTAACAGCACAATTTTACCCAGGGTCTCCTTTGCAGTAACAACAATGAGGAAAGATGTACTTTATTACTGCTAAGAACTGAATGTCATTAATCAGTTAGCACACAGCTGGGCCTGCTCTAATCAGTAACTGCTCTCAGCCCACATCCAACAATTTCTGGGTCAGCCCAAAGCAATAGTCCTGCGGCATGGTCCCAACATTATTTCTTTTGGTTTTACTTCAGTTGCAGCAGTTGCAGAGAGCACTTCACTGGCTGGATGACATAGCATCTCTACCCTCAATTCTCCTCCCTGACAAGGAAAATTGTAAGTCCCTTAATACTCTAATAAAGAAGCATTTTAAAATAGAAAAGTGAGCTTTTGGAACTTTAAATGGGGCCAAGCAGGGTTGCCTTTAGGAAGGAGCAAGCCTTCAGCAAGGTCCCAAGAAGAGATGTCTCTGCCACTCCTGACATCTGAATTCTTCCAGAATCAAAAGTATTTTTTTAATTTTCATACCAAACCTAGAAAAATATTTAAAGTTTATTGTCTGCTACACTTTACAGTTTATTGTCTACTACAGGGTTAAATGAAAAAGGAAACACAGAAAAATCATGAGGTTACCCTCTTCATATACTTTAAATCTAACAAACTGTCTGCCTTTCGTTGTGACAGTGGGTCTCCTTCTCCTCTAAAACTGTTTCCATCAGTGTAGCCCTGAACTTTCTTTTATGCTGCTGCAAATCAGGGTAGAACTGTTATGATAACTTTGAGATCTGGCCTAACATGGATCTATTCCATAGACACAGTCATTTATTCAATTACATGAGCTCTACTTCTTTGGATGAGTTTCTGGGAATAGGAGGCATGGATTTGGAAGAAGTTCTATTTCTAAGAAGCTCAAATCCCTGGGGATCAGATATTCATAAGACTGCAACCGCTATACATTTAAACAAAAAGAACATCTTCTGCCTACAATGAAATGAGTTGATGGCTCATCAAATGAGGTATCTGAACACTGGTTCAAAGTGAACCACTTGTATAGCACTCAGAAAATATTATAGGAGTTTTCTACATCTATAAATAAGTGACCTGTAGTGCGTTAGACTATTTTCTGGAAGTGAAAGTCTGGTAAATACTTTTGTGGCTGTTTGCTTAGAAAAGGTTTCGCCTGTGAGAGTTAAAGCAGTCATCCCAAAAATGCTGAATTCTTTCCTCCCTTTTATTAGCATTCCAATCAGCAAAACTGTAGACTAGTCATACCCTACTAGTCAGACTACCTGAACACAGAGCAAATAGTTCATGACAAACTTCCAAATCTGAAATGAAATGACTCACAATAACTGAACAAACTGAATAGCTGGCTATTCATAAATGACTTACAAAGAGAACAAAGGTTAACCTTTGGAAAGTCATTTAGTACTCATAGTTGGCCATGATCTCTTTTTTTGCCTTTTAAAATAACAAGGGTGATCAAAAAAGCAAAACAAGCCTTGAAAGACAAGCAACCTAATCTCAGAGAGATGAATCTTTAGATTATGCATGAAACACCATTGCTGGCTCGGCACAGCAATTACTTTGTGCGGTTCTATGAGAGGTGGGAGCTGTGAGCCAAAAGTAAGAAACAAGGCCAGAACCAGCACCAACTTGCCACTAGCAGTAAAAAATGTTAAAAGGCTGCTTCAACTATGTATTTCCAAATCCACAGCATTCTTCCTCTGCCAATTACTCCAGCTTTTTCTATTCTTATTCTACCTGACTCCATATAGGTTTTTATGGCATATTTAGCTGAGCCTCTGAGCAGTTTTTATTAGTGCACCAAACAAAGTGTCTGATGTCTCTCATTTGTAATCTTTTACTTTATCTATCCTTTCTTCAAGAAAGATGGTGTGTGGGAATTGAATATTTGAGACACTCTTGAGCATGATTCATGATTCCAGCTGAGTAATACATAACTATCTTTCTCCTCATCTCTTGCATGACTTTTCTAATGTTTTGCTACCAATGTAGGTTTTCATATCTCATCTGAACCTAGCCTTGGATTCTGAAGAATTATTTGTGAATAGTGATGTTACAATTTTCATCTTTTTATAGAGTAATTTTGCTGTTTAGAACTATATAATGAAGGCAAAACATTTGTGATACATACAATACTGTACCTAAATTGCACATGTGTGTGCATGCCCCTGCCTGAGGATGGTCTGTACCTACCTGGTATTGTGAGGGAAAACACCATTAAAGATCTAGACCATTGTTGGGGTGGAATTTCACCAAGGGTTTTGTAAGGGTCATCTGTCTTATTATTACAGCCACATTTATGATCAGTGAAGCAAATGAGTCTGTTTGTCAGTTATTAGTACTTCCAGAGCTAGCAAAATAAATATATTCAAAACACTGTCATCTTTTGATTTCCTTTCACATGTCTTTTAAAAGCCTGTGTCTTTGGAGTTAGTTTAAATCAACATATTGAATAGATTTTAATTATGTATTTTCTTCTTCTTCTGCCACAGAATATAGCATTAAGAATACCTCAATGGGCACTTTATATATATATATGTGTGTGTATGTATATGTATGTGTATGTATATGTATGTGTATGTATATGTATGTGTATATGTATATATTTAACAAAGTTTAGCTTCTCTTTTCTCTGTTTTCATAACAGGTGGAATCATGGAAATTCAGCTCCCATCCCGTTCCATTTGATTCATCTCTGGGAATGGCATTACATTTACATCACTTCAAAGGTTTTGGTGTAGAGGAGCTGGAATATATCTACAGATTCACTTGCCCAAGGTGAGGCTGCACACCACAATTTAGGTGGTTAGCAATTGCTATAGATGCTCCCATGAATCCTTTTCTGATATTGGGACTTTTGCTGTGTCAATGCATGGATTCAGCATATTCTTGGCCTGAGTTGAAGTATGAAGTGTGAGGGTGATCACAAGTAAATTTAAAGTCTGGTAATGTAAACCATCTTCACTACAAATATCAGATCAAACTCCATTGAAAGTCAACAGCCAAACTGAGGTGATTCAGTTTTATGATCTCAGACAGTTTGTCGACAGCAATATCTAACCTCTAAAAGGTCTCTTAGATGTGGCCTGTTAGCAAAGCCATTTCTGAAGTAATGAGATTGAATCCTGACAGATCAAGAAATCTCAGTGTTTTACCATGAGCAACACCTGGATTTGTGAAAGACACTTTACATAAAATAAAACAATAAATCTTTAACTCTGCCCTTCAGATACAGAGAACTGAGCCATGATGAGCAGCATGGGTACTGTTTAGATAAAAAAGGAAGCTTCATATGTTGCTGTCTTTAAAGGACACAACAGAAATAAGATTCCATTCACCTGAATTACGTGGTCAAACCTTGCATTAATTAGCACTCAGATAGCAAGGTACAGGTTTACTCAATGCCCTAAGAGATCTTAGCTTAGGATACTCAAGAGGAGGAGGGGAATTAGAAACTTCCCTTAATTGTTATGCGTGTATCTAATGAACATTGCAGCTTTGTAGAATTTTGGCAACACATACTGCTGGGGTATTATTTTAAACTTTGCTTCCTCAATCAAATAGCCTACTGTTTCAAAGCAATTTTGTTCCCTATCCTAAGTATTAGCTCAACCATTAACAAAGTGGACCATGGAGGGCTGTGACAGAGACGGCGTGTGGGCAGCACTTTGCTAATTTGACCTCTCTTCACAGAAATGAGAGGAAACTGTGATCTGAAGCTGACATTTCCTTAGAACATCGCCCAGCTTTCCTAACACTGGGACCACAATTCACTGATAACAGGGCTTTGAAGTAGCTGGAGCAAAGCCAGGAAACATTGGAAGTATTCTTCAGAGAATATCTGTTTCAGATTACCCCAATTTATAGTAAGCCACACATGCTAACTTTAGCATTTCTTCTGCCTTTAAAGCTTTTTGTCTTCTGTATGATTGATCTTGAGCCTTTTCCTTTGGCTCAGTACAGCAACATTTTTTGTCCAAACACTGCATTCCTACTTGGCATCCAGTTTCTTCCCCACCGTGTGTCGCTAGGTTCACTTATCTTTCTCATCCTCTGACCCACATTAACTTTTGCAAATATATGATTTTGCTGGAGTTGAAGCAGAAACTGTGGCAAACATTGCACTGAATGTGGCTAAGAAATTGCTTGTTGTGGTTGCTTTATTTTGTTCATTCACACCTGCAGCACTGAATCTTCTAGTTCTGCACTTCCCCTCATCATCATCAGAGGCAGCGGAAGGATAACTCATAAGCAGGAGTTAGGTTTTTCAAGTCCCATTTGAATTCAGTTGGGGTTGTACACCCAGCTTTCACAGCAGGTAATGCAAATCAATAGGAGCAGCTTTGTAGGGCAAAACACTTGTTGCTGAGGATCTGACATCCACAGCTTCCTCATGCTAAGTGTAGCCTGATCCCAGGTACTGTGTTCATTTGCAGCCACCTGGTTTTATGTGCATGTCTTCCAGTTTGGTTTCATGCAAAAAGAAACCAGATCACAAGCATCACAACCTTGTGCTGCTGCAAGTCAATGTCAGCAAGAGGTGACAGCTGGTAAAGTTCTTCTGATCCAGATTGTAAGGCCAGTACAGAAGCAGCATTTTATTCTTCCGAATTCTTGGCTAAAAAAGGGTGCCAGAGCAATCATTTTGCACTGTGAAATACAGAGCAGTTACAGCAAGTTGTGGCTCTGCAAGCATCCTTCACTTGCCTAGTCACCACAGAATGTCTGTGGCTCTGACTGAGCACCTCCAAAACAAAGCATGATGGATACACTTCCTGCTCTTCAGCCACAGCATGGGGCTGCTGGCAAACCTGACTCTCACTGCCCAGCTTAGATATGATTTCTAGGGCATGAATGTTGATAGCTAAACAGAGATCACAAAGTCCATTTGATAAGTCTGTCAAACAATCAATGCCAGCATGGTTTAGCATCTAACCCATGGTGTGAAAGGGTCTATAACCTGCAATGATGTTCCGAGACACTCTTTTGGCTCTTCCACGGTTGGAACTTAACATCAGTCAACGTTACACAGAGCAAAAAAAGAGGATAGCAGGCTACTCTACTATCAGGCACCAGTCTTGAAAAGAGAAGTCAGCATTTATAAAAATTCTTACTTTCAACACATCATATAAAAATTACAAAAGTCATCCATATGAAAAGCTCCCTTCTTTGTCAAGTACAACAAAAAAAGACCGTTTTCCAATAGGAAGAAAATATTTCTTTTTATCGCTATTGTAAA
This sequence comes from Platyrinchus mystaceus, assembly GCA_035041135.1. Lineage (NCBI taxonomy): Eukaryota > Metazoa > Chordata > Aves > Passeriformes > Tyrannidae > Platyrinchus > Platyrinchus mystaceus. The sequence goes on along the minus strand of JAWWLV010000121.1, from coordinate 18,711,971 downwards.
TATCTCAGGATGCTTTGAAATCTATACAAAGTAAAAATTACGATTTGGGCTTGCAGACTGGTACATTTTGGGTTGCCATTTTTAGACCTGTCATCTACTGACTTTGATAGTTTACTCTGTCAGTAGTAGCATAAAAAGATTATCTGAAATGGTGGGAAGACCACCTCATTGGCGAGGAGGGGACTATACACATGTAATTGCTTGTTCTTCTTCCTCACGAGCCATGAAAACAGCACTCATCAGCTTGTGCATCTCACTATCACCAAGGCTTGCATGCACTGCAGTCAGGAACTGCAGTAGGTTGTCCACTGCTGTCTGGAAACCTGGCAGAGGTCTGGAAATTTAAGAGGGTCTTTTCAAAAGGGGAAAATCTGCATACACCTTGGGGGAAAGGAAAAACAAAACAAAACAAAAAATACCAAACAAAAATTTCCAGAGAGCTCCAATTAAATCTGAGCTCTGCCATTGAGCAAAAGACAGTCTCACATACTTTCTTGAACTGCCACTAATGTCCCATATTTCCTACTCTTCAGCAGTCTCATTCTTATATAAAATACTGTTTCTACTGGTTTGGTGGGGTTTTCTTTGCAAGAAAGGTTACTACCGAACATGAATAGAGATATTCACCCGAGTGCATAATGCCTGTAAGCTTTGGGAGAGCACAACTTCCCTGCTGTTATGATGTATTCCTCTCATTCTCTTCTTCTTGGGAAATTAGACTATGATTTCACAAGAGGCTGTCTCCTGACATTTCTGAGCTTCCATTACTGTCACGAAAACAGCCAGAAAAGTAATAATTTTAGAAAAGACAAAAATTTGAGTGAATCCATTTTCCAAACCGAAGCAACATTTTGAGACCAAATTTACCTACATGTATTTTCACTGAAAGAATGTCTCTCTTGATGCATTTTATTTTGAATTGAACAAATATCTAATTACACAAATGTGATGAATGAGAACTGATCTCACCATAAAAACTGCAAGTCTTTCATTTCAGGTTGACCTGACACAATGTTGGGGTTTTTTCCTTCCATTTTTTGAGTTCAAATATAATTGTTCAGACAGTCATTTGGCAGAAGGCTTTACCATTTTTAAGGAAAAAATTGACTTGGCTATCAAAAGCAGTTGTGAAAGCAAGCACTCCTGTTGGAACAGGCACCCACTGAGATAACAGGTGCCTTATAGTCATGAAATGCACTCTCCAGCATCACCTAAAGAGTTCAGAAAAAAGTACAGACTGTCCTTCTTCCTGATTTTGTTTGCCATGAGCTACTGTTTCCCAATTTTATCAGTTGCAGCACCTGAAAATTTAAAATTGGTGACAATCTTAGATTGCTGTCAAAATGACAATTTGACATTGAAACACACTTTCAGGACTTCCTGTTCAAATTTCCCAAATGAAGGCAAACTAGTACTAGAGAAGAAATAGAAGGTTCCACGCAACTGGCACGTGTCTGCTTGATCCTGGTGGTCTTGCTTCACCATGTGTGTGGAACTTGATACGTTTCAGTACACTACAGTCAGTGAAATTTTACTCAAACTTACAACCCAGAATTAAACTACCTTCTAAATTGCAAAAGCACATTACTAATGATGACAAGCTTCCCACACTGCACTTAAACCACTCTTTTCAGAAGCTACCATCCGGCATATGAGTATGTCATAAACTCCCTAAGTACCATGATGTCAAGTCAGAGAGGAGTGGTTTCATCGAGGTCACACAAAGGTTGCATGTGGAAGGTGAAAATGCAGTTTAGTTCTCCTGTGTTCCAGTAAAGAGCTTCGACAGCAGACCATCGTCTCTCACTGATGTCAGCCTCTGTAATAAATGATGTCTCCTTGGTGGGGAACTGCCCAATCTGACATCATTAGCAGATCTGGAATTGCTAAAAGGTTTAGGGCTTCATCATGTTTTGCTTTTAATTGAGCATGAAGCTGTCTTGGCAACAATACCATAAAAAGCCTTACACCCAAATAAAATCTGTTTGGATTGGCTGGTCTTCATGAAGTGATTCAGAACAACAAAGCTGCAACTTCTTTCTTCATGTCGGCACAGTTGTCAGGACTAAATATTGTGGGCTGCACGCCTTTGAATGAGATTAATTGCACAATGTTTGTGAAAGTGCAAAGCATTTGAAATGCATCTTGTGTGGGAAGAAAACAAATGGATCAGCCCTCCTCCCCTTTTTGGCTCATTTGATCCCCCATTTGGATCATTATAAAAACAGATAAGCTGCTGAGTAGGAGACAAAGAAGTAGGGTCATTCTTGCAGGGAAGTGTGCTTATGTCATGTTCACCCTGGATAAAACTAATATATCCTCATATGGCTTTGGAAAGATTTCTTCTTGGTTCCTAAAATGAACAGTTGACAGTCCATGAGAGAAATCTTTAAAAATAAAAGCACATTTTTAAGTTTAGGAAAATAACACATTAAACCCTGAATTTAAAATTATCTTTAATGGTACCATTTTTCCAGTGATCATTGTTCTCGCTAGAGCATGCCGCTCTTAGTAACCCATGTTTTTGAAGATCAGAATTTTACAAATACTGGAAGATGTTTCCTCCATTCCCACCTGACTCCTGGTTCCCCAGCTCATGAAGGCATTCCACACGATCCATATGCCACATGCTTCAATTTACAGAATGTATATTATCTATAGTTAATTCCTCAGCATTGGGAACTGTAACTGTAGAATAAAAAAAAAAAGGGTTGTGTTTGTTCCTCAGCCCCATGATACATGCATTTTACACAGATGACAAAGACATTTCTACTGTAACATCATCAGATTTATTCAGTTAAGAGCCCTGCCCTACCAGACAGATTTTTACTGCTCGTTTCAGCAAGAGCAAGGTCACAGTCTGCAACTGTGTGTCTAACAGAGAGTTTTCACAGATTTGCTAAACCCATCTGTGAGGTGCCTTCAAAAGGAGTGCCTTGCCTTTACGCCATGAGATTCCTTGTTGACTTCTCTGTACAAATTCCAGCAACAGTGTGGCCCTGCAATCAGCCAGATCAATCAGCTGAGCTAGAAGAAAGCGAGCTCTGCTAAAAAATAAAATAAAATTTTAAAGAAGTTATTTTAGCCAGATCGTCTTGCTGCATGATTGCTATTGCCAAAGCATAGGATAGGTGTGAGTGAGAACACATAGTTAGATGTACTGGCAACATGGAATAGTCACTTCTCTTACAGTTTGACGTCAACTCAGCCTTGGAGGGTTATCAGTAAGAAATGTATATTTCAGACATACTGGGCGGCATCCTTTGCTGATAAGTCAATAAACTTAGTCTTTGTTAAAGGGATCTGGACTAAAAATTTGTCCTGTTATAGCCAGTCCTCCCCTGAAGCTGAATATATTAGGTAGTTCTCCAATATAGGTGAAAATATCCTCACCACTCCTGTTTTCACAGAGGGCAAAGCACAAAGATGTATTCTTAATCACATGCCTGACACAGCAAAACACATTGTGCTTATCTGTTCGTCAGCCCACAGCTGTGATTCAGCTGCAGTTATGACTCTTTCCCTGAAATAACAATTTCATCTGTCATTACTATCATTATTATTACTGCACTATTTTTTGAAATGGCAAATACCATCTACCTTTGTGGAATGTAGGAAGGCTGTTTTACTTTTGATATTAAAAAGTTCTCTTTCAAAGTAAACATTGGCTGAACCTCATAGTTGGTATACTGTTTAGGAATGCAGCCTTGCACAAAGCCAGAGGCTTTTCAGGGTGTTACAAGAAACCTCAGGCATTGTAGTCATCCCCAGGAATCAGATGAAAACACTGTGTACACGTGTCAAAATGCCAACTTCAACTGTGTGAATATGTCAACATGACTTGAGCTGGTAGGAAGGCAGGAGCTGTATGAAACAATAAAAAGCATTGTTCGAAAGTCTGTTTTCTAAAATGGATTAAAACTGCATTAAAAAAAAAAACAAACTTGAAAAGATAACACACAAAAAACAAGACAAAAGAAAGGCTGAAATAGAACTCAAGAATGAGACCCTACTGCTGCTCTTTCAAATGAGGTTAATAATTACAAGCACGCAAAGAAAAAAGTCTGGAGTGTCCTACACTTTGTTCATTTGTAATTAAGACTCCAGTGTTATCTTCATTTTCACTCCATCCCATATCCTTTGTTTAAAAGTCAGAAAGATTCACCAGCTGTCCCAAGATGGTCTTAGAACAGACTTTGTGGAGGAGAAGCTATCATTGTTTGTAGGACACAAACTTTACTCTATAAAATCTCCAGATCTAATCACTGTTTTTTATTTCCACAACATAGCTACTCTCTCCAGCGTTATGGGAGACTATTCTCCCTACCATTAACATACTGCGGAATAGTGGAAAAACCTTGCTCTGTCCTGTCAGGTCCCTGTACTGTCATCTCCTTCTGGTGCTTGGACACCCTGTGTCCCTTTGCAGTGGTGAACTCAGTCCTGCTATTTAGGAACTGGAGAGGTAACAGAGCAGCTGGAGAGGAAAATGAGCTAACAGCACTTCCACAGTCTCAGGTCTCTTTGCACAACTTGACAACTCACCTAGAAAACCCAGAAGATATGAAGAGATGGAAATTTAAGCTCCTTATTCTGAAAGGGCAGTCTCTTAGGTCTCTAGAGTCATAACATCAGCAGTAGAGCCAGGCAGAAAATGGGAAAGAAAGACATAGAAGACAATTTTTCAATAAAAACTTTAGGAACAAAAGATATTTTGATTCTGAGTTACTGTCCCAGCACCTTAAGAGCCAAATATCACAGCTGTCCATCTTCCTCCAGGATAGAGTTTAAGTCAGGCTTTATTTTGCCATGATGCACTTTGGTGTCCACCTCTCAGAGGTGAGGTTGGCAATCAGAGGTCATTCTCATCAGTGCTTGTCTTGATGAGATATTCAAGGTCAGAGGAGCCTGGCTCAGAGGTAACACAAGGTAATATGTTCTCTGTTTTGATCTCTTTTTCCATTTCCAGACAATAACCCAGATTTTTTTTGCACATACAAACAAAAACACATTTCTGCCTCATATTTCTAATAAGACTTAGTAGTAGTGATGACTCAAAGCTGAAATTCATGATCTAACTGGAGACTGAGCCTCTCTGACTGATAAGTAAATGGGTAAGAATAGAAGGATAGACAATGTCTACGAGCCTCTCATTTGCACAGTGGTATAATGGAATGATGGAAGGCTAGAATTTGTCTGTGTAAGTGAAAGGCAAGATGCAAGACAGTGCCACATTCAACCCTCAGGGAAAAAGCAGAAGAAAGTCTTTCTGCACAAAGGCAGTAATGAAATGGCTCAGTAGTCAAATAAAAAAAAAAATAAAAAGGAGACATTTGTAGTTAGGAAATCAGATGGGAAAATTAGATAGATGTGAACAATCCCATCTTGAGTAGTGAACTGGCATAGCTGATAAAATCAATTAGGTAAGATGCTTAACACAAAGAACCAAAACTGGAAAAAAACCACCCATCACAGATTGACCAAGAACTACATATTCTTGAAACTCAGCATGATTACAGTGATGTGGAAAGTGAGAAATCATTTGGAATGGGATTGAATAGAGATCCCACATCTCCTGGGGTAATTAAGCTAATTCCACAGGAGCTTACCCACTACAAACTATCAATATAGATTCCTTAAAATATGAAATTTGATTTCTAACAGATGCTAAGAAGGCGTCAAACAGACCCTGCTGTGAACAGAAGTGTATGACAAGTCACTTGAAAACTATCTGTTTCAGCAGCATAACCAGCAGAACACACATTCATGAGTTTTACATTTCATGTTTCTCACAGAAATTAGGTAACACTGGAAGAAGAAAAGTAGCAATGCCGGAAAAAGACGTTGTCTAATGCACCTTGTGGCAAGAGTTGTTCAAAGGATTTTGTCAAATCCATTCTACCAAAGGATATTTAGATTAGAAATGTTGTGCTGAGCACCAGTGGAGGACTTCCGGCTTCCTGATGTTTGATTATCCCCACAGCAAAAAGTCCTGGAAGTCCCCCAGGACACTGAGACCTTTCCTTCCTGCGAGACAACCTAATAGTCAGTATAGGATGGAATGGAACAGCCTGGAATTACAGAAAGTTGAGGTAAGAACTTTTTGTGACAGTTTTTCTTCTCATGCTTCCATTTTTTTGACTTTGATCTAGTATTCGGTCTCTGCAAATATTAAAGGAGGTAAATCAAATGTTGGACTTGTGCCTCCTCTATAAAGAGTCATGAACATTCCCCTACTTCAGTGCACACTCTTATTAAAAATCTTCTCGGTAAAATGAATAAGAAAAATCTGAAATAACTTATAAAATGTGTAAGCAACGTATATAGATGGCATAGGTATTGTTACAATCACAAAACTAGCCAAATTCTATCATCTCAGATCAGAAGGGCAGGGAGAATTGTACCAAGCATTAAAAAAGACCAAATCCATAATGCTTCTGTGAGGCAAAATGTCCAGCAACAAGAAGTCATAAATTCAGGTCCACTAAAATATCCTGCTTTGGAAGCCAAAATATTTAATTTGATTTTCCTTTTTTAATACATTTTTATTTGCATATAAATATATATAATATATATATTTGCTTTCAGAGGGAGAGAATCATTATTTTTTTAAATGCAAGAAGTCCAATACATAAATAAAATCTGACTTCAAAAACAGTCAAAAAACCCCCCATGTTCAAATAATGAAATGTTGTCTTTCAACCTTATTGAAGCACAGGATTTTTATTTTTTTTTAATTGAAACTTCTCTGAAAGAAATTTTAAAATTCTACTGGAAATTTTTCAGTATCCTCTGCCTGGTGAGATATACACAATTCCATCTCTGTAAAGTAATCTTAGCTCTACTTCAGAGCACTTTCAGATGTCAAAGGATCAGGGAGTAGTTCTCAGAGCAGCCTCCTGTCTGTCAGTGTCTTTAGCCCTGGTTGGCACAGAGGCAGATTGTGGCCCTTTTTCATCTAACAGCTATTCAATGCAGCACATTTGTTATTCTTTGCTGCCAAGGAGACAATCTGCTTTTCATTTCCTCTGAAGAAGAGCATGATACTATGAGCAAAACATCAGATATAATTAGGCAGAATGGTTGAGTGCCTGACTGAGCAGAGAAATGGAACTGTCCTGGATATGAATAATAGTCATACACCTGAGAAAGAAACAAGAGCAAGAAGAAAAGTGCTGCCCTCCTAACTGGAGCTTGCACAGGCTATCACATGTTACCCTTTCCTTGTGCAAGTAGGATATTTCCTAGGGATTGTGCAAACTAATTAGGTGTCCTCTCAAAACATTTGGCAAATGAAATAATAATAAAATAAATAAAATAAAAATATAAAATAAAATTAAAATAAAATAAAACAAACCACATAAACACACAGATCCTGCTTTTTTCTTACATAATGAAATAATATGTACCTTAAGATGAAAAATCTGATTCCTACACATTTATAATTTATATACAACCTTGACAAAATTCTCCAGTGTTTTATGCCAACTACATGTGTGTCTGCATCTAAAAGATATCCTTTAACTTACAGAATGAGGAGTTTGTAAAAAGTCTTTTGCTGCTAACACCAAATATCAATTGATTCATTACTGTTCCCAAGTGAATGTTTTGGAACAAGAAAGCCTAAATCCTCATATTCCTCTGAGACACCACATTGAGAGGCACCCCCTCATGCCTCATAGCCCATGAGGTGATGGAGGGCTGGAGTACCCTCATGGAAATGCAGGGAGCCTTCAGAAGAAAGCAGAGGAGTCAGCTATCAGGTAACTGAACCTCCTGCTTCATCAAAGCTGGGCAAAGACCTGCAAGGTGCAATTAGAAGTACTACCAGTCCATCAAAACTCAGCAAATAGAGTATTGCTATGGGTAGTAATGGACCACAGGCTTCATACTGACTCTTCAAGCCTTGTCTGGACTTTTCTAAGCCTGCCTTGAGCATTTTTTAGCTTTATTCCCTTGGAAAAGTAATTTTTTAATGACTAGGTAGCAATCATTTCATCTGTTTTATTTCACTTATCTTTGGTTAATTATGTTGTACAGCCATCATTTTTATAGAGTCATCTGTAATAAACAGCTTTTCTGTACTAATGAATGAAGTAGACTTAAATATTGTCAAGAACAAGATAATTTAGATGTAAAGGCAAGGTATGGCAGCGGAAAGCTTGAGGGTGAGGACATAGGTCACAGTGTAGATGAGTACAGGCATGGGATAACCAGAGAAAGGCCACAAGACAACACTGGAGGCTCTTGGGGATGAAACTATTTCAATAATCAAAGAACTGCTGACTCAAAGAATGTGTAAAACTGCTATTTAGGTAAATAAAGTGAACAAAACCAAATCTCTAATAGCAAATCAAAAAGCAAATCAATCTGTAATGTGGAGATGCAGACTAATGAAAAAAACTCTAGTCTTAATACATGCTAGAAAAAAAAATCTAAAAAGTCTCAAATGTACCCTAGAGTAAAAGGAAAAGGCCTTCAACACCACCTACATAACCCTACATGTGCAGAATTTAGGACACTAATGAAACAGTAACTCCTCTTTTAGACAGAAAACAGTGAGCCAAAGGGCAGGGGGAGGGTACGTGCAAAGGAGTGTGCATACAGCAATTTTAACTGCATTGTTATTGAGCTATTTTCCAGAATTGTACTCTATTTTCCTTTCCTCTAATATTTAGATCTGGCCTAATAGTTATTCATTAATAATAATGATAGTAATTCAGTCACACAAATAACATTTGACTTTACAGACAAGGTATTTTCTTCCTGCAGAACAAAATTTTTAGTGTAATGCTACCTTTCACTCATGGATGATCTTCATACTTGCCCTGGACACACATGGATGTAAGAAAGAGCAGCATGTCATTCTGCATTAATGCATGACAGGGCAATAAATTCAGCACTGACAGTTGGCTTTTCTTACAAGGGCATACTGGCATCTTGTTTTCTGGGCTGAAGTAAAGTGACTCTGCTTGTGCTCTCCAAGCCTGACAGCTTCAAACATGAAATCATACCATCGTGCTTAGCCCAGCAGTGAACACAAGCCCTGCTGAGAGCCAGGTTCAGACAACCCCAGGTTCAGCACGGCCCTAACACAACCACAGCACTCCCAGATTACAGCTGGCTCCCATCTGGCTGCTTCAGAGAATAGGATTCTCTCTGCCTGCAAATCAGCTCCGAGACACGCTCAAAGATACAGCCCAGAAATCCAAAACACTCGTGAAAACTTCTTGTATTCCCCATTTCCATTCTATTCTTTCTATTCTTTCTCTTTTGCTTTTTCATCAAATTTTTAGGTATGGCTCCTCTTCAGGAGGGTACATGAATGGTTTACTAGCAAGAACACTTCCTACAATTTCAGTAGTGGCTTAGGCAGTGACGATATTAGTAAAAAACACTACTTGGAGTTTTCTGTGACAGCACAGCCATTGTTGATGATCCCAGAGCAGCACTGGAGGTGAGCAAGAAGCACATCTCAGCCCACTACAACTCAACACAACATGGTCCTCAAGTGGATTTCCTTCTTCCTCAAATATTTCTGTGCAGGACAATGTCTTTCAGCTACAAGAGGCAGTCAGGTCTTTTGCTCATTTCAAGAGTACATTATATACGTTACCTGGATGAGCAGTGACTAGTGGACACTTTCAGCTGCAGCCAAAGGGGATGATGTGGATCAGCAATGCAAAATGATCCAGTCTAATAATTGTCTTAGCTGAGGGTGTCAGGAGGAGATTTACAATGGTTTTGCAGTCTGACTTTAGCCTTTAAAAGTTAGGGTGGGGACTGTAAAGAATTGGCAGCTGATAACAGAAATGGAAAGAAATCAAAATATCTATTCTTTGTTTATTCATCATCTTGAAATATTTATAATGGTCCAACTATCCCTCCACCCACCTAACATTAGAGTTTTAAATGTGTGTCCAGATTCAAGACTGGCAGCATCTTGAGTCCATCCCTGGATTAACCCAAACCCTTCTACTTTGACCATTAAGAGATACTTTAACAAAATGAGACCAGAATCTAAGCTAGCATTAGCTTTGTATTTGCTGTCTAAACCCAAATCAATATGAGGTGTTACAAGACTAAAATAATCCCTAATGAACCCAGGAAATGGCATCCTGAATGAAGTCATGCAAGGCCTCTGTTCTACATGTGTGTGTATATATATATATATGTATATGTATGTGTATGTATATATATGTATATGTATAAATATATGTATATGTAACATAAAACAAATTTGCCCTTAACAGAGCAATGTATATTACAGGACCTATCTAACTGGATTTCAAGACTCCCTCTGACTCAGGTTTCTCCATTCTCTAATTATTTTCTTTAAAAAGAACTGTACACATAGAGTCCATATTAAAATCATGAATGTCCGTAATGCTCCTAGAGTTCACATCTGCAGTTTTCTTTGTTCTCTTTAAGGAGATGGCTGCCAGTAGGAAGATTACACGTTGCCTTGAATTTTCCCAGAATATGTTTCCTTGGATCCAGCATTTTGGTTCAGCCTTTTGTACACATGGAGAAGGCAGCTGGAACATTTCAGATACAGATGTGAACCTCCCCAGAGTTAATTATTCACGTTATTGTTTGCATCTTTGATTTCAGTTACCCAGCTTGTATTAAAGTCCTACATACTATGCACTAGCCTTGGTGTGCCAATACCTTTTTGGGAATTTCTGGCTATAACTACTGCTTCATATGTACGTTCCCAGACACTTTTTGGTTTGTGCAACTGGTAGTGAGGTTGCAAACACATACATGGAAAAAAGTCTACTAGAAAAGCAGTTATTTAAACAATTAGCAGCATAGAGGAGATTAAGGATAGCTCTTCTAAAACTCTCTAACTGCATTCCTTATTCTCCACCTTCCCCATGCATTCCCTCCCTTTGCTGATCTGAAATTCCTAGCCCTGCAGGCAGTTGTCTTTGTGTACTGTTTCTGCTGAAATTGCAAGGCATTCTGTCAAAAGGTTTTTGAACAATGACACTTTCTCCCAGACCTGAAGGAATAGCTAGCTCATTCCCCCCCACACATCCTCCATGCACTTACTACACAAGATCTGTGTGGTGTTTATGATGATCTATTTCAGAATTCTTTAACACTGGACACTCTGGCCTCATGGTCTGACAACTGATTGATAAGTCTTCTTTTGTGGGTTGAGAATGACTGACCTTTTCCTCTGGGATTCCCATTATAGGGTAGCCCTGTATCCTCTTTCTTGGCCAAGTGCCATGGGAAAGACAGCTTGCAAAGACAGCTCAAAGAATGATGTATGAATTAAAAAAAAAAAAAAAAAAAAAAAAAAAAAAAAAAAAACCAAAAACAATTTTGTCTTAATTAAAAAAAAAAAAAAAAAAAAAAAAAAAAAGAGGAAGAAGAAAGCTTTGAAAATCATTCAGCATGACTGTGCAGAGATAGTTTAATATACATGAGTCTTTTTATCATGTAAGAATTCTTTCTCACATCTCTGTGTTGACCCTGAATGTTAAGATGAGCCTTGCTTTAAATAGGTTTCCCTGGACATGTCTGATCTCTAGGAATCCTTTTAAAAGAATTATCCACTGGAATCAATCTCCAAATAAAATCCATCACACTCGAGGCATGGATTTCCAACTTCACAAGCCATTAGTTAAGCTGGAAGAAGAAACTGTAGAAACTTAGGGTTTCCCTAAGCTCTTAAGTTATACAATCTTGTCAGTACATCAGAGGCCAGTGAGACCAGTACTCGGGAATGGCTAATGAGAGGATGATAGGAAGGAAGAGACAGCTGCTTAAGATGTGGGGAAGTCACTCATGCTCCCTGAGAAACTTCTTGGATTCCCTCTTATTTAATGAAGTGCTTTTCCTTCACCAGATACTGCAAAGGTATGGTTTCATGAAACAGCTGGTAGCTTATAGAGCCGCATTACCTGATTCATATCGATATCACACTCACCCATAACTGTGCAAAAGTCAAACTCTGAAACTCTGAGCTTCCAGAAATGTCAGGTAAAAAGAAAAGAAAATAAAATAAAACAAAAAACAAACAAAACCCCACAAAAAAACAAACAAACAAAAAAACCTCCCGAGAACAACCAACACCCATCAACCAACCGACCAAAAGACTACTGTACTGAAATAATGAAAATAACATGGCAAAACTAGATGATGCAAAATATTCAGTCCAACTTCTGTAAAAAAGAGGTGACTAAAGTCATCCAGACCTAAAATTTTCTTGCTAGACAAGGGCTCCTAAAGTATTTGTTATATATCTAGTCATTAAATACTTTCCCTGGGGACCCCTGGTGGCCTAGCGGTTAAGATGCTGGTCTCTCAGCACCAAGGCCACAGGTTCGAATCCCGGTCCCCC
>JAWWLV010000121.1:18683989-18699430 GCA_035041135.1 Platyrinchus mystaceus | reverse complement strand
TAAAAAATCCATTGCGCAGGCTTGAAAGGTAAAAAGACCTTTCCCAGATCTTCGTTCGCGAAGACTGGCCACTTAAATACTTTCCATGAAAAGGAGTTTCTTAGAATCCTTTGATGTTGAGGACTCCAAAGACATTGTGCAAATGGTAAGTAAGAATTTAAACATGTAGACTTTTTCTATCTCTGTTTGCATGTTTCTGTCATTGGATTTTTGGCATGGATTTCTATTGGGTTTATCCTGGACTTGTAATATTCATATTAGGTAGAAGTATTTCATTAGTTCTGTGGCTTAGGACCTGTCACAACATGGGAGAACAAAAGGAGGTCTGGGAAAGCACTGGGATACCCATTGCCTTGGAGGATTGCTCAGAAATCTGTCAGTGTATATTTTGTCAAACGTTCAAAGGAGATGGGCACCAATGGAGGGAGTTTTTTTTCTCTCTTATGCATTAACCAATACTTCCCCAGACACGGGAAGATGATCATCATACTGTTCCTGATGAAACCCATGTAAACACAGTGCCCATATTGCTTACAAGTTCAAGCATCTAGGGAAGTCTGCAGAATGCAGACTTGAATCTAGAAACACTGATGTATGCTTGTTACTATAATGTCCAAACATAACACCATTCAGAGATCCAGTCATCTATTGGGAGGTATGTTTACTATCTGTTGGCCATGATCAACAGACCAGAAAACTTGTCTTTGCCATAAAGACCTTTGTGATAGCAAGAAGAGGAATCATAAAAAATGAGACACCCTGCGGTATCATTGCCACAACCCGTATGGGGTTCAGTTGTAGGGTGGTCAGACTTTTATGCGAGATCAGTTAATTATGGGTCCTGTCAAAAATATCAAATCCAGCTATTTCACTTGTCAGAGCACCAAGCTCAGAATCACAGGCATTTGTTTGAAATCCAGTTAGTACTAGCAACCAAATAGAACAACGGCGTTATAATCTAATACATTTTCTATCTTCTATAATTCTTTTGGAAATTAGAGGTAACTTCACGAGTTAGAGGTTTTTATGAGTTGAGTTTTGGATTTCCAGAAGGAGAGAATAATTTCACTGAACAATCAATAACCACTGCAACAAAAGCAAAATGACAACAGCGGAAAGGAAAGAGTGGGGAGAGGGGTGCTTTAAGTCTTTAATTCTTCTATAATGGCTTTTTCCATGCAGAGACATTGACATCTCATATTTTTTATAGTGTTTGACAACATCACTTTAAACCAAGACACTGCTTCATCTGACTGGCCTAGGAAGTGAGAATAATACTGTTTCCAATAGGACTTTCAAGAGGGGTAGCAGACTGTGCCAAGGACTTATCAGACTGGTAAGAGGGTATCGTCCACAGAGGAAGAAAGAAACCAGTATTCTTTGGTAAAGGACCCAAGTATACCTGACAAGCACAGGCACCTTTCTCCAGCATCAAAGGCAATGGTGCAGCATGAAATTCAAACATCTGAGAAGTCTAATGGCTGAAAATTAAAATAAGCTGTCAGTCTGCTAAAAAAGACTTTTAATTCAAAATAAATCATACTAACAATTTACAGATGTTTGGAAAGAAAATGTTTAAGTTACTCACTTTCAGAGCCTGAGCCCTCCCTACCTTCAGTATTCCACTTGCATTTTAATGGTTATGGTGGCTTTCTGCCACTGCCTGCTCCCTCCTTATGCTCAGCACAAACCTCATGAGTCGGCAGGTCTCGTACTCACCCTTGACCTTGAAATCACATCACTTCTATTATCTTCAGAGTTAAGCAGTGGAGATAGGGAGAAAAACTCAAGAGTTGATTATCCCTTAACAGAAAGAATTTATAAAGCCAGAATAAATAAATGCAAATATATGTCAAACAAAAAAAGAAAAAGTCATATTTGGAAATTAGCAATTTGGACAAAATGTGGAAATCTTAAGCAGCAAAATAGAGCCTTAGAGAAAGGAGTAGAGGACTCATCTCTTCTGGGATTTATGCTAGCACTTTCTAAAAGCACATGTACGAAGCCCACCTGTGCTGACAAGCCAGAAAAGGAACTTCAAATAAAGTCTTTTAAGCTTCCATATCAGTTCAATCCTTCCAGCTCATAGAGAAGCGCATGGTGGGTGGATAGAAGAAAGACAGGTCAGCACCCATCACTGTGCTACTGGCTTTGCCTCTGCTTCCTCTGTCCAGCCAAACCTTAGGTGAGGAAGGACATGGCTAATATCTGTTTCATCTACCAGTATTTCTTAAAATATGCTGTACAGTTTACACTGTTTCTGCTACCCAGCTAGGGTCTTTCTTTACTTTTTTCCTCCGTGATCAGAATTTATGGGAATTTTTTCAGTACTGAACATTTTAAAGCTTTTTTAAAAACTTATAATAATAAATTTAGCTCCCTAATGCATCCAACTTCCTCATTGAAACTGGAAAATTAAATTTCTCTTTCTTTTCAGATGGTCATTTTCCATTTTCAAGTTTTCACTTGGCAGAAGTACTCAAGAAAAAAGGTCAAGAAATACATCTTCCTGTAAATTCTTTGCTATTTTGCCTATAAATTCTACTCCTGAATGTGGCAGGGGTGGGAGATAAAGTCCCAAAAACCTAATATCAGCATGTATTATACTTTTAAAAGTGAATAAGAATATAAAAGCTGAGAAAATATAAAGTTTTTCATCAAGCATTTTGCTTCTCTGATAAAAAAAAAAATGTGTATTAGTATCTTTATGCTAGTGTTGGTCTAGTAAAAATATTTCTTCCTCTGGTTCTATGACCTGGGAAAAGACCAAGAAGGGAAGGAGGGTCTTTCATACAACCGGTTCATCCTGGAGGATATGAATGCAGCTGGTTGTGTCAAGGCACTGGAAGAAACATTGCTCAGATGAGTGAGGCTCGGTGCACTGGCTTGTCCCCAGTGAACATATCACTGTGGGTCTTTCTTCAAAAATGAACTTTGGAGCCTAAGTCACTCTTGAAACAAGTTCAAAATTACCCTGGACAAATTCTACAGCATCAACAGTAAAACTGCAGAGAAAACTTTTCCAAATCAATCTCTTATGCATTTGTGCCACCTAGTGAACAAAAGCAAGTTGAAATGCTTTTGTGAGAGGGAAGACAGATTTGACATCCCCAGAAATGCTTGCAAACCTGCTTTCAAGAGTGCTTTGGTGGTTCACTGTGTTACTATCCTTGTCCATCATCGATGGACTGCCAATTTCAAACCCTAGAAGGACTGCAAATGAATGTGAACTGGCAAACCAGAGACATCAAAAGATTTTTTTGTGTCATATGAAAAAAATCAAGTAGCTGGATTTTACTCTCATCCTCTCACAGTCCCATAAGTGACATTAGCAGTAAGTGTGTGCAACAGAATAATGAGCAACTCAGAGTTATTCTGTGTTCGGGTATATAGAGTGTAACGCCTAAATTTAAACAACTAGTGTCTGCTATTCTGTGAGGGGAATCTTAGTATTACTCAAATTAATATCCACTTGGACTGTAAAAACCATACTGGTATTATCCTGGGACACAGTTTCCTATATAGTCATTGCTATTTTGGGACCATAATACATTATGAAGACATAGCATTATTCACAGTAATAGCAGCCTTGAGGCCCCAGCCAAAAATAGGGAAACTTGAGCGTAGCTATGATTTACAGCTTAATCCAATAAGAGGGGAAAAAAGGAGAAATCCTCATTTTACAGATGAGAGTGATGAAGTTACAAAGTCAGGCACAGCATGTTTATGCTATGTCTTTTAGGTCAAATCCAGGGCCTGGTGACAAGTGAGTGTCCGAGTGTGTAAAGCGCATATATGTGTGCCTGTAAGGTCCCCTTGTCTCTGGTGTCATGCTCCTGCACGGCTTCCAGGACTGCTTGGACCAGGGGCTTGCAAGGATTCAAAGCCCACATAAACCTCCTAAAATGTGACTTGGTTTTGCTTTAGTTGGTGTAATTTAAAGCTGTGGGCCTTGTTTCCAGATTCCAGGCCAAAATCCCTAATCAAGTGTTGTTTCAGTATTTTGCTTTGAGCCAGTGTGAATATTGAACGACCTCAATCAGATCCTGTGAAAGATGTTCGTTTTGTTTTTCAGTATTTACAACGTAGCAACTATCCCAGCACTAATTTTCCTCTCAGAGTAATAAACTCAGTTTCACCACAAGCAACAGGTCCACAAGCTGTGAAACAGTGCCATCTAGTGCATAATAGAGGATAGATTAAACAAGCTTTTTTCTCCAAGGGGAAACATCCTGAAGGTAACTGCTGAACACATATTTGGCACAAAATTTCAGATTTCAATTGTCTGCAAAATTTAGGTCTGGAGTATGCAAATTAATTTCCATCTGTTCAACTTTTGAGTTCTTTCATTTAAGTCTTATGCAGAGAAAACATTTTCCTTACAACAAATTCATAGCCACCCCAAAATTAGGCATATATTTATCACAGCAGTATCAGTTTCACAGCCTGTGTACTGAATTCTACTAACAAAGAGCAAAGCAATCAAGGAAGAATTACTAGTGAGTCTCAAGTAATGAGACTGGTTATGATTGCTCATTAAAACCTTGTGATAAAGCATTTAAAAGAGCTAAACATACAAATTTACAAACCACTGTTTTGCTTTTGAGAGCAACACTGTAATTAATTCAGAAAGCCTAAAGATGCTGGTTATAGCACAGAAGACTCTAAAAATAAAAACTTTCAGAGAAGAACCAGATGATCTTCAGCACACCTGCAAACAAGTTCAAACTGGAGAAGCCAGTGGAGCGTTTCCCCAAATTCTCCACATCTCTGCCATGATAGTACACAGTGCTATGCAGGGAAAACGAGATGGTTTACTCTAAGAGTTTAATCTGTAGGATTATGCTGCATTGCAAAATAAAACCACTCTTTAGGTTGGACAATAGCCAAGTTCCTGCTCGTGGTAAGACACATTGCAGTGTGTGACAGTCACCAAAAAGGGATGTACATCCACATTCCCATAGCCCCATCACAGAATGGTCATTCTTCCTTAGTACTCATTGGAAGCTTTCTGCATCTCCCTGCTCCTGGATCTCCCCCAGACTCTTCAGGACATTGTTTACCATTCTGACTTAAAAGGTGTTCATGCCCCATAAGGAAGTACAACCTGTCCAAAAGGGATAAAATAAGAAGTTTGTAATTGCAATTCTCTGTTAAAAGCTGTATTATTCTTGGTCCCAGATATACATTAATATCTTCAGCCACACTTGTCTGAGCAGTGATTTCAGCAATTTTCACATGGTGTATTATTCTTGTCAGAAGTATTACAATGCAAGAAATATACAGGCTGTAACACTGATAATTCAATAGGCAGATGTCTTCCTCTGAACCTACAGTGATCCAGCTTATCCACATCAGCAGGAAGCACTGTGGTACCACTGGAAGTCTCTGCCATGCACAAGGTGCACAGTCTTGATTGTTTTCCCTGATTTAAGGTTTCTGGAGCTGTTTCAGCTATAGCAGAAATGTCAGCTCAGGTGTCTTGGATTAAGTCCAGGTACATAATTGCATTCTTCCTGTCTACATTTCCCTTTTGCTTTTTGTTGGATGAACTATTCCTCATGCTGCAGCCTAAATTGTGTTTTGCTGCTCCGTATGCTAAAAAGCTGCCATATTCCACCCCAGACTTGGCTGTATTTAAAGGATGGATTAACTGTTCTTTATGTATGCAGTTTGGAATTGAAATTCATGGCCTATTGTGTGTTTTAGGATCATTATTATTTAAAATAGTGGTTTACCACTAGTACCTTCCTCTTATACTCAAGTCTTGAAAAGTATATGAAAAATAGACCATTGCAGAGAGTGGGTTAATATCCACAATTAGGCAAAAATCAGTGTTTGGTTAGAGTCTGATTGTTGCAACATTTTTCTGGAGGGGGCTGGGAGGGAAATGGCCTCTTCAGAATTAAGGAAAAAATAATCCACTTACATCATATAAAGCTGGAATCACATCAAAGGCTGTGAAAGCTCAGAAATTGGCAGCTTGAAATCCGCTAAGAACTGAAATGAATTTATACCTTTTTTCAATAAAGCTGGAACAATGATTCAAACAACTTAATCCCTTAGCAATTTCACAACCTTTTGTTACTCTTCAGAAGTCCCTCTCTTGTCATGGTGTGTCAAATCACCCATTTAAATCTTTTGCATATTTGGGACCAAATTCTGCTCTCCTGAGTGTTTGATGCTGTTGAATTCAATAGCACTGCAGATGTGCTTGGGAGAGCAGCAGAGTTTGGCCTCTGGCCTTGACACAGAAGGGATGCCAAAGCAGGGCAGCACAGCCTGAGGACAGCTCTGTTCTCAGCCTAGTTTGTTCTGCTGAAGCCCCTGGGAGAAAGTCAATTAGCCTTCACTTCTAAAATGGGAGTAACACCAACCTGCTTCCCAGGAGAGTTGAAAAGCTTGAGCACATCCATGTTACAAAGCCTGATTGATATCAATGTGCAACAACAGGCTCACTGGCCTTTTCGAATCAACTGCATATACACACATGATCTCTTCAGACAGAAACTGTCAGCAGAGCAGGATGACTGAGGTAGCATCTAAGTCCCTATCTGAAGTGTAGGGCATGGTCTTCTTGGTGCCAGAATAGACCCTCTGCTGGACCTGTGGTGCAAAAAATGCTCACACCAAGCCCCATGTAGTGAAAGGGCACTAAGGCACATGCTTAGTACCCCATCAAGTCAAGAGGGGTGTAAGTCTGTGTCATATTCTCTCCTCAGATGCACCTCAGCATAGAGCAATGAATAAATCAGATGTGATCCTAGTCTATTCCCCCTCTTGAAGGTACCACAGCGGACAGACAAGGTAAAATGCATGAGGGAAAGAAGGAAAAGGAGCCTGATACAGTAGTTAAGCATTTGAGGTTCTCAGCTGCAAAGAGAATGACCTGGGCTGTTTCCTCCTTTTAGGGGTCTGTTGGGTGTTACATTGGCCACTGGAGATAAAGAAAGGAAATAACCCAGGCAGCAGTGTGATCAGGAGCCCTAAATTATCCCCTTCAGATCAGTAGCTTGACCACTGCTTTAGGTGCTGATTTCAAGCTGTTAACTGCAACCCTGACACAGCCAGACCAGCTCTTGCTGGCACCAGTGTGATTTCTGGAGCAAACACCACTCTTTCCGTGAAATCATGGGATGAAGCTTTACACACACAAGCACACACATGCCTGTGTTGGTTTTCTGCAATGTTAATCCTGTTTGATCCCTGCACATTCTAGGTATAAAGTTACTTTTGCACATTTCCTCCGTTGACAGCAGCCTTTACTAACCAGCAGTCCTCTCTTATCTCCCTACAAGAGCTCAGGACTCCTGTACTGCAAAAATAACCCCTTTGAACAAGAGCTGGCTCCTCAGCAGAGCTGGGGAAGAAATGTACTGAAGAAGGTCCCAGGTATACCTCAAAAACTCAGGTAGTAGGAGCAGAGCTTTGATAGTGCTTCTTGACTGCTTTAATCTCCTTCCTTAAGACTTTGTGATCTTTTACCTGCCCTTTCTGTGAAAGAAAAGTATTTGTTCCTCATGTGTTCACAGAAAGCATACAGCTCTGGCAAGCTCCGTGTATATTCAGGAGGACTGCATCACTTTGGGAGCCAGGAAGAGGGATGGACAACATCCCAAGCAGCTCTTCTAGAGCCAGGTGAGATACAGGTTGTTCATGGCTCCTGATTTGGACTATTCCTGAAAGCCAAGATGTCCAATTCCATGCACTGATCATCATGACAGTACATGGAGGGAGGTAAACATCTGTGGAAGGCCATGGCCCCTGGAAATCTCATCTGCTACTGATGAACATCTTGAAAGATGATGAAATAGATTTAAAACTTGCCAAGATCTCATAAGAGCCCTTGCTAATGCATTTCCTTCTGGTTTAAATATTTAGTGGAGCAAGGACTAGAACCTGGTTCTCCCAGCTTCTCTCTGTTGGGAAGCATTAGTCTCCAGGCAGTTTGGTTATTCTCACCCAGGAATCACTTAAGGAAAATTTTAATGGGTAAAATTTTGGTTTATTTCTACAAACACTTAAAGGCAATAGACCATGTTAGTGAATAAGGGCTTAGCCTCCCTCCAGTCTTAAACTCAAGGTCCTAGTATGGTTGGCAGTCACATTCAAATGACAGTAACTGCCCAGCAGCAATGTCAAGTGAGGGTGCTTTACAAGCACGATAATTACAGCAGTTAATTATTTGCACAGTGTCATAGGTGTGCATAGCAATACATCGTTTAGACAAGTCCCTACCCCAAGGACCTTACAGTCTAATCTGGACAGACACAGTACAGATAATTAATGAATGACCCATGGAAGTAAGAGCAGAAGCGAGTCTGCGTTCATAATAGCGTTTGTCTGCTGTTGTGACTGTGGGACATGCTGACCCCTCTGACTAGCTTATGTTGTTGCAGGATTTGTTTTCCAAATACGTGGCAGGCACAGCAGCTCCGGCGGCCCAGCAGGACGGGGCAGCGGCTCCGCTCCGTTCCTGAGGCTCTGCCGCCCTCCCGCGGCCGCTCCCGCCGGGCCCGCCGGCCTCGGCACACGCTGCAGCCCACCCTGCTCTCCGCCGATGTCGCCTCGCATTTGTGTGCAATACCCAGTATCATTACTCTGCCAGCTGAGGTACCCCTCAGACTCTTCTGTGTCTCAGAAAATGAAACATTTTCCCTCCAGAAAGCATAACTTACTGCCTTTTCCTTCAGAGCACAGGTGATTACAGAATCATGGAATGACAGAATATCCTGAGTTGGAAGGGATCCGCAAGCATCATTGAAGTCCAGCTCCTGGCCCTGCACAGAACAGCCCCAACTCCATGTGCCAAATGCTCCTTGAACTCTTTCAAGCTCGATGCTGTGACCACTTCCCTGGGAAGTCTGTTCTAGTGCTCAACCAGCCTCTGGGTGAAAAACCTTTTTCTAGTACCTAACCTAAACCTCCCCGACACAGCTTCATGCTGTTTTCTCAGGTCCTGCCACTGGTACCCAGACCACGAAAAAATCTGATACAGAAGACCATGGTACTGTGTGGTCAATAATACATATCAACACAGGGACAAACTAATGCCTTCAGCAGAACCATGAATTTCGGGAGCTCTTAGCTGCATCACAATTCAAGCTTACATGAACCATTTAAAATAAAATAAACAACATTCACAATAAAGTAAACAGCATTCCCAAGCCAGAGAATGAGGGTTAACTATTAAGAAACTCAAAAGTAAGTTCTCCACTGACCAGTAATTTTCTAATTTCTAAACCAATCCTTTGTTTTGTAAGAATAATAATCCGTCATTGTTGTTGTTGTCATTGTTGTTATTGTTACTATATTTTATTAGGGGTTTTATTTATTTATTTACATTCCAGGCCTGCCTAATGTCTCCAGTTTCCACTGAGGACTGCAAATAGAAGTATCATCCTGCAGAGGAGAAAGGTGAGTCCTGCATCAGCAGGATCCAGATGGATCCTGAGTAAGGTAGAAGAGAAACATTTACAGTTTTGGTGCACTCACACCTGAAAGGCTCTTCTGAATCTGTTTGACATGGGTACCCTCTTTTGATTATGTACTATGATTATGTACCATGATTAGTTACAAATACCAGCAATATCTTCTGGATTTCAAAGAGCTAACTCTGAAAATCAGAAAAGCTGCATGAGTGAAGAACTGAATCAGGTCACAGCAAATGAGGAAAAAGACTTTGAAGGACTTGGGAAGATTTCTTCAGGAAATTTGAAATAGCAGCAAGAAAAGCCATAAAATTAGTATTTGCCAGGGAAATTTTCCC
The DNA here is from genome assembly GCA_035041135.1 of Platyrinchus mystaceus. Classification (NCBI taxonomy): domain Eukaryota; kingdom Metazoa; phylum Chordata; class Aves; order Passeriformes; family Tyrannidae; genus Platyrinchus; species Platyrinchus mystaceus. Next base: position 18,689,661 of record JAWWLV010000121.1, on the reverse strand, counting down.
TGTTTCTTATAAACACCCCTGACAAAATTTTTATGGGACCACAGAGAATTCTTGCTTGCATTTCCATGAAATAAAAAAACAAACGTATTTACAGGACCCAACAGGTCCTTTGTCCATGCACATGCCCAGAAAATGACAATTCAAAAATCTGGGTTATCCCAGTCACACAGCTCAAAGGAAGAGATTAGGGATGTCCTAGCCAGCTGAACAGCAAATGTTTATTGCATAAGAAAATTGTGGTGATGTAAATATTGTTAGGTTGCCAAGGAAACTGTAAAAAACTTCACACCCTCCATAAATGTGTACACATCTTTGGACAAAGATGTCTCTATGGCTTTGGGACAGAATGTGAGAGACATGCTGAGCCTTAAAACATGCTTGAAACATTACAGTGTGATATTGGAAAATCCAGACAATCCATTAACCTTTTACATATGTATACATACACATGTTCATATGTGGACAAAACCAGCAAGCTGAATAAAATACTCAACAACTACACTTTAAATGGACTTATATGCACACCTATGCTTTAAAAATATTTTTTCCATTATTACTGAAATATACTTTAAATATGCATTTTATGAAACAAATAGCAAAATCCCATCATAAATATTGATCATGTAAAAATGAAAGTATGAGGAAGATACAAATTGTTCCAAACTCAACACAAGAGTGTGAAATACATTTCACTTGCTCAGAACAAACCAGCATAGGAAATTTCTCATTTCTGTAACAACTGTGTCCATTTCTGTTTCACTTTGATTTTCTTCTACTTCCTCACCTCAAGACTGTGAAGAAATATCCTATATATACACACACACACTCTTGCTGTACTCTTGATTTCTCCAAATCCCAACAGAATAGTCACCTACAAGCAATTTTTCCAGTTTCCAGAGAAGCTTCCCACAGTAATCACCCTCCCATTAACAATTTATTACTTTTTCTCCCTCCCTTTTTGATTTGTACCATAGAATGCCATGCTTAACATTCAAAATTTATTCCTTATTGCTCAAGTCAAATCTGTACGTTTCTTTACCTATGACAGGGACAATAAGAACGGTGACAGTTGTTCTTCAGTGCAAGAGCAGACTAGCTTATGCATCTCTCACCTTACATTGGCACATTATGAATACAGACGTTATACATCACCTGACTAATGTAAACCCAAAGCCTGGTTCTACTAAGACTGCATTACAGGCTCTTTATGTAGCATATGAGCAATATTAGACAGCACAGAATAACACTGCTCAGGTGCAGTGAGGAGGAACCTGAGGAACTGAAGCTACAGAAGGCAGGAAGTCATGCACAGCTTCCCACACTAATGTCAAGCAGACTGAATCTTTGACTTTAGGCTTGTGACAACTGCACTGAATTGTCCTATAAAAATACACTAAGGATCACAGTTTCCTGAACTGTACTCAATACAGTCATATTTCTAGGGAAAGCTATGTTTGTAATTCAATTGGCAATTAAGTTTTTTCCCCATTAAAATATCACCATGTGCCTCTTAGAATGCCTGAGCCTCACATTGTGCATCATGCAGAGTAACATCATGCTACACACATTAGAATTAGCAGTGACCTGGACATCCATGTTATCTTGCCGTGTAACAAAAAACAAGTGTGATCATACCTGGCAAATGAGTGTGATCAGTTGTGTAGTAAATAATTCCTTTTCTTGATGGATTTTAACATTTGAAGGATGTATTTTAACAGAAAACAGCAGTAACCAATATTATGAATACATATGACATATAACCTAACTTTTCCCAGCCATTCTATGCTTACAGACAGTAGGAACTCATTGGAAAATACTTTACATGGAAGACAATCCAGGTCCAATATGGAGTAAAAATTCAACCACTTCAGATTTTTCTAAAAAACAGAAATTTCCAGCATCTCTTTTTCTGTATGTGTAAAGAAAAAAAAATATTTTGCCTATGGGAAGCAAAGCAATTAGCATTTTTTTCTGCTCTCTCACTCATTTCCTCAGAAAGCTCCAGAGGAAAGCTAATTGAGGTGTCTCTCAAACATAAAGCACTGCCAAAAGTCAAGGCCAGTATGTTCTTAGCAGAAACTCTGTTTTCTCCTTTGGAGGATGAAACCACAAATACCAAGTGAGGGTTCCCAGATAAGTTTCTGGAAGTCTGGAAGACCCAGCATTTTTCTCAAAGTTTTCTGACAAACCCATGCTGAGGACAACTGTGATGTACTGTAAGAGCAGTGAAGATCCTGACCTATCACCCCAGCAGTGTAGTCCACTACTCTGTTTAGGTCGGTATCATCCCTATCACAACTCACCAAACTCAGCATTTCTCAAAATAAAAAGCCACGTGAAATCTTAAAATGTTTTACCATACCTACACTTCATGAGTCCATCTGTAGAAGAAAATCGCTGGAAAAAAAGACAGTCATCTATAGAAATATTTAGAAGTGTAATTTCCAAACAATTCTCCTCATTCAAAATGATTTACATCTTCTTGGATGCTTCCAGCTAAGAAATCAAGATAACTTGTCAACATCAAACTAAATAAATAGCAAATTGTTCATTAAAATCTGTTAGGACAGATTTTTATTTTTTCTTAAATTTCCATGGTGAATCTTTGAAACAGTTGCATTCACAGCTGCCCTTCAAACATCCACATCCAAAATGTGGAAGTATCAGGAAGTCAGCTAAGATTTGATGTTATCTCCCCAAAATAACTGAAGAATATACCATCTTATGCAACTTGGGTAGCACAAAATTTTCCAGAATTTGAAAGAAAACATAGACATAAAACTGTTTCCAAGAAACATATTTGCAATAACCTTAAGCAAATGAAAGAAAGCAGACTCTGCAAAAAAACCACAACTAATTTTATAGTAAAATTCTGCTCATATCAATCATATCCGAGCACATACATAAAGAGAGCTCACATGATCCATGGCTATAAATAATATTCAGTATTGCTAACACTCACTAAATAGTATTTATACTATCCCCCCAAAAAAGTGCAAAAAATTCCCGCATGTGATCACTTTAACACCATAAATACTAAAATGCCCATCAACCTACAGAGTTATGTGTCTGCAGCTGAAACGCTTCGTAAGTGACCTGAGAGTGCTCTCCACTTATCTCTTCTGTCAAAGTATGAGTGCAGAATAAGTCTCCATGGGCAATAGATGAAGAGTTACAATATTGAGTTTTCACAACTTTCCTGAGCTTTCAAGAACATAATTTAGGAAGTTTTAGTATGTTTAGAAGGACGACTGGAGCCATATGAATTTGGCACTTTCTTGGGCACAGTTCTAAAATTCAGGAGAGGAAGCGTTTTTACGTAGCTGTCTCCCTTACGAACATCTGCCCAATTATGGTTGAAAACAGACATCCAAATGCACTCCAGATTTTCTTTTGGGTGGCAAAGTATTCTCTGCTGAAAATAGAGAGGCCATTGCTGCAATTTGGGCTGCTTTTGGCTGCAGGATCCTCTTTCATCTTTGGTGTGTCAGAAGCTTCTCTCAAAAACTATATGTCCAAAACATAAATGTGGGGAGGAAGGGGCTGAACATGGAAGATTGGTGAGAAGAAAAGAGATTAAGTTGTTTTTAGAGTTGTTTTTGCTCAAGAGACTTTTGCAGGTGGCAATGCTAGGCCTGGGACAGATCAGTGTGGGAAAATCCCATTTATTACACCTACTGGTGCTTATCCTTTGTCTGTTTTGAGATGTAGGATTCCTGTGTAGAGATAACACTTTCTCACAGACACAGTTGAGGTCCCTGCTGGGAGAGAGGGAGACGATAAAAGCACAGGGGGGAACACAGCCTTGAAGTTTTGCGTATGCAAAAGGTGTTGTTATAAAAGCACCAGAACAGGCCTGCTGCTGCACTCTTTCACCCACTGTATGATTTAGCAGTGTATTTAGGGTGTCTGACTTTGGAATAAACTTTTCCTTAACACCTTAGCCATGGTTTGGCCATCTGGGTTTACCTGTGTGCATATCAGTTCTTACAGTAAACATTCACCATGGGCAGCTGTTCCAGTGGTATCCTGCAAATGGTTCCTGAATCTACTCTCAGGAGCTACTAGCCTTGACTTTGAAAGTCAAAAAAGCATTTTATCCTTGGCTCCTCCCAGTCAGATACATAATCACAAAAGCAAATTTAGAAGCCATTCTTGGTTTTGCCTGACAGATCAAGTGTTCTTACTGATATACCAGGACGTAAAGAATTCTGTATAAGCAAAGCAGCGCACCAGGCTTTGAAAGCCATAATTGAACTGCTCCAGTCTCATAGCTTGAAGTTCTCTCTGTTGAAGCATATTTCTTGCATTCTTTCCTTAACAACAGGATACCTTTTTATTCTTATGAAGGGATGAACTTGTGACTCTGAGATATTGGAATATTGACCAGAACTACTCTGCTTGAGATATAGAGGAGACTGCTCAGATACTCAGCAGATTCTTGAATGTCAAGATATCCACCATTATTCAGTGAGTCAGGAAAGCACAAAAACTTAGTGGGCTGAGGCTAGAGACAGTCCAATGATTACACTCCTTCTAGCTATAGTTCATTCTATAAATCTATTAGTGAATTAATAAAAGACACATTCTGAAGATCTATGCCAATTGCCTCCAAAAGGCAGACTACAACACTTCACATGCAGAATCTGCATGAAATTACCCCATAATATTTGCTTATTAGCTCTGAAAAAAAAAATAGACTGGTGAAATCTTTACACACAGATTCCCCCAGGAAAATTATTTTAAAATGCTAAATTTCAATAAATTAAGAAGTGCTTCTCTTTAGCTCTCTCCTTAGCAGGTATCTTACACTAAGGGAGAGCCTCAGAAACTCACCCTGTGTCAGCAGAAAAATAGCAGCAGACTCCAGCCCAGGCATGACTCTGGAAGTGGTTTTCCCTCAGCCACCAGTAATGCCACAGAGAATGACCTCCGTGAACCAGCTGGTGGTCCCACCAGGGGAGAGGATGCAGGGGCTCTCTGGAATCCACAGCCAGTTGCTTGCTCCTGTCAAGGGGCTATGCTGTCAGAAAAGCAAACAGATGTATTGCTCCTTTTACACAGTCCCCTCTGCTGTCATTTTTGTCTGTGATTACCTCAACATACATGAACTCTTGGAAAATTGATTTCTTGGAGTGGGAATTGAAATTGAATACTTTAGTTAAAATAATATGACAATTTCAAAATTAAATTCTTTTTATGTTTCCTCTTAAATGTTCACTGTTCTAGTGTGGCAAACTGAAGTTGTGTCTGGACAGCAATGGAATAAGACGTTTCCATACATGCAACTATGGAGTTTTACCAAGATTATTCTATGTTTACTCCTTGATGTTTAGGCTCAGGGGAACCAACATGCCTGTTTTTGAGATACTGACAGGCAAGATTGCTACAGGGCTTTGCCCAGTCCCCTCTCTCGCTTCAGCAGGGTGAAGTTGCCACTGTATTCTTTGCAGCTCCAGTCCAGGATGAGGATGGAGCCTGTCAGAGAGTGTTGCTGTGGCTGATGTAGCCAGAGTGGACTGTGCTGCCTCCTTGTTTCACTGTACTTTGCACAGGAAGGGTGATGCTGTTTGGGCACACTCGGCTTTTTGGGCTTGCTCAGCCACCATGTCTGTAACATGATTGGCTCCTCCACACCCAAACACACACATGCTTCCTGCATTAGCCATGTT
>JAWWLV010000121.1:18648278-18683889 GCA_035041135.1 Platyrinchus mystaceus | reverse complement strand
AGACCACCCGCCACACAACCACCATGGACAAGACCACCCGCCACACAACCACCATGGACAAGACCACCCGCCACACAGCCACCATGGACAAAACCACCTGCTACACAGCCACCATGGACAAAACCACCTCCTACAAAGCCACCATTGACAAAACCACCAGCCTCAGAGAAGCCAAAGCCAATACCAACATCATCGGACCAAGTTATCTCCTGCCCATTTCCAGCCCATGAGCTGGTGGAATTCTTTACTCAGGTGAAGGATCTCTTCCAGGAGATCTTTGGGGAAAACACAACTTGAGCAGCAGGACAGACAGGATCCTGTGTGAGCTGCAGTGCACCACGACCATTTCCTGATGGTGCAATGCCTGCTGATCCAAAGGCCGTCTCAGTGTCAAAAGCCTGCTCTATCCTGCCTACACTCCTCTTCTGCGTGCAGGCAAACACTGAAGTTGACTTAGTTGAAATAAAGTTACCTATGTTCACATTTAATCATGTTTTCAGTCCAATTCTGTCTCCTGGGCAAAGCAAGGACTTCCATGCTCAGTACCTGCAAAATTAGCCCGAAGTCAGACCAGGCAGGCACAAAGGGATGGAGTCATTCCAAAGGGCTGCAACCGGGCCTGGCCAGAGAGAAGGGTGCTCAAAGCCACGATGGGATGGAGGAGACTGGCACATCAAAGCTAGGAAGAAGGTAGGAAAAAAATTTTAGTAAGGCTTCAGTGTTTGTTGAAAACTCCTAGCAGACATTGCTGCCTCATTGTACTCAAGATAAATTCCTCCTGTATCAATCATTTGTGAGACAAGTGTTGCTGTTTTACACCACTTACTTTGCTCCTGTATACAATTTCCCCCTTTACCCAGCAGCAAAAGAGAGAATGAGCTTTGCAGTGAGGCTCTCAGTGCTATTGTATTTTTCTGTTCTTCTGGTCCAGTTTTGACGCACCAGAACCTGAGATCAACTTTTTTTCTAAAACTGTGTCAGAATGAATTGACAAAAAATAATTAAAGAGGAAAATGTAGGGGAGGGAGCTGGAAATACTGAGACCTTGAGTTGTGACATTTGTCAAACACAAGCAAACCCCAACTACTAAACCTTGGGGTCCTTCAGGGCTGAGGGAAGCCAAAGGCTCTCAGAGCCAAGCTGGTCGCACCAGCCCCAGCACCACTCCTGGCTCTTTACCTCCCACCCAGCCCCCCAGCCAGCCCTTCCCCACTCTCTCCCAGTGGGGCCCCACCAGCTTGTCCCAGGGCAAACTCCAGCTCCAGTGTCCTTTCCTCCCCAGGGAAAGGACCTCAGCAGTGCTGTGATGGCCCTCTGTGCCCCAGACACCTCCTGTCCACCAGCTTCGCTCCATGGGCAGGTCTGGGCCGAGCCCTTGCTCTCCCCAGGGCATCAGAGATGCCAGGCCCATACCCTTTGGAAACACCTTACCTGCCGGGCTCGGTTCTTCTCTCCACCCTGCCCAGCCAGGGATGGGACATCCACAGTTTCTTTGGGCAACCTGTTCCAGTGCCTCACCACCCTCACAGTGAAGAATCTCTCCCTTATATCTTCTCTGAATCTACCCTGTTTCCATTTAAAACCATTCCTCCTTGTCCTGTCCCTACAGACCCTACTGAGAAGTCTAAATCAAGTAAACCAATCCATTCATACCCTTAATTAATAATCTGCTAAAACACACTTGGACTCAGTGAAAGATCCTCTGCATTATGCCAAGCACCAAAACACAAAGTGAGTGGAGAGAAAAAAAAAAAAAAAAAAAAGACAATAATGGCATGAATTCTATCTGTTCTCCATCTCAAGATGCACCACATTCCAAAACATCCTTCTGCCCCCATGCATTTATAGTCCATGCCCACTCTCCATGTTGCCACATCCCCAACTAAACACTTCCAACCTTACTATCCAAGTCACAGTTCGCACATGTGAAATTCAGTCTATGCTAATTTTCCAATTAATTCTCTATCCTGCTTTCCAACATTCTCACCCCAGCTGACATGAAAAGCAGGCACTTGGTTTTACACAGAGATGGCAGAACAGATGAATGGTTAATGACCTAAGTAGTTCAATTCATTGATGATTATTAAATCATAAAAAGGTTTCTAAAGTGAATAGCAGGCAGGTTCACACCCTACAGGCTAAATGTGACACCATGAGCTTTAGTTTAGAATTAGTGAAAAACTTGGAAATGTTTGATTTCCTTCAAGGGAAATAGATGGTTTCAGCAGATTCTAAAAATGCTTTTTTTAAAAATGCTTTTTTTAAAAAATCCTGTTAGTCATGTCTTACTCAGCTAAAACTTAGCCCAAATTGAGTCTGTTCCCTGGAGTTCTTTCAGATACCCACAGAGCTGCTCTGCCAAACTGCTCTGTCTTGAGCCTGCTGTTTTTGAATCTTTCTTGCAATACCCCAGTCCTCTGAGTGCAATAAAACCTTCAAAGACTGAATTGATACCTGTACTCAGAAATGCTTTACAGGTTTTCATCCTCAACCTTGCAAAGGAACAGTCTTGTTCAATGAGAATATTTACCAGGAATTCTTATGGATTAGATAGATAGATAGATAGATAGATAGATAGATAGATAGATAGATAGATAGATAGATAGATAGATAGATAGATAGATATGGAACTAAGCTGATTTTTGTACTTAGAATCAAAACTTTACCAGTGCTTCAAAAATCCCCCCATCAGCTCCACTTTATGGCAATCTTGGGAGCATTTGATGAGCACATTGTTGACACGATTTTAGAAAGCAGGACAGAGTTTTGTAATTGCCAATTGCAAGGTTAGATTGCACCCCTAGTCCACTGCCAGGGTATAACCTATAATTAAAAAAGTAAAAACAGTGACCAACAAAACCTCTCAACATCAGGGAAACCCTGTGGGTGATGTATTTCGGGGTTCTCTACGGGTTCTTTGGGTTGTCGGAGTCAACTGCCTGCCTAAGAGTACATTTGAGGCATATAACAGCACTGCCCTGAAACCCGTGGTCTGTCAGGCCTGATCTCTTAGACCATCTACATAATTGCATAAATTGCTTTCACTTCCTGTTCTCTATATACAACTCAAAACAATCAAAAAACAGAGTTTAGGCATCATTAGTCCATATAACCTATTCCGTAACACAAACATGTCATTACATTAATTAACATACTAATGCTGATTACTCAGGACTGCATAGCACATTAGGGTAATTAATACTGCAGTGGTTTGAGTTGAAAGGAACTTTAAAGGTCATCTAGTTCCAACCCCCTGTCACTAGTCGGGGACACCGTCCACTAGACCACGTTGCTCAGAGCTCCATCCAACTTGTCCTTGAACACTTCCAGGGATGGGGCATCCACAACTTCTCCTGAAAACCTGTTCCAGTGCCTCACCACCCTCACAGTAAAGAATTTTTTCCTCATACCTAATCTAAAACTAATCTCTTTCAGTTTAAAACCATTTCCCCTTGTCTTGTCACTGCATGCTCCTATAAAAAGTCTCTCTCCATCTTTCTTGTAGGCTCCCTTCAGGTACTAGAAGGCCACTGAAGTTTGCAAAAATAGATTGTATGGAAGTCAAATTTTAGAAATCTTCAGATAAGCAGACAATGCATTGCAAACTTTATTGGTGTTTTCTTTACCTGTCCAAGATGGGGCATTAGGCTTTAATTTACCTGAGTTTGATTCCCAAATACAAAACCATTTTCTGCAAATGAATTCAGTAAGAATCTGATCCAGTTCTTTCTAGTAAAAGGTTGCTGCTGAACTTGCACATTTATTAATGGAACAACCACGTACAACAATAAGGTGTCCACACAGAGCAAAGGACAAAACCAACAACATGCTCTACCTGCAAACCATGTTCTACTTGGAAGAATCACTGCAAGATGCTCCTGACCAGAGATAGAGAGAAGAGGTCAGCTGCGATCCTGCCCAGATGTAAGACTCACTGCTGCCTGAATTCACACTGTTTTGCTCTCTGTGACGTGGACTATTCTTTATAGGATTTCTACCAGCGGATGAATTCAGCACAATCTCTGGAAAAATCATTCCCATGAAATACAGTTAAAAAGAGTCATTTGTTTCCACTGCACCTTGGGAAAATCTACAGACTAGGAAAGGAAAAAAAACCCAACTCTTTTTAAAAAAATCCTCTCTACACAGATAAGTGAGGAACTCCACAAGCATCAATCATTGTAACTGCGCTCATGAGTCTTACCAGTGTGTTGAAGTATAAGCTTGATGGAATACTTTAGTAGTTCTTTTCAAAACAAGTATTTGTCCACAGAGACTTGTATCTTTATGCAATAGTAGTTTCAATAAGTGATCTAAACATTCTGTGATTAATACTCACAAAGAGTTGGTTCCATACGTTTTGGTGACTTCATAATATTGTCAAGCAAACCACGAACACGATAAACTCCTTTAGCTCAGACACAATTTACAGCCAAACTAAAAATGCCACAAGATATTAACTTCGTATGTGACATCAAGGGAAGTTACAACAGTTGTCAAAGCTTAGAACATCTCTATTCTGAAGCATTTAATAAGCAATTCATAACAGTGGAATTGTCCATTCTATCCACAAGGGTAGAACCAGTTCCACTGTTACTTAAAACCATTTTATTCCTCTCCCTCTTTGAAATTGCTTTATAATTCCAGGGAACACAAGACTCTGTAGTGGCATCAAGTCACCAATCAGCCTCAGACTGGTATCAAGGTACTGTCTTTCTTTTTTGCCCCCATGTCTTTTATTTTTACTATCCTTCTGACTCCAATACGCACTAATTTTCATCTAAAACTTATATTTTTGGAATATAAAAGAAAGAGCATTGCTACTTTGTCCCTCAAATAATACAGATTTAGTCTCACAGGGTAAAGAAGGACACCCTCCAATGAGGGAGCACAAGAACGTATCTGGAGAATAAAAACATTTGTAGATTATACGTGGAAGCTGCAATATAGTTCCCAAAAGGATGGATCTCTTCTGCCAAAGCTTCACGGAGCAGCAGCCTGGACAAGCATGATTCATGAGTGGCACAACTTATCAGCACAGACCTTCTCTGTAGCCACACACAGGGGAATGAAACTGGCACTGTCTGCCTGACCAGTGCACAAACACCTCCTTTTGAGCCCCTGCCTTTTCACCTTGAAAAGAGCTGTTGGTGATGTGGCTGCATAGCTCAGAGAAGTACAGTTCAAGAGGTCTGCCCTTGGCAGGGCACCCCAACAGGTTGAGGCAGGAACTTGCATCAGATCAGGAACAGGGAGGGTTTTGTGGCTCACCTGGCAGAGCAGGCTCCACTGAAGGCCCAGAGCAGCCATGCGATGGAGGACCTGGGAAGGGAAACACTGGAGTTAGACATAGGGGAGGTTGAAAAGAGATAGAGCACAAATCCCAAAGGAACCAGATTTCAGTAGTGTCACTCCTGTCTACAGCTGTCCCTTCTTCCAGTGAGACATGAAAGGGTCTGGCAATGGGAGCTGTGATCCAGTGGTGGCATAGGGTCACCTGAAGGTTTACCCAAAAGTTGTCAGATTTGTACTTGCACAAGGAAGCACTTAGTGCAACACAGGGTTACACCATTGATCCTACAGGAAAGCGTAGAGTGATAGACCACCAGGTCATACAGAGAGGAGCTTGCTGCAGGGCTGCCACAGCCTACTCTGCAAAGGTTTTTCGCAGTAACAGCAACAAGAAAGTGTTCATTACAAATTATTTCTTTAAGGCAGCTAAAAGCAACAGACACCTCAAACCTCCATCAGACACTGCCTAGGCATTTCACACATTTCCATACTCAGGTAGAACACACAGCGACTTCAGTGCATACCTCTGCATTAGAGGGTCCAGCAAGCTCGATGATTTATGCCCTGCTTGTAACCAGAGGTGCTATGAGTAATGATAGTAACAAGAGGCACATGATGGCTCTGGCCCAGAAGCAGGTAGTGCCTGCAATGCTCGTTAGAGCACAGAGTTTGGCTTTGTATCTTGGCTGTAAATGGATAGAATCTCTTGGAAGTTTTTTGAAATCTCTTGAAAAAGATTGAGAAAATAAAAAGTTGCTTGAATATAAGAAATTTATGCCTTCTCCTTGAGGAAGAAATCACAATGGTGTTGGGTTTTTTCCCTTACCATTCAGAAGGTACTTCATAAATAAGTGATTCTTTTTCTCTTACAAGGGGATTAAACGCATAAGTATCTCCCAAGGAGATGATAATATGTGAAAAACAATCTCATTATTTTGATGAAAAAAATCTAAATAATACTGTTTTAAAGAGTTTTGCAAAGTCATTGAATGAGCATTTTATTGATGTTTATCACTTCTCGTAACAACTACCTCAAAACCTTATTTCAAATGTAAAATTTAAGAAAATATGGCTATCTCTTTCATTGTGTTCTCTTCCTCCCCCTCCCTCCCCACCCCCAAGTACTGGGCAACCTTTTCATTCATACCCTATTTAGGCTTCCCGCACTGCCAAGCAACACTACTGGTTAATTTTCCAAGTGTCCACTAGAGGGTTCATTTCCACAGAGCTCGGCTGCACAGCTGTCAAACTTCTTCAGCAGCATTCACATCCCTGTCAGTCAAATCATGCCACTGCGAGCACCTATATGCCTTTGTGCTGTTGTGGGGTAGTAACGTTTCAGCAACAGCTCAGTTACCCCATGCATATCTATTGCCTGGTTTATGAGAAGGGATTATTCGACTCAGTTCTTCAAGCTACTTTACATTTGCAATTAAAATTTACCTCTGAATAAAAGATTGGTACAATCCAGCATTGAAGCACAGTTACATGAGAAAATAAAAACAAAAGGTGGGATACAAATATATGTGTCGACAGCCCACTGAAGAAAATGGAAGGCTTTTCTGACAAAATGGGATTTAGTTAAGACTGAGGGAGCAATGAAAACTCACTAATTCATCTTGTAAAGATCCCAGTCTCCTCCAAGAAATGTAAAACACAAAAATCAGTCTCACTAACTAAGTGTCCACCCCACAAGTGCATAAAGCTTCTGCTTTCTGGAGATTAAACTACCCTTAGGGATCTTATCCACTTCCAGGTGCAGGCAGCACCGCACCCTTGGAGCACACACTCACCACCCTCCCCACGCACCCCACTGAAGGGGCTGGGCTGGCCTGTGAGCTTGTACAAACCTCAGTGCCACCAGCAGGCACTGAATCATGACAAGTCTTATGTTGTTGAAGAGGTTTATTAACCTGATGAACTCATGGGTGACTTCAGCTTCCATTTTGGAGAAAGGAGGTTTCTAGTGCTTCTGGTGGGTGACAAAATTGTAAAAGCTGAATAAGCGTATCATAGAATCATGGAATAATTTAGGTTAGAAAAGATCTTTAAGATCATCAAGTTCAACTGTAAACCTAACACTGCCAAGTCCACCACTAAACCTTGTCCTTAAGTGCCACATCTACATACCCTGGAGGCTAAGGGATCCTCTCCCCCTTCTCTGTAGCTATGTACCCTTTCAGCCCAAGAGGTCCTTCTGTAAAAATGCTGTACGTACATCCTTTGCATCCCTTCCCTGTCCACAGCCCCTGAGACATCCCAGACAGGGAAGGGAGCTGAGAGGCCCTGCTGCCAGCAGCGTAGTGCATGAAGCTGTGGTCTTTAGAAAAGCTCAAGCTCACTCAGCACCAGTTTCCTCACTCATCCATGGGGCAGAGGACCTGCCTTTCTCCTTCATCTGTTCTCTTTCTAATGTAAGGCACCCTTTGTCCCCTAAGAACCACACTTTCAACATACTAGAGCATGCAACGCTCCAAACTTCTAGCAAAGCATGTATAATCTCAAAATTACAATAAAAAAAAACTATAAAAAATTACATCAACAAAAGAGATACCAAAAAAAAAAGAAATTCAAGGCAGAAAAAAATCATAACAAGGATGGGTTTTCTCTGAGTGCTGTGAAACACCAGACACTTCAAAAAATCTGCTAGTGACTTTGCTACTGTTTCTGATTTTTCAGGAGCTGTAAAATGAGATGAACAGATTAGTTGTGAGGACTGAGACTGACCCTTGGCAAATGATTTCTTGTTTGTCGGTAAAGGGAGAGGTTGGTCTCATTCAGGGAATTGGGGAATTATACAAATGGGAGGCAGGAGTGGGTTGAATGGATATTGCCAGTACTTCAGAGGTGATCTCTGTCCTAGGAAGAGAAAAAGAGCCTGTGGACACAGATAACCCAGAAGCTGGTGCCTTTGCTCAGGGTGAACACTGAATGGGCCTTGTTTACAAAAGAAATGTGTGTGTCAAGGACATAAAAGCATTTACAGCATCCAGAGATTAAGAGAGTTCAGGGTATACAATCTATTTTTACATATAAAGAGCGAATTCTTAATAGGATGTTAATCACCTCAGATGTGAACTCAAACCATAAGGTGAACCCAAGAGCTATTAGGAAAGGCTGATAGCAAAGCAGCAAACTCATTGCCACCAGATTGCTCCAATAACTTGCACAAATGGGCTCCAGTATCTGCGTCATGGATCTGATTGAAACTAGTGTGCAGGAAGAGGTTTTGTCATGACGTCTTGCTATTTGGTAGAAAGTGTCTCGTTCTTCCCCTGTTTTATTGGTCTTCTTCAGCAAACAGTAACTTTTTCTTGGTTTTTTTTTTAAGAAAGACTCGGCAACATCAACTGCTAGCTCCAAATCCCTACACCACATCTCCTGGCTACAGTAAGCTAATTTTCCATCCTTTCTAAGCATTTATCTGCTGAAGTAAAGAATGCTTTCTTCAAGGGAAATCACTTCCACTTAAAACTGGCCCTGATTCTGCACTAGAGAAATTTAACGTAGGGAACTGTCCTGCAGTAGGAGAAAGAAGAGCTAAATGAGGGATCTCCCAGCCTCCAGGGAAAACTCAGCAGCATTGGCTTGCCCTGAAATCAGAAGGTGCATGTAACTTGTGTCGGGGACATTCCACTCCTTGCAGGGAAAAGAGGTCATATTTTATGACTGGCAAGTAATACTTAAATCATCTGCAAAGAAAATCAGATATATCCATTAAAGAAGAGAAAGTGCAATGGAAAATTCTTGCCTGTTACAGCCATGAGAGTTATTGGGTTCAAACTGCTAATCATCCTAGGTGAACTTCTCTATAGTTTCTACGTCATTCACTGTTACTTAAAATGCCTTAAATGACAAAAATGCCTGTGGATTCTTCCGCCAAAGGCACTGTTACCATTCTGCCTACTGTTGGTAGCATGCAATGATGATAACAATTAATCTACTGTTTTCTAGAATGGAAAAGAAACCAGGACTGTCACACACATAAGGGAAGAAATGGCTAAAAATTAACTTCAACAGAGTGCAAGATGATATTTTTGAAGTACCTGTAATTAAAGGGACTGGGTTTGGGGTGGTGGGTTTTTCTGGTTTAATTTTTAACTTATAGTTATGTTTGGCCTTTTGAAATGGCCAAGTTTTTTCCCACCTCAGAGGCAGGCAGTCCGAATGCAGAGAAACGTTCAGAAAAAAAAATTCAAAAAGCTTTTGAAAGAAAGGTTTCAGATGCAAGGAAATGAGATAGCCTTTAACTAACATTTGCTATATCTCTTCCTTAAATAGTTCCCAGACCCTGAATTTTTTTTCCTCTACTCTGTCATGCTTTCTAGACTTACACTTAAACCTATAGTACAGGGGTAGTACAGGCTTATATACTGCAATATACTGCAGTCACCCATCCCTTCTCTCTGGTGAGCAGTGACAGAACCCAAGGGAATGGCATGTAGCTGTGTCAGGGAAGGTTTAGGTTAGATATTAAGAAAAGGTTCCTCAGCCAGAAGGTGGTTTGGCACTGGAACAGGCTCTCCAGGGAATTGGTCATGGTACCAACCCTACCAGAGTTCAAGAGGTGTTTGGACAATGCTTGCAGGGGCAGTCTTGTGCAGGGCCAGGAATTGGATGATCCTTGTGAGTCTCTTCCATCTCAACATGTTCTATGAATCTGTGATTCTATGACTTGGAATATTTTACCATTTTTACTGTGGAAAAGCTCTAACTTCCACCGGAAGCTCTTTTTTTGTCCAGTCTTCCCTCCAGATAGGTCTCACCTCCATCACCACAAACTGTGTCCCATCAGACATGTTCAATCTCTTGCTAAACAACTCACCTTGGGCAGTCTGTTACTGTCCCAAGGTAGAGACTGAATAAAAGCCTCCTAGAATATGGAAAATAATGACTGTAGAGAAAAAAATCAACCTCTACCAACAAGAATCATTAGTCTGCTTCAATAAAATATAAAATACCCTTCCTATGACTGTTTATATCTCCCAGACTTTAAAGATGTCATGCAGAAATGTATCTTGAAAATGCTTTAACTTCACACTCACAGAGTTTAGTGGTAAATGAGCAGATAACTGAAAAAATCCTGTCCCCTACAGCAAAGATAAAATGTGTTCCTTTAGGTTCTCTTTGTAACAGATATCTAATTTAACAGTGATCACCTCAGCTGATCAGTTTTTTGGGATTTTCAGACATGAAATTTGCTATGTTCATCTGAGGTAATTGCAGCATTGCCTTCCTTTCAATAAGTAATGTTTTAACACCACCTGTTTTCAGCATTGCCCACTAATAACCACAGTGGTTTATTAAATATGTTATTAAGTAAACTTGTAGGCTTCTCCTTCCTAGAAAAATATGTGGTATTGTATATAATACTGCAAATGAACTCCCTAAAGGATATTTTTCTGCAGGAGAAATTTCACTAAATAGGTTTTTAAATTATATTTTGGGGGAAAGGGATGTTAAAATCAGTACTGTGAAAAGATCTTCCTTTACATACTTCTTTAGGCTTTGCTTCATACTTTACTTGAAGGCTGGCCCTAAGGTCATCTATTTATTTGTTATAATTTCCTTGTATGAGAAGTACTACGAGACAAAGTGCCAGTCAGCCTACATTCAACCAGCACCATTCTCCTTCCCTATGCTGTTTCATCTGCTTTTATCTAACAACATCTTGAAATATTTGGGTTTATTACTTTGGGATTGTTTGTATGAGCACACATAAGTGCTGGTGTTTCAGGAGGGGGTTTTAGCACACATTAACCTGCCCATCCTTTGAAAAAACATCCTCTCCAATACTGACTTGAACAAAAGGATGAGTCAAGAGTCCAGCAAAACATCCCTCCCACATGAAAAACCATAAAGCTGCCTCCTGATCCCTGAGACAGTGATGTGTGACTCCCTGTATACAGGACCTCAATGAACTTGGATCTTCAACAGACTGAATTAATTCAACCAGTGTTAGCAAAGACCTGACTCTGCATCTGCAGGGGGTCCTTACCTGAAGCTAAAGTACTGCAGATGGCAATGTGACACTGGTGACAACTTGGCCTGCAACACCTCGAATAAAGAGATGAAAATGAAGGAGGAAATACTCTGAGGCCATGCCCCTCCTGGCAGAGGGGCAGCAGCTAGCACAGTTCCAGGTACCTCACAACCTGCTCCATGCTGCATCTCCTCCTGTGCAGCACTGGAGGAACAGGCATTGTACTCAACAGTGTAGCACTACCAGTCTCAATCTGTGAGCAGTGAAAGCGTAAGGGTAGAGAACCATAAGTATATTTAGGACTGGCAGTGAGAAGAGAAAACACTGGTTTTAAACAAGTGCAGGACACTTTTGTTTGAAAACATGGGTAGTTTAAAAATGTAGATTATCCTGAAGCCATTCTTCACAGAAATCATTATTTCTTCCGGTTTAGGAAGGCATGGATCAGTAGCAAAATGGAGCTTCACTGGTATCATGATTCATCTCACCTTTGACCACCACTTTGTGTTTCTTCTATGACTCATTATTACTAATTATTACTGACTCAAGAACAAACCTTTTGTTGATACCAAAAGTCCACGAGTTGTCATAAACTTTAACTTTGACCATGATCCAATGCCTAGTAAGCTCAGTAGGATTTTAAACCTATTGCTCTTCAGATTAGACTTCTTACTGAGAATTCAAGGTACCATGGAACAGACTGTCCCCTGATCTATTCCATTTGCAAAATCAATATGAAACCACTGCAAGTGAAAGATTTAACTCAGTACTAGTATCAGGCTTACATCTCTAGCTTATATCAAGGCAAAGAGAGCAACACAGAGCCAACCTCTGACATCATGGCTCCAGAGATCATGGTGATCTTCAAGTCTAAAGGTGAAGAAGTCTAACTCAGCCCTCACCGTTCCCACCATTTATTATGAATTTCTATATAATTTGTCTGTTTTACTGACATCTCACCTTCCCTTGGGGGATTTTGTGTACAGATGGGGGATGGGGACAAGAGATAAACATTCACTTTCCATTCCTTCCAAATAAACCCGGAGTCTAAGAAGGTTGCTTTTAAAGCAAGCACTGAGTTGGACCCTGCTTAGTTGCATCTGCATAGAGAGATGCATATGCAACTAAAAACTTCACTAAGAAAACAGTGATATCATAACTCATTCTGATTTTTTCTGTTGAATAAAAACTAAATGCGATTCAGTTTATATTAAGTTACCTTATTTCATTCTGAGATGCAAGTATCTGACTGAAACTTTATAGGGCAGCTCATCAGGGTCATGCTTTTTAAGTTCCATGCAAGACTGATAGGGAATTACCATGTAAATGTATGATTCTCTTATCACTGAACACTTTTGATCAGGTAAGTAAGTCTAACAGGAGCTGTCAAACTCCAGTAGTCTGTAATTTCTTGGTGTGTCCCAAAATCTCTCTTGGTATGAAGAACTTCAGCTTTCCAGAGAGCTGTCCTTGTGTTGGTCAAGCCAACCCACACCAGAAGAATCCAGCCGATTCCTTGAAGCCACCACGCAGCAGGACTCTGTACCAGCCCTTCCTGTGCTAGAAAAGAGGAGTAGCAAAGATTTTCATTGTTTAGAAACGCTGCAGTCTTCACTAGATACTCTCACAGCACTACTCTGGCACAAGGACTAAGCTGCCACTTGTCTCGACAAATGACATTAAAGTAGAGAAACAATGACTCAGATATTTTAAAGTTTTTCTTTCTTCTTCTGTTTGAAGAAGCTCTCCAGCTTTGGTACAGCCGTATGCCTGGTACAGTTTCTGCAGTCCTACTGAAACCCATTCTATGACTAGAGAGCTCAAGGCCTGTTAAAAATTTCCAGCACCAGCACTGGGATTCCCAGCCCTGACTGTGCACTCTGAAACCCAGAGTCTGACCCAGAAGGTCCCTGGGCAGCATAAAAGAGGAGGTGCATGCTTTCAAAAAGCAGGCTAAATAGTTAATTACTTTATTGTAATGAAAGTAATAAACTATCCCTAAAGGGATTAAAACAGATGTTTAAGTTGTTCTACGTATAGCATACACAAAGCAGATTTCTGGCTACACAGGGTGGTAACAGATAAGAAACAATGGAACTGCTCCAGAAAGATAATAAAATTCGTGATAGTATAGAGCTGTGCTCCCAGACAACTGCAATTTAGCATGATTTCCATAGAAGTAATATGGTTTTTTTTCACATAGGACTTCATGAAATATTTGTTGAAAAACATTATTTGAATTATATTGCCAACCCAAGATCTACAGAAGGGTATCACCCCTTGACTGCCACAGACCTCTGACCAGAGACCAAATAATTTCCTTTTTGAATCCACAGGTGAAGCACAAAGATTGGCACAGGTAGCGGGACTGGGAGCCAGTCTGAGCACTCCTTTCAGAGCTGAAGAATAGACTCATTAACTTCTTAGCCTCCTTGCTAAGCCTAAGCTATTTATAGAACCACTGAAATCAATGAGTTCACTGATTAAAATAGATCTACATGCATAAACCCTGACGTACTAACTCGTAACTGGACTCAGCATCACTAAACCTGACAAAGCAAGACAAAGCAACCAGGAAACAACAGTTACACATGCTCCTGATGCCCCTTTCACCATAGCTAGCTTGGCTACCCACACCAAAAACCACTAAAAGCAAAACTCATATCAAAAGATCCCCAAATCAACCAGTTTGAGAATCCAGTCTACCTTTTAAACTCTTCAGGCTCAGAAGTGGCACTCATTTTATGTTTCTAATACATCTGGAAAAACAGGTCTCTGACCTTTGGTCTCAGGTGCTCTCCTAATAAAGGAAAAATTAGTGATTTTTAGAGCAATAAACTTTAGGATATTTCTATAGATATTAACATTTTTAAACATATACCCCTTAGTATGGGGTCAAACAAGACTTCAAAGAGTTTCTTTACAATGCCCAGCTGGGCAAACAAAATTCAACCTTATTAACATAATCTTATCACTGAAAACCCAAAGGAAGGAGGGATTAAAAAGAAAAAAAATGGAGAGGACAGAGTCATTTGTTTAGCCAGGAAAAACAAACAGCAGTGGTGGGTGTCACAGTGGAGGTTCATGAGTTTCAGTGCCCCAGGTCATGCAATGCCCATGGTCTCAGCAAAGGTGAAATCATCAGCCTTTCAAATCAGCTGAACTTCATTTTTAATTAATCAGAATAAAAGATAAAGTGCCTGAAATCTTTGCTCAAGATCTGTTAGACTTCTTTCCTTTAAATGTATAACAGCAGTCAAGTTAGTCAGAATTGTTTAATCATTCATACAAGAAAAGTTGCTTATCTCAAGAGAAGTGCCCCTGTAATCATTTTTGTAAATACAGTTGCATTAATCAAGTATAGGATAACAGGTTCAAAGCTGTAAACCCTAGAAATCTTTTACCATATGAAAGGTTATTATAGGCATTAACTCATAATGTCTGCTTGTTATCATAACAGCCCCAGTTCCCCAGGGGTCAGGAGGTTTATGCTAAAGCACACAATGCTGAGTAAAGAGCACGTATAAATCTCTATTGTAGCTGAACCCAAAACACCCTCTTTAATTCCCCACTTCAAACAATAAATTGAGAACAAGAAAAACATGCAGGTGCATCCTTCTAGACTTCGTGCTCATCCCAGGTGCTCTAAAATGCTCTGCCTTGAGAAAAATCAAGCATCAGAAGATGCTCTGGGTTTTTCCAAGCACTGCTTTTAGGAGGCAGCAGACCAAAGTGGCAAAGGCAGAAAGAAATGGGCTGAGCACAGGTGAGCCTCGTAGCAGCCCCATCTGGCTGCAGTCTAGCCAGCCTGGTCTCATACAAGACAAAAAACTGGTTTAAAAAAGGTGTGATTTGCCAGTGTTGTGGATGGGCAGGACCTCAGCGTCTTGAGGTTATCTGTGGTCTTTGCCAAAAGGAGAGCATTTAGCAGCTGGTGGGAGCTTTATCTTGGAGTCACTGTGTGACCCTGAAGGAGGCTGTGAAAAAATGGTCTAGCCAGACACTTCCCATAGCCATTATCTTACATGGTTTCACACAAAAGCTCTGAGGGTTCACAACTATTTCCTTAAGAAGTAATATTTCAGGGCATCTTTGTATTGATCCTCTTCTTTAAATTGCTTGAAACTAGTCACCATAGCCTTTCCTTTTCATGTTGCTGGTAGCAGTAGTGGTAGTAGTAGTAGTAGTATTGTGAAGAAACACTTCACCTTAGCCACAGCACCTGAGCTGTTTTCACATCGTCAAACTTTCTAACCTCTAACACACCACTTGACAGTTTTCAATAAAAAAGAGAAAATTGCCCAGCAGCGTATAGTCAACCTCCAGGTCTAGATATAAAATGGAGCACGAGTTCTGTAAAGAGCAAGTAGTAGTTTTCTACTGGTAGTACTTTTCAAGCTGGCTGCTCTTTCAAGACCTAGACCTGGTCACTCTGAATATCTCACTGTGCAATTTTTTTCCACAACCAAGCTAAGAAGGATTCCAAGCAGAAAGACAGCAAGCACAAGTTGGCCAGCAGCATGCTGGTGAGGGAGAGATTGGCAATCCTGAACAAACAGGCAAGGAAGAGAAGAGATTAGGGGGGTGCTGGGTGACAAGGGAGAAAGCATGTGAGAAGAACAAGCAGAAGGAAAATAATCAAAGGGATTGGAGGGGCCAGATAGAGTCAGGGTGGAGCAGGACCCAGCATGCTTGAGGAGGGGTGATAAGAGCTGTTGGATTGAGCTGTTGTTGCCAGCCAAAAAACACTGCAGTAGCAACTACCCACTGAATAAAGAAGCAGGAGGACTTTTCCAAGGGTTTGGGCTGTATTTGGCCATCTATGCCCTCTTCTTTTCTCCCTGTGCACATGCAGGGAAAATCAGCATGAACCCCAGGACAATGAAAGTCCACTTATAATGCCTCTGCCCTTTACACAACTTCAGTACCTAGAAGGAAACTGCCTCACACATCTGGCATCCACACAGCAGTCTTCAATAATGGTACAGAAAACATACCCAATACACACCAAACCCTGACACTAGATGCTGGCGGTTTCTTCCCGGCAGACACATAGCTGTTTAAAGGGCAACTCTGCAATCCTAACATACTGAATTGGTCCAATTTCAAAGTGATAAGCAGGAAGGATATACCAGATAGAAGATGTCAGGGATACCCAGCAAGCAGTGTAGCACTGTGGTTAAAGCAAAAACCTGCATTTGCTGAGTGGTAATAAATATGGTCATATATGGTCAGTATCATATGTGTGTGTGCACACACGTGTGTGCGTGTAAAAATAAACACATGCATATACGTGTACATGCATTAAGTATAAGACATTTCTCCACTTCATCAGACCTGCTGCTTCTGGCCCTTGCTGTGGAAACATCCTCCATCCTACAAGAGACTCCATCCCTCTCTTCTTTATGGATCCTTGTCCTGAGGCCACAGTTGCCCAGACTGTTTTTGCTCCGTGTGTGTGTGTGTGTCCCATACAAAGAAGGTTACCCTTGCCCACGCAGCGCAGGCGTGGGGCTGTACAGAGATGCTGGATTCAAAGAAGGCACAGGCACGCTGCCGAACTCTTTGGCCAAGTGAACAACTACTTTGAAAGAGCTCTGTGAGCCAGGCTCCTCTTTCTTCCTTTCAGTCCCCCATTGCTCCTGCCTCACATGATTATTCTTTGGCCAGGACACAAAGTGCTTAGAAAAGACAGTATTTGTCTTTCAGAAGGAAACTTAACATCAGTGTTAGTTAGTGGGTTGCAAATACAAAATAATTTGTAGAAGCCTTTGACTTCTGCCGGAAATAATATATATGCATGTACAGGAACAAGCGCCACTGCCATCAGGAGGGGATCATTGCCTTACTGCTCCATGGCCCCTGGAGCCAGAGGAATAAATTTTCATACCCTTAAGGTGACTGCTGAGTTCCTGTGTAACCCCTTCTTGCTGTGCTGGTAGCCCAGTTCCCTGCCATGTGGAGAAGAGCAGAGCACAGGGGCAAATTTACAGCTGGTGAAAATAGCCAGAACTTCCTTCTAGTCAACACACTTGCACTCCCTTCTGCCAGCAGATAGTTTGCTCCCGTGTTCCTTCATCAGGAGCCAAATACCTTCCTTCTTGGGCTGACAAAGAAGCACAAGGAACAGTGATGCTCAGTTTGCTGAAAGCAGGCTTTTTGATAGCCTTCATGTCAGCCCAACCACTAACCCAAAATCATCAGTTTACTTCACAGAGGAGCAGTACCCTGCCTTACAACCAGGAGGAAGCATAATGCATTTCATCATTTCTAGAACTTCATAGCCGTTAGGAGAATCTTGGGATCTCTGCTTTTGCTCTCTCCTTTCTTTTCAGTGCAGATGTACAGCGCCAGCATATTAGCATAAAAGCTGGGCCAGTGTTACTTTCAGGGGAAGCTGGACTTGCTGTCACTGTGAGTGTAAAGGAGCTGATTGGTTAAGATCAGATTTCATATTTCAGATACTAAAGGGCAGAGGCAAATAGAAGTTACTGCAGACAAATGAAAAGGCTCTCGTCTGGAGACAATGGGAATCAAGGGAAATTGTAAAAAAGCCTCAACACATATCCAAGTAAGTCCCTTTCCTTCAAGTAAAAAGCATCAGCAGTTGGAGGCAGAAAGAAGATGCATACATCACCACCTACTTCTAGATGGACTCAGAAACTATGCTTGAAAGTACAGCTGGCACTCAGAGAACAGGGTTTGTGGGGGCCACAGAGGGAGCTGCACAGGTTCCCACTCTTTCCCCTCTGAAAGTCTAGCAAATCCTTCCCCGTCAACAGCTGAAGTTGTTTGTCCTGGGAGATGCACAGTGTCCCTTTGCCACACTCCCCCAGAGCTGGTGTGGATCTAAGGGAGAAGTGGGACCCTCTTCCTCCTCAGTGAGAGCTGGGGAGCAGCTCCTCTGAGCACCATGCAAAGGCCATGGGGGCTGTGATTATCTCCCTCTGGTATGAGTTATCAAGCTACAGCCAGACAATTTAGGGCTTAGCAAACACCCACTTATGCATCAGAGATATTCATGAGTAGAAAGGTGCTCCCCGGGTGGCAACGTTCCCAAAATCATCTGGGTGTAATTGTTTGAAGTGTGCACCAGCCATCACAAGGGCTGCAGGTATCGTGCTGCTGGTGGGTGTTTTGTCACAGGATAGACCCTGCATGTTGCTGGGCACTTAAAGCCCAGCCAGAAGAAAACACTTTCTGTGAGCAATTTGGACAAAGGAAACTGGGGTATGCAGAAACGTACCATCCCTGCTTCATATGTCAACTCTAAAAAGAAATAGCTAATTAAAGCAAGTACTGCTCTGCAAGATGTCATGGCATTCATTGCGCTGAATTCCCACTGGAATTCCCACACAAGGAGGGTTGTCCTCCCTGATTTAAACCTTGGGATATCAGCTCATCCACATCCAATGTTTTTTACAAGGCTGATTTTTAAGGTATATACTGAAAAAAGAGTTGCTTTCTACCTCTTGCGTTACGCAATCCTTTACTTACAAAAATATCTGTACTGTGGACCTACTGTGTCAAGTCAATGACTTGTATAACATCATCACCAGGTTATTTTTCCATATTTACCCTGGAACTTACTTACCGTAGTTTTATTTCCATCTCCTCACCACAGGGTGATCAATGATATGTGGTTAAAAACAGATGCAGATCTCTATTAAACATGGGTGAATGCTGAAAAAAAATAAAAATGTACTAGGACTGGAAGGAGGTAAAGAGAAGTGGAATGCCATATCGAACGTGTCACTTGCCTTGCATTGTTTGTTTCCAGAGCCATGCAAGCAGCTGCGGTGATAGTGTTATCTGTTGACTGCACTGCTCGTCTGGGCAGCCTTTCCCCTCCCAACTCACCCTGTGCACTGATGCAGCACGGTGTAGCTAGGGGAAAAAGAGGAAACTTTTCAACCCTAGATCCCAAGAAATGACCACCAGCTTAATTTCCTTTTCTATCTGTAGGTACTGCTTCCTTGCAAAAAAGAGTGGAAGCTCAGGGACCAGGGGCCTCATCAATACTGGTAAATTAAACCATGACTGGGGATGAACCATGATCATCTGTGTTAGTAAGGTGTTTAGGCATTCCATAGCCCATGGCAATTACTGCCATGGGGCACAGTCCAGAGTTAAGGACCTAATCTCAGCTGGCCATCAGCACGTAGCCACCGTCTTCTGAAGTGGACAGCATTTCACTAGCATAGATGAAAGCTTTACCTGCTGGCTGGTCTATGTGCCTGGGATTGTTCCCAGGTATAATTAATTCACTAATATACTAGTAGTTGATAACAATTCATGGTTATTCAAGTGCCTGCTATCTCTACTGACCAAGATATGTGCTTCTTTCATCAGACAGCCAATATCACTTTAAGCAGAGACAAGTTCAACCCACAAACCTACAGGGCTGCTCTAGTGACTTCTCTAGAAAGCTGGTGGTAAGCATTCTAATAATGCCTTTCCAGCTACAATTTTATAAAAAAATAACCCTCTACCTGTAAAATATCACTAGGACTCAATAATAAATTCCACAAAAAGCTTTCACCCCTGAAGAGACAGAGGCTTCCTCATCTCTGCTGAACACCTCATTAACTTCCTTTGTCATTTCATTGCACATCCCCTACATTCAATTTTACTGAACCTCCACCTTGCCCTAAGAGGAACATTTGCTAACTTCATCTTAACTATATTCTAATTTTGCCAGGGAATTTAACTGACCCTTCATCCTCCATCTGTGATCATTGTTAATGCCCCACTTCTTGCTACAGCTTTGGATCAGGCACAGGATCTACACCAAATCAGAAAGCACTTGCCATCAGCAGATAGACAGGCACCCATTTGTGGGGAATCCATAGCAGCCACCTAGAATATTCTTACAGAAGTGTGTGGGTTTCAAGCTACCCATTTGGAAACCCAGAAAACTGTAATTGCAAATAATTATAACTTGAATACATTAGCATTTTGCATACATAAATATTGGAAGCATAAGAAGTCATACAGATTGTAGATTCTTTTTTTTTTTTAAGAAGCCTTTTTTAAAAGCCCTACCTACAGCATTCCAGCCCAAACTCATGCTATTTCTGTGGCTTCTTGGAAGGTAGGTAAGTACCAAAACAGTAGTAGCCCTCTAATGTGAAAAATACCTTCTGCTCCAGAAGAACCCAGACACAAAATAAAGGCTTCTGTGTAGAGAAGTCCTTGAATTCCAAGTATCTTACACCAGTCTGTGCAGCAGGGAAACTGTTCAGTAGATGTCAGGATCAAAACTGAACACTCCAAATCTATCAGCCCTTGTTTTTCTTGTCCTAAAATGGTGGGTTTTTTCAACTTATATCAATCAGAGAGATCTTACCACTGTGAAAATCAATCTCAGGATCTCTTGGGCAGTGTTGCTGCAATCATTTTCGCATACAACCAGTAATGGTTAGGTTAAACCTTCAACATTCATTTTCTGTTCACGATTTTTTTTACCTCTTCAGCTTATCTTCCCTCTCCGGAAAGAAATGGGAGACCTGGAAAACATGGACAAAGAGAAGACTGAGGTTCTCAATGACGTCTATGCCCCAGTCTTCAACAGCAAGTGCTCTGGCCATGCTGCCCAAGTTGAGAAAGGCAAGTGCAGGGACTGGAAGAATGAAGACCCTAAGACTACTGTAGGAGAGGTCCAGTTTCAAGACCATCTAAGGAACCTGAACATGCACAGGTCCATGGAACCTGATGAGATTCATCCATGGGTCCTGAGGGAGCTGGCAGACAAAGTCGCTAAGCCACTATCCATCATGTTTGAAAATTCATGGCAGTCAGGTGAAGCCCCTGATGACTGCAAAAAGGGAAGTATTTTTAAAACGGGGAAAGTGGAAATCTGGGGAACTACAGACCAGTCTCACCCCTGTGCCAGGCAAGATTATGGAGCAGATTCTCCTGGAAACCGTGCTGAGGTACATAGAAAACAAAGAGGGGATTGGTAACAGACAACATGTCTTTACAAAGGGGAAATCATGCCTGAAAAATTTGGTGACCTTCTACAACAGGACTACAGAGTTGGTGGATAGGGGCAGAGCAACTGACATTATCTACCAGGACTTATGCAAAGCATTTGACACTGTCCTACACAAAATCCTTGTCTCCAAGTTGGAGAGGCATGGATTTGATGGATGGTCCACTTGGTGTAGAAAGAACTGGCTGGATAGCTGCACACAAAGAGTTGTGGTCAATGGCTCACTGTCCACGTGGAGACCAGTGATGAGTGATGTCCCTCCAGGGATTGGTACTGGGGCTGATACCCTTCAACATCTTTGCTGGCAAAATGGACACATCTCAGTGGGCACACTCAGCAAATTTGCTGATGACACCGTGCTGTGGCTGCAGTCGACACACTGGAGGGAAGGGATGGCATCCAGAGGGACCTTGACAGGCTTGATAGGTGGACTGATGCAAACCTCATGAAGTTCAACAAAACAAAGTGCAAGGTCTTACACCTGGGTCACGGCAATCCCAGACACACCTACAGGTTGGGCGGAGAAATGATTGAGAGCAGCCCTGCAGAGAAAGACTTGGAGATAATGATTGATGAAAAACTCAACATGAGCTGGCAATGTGCACTTGCAGCCCAGAAAGCTAATGGAATCCTGGGCTGCATCAAAAGAAGTGTGGCCAGAAGGTCAAAGGAAGTGATTCTCCACCTCTACTCTGCTCTTGTGAGACCCCATCTGCAGAGTACAGTTCTGATGCCCCCAATATAAGACCGACATGAAACTGTTGGAGCAAGTTCTGAGGGGGGCCACAAAGTTGATAAGAGGACTGGAGCACCTCCCTTTGAAGACAGGCTGAGAAAGGTGGGGCAGTTCATCTTGGAGAATGGGAGGTTGCATGGAGACCTCATGGCAACCTTCCAGTATCTGAAAGGGGACTACAGGGAAGCCAGAGAGGGACTCTGTCAGGAGCTGTAGTAATAGGACCAGGAGTAATGAATACAAACTGAAAGAGGGACAATTTAGGTTAGATATTAGGAAGAAATTCTTTACCATGAGGATGATTAGATGGTGGAACAGGTTGCCCGGGGAGGTTGTGCATGCTCCAATCTTGGCAGTGTTCAAGGCCAGGCTGGATAAGGCCTTGAGCAACCTGTTCTAGCGAAAGGTGTCCCTGCACATGGCAGGGGGGCTGGGACTAGATGATCTTTAAGGTCCATTCCTATCCCTTAACATTCTACGATTAACAAAATAACTAGGTACATGAACAACTGGAGAATCAGACACAACCTAGAACCACAGGTGGCAGATACTTGATATTGATGCTAAGAACACCGAAGGAGCAGGCACAACACAGCAGTGCCAGGTAGGAAGACAACTCCTGCATCTGCAAAAAGCTCACCCAGATGCAGCCAAGATCCTCAGAGCTATGGACTCTAAATTCACTCCCACAGTAGGAAATGTGAGACTGCTCGCAGAAGAAAAGCTTTTGAGTGTTGGTTCCCATTTCTTCTAAGTACATACAAAAATTTGCATCATTAACAAGTTCACACATGGAGAACAGACTTCACTCATACAAAGGTCTTAAAATTATCCAAACTGACACAAGCTCCTATACATCAAGCTTAGAACAACAGGTTTATTTAAAAATACACTTTATTTACAAGACATTCAAACTTCATTTTGAAAAAAATATAGCTATACATAAAACTTTTAAATTTTTCACTAATGGTTAATAAAACCATAGTGAGATTTACAATTAATTGATTCAGAAATCATGGAAATTACATCTTGGCACATTAAATCACATAATGAACAGAAAAACTGGAGAAAACTTTTAAGCAACAAAACTCCATAAATGTAACAATCTTACACAGCAACATCCTCACATCAAGGTGTCACTGGTTCAAATAAAGTACTTAACATAGAAAGTGCTTCCATTGTACAGCAGAGTAAGTAGAACTTATAGGAATGTTCATAGCTTTTGAATGATCTTCTTACCTGTTTTCTAATTACTGTCCCAAGCTTTCCCCCAGGATGTTAATGAATGACCAGTGAACCGCCGTGATTTCATTATACCTTCCCAGGTTTAGAAACCAACCTTTTCGGAAAAAGTGGTTTCAGGTAGAGTGTTTATAAAGAATTTAAGTATATATAAATACATATGTTCACATCTCAGGATGACTACTACTTAGACAACACTTCTACACAGATCACAGGATACAAGATAGTCCTTGGAGTAGCTCACATCAAGCCATCCATAGACCCTAGGTGGTAAACTTCACTTTGGGGAAAATTCAGGTGCTGGCATATTCCCTTCAAAGTTTAGAATAAAAGGGAGTATTCAGGACAGTAAGTGTTATTAATCAGGAATGGGAGAGGGAAAGAATGGGAAAAACTAAAGAAGGTCAAAAAGTGGTTTGCATTGGTAAGGTGTGTCACACAGGAAAACCAGAAAGAGGGTGAATTTGAATACGATGGAGTGCAGAAATTTAACCAGTGCATAAAAGAGGTATTCTTAAATTGCATTATAGGTACATCACCATGACCAGAAGCCTAGCAAAACCACCCTGGCTTTTATTGAGGAAACAAAATGTAAGAAAAACATTAAGAAGAAAAAAACACGGAACTAAGTATTATAAAGAACACAAGGAAAATGAAGTCAACTAAAAACTTAGCAAGACAAAAGCAATACTCCTAAAAATAGCAGCAGTTACTTTTCTTTACATTGAAGAACAAAGGCAAGACCTGCATCAACAGAGAGTTACAAAAGAAGGAAAAATTAACAATCAAATTGGCACTTTTGGTACATATGAAAAGGTGACAAAGAATTGATTCACTTCAGGAAAAGACACACAACTGATGAAGGCCCATAAATTGCTTTTGCATTCAATATCATGTTAAAACTTATTCCAGATTTCACTTTTACTCCAGAACAATCTGACGAGGTTAGCAAATGTTTTGCTGTCATACAACTAGGTCACACATATGGCTGGTTATGGGTCAGAGGGCCACATTAGCTGGACAACCAGTTGAAAGTCAGACATAATTTAAGCAGATTTCCTTTGCTACAGGCAGCGATGGACAGAAATGGACAACCAGTGCAAGAGAACCCACATGCCATAAAGAGGCAATCATTAGGCAGTACTTGAAGAGGACAGAGTAGCACAACCAATCAGGGAGGGAAACAAAGCAGTTAAGCTAAAGAGGCCAGAACAGGGATTTTATGACAGTGCAATGGACTACAAAACCAAATTTAAAACAACTGCCCATAGATATGGCCAAATACTGAACTATACTGTATTTCAAAATGAGGGAAGACTACTCCAAGAGAATTAGAAGAGATATGCCAAGAACTGAAGGGAAATAAGCCAGTACAATATAAACACTGGTTGGAATTAAGTCTTCTACGATATTAGAGAGGGGCCATCCAGTACAGCCTAGTTGTGACACACTTAAAAGAGACGAGAAAAATATTTTGTCGTGGGACTCAAACGAAGGCAAAGATGCTGGTCAGAAACTTTAGCTGAATATCCTGAAAGTCCCTACACCAAAAAAAAAAAAAAAGCAACATTCATTTCATAAAGAACGTAGCTCTGTTGGTTTTGCTTGCTTAAGTAATAAAGCAAATTTAAAATCTGCTTGCTTTCTAGACCTGAAGATTTGTATAATCCCTGGTATTTTCCCATTTATTCACAGGCAACAATTACAGTACATTCAACCAGACAAGAAAAAAAAAAAAAAGCTTAAGAATGTTACTTCATTATATTTTCAGGTTTCAACACTTTCAAAAATTTAGAAAATACATAACCCTGGTTTGAACAAGCACTAGAAGAATAAAGATGGTCCATTTTGTCAAGTGCTCCAACATCACACATACAAGTTTTTTTTTAATCCCAGAGTAAATACTGCCATTCCAACTTTCAAACATTTAATAAAATATATATATATATATTTTAAAAATTACCTGATTTAAGACACAAATGCATAATTATGAAAGGGTGCTTGTTTTAGAGGATATCTGGAAGCAACTTCTCTTTAGACTTTGTTGTTATTTTGGAAGCATTCCATTCTGGTTCTCAAAAACCTTATAAATATATTTGTTATTTACATCTAAACCTCACCATTTAAAAATCATCATAGATGAAAATAAGGAAAAAAAATAAAAAGAACAGAAGAACAGGCTGTCTTAATTTATGCCACACACTTTTAAAAGACAGAGCAATTCTTACAGTGTTTCCTGATTTACATTAATTCGTGCAATAACTGCCAAGCAGGATCCTGCTGCTGCCAACGGAAGCAAACAGGCCAGAGGATCAAGCTTTTAATTATATTAACAAATATGTTAATTTATATGATAAAAATCTATAATAAAAGGCTATAAAATATATGAATTCACCCAAGAACCTGTTGAAAAGGGAGGGGTACCTACAAATATAGAAATGTGCTATTTAGACTGCAATCACTGCTTCAGTAAATACTATTTTCGGAGCAGCAAAATATCCTGCTGTGTGTTTTAATATTCATTGAATTAATGCAATCATCTTTATTAGTGTGGAGTTGGCTGCTTTTAAGCCAGCCTAGCAAGGAAGTCCCGGTATTTTCCCAGCCCGGGCATGAAATCAATTTGCTCTCTCTGTTAAGGTGCCACTGAGGTAAAGACAGCACTATTTTATAAAGGTGTCGCCATGAATAAATGGATAAAATAGCCTGTCCAGGCCACCCAGATCATTGAAAGGCTGCTTTTGAAGCAAAGTGTGTTTGCAGGCTTCTGAATCTGATCTGAATGGCCAGGGAGGCTAAGCACTACACTCAGTGTGGATTAGGTAGTGGATCTCCTCTCCCAGGAACATGGAGAGCACACTTGGCCTAAACCCAACGCTGGTGACAGAGCATGTCACCTTGTTTTCCTTAGAGCACCCCTGCATGCCTTCAGAAAAGAACAAGCAGCAAAAAGATAATGAACTGCTTCACTAAACACACTCTGAGATACACCTTTGGGCAGAGGAAGGAGGGGCAGGGCAGAGGGGGGGGCTCAGACCTTTAAAGGCAGACAACAAGAAATAATTAAGACTAAACCAGGAAAAATTCCCTGGTTTAATTTTTTTTTAAAGCTCCCTCTAAGTGATAATACTGCACACAAGACTTAAAGGTACTTCCTTAATTAATGCAATTATGTCCTTATTAATAAATTATGTCTTAATAATAGAATTGCAGAATTTTTACTGTTCATAATAAACATATTAGCTTATTTATTCAGTATGAATAATGACAGACACTCAGTGTTAAAGATAATGCAATCATCCCACACAATGATAAAATAAGACCATGGCTCTTAGAACTTCTGTTGTCAGAAGGAAAAATATTTTAAAAGACTGAGTTGTACAATCACAACAGTGAACAAGATAAAAGTTAATTGGATGACTGCCTACATTTTCATTTGCTAGAATCAGTACAGACAACATTAGTAGGTATTTATTTGCTTTCATGACAAGCAGTCTATTCCTAAGCACACTCATCTGCGATTAAGCTGGGACTCCAGTATTACTATTAGAGAAGCAAGACCAGCTTCTGCTCCGTCCCTAAATACAGGAGTCAATCAAGAAAACAATGCAAGTCAAAATTCCTGAGTGCTTCCCCTTAGACACTCTTAATTTCATTCACAAACCCCACTGGCCAGAAGCACAAGTGTTACTGTAAAACAGGAAAAAATGGGGTTTAAGGCCTAGTAAAGCCTCTTTACTGAAGTCCTTTATAAATATACAGTACTTCAGCCCAGTACAATCATTAACTGGCCACAGGGCTTTCAAGAAACAGCTCACTTCAGCAGGAAAGGCCAGAGTTTCATTCCCAGTGCCACTGGCCATGAACTGCAAACATCAGTGCAGACAGCGAGCAATACATGCCATCGTCACTCTAAGAACAGGAAATCACCCTAATTTCGGTGATGAACTGGTAAGGCTGTATCAGAAAAATCTTAGATGAATGCAACAGCCTTGGTGGAAATCTTAATCCTTATTTCAGATACACGGGGCTCTTAGGTGTATTTTGGTTTACAGCTAAAGCACAGAAATCTTTTTGCCACACCAACTTCAGCTACAACCACCAACGACCCCCTTCACAGCCAGGATACATTTGTTCTGTGAAAACATGACACAGACCAGAGGGAGCTGCCTAAAACCGTGTACTGCTCGCCTGTGATTTGTCATCAGAAATGTCACAATTTTTTAGGCTGTCCTCTGCTGCTGGGTCTTCAATTGGGATTTCAATGTCACTTTTACTTGAACCATTGTCTTTGTGTCCTGTGGAAGTGCAACTGTTGTTTTTCTCCGTGTAGCCATTGGTTTTAGCCTGGGGGGACTCCCTCTGACTGCAGCACAGCTGAGAGTCACAAGCTTTTGAGATGCAGGGCGAGCTGCACAGGAGCTGGGAGGTCTTGTGGTCAACATACTCTGGCTGGATGGTCACAGAATGGACCCCTGCTTCATGGAAAATCTCCCGTATTTTGTAAGCAGCATCTTGGTAATCAGCAGGGGTTTGGCACTTGACATGAAGAGTGGCAATATTCTTCCCACTTGCAAGCTCCCAAACATGTACCTCGTGAAGGCTGCTAACCCCTGGTACATGAGCTAGTCTGTCAGCTGGAAGACATAAGAGAAAGATATTAGAGTTTTGGTGCAGTGGCTAATTATCCACTGTTCCATTTGGCACCCCATCCAAAAGCAGCGGTATCCAAACTATCGTTTTAGAAGAGATATACTTGATAAAACATGTTTACTCCCAGCTGCCTTCAGTTCAGCCTCCAGATGACTGCATGAACAGGCCACCTTTCCTTTTGGGTTCACCCTTTCCTCAGGCAATTTACCATTTACCAACTGTTCATACAAGAAATGTGGGAGCACCACTTCCTCCATCAAGAACCCACATCTTCTGGTTTTGTTAAGCCCTGAGAATGATGGAATTCCAGAAATACACAGTGCTACCCCACAACTGACCAGTGTGAACAACACCTGAGAGTTACAAAATTAACCAACCTTAATGGAAATTTCTAAGCTCTTTTGAAAGCCTTTTGGAAGAAGCCACTACAGGGTTGGGAAATATTGTAACTCAATGTTGTTTCTCTCACAAACAACCCACACAAAGCATTAACAGCTCAAGACCTGGTATTTTTGATGTATTGGGTGAGTACCACATTCTCAAAATGCATGCTTTAACTAATCCAGAGAGATTTGAGTCATGTTGCTAAGACACAGGCATGTGACTATTTCTCACAGTTCTCGAGCATTTGGAGCTATTATGAGTAAATAATCCAAACATGTCATTCCACAAATAACATATGCATTGAAACACATCATTAAAATTAACAGCATTTCAACAACAAATTCGACTTACTCAGTACTTGTATATTAACACCTTTGGGGACCATCTGCAACAAAATAGTTGAGGTCTCCTTGATAAGTGGGAATGCAGAAGACAAGATGATGAACACCATAATTATTGTCAAGCTTGGATCAATGTAGCACTGCCAATTACACGCAGCATCCCCCAGAGGACGTACATAGAAGATAGTAGCAGTAACTACCACGACCACAGATCCAAGTGCATCTCCCATAACATGCAAAAGAACACCTGAAACAAATGGCACAATTTCCATTAGTGGGGTGGTTTTGGTTTCTTTGCTTTGCTTTGGGTTTTTTAGGGGGGTAGGGGGGAAGTACTCCTTCATTTTTCAAGTATGTTCCACTTGACATGAAGAATGCAATATTCCAGGCATTAATATCATAACCAAAGTTTTCAGTAGCCACTTTCATGAAAAAAAAGCAAGAGAAATACTAACTCTGAAGCATAGCTATTTAAGTAGGATGCATCATTAAACATGTAGGGTATGCCAGCAACTTCTGTCCAAGTGCAATGCCATGGCAACGTAAAATATGTTTTCTTAAATGCCTGCAAATTATTAAGAGATCCTGGCACATTAAATCTCAATTAAAAATTGATGACTAAATCTATCAGTTCTACCCTGGAAGCTGAGAGAGCCCACTGTTATTCTCCCCCATCAGTTTCTATGACACTGCTGAAACCTGAAAAATTACCTAAGCGAAATCTAAGTCCATCCTTATGGCTCCAAACACCCTCAAACTCCAATTTTCAAAACAAGCTTGATTACCAGTCGTATTAAACCTTGTCCCACCAAAACTACTAGTCCTCAGACCCGCCAAAAATCAGAATCTGGTTTGAGAGTCAGTCACATGGCTTAGTATGTGCCTGGACTACTCTAAATAGAGAGGAATGCTGGGTGCCTCTTTTTACATCTATAAATACTGTTTTGCACAAAAGGTAAAGACACAAAACAGGCTCTTATAGTAACACATGTTTAGCTGCCCTTTAAACTACAATGACCAAAGCAGTCTTCTTGCTATAAAGTTACAATAATCTAAGAAGTCTCTTTTTCTTCTTTGTCTTTTTAGTACTTTACATAAACTTCCCTCTTCCCATCACTGCTCAAACCACTCCACTTTTGTCAGTCTTTACTATTCAGACAGATTCCATTCCAACCCATGCCTAGTGCAGGGGATCTCTCTCTCTATATGAAGTTAATTTCTTTGTCAGTACTTTTTATTTGAGGCCTGTGAGTGAATAAAATAAACCATCACCTTTTAACATCCCTCTGACATGCACTTTGAAGTGCTTCACTGCCTTTAATCCCTTCTTCTGGGCTAGAGAAGCTGTAAAAAGCTCCTCCCAAAACTCATTAACAACACAGCAAAGAGTTTGGACTCTGGTGATGCTGGATACTGGATTAGCCCTAGAACTGTGCCTGTGCTGCTGGTTCTTGACAGTTCTCCCTCCAAATCTCTTGGGTCAGATAAGAAAGTACAAGCTTCTTGTGAGTCCAGCCCTTTCTGCTGGAGTCAGGCGTGTTCTGCCCCATTTGGCAGACTCCCACAGGGTTTTACTCCTCCTAACAGTGTTGCAGTGTTTCCTTTTCATTTACAAATAATCCCGATTCAGCATGGGCTATCAACTATTGCACTAACAAGAGGGACAGGCAGGATGCAATTGCCAAGGCAACTAACTAGAGAGCACAGCTTATAAAGGACAGGAAAATGTTTCAAAAAGTCTTCTTTTGAATGAAGCAAAAAGTAAGTATGTCAGAATTTTGATTATTAGTTGATAATACAGAATTTTGAAAATGCTTATTTTACACTATCAATAATACATACACCCTGGTAACGCATCAAATAATGAGGGCCTAGGCAGAAATGAACCCACTTCCCTATCAAACCCCAAAAGCTATGATTATAAGCTAGAAATTAAAATTAATTTTTACTAAATAAAAGTATTAGTAATGGTATGTTAAGTAGGGTAAGACCACAGTTTCCAACAGCTTGTGTCGGAAAGTCTGAATTACCCTGCATATGCTCAAGAAGAAAAAGGAATAATTTCACACTGCAATAATTAATCCTGTCGGGCAGAATTTATGGATTCCTGTTCCTATCATTTTTAAAATCAAAGAAACAATTCCTCTAACAATCCACTTTGTCCAGTCATGTTTTTCAGGGAGGCTCCAATTCTACAACATAAGAATTTTTTGCCAAGTGATTATAAAGTAAGTATAGCTCTGTAACTAACTTCAAAGGAAAAACATAAATTTTGAATCAGAATTTTAAAGATATGTATCTGTAGCATTGGCTACAGAAGTAATGAATATTTTAAGGACAATAAAAATTAATTTTGCAAAAATTACACTATAAAGTATCACTTGCAAAAA
This sequence comes from Platyrinchus mystaceus, assembly GCA_035041135.1. Classification (NCBI taxonomy): domain Eukaryota; kingdom Metazoa; phylum Chordata; class Aves; order Passeriformes; family Tyrannidae; genus Platyrinchus; species Platyrinchus mystaceus. Next base: position 18,652,874 of record JAWWLV010000121.1, on the reverse strand, counting down.
TTTCTCTTTTTAAAAACAAAAGATGACAGGCGTTTTAAAATAATTGACACAAATCTCCTTATCCTTCAGACATTTTTGAAAGTTCCCAGAATCATTATACCCAGGCACTGTGGTTCAGGCAAGCAAGGCCTTCTCTAAAGCAATTTTTTAGCCTTCTCTCCTCCATCCCCAAGTGTGACAGTTTCTTATTCTGCTGCAATAATCTTACCACTATAATGCCATAATATCCAGTGACAACAATTTCTAGACATCCAGGCAAGTGTTGTGGCTCTAGCGTATGGTTTGATTTTACAAAGCATCTTGCCTTACAGATGCATTTCTGTAGCTCTGAAAACACTTCTGAAAGACAGGCAGACAGACAGACAGACACACACACACACTAAAAAACAAACAGCAAACCCAGGTGCCCGACTGCCATGTTGATCTCTTAAGCAGAATTCACACAATACAAACTTACACAACCTTGGAGGAATATCAGATGTTGATAGGTGACCATAAGAAGCCTGAACTACTATCCTGTCTCAGGTTTCTGACAGCCCTTTCCTTGAAGGCAAACTCAATGTTTCATATATTCAAAGACATCTGCATTTGGCTCTGCCCAGAGTACCTATATAGACATGTATACATAGAAACACCTACACAGACAGGGAGTGACACATGGGTAATTTATTCCTAGAAGTAGCTATAGTATTTCACTCCACAGATTCCCAGAGACCTGCCAAATTCCAACGTAAGAGGGCTGATCCTGTCCCAGACTCTTCCGGGAATGGGTTCACAGTTCAAGGACCTGGAAAAACACAGTGCTGCAGCACTAGTTTCAGAACTTTTTTCCTTGTGCTGACAACAAAACATTATCAGCCTCGGGATCTAAAAGAAATTCTGTTTTCTGCTGAAAAGCATTTTGAAGTTGAAAACTGCTCAACTACTACAGCGACACTCAAAGATGCACCTCATAGCTACCTGTGTTACCTTCCTGTAAAGCCTCTACTGACTTGAGCTTAGTGCAATAGGGTTTGTATCCTTTCCAAAATGTTTGGCTGCATACTTCTAAAAAATAAAAATCAAAATGTAAGCACACTCAGAGGCAAATGGGCATGACACTATTTTGTTATTACCTCTACTATCTCATACAACCAAAACCTTTGTGCTGAAGATAACCAGGCCCAATTACATAGAAAAGTCCTGGGCTTTTGCTCCCTTTCTTACTGATAATTTGGGAGGGGGTGGGAAGGAATCTGGAATGCAAACCATAAAGTGTTTTAAGTTAATATAACATTAGCAGTATACTCCCATGCCATACCTCTGATGTTCAAGGCTTCAGACTTTTTCTCTTTTTTCTTCTCAGACCCCTCTTCAGGGCTTTTTTGGTCATTTGGTGAATCACCTGCATTCAAAGAAGAAACGCTGTGTTGTGTATAAGTTCTACAAACAGAAAAAACATCAACCTTCTCAAAACCAACTTCTTTCAAAGATGACAAGAAGAAAATAACCAAGCCAAAGCATTTCCTATGCAGCCCTCTGAGCAACGCCTCCTTCCCCCATCCCGCGGGGACGCCCAGCAGGCCGGTGTAAAGTACAAGGTGAAAGAGGCGGCGGGTGTCTGAATGAGCTCAGTGAAACCCCACAGGGGTGGCTCTGGGGCTCTGAAAGGGCCCAGAGGATGGGGCCAACAGCTCGGCGAGTCCCGAGGGCAAACGAGATGGAGGGAGGGGATGGGGAGGGATGCAGAAGCGGGAGGGAGGGATGAGGAGAGGTGCGGGACACGAGGGGAAGGCGAGGATGCAGCCGAAAGGCACCTGCTTCAGCCGCCTGCCCCTCCGGCGTGCCCCCGGGCACATCCCGGAGCGCAGCGGCGGCGGGCGGCGGGGCGGGCGGGCGGCGGCGGCGGCGGCAGCAGGCGCCCCAGTCCTGGAAGACGAGGAGCCCCACGACGTTGACGGCGAGGCCGAGGGTGCCGACGATAAGCACCAGCTGGGCGTCGTCGATGGGCTCGGGCCGGGCGAGGCGCAGGACGGAGTCCACGAGGATGGTGAAGCAGAGGGCGGTGAGGAAGACGGCGTTGCTGAGGGCTCCCACCGCCTCGGCGCGGCTGTAGCCGTAGGTGGCGCGGGGCCCGCGGCGGCTGCGGCGGGCGATGCGCCCCGTGGAGAGCCCCACGCAGAGAGAGATGAGGTCCGAGAGCATGTTGAAGGAGTCGGACACCAGCGCGATGGAGTTGCCCAGGTAGCCGGACACCAGCTCGGCCACGAAGAAGCCGACGGTGAGCACCAGCATGAAGATGAGGCGGCACGTCTTCCCCGAGTACCGCCCCATGGCGGTGGTGCGCTGCCCGCGGGTCCCGCTCCCCGCTAGAGCCGGGACATCGCCGCCGCCGGCCCGCAATAAGTGCGGGCGGCCCGGGCCGTGCCGCCGCCACACGGGCCCGCCCGCGGCCCGGCCCCGCCACACGGCCCCGCCCCGGCCCCGCCCCGGCCCCGCCGGGCCGCGGGAGCCGCCGCCGAGGGCACAAAATCAGCCAAACACGGAATAAATAAGAAAAATAGATGGGCCGCGGACCGGCGCGGAGCTGGCGCGGCGACTGGCGAAGGGCCCTCCCGGGTGGGCAGTCACCCAGTGCTGCCCTGCCTGCGCTCCCACCATCCAGAGACGGTGAAGTCCCGGTGACGGATCCAATGATTGCGCTCCTTTGATGCTTTATTGCCTTTATTTGGCTTCAGTGCCAAACCAAAGGACAGAGTGCCATCTACTGAGCCAGCTCATTTCCGGCCACCAGCCTTTAAAACGGTGTGTCAAAAACCCAGTCGTGCCCCGAGCTGCATCAAAAGCAGCGTGGCCAGAAGGCTGAAGGAGGTGATTCTCCCCCTCTGCTCTTGTGAAACCCCACCTGCAGTACTGTGTACAGTTCTGGTGCCCCCAACATAAGAGGGACATGGATCTGTTAGAGCAAGTCCTCAGGAGGGCCACGAAGTTGATTAGGAGACTGGAGCACCTCCTCTACAAAGACAAGCTGAGAAAGTTGAGGCTGTCCATCATGGAGAACGAGAGGTTGTGTGGAGACCTCATAGCAACCTTCCAGTACCTGAAGGGGCCTACAGGGAAGCCAGAGAGGGACCCTTTGTCAGGAACTGTAGTAACGGGACAAAGAGTAACGAGTACAAATTGAAAGATGGTAAATTTAGGTTAAGTGTTAGGAAGAAATTCTTTACTGAGAAGGTGGTGAGGTGCTGGAACAGGTTGCTCAGAGAGGTTGTGGATGCCCCAACCCTGTCAGTGTTCAAGGCCAGATTGGATAAGGTCTTGAGCAACCTGTTCTAGTGGAAGTTGTCCCTGCACATGGCAAGGGATTGGGACTAGATGATCTTTAAGGTCCTTCTAACCCTTTCAATCATTTTATGATTCTATGAAAATAGCTCCTTGTGCACAAATTTATCATCACCCTATGAGAAAAATATTTTTGTGCATTTTTTAACCTACAGGATAGTCTACAAGAAGCATAATAAGCAAGTAAACCTCTATCTTGTATTTGTACTAGATTTAGATTTTTTTCTTGCTGTTGTTAAGACAGTTCTTGAGAAAGTGACAGCCCTGCTTGCAAATAGAAAAGGACAGAGCTGGACTACTAATACAGCATTTCAAGGTGATGGGAACAACTGAATAATCAAAGGAGGTGATGGGAAATTAAGTCATCCTCAACTATGGAGTTCTCAATAGGAGAACTGGACCCAAAAATAATAAATAGAATACATAAGACCTAAAGAAAATAATGTCCTTAAAACGGTATCCTGTGAGAGTCTGGAATATTTCAGCGATGCGTGAGGCACTCCAGTGCAGAAGTACGGCTTCAGCAGCTGCAATTCATACTTATGCATCATATCACACATTTTACCACACTTAACAAAGCACCCGTCATTATCAGATTATAAACCATCAAGGCCAGGGAATGCTATCTTGTCCCACCTACCAAAGAAATTCACAGAATCAGACAGAATATACTGAGTTGGAAGGGACCCACAAGAATCACAAAGTCCAGCTCTTAGCTCTGCACAGCAGCATCCCTAAGAGTCATACCATGTGCCTGAGAATATAGTCCAAATGCTTCTTGAACTCTGGCAGATTGGTGCTGTGACCACTGCCTTGAGGAGCCTGTTCCAGTGCCCAATCACCCTCTGGGGGAACAACCTTTTTCTAATATCCAACCTAAACTTCCCCTGATACAACTTCAGGCCATTCCCTTGGGTCCTCTCACTGGTCACCCCAGAGAAGAGATCAGTGCCTGCCCCTCCTCTTCCCCTCACAAGGAAGTTATCACTGCAATGAGGTTTCCCTCCAGTCTCCTCTTCTCTAGACTGAACAGACCAAGTGACCTCAGCCACTCATAACGACTTCCTGTCAAGGCTCTTCACCATCTTCATTGCCCTCCTTTGGGCACTCTCTAAGGGCTTAATATCTTTCTTATATTGCAGTGCCCAAAATTGCACACAATATTCAAGGTGAGGCCGCCCCAGGTCAGAGCAGAGTGGGACAATCCCCTCCCTCGACCAGCTGGCGATGCTTTGCCTGATGCCCCCCTGGACAGGGTTGGCCCTCCTGTCTGTC
>JAWWLV010000121.1:18624240-18648178 GCA_035041135.1 Platyrinchus mystaceus | reverse complement strand
ACAATCATGGGAACAGATAGAGTAACTCACATCAACACACATTTCAGCTCTATAATTACAGCCAACAGGATAAGAGATTTTCAGTGGTTGTGCCAAATGAAAAGCTGACAAAGGTGAAACAAAAAGAAGAAAAATATGAGTTATAGGAAGTTAAATAGTCAGAGATAAATTTTAAAATGACAGTTTATATCTTCTTTACTATAAGTAATGATAGCAAATTCTGCCTCTGGCACGTCACTTACAATGAAAAAAAGACAATTCTCTGAAGCTGAGATCATTGCACCTGCATAGAACTGAAACGAGTTTCCAGTAATTCTTATTTTAGGAAGACTTATAATACAGTAGTTGAAACATCACTAATCCTCCTGCACAAAATATGCATCAATTCTCTTTGAAAAAACAAACAAACACCTCATAGTCCTGAACTGACTCCAAAATATAAAAATATCATAGTTATTTTGAAGAAATAATATTAAAATATTATTTTCAGCAAATAAGTCCTCTGACATTGAACACAATTACATCTGACTCTCTGAAGATGTCAGAAGCAGTACACATCCAGAGCCTCAGCTCTGAAGCTTTATCTGCTGATCCACTGATCTATTCCTTCTGTCAAGCTCACACATCTCAATCTGCTTCTTACAATACAGCATCGATCTGAAAGCCACACACTGACAGACAAACAGAGCAATATTTGTGCTGGGTTAGGCATTGGGTCCGTCTCTGAACTGTTTTCGGTTCCCATCCACACCTTTTGGAGATGAGGGAACCAAATCTCCACTGTCTTCAAAACCCAAGACAGACACAGATTCATACAGAGGCACAGCAAAAGTCCTGATTGCCTCCTTTACTCCTTTCCCAGTACTGTCTCACATTTGAATCACTTTTGTCTTCTGAACATTCAGCATACATTTTTATGGAACTGATCATTCTCTCCTGCTTTCTGTTTCTCATCTGCTGTCATAATTCAAGCCCAGCTGGCAACTGCCACACAGCTCCTTGCTCACTCTCCCCTGCCCCCAGTGGGATGGGAAGGAGAATTAGAAAAAAACCCTTATGGGTTGAAATAGAAACAATTTAATAATTGAAACAAAGTAATATATAATACTAATGCTATTAATAACAATAATAATAATTTAGTCTTGTAGGTTTTTTTAAAGAGAGATTAATAAACTCCAGAAGAAAAAAGTCATGTACAACACAGTTGCTCACCACCCTCTGACTGATGTCTAACTTGTCCCCCACCAGTGACTGGTGGCTCCTGACCAACTCCCCCAGAAATATATAGTGAGCATGACTCTCTGTGATATGGAATATCTTTGTCCTGGCTGTGCTCCCTCATGGCTTCTTGTGCATCTCCTTGCAGGCAGAGCATGGGAAACTGGAAAGTCCTTGACATAGAGTAAGCACCACTTAACAACAACTAAAACAGCAGTGTGTTATCAACATTGTTCTCATATGAATCCAAAATACAGCTGCTATAAAGAAAATTAACTATCCCAGTGAAAAGCAGGACATCTTCAGTTCTTTATCCTTTCAGGGGCCTTTCCCTTTTTGGACATCAAATCTTTTGTTTGCCCCATTCTGCATACAAGCCTGCCTGTCCCTCTTCATCCGGGTATCATAGTTACTTCAAGACAAAAGACTCCTAAAACTGCTAAGTGATCAAAAGTAATCATTCTCATTCAAGAATTTGTTGCTTTTAATAACAAGAATAATTAATTTAGGTCAATCTTCAGAATAAAGTGTATGTTATCCCTGTAGCACTCCTGCTCTCCTTGCACCTGCAGAATCAGAACATTTGGTCTCAAATACTTTTAGAATGGAACCACGTTTATGTTTGTTTTGCGGTGTGTTTGGAATCCTTGTGCGTTTTACACTGACTGCAGACATTCAACAATATAATGTTACGGTTACACTTACTCATCCAGAACTGAGATTGCCTGAACAAGCTACATACTATTAAATGAAAAAATCAACCTAAATATCCCAGGCTCCCTGTTTCTAACTGTGCTGAGTTGGAAGAAGTTCCTCTTAGGTTCATAAAAGGTTACTCAACACCTTAGTTTTCTGAACTATTTGCCAACTTCAGTTTCAGCTACAATACTGCTAGAAAAGCTGCAGTTTCCTCATCCTAATCATGAACAGGAAACAGTAAAATTCTTAAGAACTCATAAAATTATTACAAACAAGACAACTTTCCTTCTGAATCCCAAAGATGCAAAGCTGTCCTGCAATCTTTAGGATCTCTGTGTGCCAAGCTTTCAAAGTACTCAACATGCTAATTTTTAACAGCTAGCCATTGGCAGTCAGACCCTCTAGCCAAGAGGCTGTCCCCACCTGTGGCCATAAGGGGATGCTCAGGTAACAGTAAAAGCAGAGTGAATATATATAATATTTTCTCTTAATACTCTTTTATCCTTCAAGTATTTTCAGCTCAAGTGAGTTTCTGAGCTAGATATTTGTTAGCCCTCAATGGATTTTTCATTCATCTGCTAGTCCAGCCTTTCACTCACTGATGTAGGCTTCAACATTATTTGGCAACAAGTTCCTCACATCACTCTCATGGTGTGAAGAATCATACAATGTTTAGTTTGAACGCCTGTGCCATAAGCAGGGACACCTTCCACTAAATCAGGTTACTCCTGGCTCCTGCTCACATCCAACCTGGCTGGAAACCCTTCCAAGGATGGGGCATCCACAACTTCTCTGGGTAACTTCTCTGCTCCAGTATCTCACCACCCTCACAGTCAAGAATTTCTCTAATCTAAACATATCCTCTTTCAGTCTATACCCATTACTCCTTGTCTTATCACTACATGGCCTTATAAAAAGTCCCTCTCCAGCTCTCTTTTAGATATTGAAAAGGTGCTTTAAAGTTTCTCCTGGAGCCTTCTCTTCTCCAGGCTGAACAACCCCAATTATCTCAGCCTGTCACCTCTTTCTCCTTGTTTTGAACCCGAATTCTGCTAGTTTCACTTAATATTTTCTTGTTTCGGAGAATGGGACAAACTTTCAATGACTACTTACCCTCCCTATGCCACTCTTGGTTTTGCAGGCTTGTGTCATGCCCTCCTTAAGATATTCATTTTCAAGGTGACAGGTAAAAATCTATTTAGTTCCTTCCAGAGAAGCCATTACCACCCTTGAAAGTAGGTTATCCCTATAATTATGAGATATGACGGTAGTAACAGCAGCAATGATGGTAATTTCTACTGCTGAATGAAAATAAGTCACTCGTAGCCTCGTTCTGCTGTAGAATTTGGATAGCAAAAAGAATCATGAAAATAAGGAACTAAGTATAAACAGTACATTTAGAGAGATCACTCTTCATCCTTCTTATCAAAGTCCTGACAGAGATTACTTTTTAACCCATCATAAAAATTGATTACAAAAGACATTTCAGGAATGATCAGGAAGAAACTAGAGAATGAAAGAAACCAACGCCCATATGTTGCCGTATGTGATAAAGGAGTTATGCCTCTTAAGACTGTAGAGAGGAAAATACCACATTTGCACCAAAAAGCTGAGGCTGACCCTGAGCACATGACATTCAAAGTCAGCAATCCATGGCCTGAATGCAATGGGTGGCTGTGAGAGGACCTTTAAGCTTCATTCAGAAAAGACCTGGTGACAGCCCTGAAGGCTACCGTGAAGTTTCTTTCTCTAAATTAGGAATGCTGGGCCAAATTCATAGCAAATCTAAATGGAAACCATGTGGCTTATGCCACAGATAAATTTGACCACAAAATGAATCACAAAATAAACACTGGCCAACAGACCTTGTTGTGCAAGGTGGTTAGTATGAGAGTATTCTGTTTGCAGGTGGTTTGTTTCTCATTGCTTTCTCATTTTATTTGCATCTCCCTTTCACACCTGCAAAAGGAAGATGGAGTTTCTCACACTGAAGGGTGAAACAGCTGGAAAATCATCAGGTCTGCATCAATCCAGGAAGCAGAAGCCTAAAAGGTAGCTCTACAGCAAGACCTCAGCAGTCTGGATGAGAGCTTTATCAGTGTCCCTGGCAGAGTACAGAGGTGAATGTCCCTGGATTTTTAATCACAGCTATGACTCTTCATGACAATCCTGAAACTGTCCTGGGGAGAAACATTGTACCAGTTCGACACTGAACATATTTTTCATGCCCCTCTAAAGTTGGCTCAAATACAGTGATAGGTCAATCTGAAATTACGACCCTGTGAGATTATTTAGTTCCTACCCTGGAATGTCTTCTTTTTTTGTTATATTTATGATATTTTTTTCCTATTTTAAGATGGTTGTCCATTTTTTCAGTTCCAAACCACCATGCCCTGCTCTTCATATCCGGCACACTGGATATTTTTGCATACTCAAAGACATATCCCATCATTATCTGCTTTAGCACCTGGATAATACTTCCTTAAATATTTCAAATACTTGACAATTCCCTTTTTTAAAAAGTGTCATTCTGTTATGTTTCTCATATAAATTTATGTGTGTATATACGTAATCTCCATATAGCCTTTTTCTATTGGGAGGTAGCACAGCACATTGCAAAGAACAGGAAGAGGAGAAAGCCACTCACTGATTTCATAATTGTAAATTGCATTGTCCTACTGCAAAAAATTCCTTTTCTATTCCAGCAGCATTTCTAGACTGAATCTGATACCAAACTTGTGCCTGTATCGAACTATCTGCAGAACAGCTATCCAAGTAAAACAATTGCAGTTAACGTACAAAACATGTCAACCTCAAAATCCCCATTGTATTGAAACTGTTTATGACTTTGAACTCAGTTATCTTACAGTCCTTTTATTTCCTTACAGCTCACCACAGATACTGTGATGTAACAGACAGTCTGTCTATTCCTTTGCTATGAAATTGGTTCAAGGTTGAGAGTGAATGCAGATACCCAAAGTTCAGCAGCACTAGTAGTGTTGGAATCTAGGTTCAGAAGGTTTAACCTTACCCTTATGCTCTTGCATCAACCATCCAGGGATGCTTTGCTTGCTTTACTCATAGAATTAACTTTTTCATTCTGCATTTTCCATTTTGCCCAAAAAGCAGCCCTAAAACATTTGCTTTTATTTGCTTTAATGCAAAACTTTCTCATTGAAAACTAATCCTTAGATTATCCTTGAAGGTTTCTATTAGGAGCTTTCAAAACAGATCTGAAGAAAACTTAGAGAAGCATATTACTAAATAAACTTCCAGTCTCTTACCTTGTCTTTTTAAAGGTTTTGTGTTAGAGCTTCACTGAATATAAATTAACACACATCTAGTTACCTTTGCAGGAACTGCTCAGAAAAGCTTTGGAAAAGTTCGGTGAGGATTATTTGCCACACTATTAAGCTAAAGAAGACCTTCAGAAAATACGTGTTCAGTCTTAGGTATTTGATAAACACTTAAAATTACTTTGAGAGTGCCTCTTGGCCTTTTTATTCAATTTGAGAAGACTACATCCAGCAGTGCTATAGAACTCAAAGCTATATAATCTAAATATTTAGTCATAGTAGGATTTGATGACAACACATTAACACCTCCGGGATTTACGGAAATAAACACATAAAGCATACATCCCGTCATTTGTGCATGCTATGTTGTCAGGTATTTAGGAGTTGGATGCCACAGTGCACTACCCAGGCAGCATAAATCCTGAGGATGAGGATGCACTGTGTGAGTGAAGCAACTGTCTCTTGGTAAACTCTGGTGCTGCACATTCAACAAGCATCTGTATGAATGGAGTCAGAGGATGAATTGGCATGGAGAGTTTACTGAGGAGTCAGTGTTTTCAGGGAAAAGTAATATCAACCTGGTGAAGATAGACTCAAAAAAGAGGCAGCACAGAGCAATGATTATCTTGAGGATGTGCTTTTAGGCTTTTCAGGTGTGAAAAACACAGTAAGCCAGAGGTTTGTTATTAGACTTGTTCCTTCTCATTCCTTAAAAAGGCCTCTAGGTCATCAGACTGGCAAAGTCTGTCACTCTTTCAGCAGTGCATTTGAGAGAGAAACCTGTTCCAGTCAGGGAACTTATTTTTTTCTTCTTAAATGTGGGTGAACTTAGTGATCACAGTGACAACCTCAGAAACTGAAACCCTCTATTCTGGAACTCTAATTCCCAGACCATTTCTGCCATTTGCAGTATATGTTGTTGGGTCTGTTGAACTAGAGAGCACCACTACAAATAAAATTGCTTTTTGATACCTGGACACTTTAGCTCACTAGGTCTCCTCTGGGAAGGTCTATGGCATGAAGATACAGGTTAAGCAGCCATTTATCCACCTATTTTGGCCTATAAATGTCCTCACTTCCCCTGCGATCAGTATGTTTGCAACAACAACTGTTCAAATCTAGTTCAGAATATTCCTGCAATACAGCCTTCCCAAGTCACCCAGGCAGTTAAGGCTAGTGCTTCTCTTCATTCACACATGTATACCTCAAAATCTCTCCTAATTACAAAAGCCTGGAAAAAAAAGGTATGCCTCACAGCAAGCCTCAGAATAAACAAACTCACTCTGCATAGGTTCAGAAGAAGAAAGAAGGTGTGTTCTGCATCTAAGTGGCTGCTAGCTTACATGCCACCTCTTATCTGAGGGGCAGGCTGCTGGTGCACACTGAGATAGGAGAATCAAGATCCAGCAGTGTTACCACACAAAAACCTCACACACATACCCACTAAATTGTACAAACAGGAACATAACAGCAAGCCACTTGGCTGCTAACACATGAACATGTTTTATTTAGTGAATTGTGAGCTGTGCAAAGACCATGAGGTCCCTCATGAGAAGATGAGAGCTGTTTCTCCCAGGTCCCAGACATTTTATGGGTGGTTTAGTATCAGTTGGGTTGGGCTGGGTCACATCTTTATTTCCTACTTCCCCCCACCTCCCTGTACAGATCACAAGACGACAGACCAAATATTTTGTCCATGTTAAATCTTTATTAATTTTCTCAAGACAAACAACAGAGAATTACTATAATCAGACTAATGCGGTGCTTTTCGAACTGTAGTCCCTCTAAGAGTTTAAAACTGTGCATAAATGAGTAGAAGAGACAATTACACTGACCTACATGAACAAGAGTAATCGGATCACTGTGTGCAGTAAAACAGGCTTCTGCATTTTTATGACTAACTATAAAGGGCATGGCCATTATTAAAATTGTCTGGTATTTATTATAAGAGCATAATTTTTTTTTCAGCTGCTTATTACTTTGCCATATTCTTCACCATTGTGCCAAAACTTTCTGCATGAGATACAAGATCTCAAAATCATCAGAAAACACTGGCTGAAGTTGCTCTGTCATTTCCAACAGCAAGAAAAGTCTTTTGTGAATTTCAGCTTCTGGGAAAAGTTTCTTGGGGAAGCTTTAATATTTCCCTGTTTTGACAAGTATATCCTGGATTTCAAGTCAAAGCAATAACCAACCTATGGTGGCCTCTGCCATGGATGGCCCAGCTGGCTCAAGTACCTCTACACAGCAGTTCTTTTAGAGAGTGTAGAAATAGTGTTATAGTAACTTGCTCTGGCTCAGCATCAAAAGAAAGAACAGGGGCACATCCTCCCTGTACTCTTGCTGACCTCTCCTCCTAATCCTAACATAGTGTGGGGAACTACACTTGTCTGAATCAACTGCAAAGATGGACCTACGGGACAGAGAGACCTTAATTCAATCTGGTGAGAAGACACAGGTGCTTACAAGACACAGGTGCAGACAGGAATTTGCACAACAGAGAGAGAGAGAGACAAAAGGGAATGGCAGTAGATGAAGACTTAAGAAGTAGGACACAGAGGAACAGGGTAGCAAGAACCAGAAGAATGAGAAGGGTGAGGGACAGAAGAATAAGGGATGAGAGACAAAAGAAACCTAGTCAATGGGTGGAGGAGGAAATTGGCTCTGTCTGGGTAAGCAGAGATGGCAACTTGGAAAAACTTGCTTAACGAGAATATTTGTACTGAGTCCCTGAGGTGTGGATGTTGCAATGGGTTAAATGAGGAGTACAGATGTAGAACAAGGGAAAAGGATGGAGAGCCGTGTTGGCAGCTGTAAACACCTCACTCAGTGTCCAGACCTGACTAGCAAGGCTCGTCGTAGGCACATCTCACTCTGCCACCGCTGTCAGCAGCATCCAGGAAACCCACCAGCTAATTTTCCATCCCTGATGGCAGACCATGCAACAGAGAAATGAGACGAACTGTTGGCTATGGTGATTAATTGTGGCATTAATATAGCAGAAAGAATTTGTTTCTAGTGGATTTAGATGCTCCTGCTGCCCTCAGCACCCACAATACAGCACTGGACAACTGAACCACTCTCTTCCTTTTTTGCTTTGTGTTTTTTCAGACAATCACATACTGGAGAAGAGAGGGCTGTTTAAATCTATTCCCTGCTTGGGGAACAGAGATATAAAGGCAATTGTCCCCTTTCCCTAGAAAACCTAGGGCTACTCTAAAAATCTTCACCTTTCAGCAAACCATGTGAGGAGACTGCTCAGCTGTCACTAAAGGACAGCTTTAGAGTCCTGTCTGTGGACAGCTGGACTGCACCAGCAGGATTCAGAGACCATGTCCATCTGCTTGAATTTCTGCTGCTGATGCACTAGAAAACTTGCCTTGACTTCCATCTCCAGGAAAGAGCATATTTTCCTTATATGTAGGATGACAGGAGAGATATGGAATCCCTTTTTTTCCCATGTTTTTTAATATATACTTAATATATATGAAGAGCATGTAAGTATACTTTTCAGAGTACAGCTATCTGGGGAATAACATTTCTTTTGAAAGAAAAGTAATAAAAATCCTGCTCAGGTTGAACATACAGAGAATTAGAGGAAATAAATGTGACATTTTACCTAAGTAGGAATTACAAAATTAAGTTCAGAATAAAGGAGCATTCCCTCTACAGTATAAAGTGGTGTTATCTTGCCTGTAGGCACCACTTCAAGCAAAGAAGTTTCACCGTACCAAAAACAGAGAGGTAAAACCACCAACAAATCTACACACTATATTTATGGGATGATATGAAATTCATCCCTGGTTCATGCAACTTAAATTCAATTGAAAGCAAAGTGGAATTACCAGGTATTTGGACAGAAGTCTATTGGACGGAGAGGGATGGCTGTGTTGTCCCAGAGTGTTATTAGGAGTAGGATCCTGGAAATTCAGTGAGAACATCATTTAGCTGCACAGTTGCCATTAATTTCAGTTAATTTCCTTATAAGTGCTGATGTGTTTGTCCTCCCTGACTTCACCCAGAAGCACAATTTCAGAAACTGTCTACCAAGAAGTCATCATAAACAGAGACTTTGTCAGGAATTGCTGACAGTTCCCGACACAAAAGCCTATTAAATCCCTCAGCTAATTACATATCACCACAAATTTAGTCTAAGAGCAGCTCAAATGTTAAACAGTTGGGCATCTAAACACGTAGGCACCAAAATCGGTTATGCATCTGGGTTTAATGTTAATTCTAAAGCCTTAAAGTCAAACGTAGGACTTACCTCACTTCACCTAGAGCAGTATGTAACAGCATATAACAGAAGCTGCTTTTTCAGTTGGGGTCTCTCAGCTTTCCCCATAGCACATCCAGGTAACATTTTGCAAAGATCTGGCTCCTATCTCAACTGAAATATTACTATTTTTAGGAAATGTTTGTATGTGTATATGAAAACATACAGAGAGAGAATAAGAACTCGCATGTACCATGCATCAAAGAAAGTGAAATAGTTGCTGCGGGAATGAGAAAAACAGTCCCCATCCCTCCTCCCAAATGTAGAAATTTTAAATTCCTGTGCTAGGAAAAATAAACTAAAAGGCCAAACCTCTGTGCATCGAACAGAACCTTCTGCAAAAGATTTCTGTAGCAGAGTACCTGTTTTTCCTCTGCATGCTTTCCCAAGCACAGGCTAACAAACATCAGCAAAGAATACTTCAGCTCCGTAGTCACGGATTTTTCAGTCAGCATCCAGATATTCTCACAACATATTCCCAAATCAAGGAAGACTGAGACTCTCCTCTTGCTCTTACCTATTCTTTTGTCTCATACAAACTGTGAACACTGCTCAAAGATAACCACATCTTTGAAAAAATTTATAGCAGAATTACTAAAATAGTGGGAGTGGAGACTGTGGATGACTGATATTTCAGGATTAGGTATTTCATAACAAGTACCTCCTCAGGGTGGTAGTACATTTTGTCCCATGTTTGGCCAGCCAGTGGATTTAGGGAGAAAATTTCTCCTGCAGATCACTGCACACTTTAGAAAGACAACACATACACTGCTTGCCCATTACTTACTGATAAACACATATGGTGATAACTAGAAACATGGATGGGTTCAGGCATTAAATTCATTACCCTTGCTAACAAAAGAATGAAGGAAACTATGTTTTACATGCCCATCTCAGAGAAGCAGTAAACAGTCTTTATAAGAGTCATTAAGCAGAAGCATAGAGGGCTGGGAACGCTGAGCAACCGCATGAGGTTATTTACCTGTTTCAGTGTCTCCGCGGGGTGCACGACAATAACAGCAGTCCATGAAGATAACGTAGTTTAACACATTGAAAAACAGACCTGAAACCCCAATAACGAGGACGAGCAGTACTTTCTCAGTCTTCTGAGGATTGATAAACCTCTTGATAGCCTCAACGAAGACGCTGAACATCAGAGCGGTGGCAAAAACAGAGTTGCCAAAAGCTCCCAGCACGTCTGCTCGGCTGAAGCCGTAAGTGCTGGCCTTGTGCCACCTGATGCGACTGAACCTGACGCCGAACAAACCGATGATCATGGAGATCAAGTGAGAGAGAACAGCAAAGGCATCTGAGGCTAAGGAAAGAGAATTGCCCACGTAGGCTACGGAGATCTCAACAGCAAAAATGGCAAGGCTCAGCACACACATGGAGATGAGCCTTATGCTCCGGCCCGAGTAGCGGCCCATTTCTGGTCTCTCTTCCCCTCACTCTGCGGTTCAGCAAGACAGAGCTGCACCAGGAGCAGCTCACTGCCTGTGATTCTGCCCTTTATCTGTCAGCGCTGCTCACATGTGGGAGCCACTTTTATAGGAAGCAGTAAAGCAATAAATCAGTTTAAAGGGCAGTTTAGCAAGATTCGTCATGTGAAGGCAGCCTGAGGGCTCCAGTCCTGCAGGTGTTCCACCCTCAGGAGGATTTTTTTCCTACAAAACCAAAAATGAGCCAAGGGAGATTACTGGGAGCACCAGCACTTGCTACTCTACTCAGTGGCAGTGTCCTAAAAAACTGAATAAGGCCGAGAGCATAAGAAGGTGGCTCAGAATTTTAAGTGGTTAGACAAGGCCTCTCTTTTGCATAAAACTCTCCTCTCATGTTTGTTTTTGCCATTTCTGTTGCCAGTAATTTTAATATTGAAAAAAATCTTACTACATACCTGTGGAAGAAGACAATAAATCCATGTTGGGTGGACGTTATTTGTAAGAATGTGCTAAACATGTGAGAGTCACTGAAGACGTTGTACATAGAGCAAGCTTCAAAGAACTGAATTCATCTTTCATTTAGCAACCCAGTACAACAACTATTCAACTTCTTGTACTCTTGTCATGCTTTAACATTGCCCATGAAAATGGAGAAAATTTGGAGGCCATAAACAGCCAGTATACATGGAAGCTGAGGCTTAACAATAAACCACATTGTTTACCTCCCACTTAGAAAACCCTGCCTATCTCAAAATCCCAAAGTAAGCCTCATAGGCTTGCACGGAAAAGTCAGAGTTGGGGAAAGCACAACCAGAAATTAAGGGGGAAATAAGAGCTGCTGAAGTCGTTGCTTGTACACTGTGATGTTTCTGGAACAGAGTAATATCCTGAAGCAGTAACATTTTTTGTCACTCATTGTAGTGCCTCTTGAGCTCCCAATAGTTAACACACACTCAGAAACTGTGGTGAAGAAAATCTGTAGCACACTAGTTAATGTGGGCCATAAGACCAGGTGCCTTCCTGAAAAGTTTATGCTCCAGCTTTTTGTTTAACATGCCCATCTGTGTACATATATCCAGTTAGAACGGAAGAAAATTACAGGTAGTACAGCCCTGGAGAGATAAGATAATAATACTGATAACCTGAGCTAACCAACTGTCCTTGCTGACCTCAGATTTCCCAAGGTGAATTAACTTTACGTTAAAAACTCAAACACCCACCCCCAATTTTCATCTGGATTTTTGCTCCCAGGGTTTCAACTGCCAAAATATTTATGTTTAAAGTCCAGTTTGTTAGAAGCCTTGACTGTCAATATATGTAATTTTTTAACATTTGGTCATTTGTCTACCTACACAGTGCAGCTGCAACTTGAGGGTTTCCCTCCTCTTCATTTTAAGAACATCATTATTAATCCTGGAAGGGTGAATTAGTAGAACTGATTACAAAATTGAAAACTGGTACCTACTCCTCTTCCTCTTTATTATCTCCCACCTGTGTTACTACTTCTATTCCAGCTATTTCTATGGTAGTTTTTTCCTTCTTGTATTAAAGTGACTTTTAACTATTTATTTTATTATCTGAACTAAAGAGCATGAAAAGTGAGAATTTTTTTCAAGTTATTCTTTCAATGGGAACAGTCGAAGGTCAAAGTTCAGAGGTCTCAAAATTCCTGCTTTACACAAGGTTGAGATTACCAAAATAAGAGCTAAATGAAGCACTTCCTCTGCTCACCTGTACTCTATTTTTCAATAAGGAGCTGCTAGCACCATGTTAAGGCAGTTCCCTTACATTTCCCCTTACTATTTAACCCAAATTTATCAGTATACAAGAACTAAGGAACATAATGAAATTTGCAATTCTATTATAAACATAAAGCAGTATTATTTAATCAACAGTGGTGTATTATTCCAATTCATACACCTATTTTTCTAGCAGACAATCTATTAAGAATCTGAAAGTTTTTTCTATAATGCTTCACAGATAGCTCAGATTGTGCTTTTGTTGAAAGGATACCTGACATGAACATTATCTCTCCCAGGCAAACATTAGCCATGGAAGATAATCACAGGGAGATCTGCACTTGAGTCATCCACATTCCAGACACTTACTATGACCAGGAAGAAACATGTTTGGGAAAAGTAAGGGAAAAACAACAGGAAAAGCAAAGGCTGGCCTTCCATGAAATCTCTGGCTTCAAACCAACCCATCTGTAGGTTCAGAGCACCTAATTTCTAAGAACAGTGTGTAAACATGTTTACTTGTGAATTTGATCAACTGGTTGAAGGTTGGCTGTTTGTTCAAACAGATAAGGCTGCAGCACTGTTAGAGGCTGCATTTAGTTTTGTCTTTCCTTTGTTCTGAGCTTTAACAGCTTCCATTCATTTTAAAAATATGGGTGCTGTAGAGCATTTCAATGGGAGATGAAAGTACTCAGCTACTCTTAAAAATCTGGTCTGCTCTGTCAAAAAATCTTGGCACACTCCTGTCTCTTACACCGGCAGACATTGAAGCTGCTGGTTGCTGCCCTTCCCCTTCCCCAGCACTAGAGAGCTGCCATGGCAATCCCTCTAAAGTCTACTCCTACCTACCATTTCAGGCTGTGAAAACATCACTCTGGTGTTACTATTCACCCTCTTTCTCAAAATACAATCCCAGCCAGCATTAGAGGCAGCATCCCAGAAAAGACTCCTACCAGAACAGAGTAGCCCTTTAGGGCCACTCCTCTGGTTTGTGAGCTGAAACAACGATGAACGCATGCACTGATTTTAAGATGCAACTGAAGCAAACTCTTCAGGACTAACCACCACACAAGGAATATTACAGAGAATTTCTAAGTGTTCAAGCACTCTGACCAAGCTGATATGAAATATTTAACCATTTTTGTACTTTTCTGTGGGAAAATTGGGGTATTATCACAAGGTGCATGATCCTAAACTGGATGGGTCACTGGTTCAAATTTAATATTCAAAATTTCAACTAGGAAGGCTGACCACAGGAATGCATGCAAAAGCAAATATTTTAAATGCTTCTGGAAAGCAGAGGGGGGTGTAAAGATCTGGGAATAGCATTCTGTAAGTCTCCTGTATGCTTCAGTCTATAGTTACTACATAAAAATAGGGGTTTGGAACAGGCAGCCACAGAGTATTGTCCCAAGAAGAGTTTGGGGAGAATCTTACTAGTCCAACTTTTTAATTGCCAAATTTTTACTCAACAGTTTTCAGGGAAAGGGGTTTATACAGACAGCCTTAAAACCACATAGGAGAAAAAAAGTAATACATTATGAATGTGTCTTCCAAACGTTATTTTGTGCCAGGATTATCTTTTTTTTTTTTTTTTAAGCCAATCTTGTGCCCAAAGTGGAAGCAATGTTATTTTTAAAATAATTTCTTAACTCTGTGACATCCAGCCTTCTCTGCTAAAGCAACACTTAGCAAGTACAGAAAAAGCAAAAAAGATTTTATGAAATATGCTGTAGATACAACCACAGCCTAAAATATTTAGCACTGAAAATATCTCTTTGCATCACCTCTGCCTTTGCATTACTCATTGGAGTGTCACTCTCAGACAGCTATAAAGGCCAGTTTTTAAAATAAGAGAAACAGGGCTTTGCAAAATATCTGGAAGAAATGGCATCCAACTGCATCTTGCTAACAATGTGGCATTTAATCTAAGAAAGCCTTTCAAACTTGTTTTACAGTTGGGTGAAAATTTGGGAGGTGATTCTCCCCTCCACTTCTGCTCTTGTGAGATCCCACCTGGAGTACTGCCTCCAGCTCTGGGGTCCCCAACACAAGACAGACATGGACCTGCTGCAGAGAGTCCAGAGGAGGACACAAAAATGTTCAGGGGGCTGAAGCAGCTCTCCTGTGAGGACAGGCTGAGAGAACTGGGGTTGTTCAGCTTGGAGAAGAGAAGCTTTCAGATAAACCTCAAAGTATCTTTCAGTATCCTAAGGGAGCTGGAGAGGGACATTTTACATGAGCAGGTAGTGATAGGACAAGAGGGAATGGCTTTAAACTGAAAGAGGGTAGGTTCAGATTAAATATTAGGAAGAAATTCTTTCCTATGAAGGTGGTGAGGCACTGAAACAGGTTTCCCAGAGAAGTTCTGGACTCCTCATTCCCAAAGGTGTTCAAGGCCAGGCTGGATGGGGCTCTGAGTAACTTGGTCTAATGGAAGGTGACCCTGCCCAGGGCAGGTGGGTTAGAACTAGATGATCTTTAAGGACCCTTCCAGCCCAAACCATTCTATGTTTCTATGAAAATACTTGAAACACCTGACTCCAGAGGGAGTTTTCAAAAAGGGTAGTATTTACCATGCCTAAAGGTCAGCAAGTCTCTACTGAAAACTGAAAAATTTGAAGGCAAAATTAAAAGGAGACATTTTATCTAAAAAGTAGATGTCAGCACACTAAACTGTACTGTTTATGACATTCTCTCCAATCTTTCAGGCATTTTCTCAATGTAACAAGAAAACACATGCACCAAAAGAGAAAAAAGACGTGAGCAAAGGGTACCTATTCCTCCCCCCTGAGCAACAGAGCAAAAACCACCACAGCATATTACAGCTCACAATACATGTTTATTATTAGAGATGTTTACAGAAAAGTCTGTGAATTACTGCTAGCCTAGGATTGACAATTGGGGTCAGGGGTTATGGTCTATGGCTTTGTCTTTGAATTATGTAAAAAGTCACAAAACCGATTAAAGTTTAAGGGGCTATTTCAGTCTTATTAAAAAAAGTTCAATTCACAGATAAAGAGGAAGGTTCTTTCACTAATAATTTAGTAACTACGACCAAATAGGGTGTAAAACTTGGCAGGGTTTTTGCCACACACACATCTTTCTCCACGCTGGAGTTCACGGAGAGGCTGGAAAGGTATGCAGAGGCTTTTTGCTCCCATGGAAGGGGCACCAGGCTCAAGATCTTGATCCCTGGAATAAAAGTATATTCATAGAGAAATACTTTTGTTAAAAAATAGAGGTTCAATGAAGTGTATTATACATAAAATCTTAAAATCACAGTAATTAATCTGAAAGTTCCAGAACCAAGGGAAGTAAATATATTGAATTATGCAGGACAGTAAGAGTCAAAGCCAATAACTGGATGTGTTACACCCAGAGGCATCTTGCATTCCTGTTTTATAATCAAAACATCCTGATTTTGATCTTGGTAGATATACTTTCCAGTTCAGTTACACTTAGCTGTATTTTACCTGGCAGTGGTCTTCTTGATCCAATCCTCGCACTCAATTTCCCCACAAAAAGGGATTTGTACAATCTGAAGGGAAGAGAGAAGGGGAGAAAAACCCCCCAAGTTATACATCTAAAAAAATCATCTTTGTCTCTGGAAGATTCGTAAACCTCCAGATCTCACATCCACTCAAACTGGGAAAAGTTTCAATTGTTACAGCTAAATTTTAATACCTCTTTTTCATCAGAAAAATAGATAAGCACAGTCATCCCTCCTAGTGGAGCAAGGAAAAACCTACCCAAACCCAAAGTAGCATTTAAATTTAAATAGATTTTTTTTTTTAACCTGATACATCTTTCTTCTGAGGAAAATATAAAAACTGTTTTCTCCTGAAATGTTCTGGGTTTTTTAATTCAGAAAAAGTTTCATATTTTCAAACTGCAGAACAAATGTTTGCTTACACACTGCAAGACAGTGCCCTACTAACAAAATTTCCATTTTAATTCCTTTACTATGAATTTTCATTTTTTCTGAGCAAGACAAGGACATACATATTTTAAGAAAACAGAATTGCCAACAGCACATTTTTCTTGGGAGTGTGGGGGTGGTTTCCTGCTGTTTCCTTCAGTTAGCTTAACTGAAGAAAATAAGGAAAGTAAAGTTGAAATGATAATGTTATACACTCCTCTCAGTACTACTCTTAGCTATTGTAGCAAATCTTTTTCCCCAAGTATTATATTCAGTTTTCCTGATTTTTGTTTTCATTTTTACTGGACTTTCACAGAGGAAATTCAGTTTGCTAGTAAGAAGTAGCATTACTTTTAAAAAGACACCCCCCACACGTTTGAACACTCGTGTAATGCTGATAGCTGAGAGCAACATCAGCTACCAAATTCAGCCTTCAGAGTCTCATTTTAATTCTATCCAAACTGTGAATAAGGTTTATTCAGAGTATTTCTTTCAACAAACTTACATTCTTACTGTAAAATTCTGAATTTGCCATTAACTGGTGTATACACCTTTATTAGACTTCACTTTATAGCCTCCCTTTCTTGCAACTGAAAAAAGGAACTGTTACCACTCTACCACACTGTTCTTGCATTAATCTTTTGTTGGTGAAATGAAACTGCTTAAATATCTATGTAATTACTCTTTGAGTTTCAATTAACTTTGCATGCAACTTAAAAGAAAATAGAAACAGTCCTCATTTTTAAAGAGCTAAGAGTCTGCAATCCACTAAGGGAAAAACAGAAATAGGAACTAAACAGGGGCATGTCAGCTTACAAATTTTCCTATTAAACAGTAGTTAGTGCTAACAGAATACTATAAAATTTTGTTCCTACAACATATATAGGTCAAGAGTGAAACACAAAACGATTGTTATTATTTTTTCATTTTTCTTCAATTCAGATATGCTGATTATGGCTAGGCTTTGCAAACGAATTATAATAAACCCATACCAAAATGGTCAAAGCAACCAACTTGGAAAGTAAAAATATCTGAAAATAGTCAACCATCATTTCAGAGTGCTTGTTTAATTAGGAGATGAAAGATATGTGATGGCACATCTTGAAATCATGACATGAGAGCAGTAGTACTAGCTAAATGTCTCTGCAGAGCACAGTTATTTGTTAAGTAAAGACTAAAGACTTGTGTTTAGTTTTGTGGAGGAAAATAAGGCAGTACTACTATTATAGCACCCATGCACAGAATGACATTTAAGAGATCTATATCCCTGGCTTTATAAGCATGCTGAATCAGTCTCTCCTCCGAAGTTCATCATTATTCCTGTAAATCTTGTTCTAAATTGAATTTAAGTGCAATAGAAATGTAAGAAAATAGTGGGGTGGAAGGTCAAGCCTAACCAGGAATAACACAAAACCATTTTTGAAGTTAACAAGAGTACTTGTGAATTCCTAGCACTCATGCATTTTTCATCAGAAATTTTCAGAGTAGATCTAACTGGCACACAAAACCCCCCGATCTTGCTTTATAAAATACACAACCTTAATGACTTATGCTGGGGATCCTACCACTTGAACACTTTATTCTAAATGCATCAACGATTTCACAAGTTGCTCTGTGACAGAATTTCAGGGTTAAAAAAATTCTGTCAGGGCATTCCTGAAAAAGAAACAGTAGCTCAATTCTGTACTGAAGACTTCAAATCTCATCTAAACTTTCCCACAGATGTCTAGATCAGTAGAGCTCAACCATCCACACAATGTGTTATTCTTACTATCATCCCAAGGAGGTTTCTGACTTGCAGTAATTCTTAATGAACCCGATGGCCTCTACTCAGGGATCATAAAGGTAAAACTTCTTTGACGTAAATAGCCTGTACTTTAAACTCTTACTTGGACTTTATTATGAGACTTAATAAGTGTTTTGTCACTGTTGGCATTAGAATAATGACAGTAAGGTTATTGTAACCCAAATAAAATGTCTACATCAATCTCTCTGAAAAGCATATTCAGATAAAAACATCACATTTTATATGCAAATTACCAAACTGCAGCACTGCAAGTCACTTCAAGTCCCCTGTCACCTCTGGCATAGGACTACATTTTGAATGGTGGTAACACAAACACTGTATTCAGTAAATACCAAATTTTAGCAAGAGAAGAAAGCAGCATGTATCACAATTTTTGGGAAAGGTAATTTATTTTTGTGCAGCTTTACAGGAGAGGTTTCACCCGCTTGTAAGGGGGGAGGGTCCCATAAAAATGACAGTAGCATTTATATATAATCTTTGAAATTTCTAGCCCCTGATTATTTGTAAGGGATAGAAAGTGTGTGGAGGCACAAGATTAGAAGTAGTAAATTTCCTTACCTTTCCTGAATCAAGCTCTTTTTGAAAGTCCTCCATATTATTGGCCACCACCATATGACTTTTTAGGTCCTCAGACGCTCTAAGAAAAGGGAAAAAAAATTCAGTCAGGGCAGATTCATTCACATAACGTCACTGGTCAAATTAAGGTTTCAGAGTCAGTCAAAACAAAAAGTTACAAGAGTTATAGATTCATCAGTCTTCTTAATCAGTTTATGTCTTTCTACCACTTCTCAAAGTGAGAAAATTTTGATTAATTGCTGATGGAGTATTCTCCAAGTTGCTGCATTTTTCACCGTGTTAATTCACTCCGTTGTACATGTCAGTTCAACACTGAGCAGATCTAGACAGAAGTAAATATTACAGATGTACATTTTTCTTTTTAAATTATGTTCTAAACCTAAATCACAAAATGCTTTTTAACTAGGTAAAAATATTCTGCTTGTAAACAACTTTGATAACCACAGAAGGAAGTAGAAGAAACTGTTCTTTCCAGTGCAGTTATGAACAACAATTTGCAGTGACAGACATCTGAGAGATTCTGGCATATGCAGTAAGGGCAAATAACAGTTCCCATTTGATTGCTTACAAGAAAACAATCCTATGGAAGTCAAAAGGGTCTTAAAATACACTTGTGATCGCAGAACTTCAACTACTGAAGTTTCTTGGACACTACCATGAACGGTGATTCCATTACTTCGCTGGGCATCCTGTTCCAATGCTTGACCACCCTTTCAGTGAAGAAACTTTCTCAACATGCAATATAAACCTCCTCCAGTTCAACTTGAGACTGTTTCCTCTTATCCTATCACTTCCTACCTGGTAGAAGAGACTGACCCACACCCAGCTACAACCTCCTTTCAGGTAGCTGTACAGAGTGATAAGGTCCCCCCCCCAAAACCTTGTTTTCTCCGGGCTGAACACCCCCATCTCCCTCAGCTGCTCCTCATAAGACCTGCACTCCAGACCCTTCACCAGCTTCGTTGGCCTTCTCTGAGCAGCATCAGGTCATTGGGACATTACTGTTCCATTAACTATTTATGATGTATTTGTTTATTAATACTTCACATGAATTCACAGAAGTATTTTTTAAAATAAGTTCACAAGAACAACAGGAAACTTCTATCACTGTATGTGAAGAAGTTTAAGAGGCAGAAAAATCACATCACAAACAGGAAGATGTGCCTAACCTGTCTTTCTCCACAGATAAACCAATGACATGAGAAATTATTCTGACAGGTAAAGTGCATCTGTGATTAGCACAGCCATTCACTGTACCTCTCAATTTACCTGCTGTAAAGGTTAGCATGGATATCCTCCAAAATCTGCTTCAGTTTAGATTCTGCTTCATGTTCAGGTATGGTCAGCTTCTGTCCTGTGTCTCTTCTAACAGCTACAAACTGTTGGCTCTTCATGTCTCGTGGTCCCACTTCAACCCTGACTGGAACACCCTTCATGAAAAAAAAATTAGAAGTTATGATGCAGAACTAACTTTCAGAATACTTCATTTTCTCTCTCTCTCTGTGTGGGTAATTTTTTGTTTTTAAGCCCAGTCTTAACACGGAATCATTTTACACATTCAAGTTTCTTTGGGGGAAAAAAAAATCACCATATATTCCACAGCTTTTGTGTATTTCTGTCTTTCCCATCCACACTCTCTTCACTTGTGCATTACCTTGCTTCACTGGCTTCGAGACTGCATTGGTGGCAAGATTAAAGTAGTATTGAAACACAACTGATACTGCTATAAGACAGTTATCCCAGATATTGCAAATCAGATTTTTGATGTCTGAACGATTAAGACTTCCATAGTAATTATGTTCTTGCTCATCCAATAATACATTTTAGTTCTGTTTTCACAGACCACTTTCAACTGTATTAACAGCAAATAACAATAGCCCTAATATCAACAGTAATTGCATAGAACATTCCACTACAAGCAGATAATTACCTTAGCAAAGCTTTTATGCTTCATAAACTTTGGTGATAGAACCATGTAATTTCTCATCTCCCCATATACCATCAGATAAAAAGAGTCTCCATTTAACTAATCAGTAGAGTCCCCTGACTATAACTTACATGTTAGGATGTAGAGAAAGTATCACAATCTGTACACATTTCTTCACAGGAAATGAAGAAAGTCAATGCAAATGGATTTTGGGGGATTCTTCCCCCCGTCCCCCAGGGGAAATTGAATCAGTAAACTTATAAGCTAAAACCATTCAAGAGGTGAACAGGAGAATCAAAGCATGTACCCAAGCTTTCTATGTGTGCTCTGGAATCTCTTCAAGTTCACAACTTCCAAATGATTCCCTACACTTCCCCTGCCCCCCCATCTTATTTATGTAAAAAGGTGAATAATGCAGTAAAATCCATTTGAAGGGTGAAATATCTACTCCTACTACAAAGCTACATAAAAAGCTGTTCAGAACTGTTATTAAAAAGCAATTTAAAAGGAACATTCTAATTTATGACACACAAAAAGCTGTCTCCATAATTAAAACTTACAGGAATGTATTTGGTGCTTTCAATTGTAACACTACCTTCCAGTGAAACAAGAATGGCTAATGGTCTCTCAGGAAAATTTCCAAAGAAAGCAACAGAACTAATACCCGACGTTATAAATAACTTGGTTCTTTTAGGAAATAACATTAGAAATTTGTTAAGCTGAAAAGCACATAAGGCAAAATATTTTCCAGTTAACTTCTGTACTTTTTATTCCAGCACTTTTGTACTTTTTACCTTGTGAAATTCCTTATACACTCAATAAAATGAGTGTACTGTGCCTGCAATGAGCCTGAAAGTGCAGTTTATGAATCATGTTGGACACATTAGTCGATTTTATAAAAAACATCAAGTTTCCTCATGCCATGCCTCTTTGATAAACCTAATTTAATTTAGAAAGTCTTCCAACATGGATTCATGGTATTAGAAATTCATAAAAAAAGAAAAAAAGTTACACAAAGGGAAGAGAACTTGGACAAAACGGGAACCTTGAACAACTTGGTTAGCTTCTATCCTCTTACACTAACAATTAATATATCAAAACTAACTTTAAATTCAGAACAAAAATACACTATCCCATAACATCACTCAACACATCATTCAATTTCTAATTACCATTACTGCCACTGCTTCATTCTGCTCACTAATTTTGTTTTGTTATAAAAGCCTCTTATATTTGAAGAAGGAGAACTGTTCCTCTCAACTGCTATATGAGGGGAACATGGCAATTTTGAAAATAAAAAAAATTGCTCCTTTCTTAGCTGATGCTGTGCAGGTCTGTTTTCTCTGTTCCACTGTGTGCACAGACGGCACTGTTGTGTGCCTGGAGACACTTAGGTACTAGTAAAAATTTTTAAACATGCAAGTAATTTATAATATTAATTTAATGACATGTAAACAGAACAAGTCTCAGAAAATATCTTTTCTTCATTTATTAATGAAAGTGATCACTGATTATCAGGCAGCAATTCTTCATTTAGAGAAAATATTTGCCTACAAAATACAAGGCACATGTAATGTGTCTCGTACATACCCCACACACACATAGGCTGCAAAACACCTCCTGGAAAGAAAGGTACCTTGAGTTCCCAGTGGTTGAACTTCCAACCAGGTGAGTAGTTGTCCCGTAAATCAGCCCGGACACGGATTTTAACACTAAGCAGCCTACTACAATACTCGTTACATTTCTTCAACAGAGCCCCTCTGTCCTCTTCAGAAAGGGAATTTGTGATGCCACAGGGAATAATTACAACCTGCAATAAAACATGACATGTACTTTACTCTATAAAAAAATTAGCTCCTAGTTATTACAGAACCTTAAAACCGATATTGTGGCCCTATATGTCAGTAATTCCTTTCAAGTGCTCAGAAATAAAGGCTGCATTTCCCTTTTCATACTAATGACACAGATAACATTATTTTAAATGGATGGACTATCAAAGGGGACTTGTCCACTGCAAGTTCCCTGATGACTTGTATTAAACTTTATACAGCACACTCTGTAATTAGCCCCTATCCCAGGATAGGGCAGCCTTCCAGCTGCCCAAAATGAAATGCTCCTGAATTACAAGACAAGAAAGGAAACAAAATGGTAGTTTAAGGCATTTTTACACACCTGAATACAGGCTACACGAGGTGGGAGTACCAATCCCATGTTATCCCCATGAATCATTGTCATTACACCGATAGTTCGAGTTGTAAGGCCCCAGGAATTCTGATAAGCGAACTGCTTTTCTCCTGGTTTCTTGGGATCTTCAAATACAATTTCAAACATCTTTGAGAAATTCTGCCCTAGATGATGTGATGTTGCTCCCTGAAATAGATGCACACAGAAAATTCTACTCAATGGAAAGTTAAGTCTATCAAGCATCAGTTTAAATCTTTCACCTTACTGTATTCACTGGAAAAAAAATTATTTTAATAGATAAATACCTGGATAGCTCTTCCACTGGCAGATATAAATGCCTCTAAAGTGGTTGTATAATCACCCCCAGCAAATTTCTCCTTTTCTGTCTTCCTTCCTTTCACAACGGGTATTGCTAGGAGATCTTCATACACTTGAGCATAGAGATCAAGTATCTGCAACACCTGTGATGAATGTACTCTCTTAAGAATTACTCAGTATTTTGCATTTGTCACATCATGAAATAGTTTTATATGACAGAGTCTGAAATCTTAAAAATTTAACATTTTCTCAGGACTGTATTTAAAAACTAATATTTCTTCAATTACTTTAATATTTGGATGTTATTGTCTATGAATCAAATAGAAACAACTCTAAATCATGACAGAAAACAAGAAGAGTCACAGCAGAAATGGCATTCCAATGGTTATACTGGCTTCTAGTTTTCACCTAAGAGTCTGAACATCTGCTAAATAAGGATATGCCATGACACTCAATGAAACAGCTGTCTTGTGGGCAAAGAAAACTTCCAGCACTTAACACAGATTTTTAAGGAAAATAATTTTTAAGGAAAGCATT
>JAWWLV010000121.1:18611236-18624140 GCA_035041135.1 Platyrinchus mystaceus | reverse complement strand
AAAAGCACCAGTGCATTTGTTTTTTTACCTCCTCTGCTGCTTCTTCATATGTTGCAAATGCTGTATGACCCTCTTGCCAAAGGAACTCACGAGTGCGCAGGAAGGGTTGGGGATGTTTGAACTCCCAGCGCTGGAGGGGCAGAAATAAAAAAAAAAATTGAACACTATGATTAACACTGAAGTGTAAAATTATTGTTAAAAATAATGATTATAAGCAAGTGGTAGAAAGTTCTCAATAAAGATAAAAAGTCAACTATTCACAGATTTCTACTTGATATAATCAACAATATACACTGATGAAGAATGTTTTATTGGAAACAGTGAGAAAAACAAATCATATAAAGCACATTAATACTTTCCTCTGGAAACACGTGCTGTGATTAGTATCACCATGCCAAATCCACATAAAATAATTCTCCTACAGTGTACTTATGATAACCTAATCATAATAATGATACCCAGAAATCATGTACACACATACCACAACACTGCACCACTGATTCAGCTTGATAGGAAGATCCCTGTGTGACTGCACCCACTTGGCATAGGAAGGATACATGACTGTAAAAAGAAAGCAGCTGTGAGTCTCTGCACCACACAGACATTTATGTCAAACCTTTCCTTTTAATACATACAAACTTAACATTCTCTGGTGTTGTGAACTATGTTTTTATGTTGAATTTCCTTTAAAACACATTTTTTGTCCTAATACATAATATTTTCAAAGGATTACTTTTTGCTTCATCCTGAGTCTCAGCAAAATGGCTTGCTTGCTGCTGGTTAAAGTACAGCCCAAAGCTTATTATTTAATGACACCAATTTTGAGTCACTGCCTTACAATATGTAAACACATCTGAGTTCACAAATAGGAATTCACTGACCTCACGATTTCAGGATGTCTTACTAGACCTGACTCAAGTAGGAACTCATACAGCCTCAGGTTTTAAAATGCTTGCTTAAATTACTGAGAGGACATTTTAGTAAAGGCTCGTTTCACAATTATAGTCAAAATACATGCAAAACTGGAGTGAATTATCAGTTGAAGATTTTTTTCTTACAAACACTCTAAACCAAAAAATCAAATATGTTTTTCAGACAAAGCAAGCCAGTCTCCAGAATATTAATGAAAAAAATTCCTAAACCGTGCATTTCCTTAAGTCTATTTACGGGAATGTATAGTTGTCAGAGTTCCTAGAAGCACTAGGAAAATGAGGAAATTTTTATAAGAAGTCACAGAAAACATTCTAAAAAATGGGGTTTTCCACTTTTCAAAAGGGACTCTTGTCTATCAGCTACAGTATACCTGTAAACTGCTTTCTTTATAGCCAAACTAAATAAAAAGAGGCCTACCTGTTTCACTAGTGGGACGTATAGCAATTGGTTCAGCCAATTCTGTTTTCCCAGATCTTGTGACCCAAGCAACCTAAAAGGAAGAAAGAAAAAAAACCAAAAACAAAACCAAAACAAGTTTAGGAAAAAAAAAAACAAACTAACCCAAACCCAACTTTTACACTCAGCTGCAGACTAAGTGGCTGAGTTTTCTTACAGTCAGATTAAAACAAATTTCTGAAGGATACCTCAGGAGCAAAGTCAGCAATATGAGACTTCTCTGTCTCTAGGGCAGCCTGGGACACAAACATGGGGAAGTAACAGTTTTCCACTCCAAGTTTCTTGATCTCTGCATCGAAGAAGTCTCTGATAGCTTCCCAAATAGCATGAGCCCAAGGACGAAGAACGTAACAGCCACTCACATCATAGTATTCAATCATCTCTGCTTTTGTGATCACCTTTCAAAAGATTATTTAGATACAGAAGTTTCAGTTTATACACAAAGAACGTTCAGTAATTCAAGTGTGTGGCATGCAGTTTAAGAGAAGTCTCCTATTTCAAAGTATTTGTGCTCAGAAAGTGAGCAACTAAGATATACTTTAAGATGCTTCTGTTATCAAGAGAAAGTTAATCGGGAACATTAAGTTTAATAATAGATCTGAATAATGTAAATACTTAATTAAACTGAATTTCATTAATCCAAGTAAGAGACTATGGCTAATTTGCAGGAACCAAAAAACTGCACTTCTGTAAGAAATGTGTCTAGCTCATGTCTGAAGAGATTTTTATTCCTTATGTAAAAATTATACTACTGAGAGACAATGTAAACCACTGATACCTAGTTATAATCTCTCATAAAATTAATCTAAACTAATAATTTCTACTCTGGTTGTTCTGAATCTCACAAGCCAGAAAACTCATTCAGTGTCAACAGATTCTAACTTTTATTATGCACCACTTTGAGCTGAAATAAAAGTCCCAAGTCTGTGAAATTCCTATCATTTCACTGAAGTTGTGCACTCTTAATGGAAAGAGGAATTCAGATGTGAATTAAGAAAATCATATATATTTATTATATATATGGAGTGGGGTGGTTGACACTCTTCCTTTTTACAGCTTCCTAAATTTATTCAGCTCTTTAATCCAGACACTTCTATTTAGACCATGACAGCAATGTAAGACATACAAAAGGGAAAGTACCTTGCTGCATATTAAAAAATAACTCAAAAACAAACAAATCCCATAAATATAAGATATAAATCCAAACCAGAAATTTATTTATAACATAATGAGATAATTAATTTAAATTGATGTGCACTTACCTGAGAGAACCACTCTGAAAGATTTTCTTCTTTTTTAACTTCTAGACCCAACCTAAGGTATTAGAAAAGAACTGGATTTGTGCTGCACACCATTTACCAGTGAAATTTATCCTAATCATTTTTTTGGAGGGGTGGGGAAGGGCCAGAAAAAGAGAGCCATGGACCAGAATATTTTAGTTTTACTTTATAAATCTAACTTTTGTCTGGTAGGAATTGCTAGTATTTCCTTACCTTGGCTAACAAGAATATTTAATAAAACCAGCTCCGTTTCTTTACTACTATTTGAACCCTTCTAATTCTCACTATGGTTGTATCAAAGAACCTCATAATGATGCATTAAAAAACTCAATCTCCTCCAGTAAAAACTTAAGACTGACCAGACCTGTGTGTAAGCTGTTTTACTCTTTATTTTAAAATGTCTTACCTAATCAGTGGCTACAATTTCAGGAAGATATGCAACTTAAATTTACCATTCATGTGAATGTCAGTCACACTGTTCAAGACACAAAATTGACCCTACCATCAAAATACAGATAACCTATAAAACTACAAGCTTCTAAAGAAGGTTAAATTCACCAAACTCAAATGACAGTAAGTAAAAGTAAAGTTTTACTATTTCTACAAACACAGAAGTTTTAAGGGTGAAAAATATATTTTTCTGGCATAATTTCTATACAAAATGACCATGTCTCTGCCTCTAATATGTGATTTATGTATATGAAACAGGAAGTACATAGTGATGCATAATACATGCTGTAAAAAGATCTCTACACTTTCAGGATGGAAGAAGAAGAGGGAATGCACATCAATCATCACTGAAAAGTTCCACCACCACCAGCAGTGCCTTGCTCTGGGTTGGGCTATACTTTTCAAGGTCCTGACAAAAAATATTCTGGAAACCCCGGTACAATGAAATAAGAATAAGGGTTTGTGGTTTTTTTGCCAGGGATTATACTGAGGAAGACACAGCAGCACATTTGTAGAAGCAAATAATGAAGCAAAGCAAGTTCTCAGTGACAGTAACAGTACAGGATGCTGAGGCACAACTGACACTAAATAAACTTCGGTAACTTGCTTTTGGCTTGATCCTAACTATGGACATAGCTATTTTGCAAATATCCACATTTTTCAGTAAAGTGAAACACTTGTGAAACTCTAAATCTGAATAGCGGTAAACAGTTGAAATTTCTATCAAACAAGATTAAAGACTGCATCTTTACCTTGTTTGTTTCTTGGGGCCTTGACCCTCTCCTGATCCATCTGAGGAACGCTCATTACCACTCTGTCCTTGCAAAGGTTCTTTTTTAGGGCCATCATTTTGCTTCTGTTGCTTACTCTGCTTTTCAGACTTGTTCTCTTTCTCTTTCTTCTTCTTGTCTTTGTCATCTACACCACTAGCAGAAACTGGTTTATAGTCAACTCCTGCAACAGACTTATATTGGGCCTTCAACTGAAGAAGTTCCTTAACAGCTACATCTATCTTTTCCTTGTAGAGGGGAAAAAAAAAGGAAAAAAAAAGACATTTATAGAGAAAACACAGGAATAACATAGCTCTAGCCCTCCCCAAAAACCAATCTATATATGCCATCATGGACATTCACAGAGCGTTGAGGTAAAAATCTGCAAAAGCCAATTACTTTCCTGTGTTAACATTTTAAGGACTATATCTGACAGGACTGATTTTAAAAGCATATTTCAGATCTCATAATTCAAATGCTACCTATTATAAATGTACATTTCTAATTCCCATAATCATGCTAAATTTCAAATAGATTTTTAGATTTAAACATATATATATCACGGTTTTATATTACAATATGTATGTTCTTACCTTATCTGCTTTTTCTGCTTTTAATTTCCTAACTTCATCTCCTTGAAGAGCTACTTTGCTAAACAGGGCCTTAGCTTCAGGAGTGTCTGGACCACTGGGTACTGTGTTTGATGCCTGAGGCAAAGCCCCTTGAGCTGCTGGTGGATGTCCTGGCTTGTACTCCTGCCCAGTCTTTTCCTTGTAGTCAGCTTTTAGAGAGAGGAGGAGTTTTACTGCTTCATCTATTTGATCCTACATGGGGGAGAAACAGCAAGATGCATTGGTGAGAATTAAAGAGAACTGACAAGAAGCATTGATTTTCAGGCTATGAAAATAAAATTTCCACCTAGCAATAAACAGTGCTTTATAATAAGTGGAGGACTCAAGTAATAGCTCTTCCCCAAGCAACAGGAGTGTGAGAGCTGTCACATTGTACCAGAATATTCCCACAGCACATATGGCCAGTATAACCTGTTAAAAATTGCAGCAGAACTTACACTAAAAAATACAATAGTCTCTTTCAGAAAAGATCTTTAAAAAAACACAACAAAAACAAAACAAGACAACCAATCATCACTGATGATGTTTCGCCAAGTTTAGAACAGTCTTGCTATTGTTGCAGCACACTAGATACTTCTATAGTCACTTGTCTCAAATATAGCAAGAAAAAGTAAAATACATTAAAAACTTCTGCCATGCTTGTGCCTATTCATCTAGATATAAGAGGTTAAGTTTGACTTTCTACACCTCAGAGTCAAGAACGTAACCAGCATCAGAATAGTCTTGTTTGGCCTTATCAGACCATGCATGACCTGGACATTGGGGAGTTTGAACATTACTTCCTAAAAGATTTCCCCCCAGTGGCAAAATGTGGTAAGAATTACAATTGCTTACTCTCCCATTACTATTATACCTTGGAAGCTTTCTCTGCTTTGAGCCTGCGTACCACTTCCCCTTGTTGAGCTACATTATCATAAAGTGCTTTGCCATCCACTAAGCTACAGGTTGCCAAGTTACTGCAGCATACAGAAGATGGAAGTGCAGTAGAAGATATACAAGGAGGAGCTGAAGGTGGATTTCCAGGCTTGTAATCTTGACCTGTCTTTTGTTTATATTCTGCTTTTAGGCTTAAAAGAATTTTCACAGCCTCATCTATTTTTTCCTGAAGCAAGAAAGAGAAAACAGTAGTTGCAGGTAAAGGCA
Source organism: Platyrinchus mystaceus (assembly GCA_035041135.1). NCBI lineage: Eukaryota > Metazoa > Chordata > Aves > Passeriformes > Tyrannidae > Platyrinchus > Platyrinchus mystaceus. Next base: position 18,618,476 of record JAWWLV010000121.1, on the reverse strand, counting down.
GAAATAACAGAGATGTAACACAATAGCTGAGATAACACAACCTTTACTAGAATGGCACTAACATAGCTGTTGTAATAAAACTTCTAGAGCTACCTTGTTAGTATAAGTTGGCATTATTGAGTTTTGTGGTAAAACTTTTTAGCCAAAACATCTACAAGTTGTACATCAAAGGACTGAATAAGGCAGTATATGTAAGGGCTGATTTCTGTACTGTGAAAGCCTCTCATTTAGGTGGCTTAAACCCCTCCAGTTACAGCAGTCCATGATTTGTACACTGGAGAATGGCAGCAAATACTCATACTCTGAATAAAGAATGGTTCCTTGGTCACAATCAAATAAGTCCCTAATTTATTATCACCATTCTGGCTTCAAGTTACAGCCTTTTTCAAGTTACTGCCTGTCTTCTGCTTCACTTATGATGTATCACTAAAAAAAGAAGTTCCTTATTTTCCATGCACTATCACAGAACTCATGCAGTCAGACATATCATCAGCTCAGGAGAACTTGGGAAAGCACTTCACGGAACTTGCTTATATTTCCTCCTCGAGTTTCACAAAACTTGCAATTAGGTTTTAGTCTAAACTGAAGATACTGTTGCACTCAGAAGTATCCACAGCTAGTACACCTTTGAGGCTTTCTCCGATTTAAGCCTGCGGACAGCTTCGCCTTGTTCAGCTACTTTGTTGTACAGAGACTTGCTGTCTACTGGACATGGGGACTGAAGAGCAGAAACAGGAGAAGACTGAGGAGGGACAAAGACCACAGGTGGGCTTCCAGGTTTGTACTCCTGGCCTGTCTGTTGTTTATATTCTGCCTTTAGGGATAAAAGGACTTCCACAGCAGCACCTATCTCATCCTGAAAGAGAAAGGAAGGGGCAGAAAGAGGGAGGAAGAAAGATATAGAGACATAAGACTCTCAAGTTTACCATAAATACTTTCATGAAAAGACATGCAGTTTATGCACACCTATTCAATTTCCTTAACTGTTTAGTACAGTTTAGAGAAGCTTTCCCTTCTACTTCCTATTTTAACAAAGTAATTCCCACTATGTGATATACAGCCCTCACTGTTCTAAGTAAAATTGTAACAATAAATTAGTTTAGATCTTCCCATTTATTTAGATTTTATGATGCCACCAAGACACTACTATTAACATTATTCAACCACCAGGCACAGTGTCTTATTTTCTGCCTTTTCTTATTCTGCACTAGAAAGAATGGAAAGAACACAGCTAATGGTAGCTATGTTTTCTATGCTCTATTCCAGAGAGGAAGAGGTCTCAAAAATATCTGTAGTATTTGGACCTTTCCTTTCCTTTCTGATTTTGGGGCTTTGTTTTTTTAAGGTCTAAATAGCAATGAGTCAATCCTATGAAGTCACATAATTTGACCATATTGAGTTACATATATAAATAAATGTTGCAGGGCATTTTAACCTCAAGGACCAGATCTGGATACCTAATCAACTCATGCTGTGGGATGAATCCTGTCCACATTTCAGATCAGCAGTCTACAAAATAAGGGAACTCACTTGTATCTTTATGAATATTAACACAAGCTCTGTCATACACATCTAACTGAAGAAGTACGTATTGGAAAACATGAGTCTTGACAGAACAGAGCCCAGTCCAAACAATGATTACTAGGAAACCTGGATCCACAAGCATCTGTTCACCTCCACAGACAGAGAACAATGGGCTATGGAAACCCAGACAAAAAAAAAAAAAAATCAGCCACCTTAGATGCTTTCTCAGCTTTCAGTTTTCGGACCACTTCTCCTTGTGCTGCTACTTTATCATACAGAGCTTTACTGTCCAGGGTACCAGAGGTCTCAAGCTTTGATGACTGTGCAGTTATGGATACTGGAGGACTTCCAGGCTTATACTCCTGGCCTGTCTTTTCTTTGTATTCTGCTTTCAAGGCCAGCAATTGTTTCACAGCTTTATCAATATCTTCCTTTGCTGCCTTCTTAGCTTTCAAGTCACGAACTATATCACCCTGTGCAGACACCCTGTTGTAAATGATCAGGTGACCTTCAGATACACTACAGGTTGGAGTAGAGGTGTGACCAACAAGTGGAGCAGATTTTTCTTTCACAGCTGAACTAGCCTTGAAAAAAAAAAAGAAAAAGAAAGCCAAGTATTCAGCATGATAATCTTGTACAGAAACAGATGTAGGGTAATACATTTTATGGCACTTTTCTAAACCACAAGTTTACCTCTTTCTTTGCAGTTTCAGCTTTGGCCTTCTCTTTTGACCCAGAAGTCGGCATTTCCTTAGTATGTCCATCAGGGATGTAAATCAAAATGCAGGGAGCATCCTTACAGCTGTAAGGACTATAAACGGATTTATAGAAAACACAACAATAAAGGAAATATAAGGTACACAATAACCTTTATTGAAACAAATGTCCTACTCTTTCTAGAAGATACTCACACACAACTGTAAGTTTAACTTTGTACACAACTGTAGTTACCCGAAGTTACAAATTGGGGATCTGCACCGATTCCTGTGATGTACAATTTATTTTATAATATTAATATATATGCTTATGTTATTAACTGCAGTGTCGATGTTTGATAGCTTGCTAAAGAAGTGTACAATACTATGTGCACGCTCTAATTGGGAAAATGCCTGTTTTGTTCTGTAGCACTGCTCCTTAATTCCTGTACTTCAAATCACAAGGAAACCATGATCTCTTTATTAAGTCCAAGTTAGGTGGGGTGCATCGGAAGTGCCACGTGCTTGGCTTAAGACAGTTTGAAAAGGCAGGAACATACAAGCCAAAAGCCTGTCCACAGAAATACTCCACAGAAAGGCCATGGTGAAGGGGAAAATATTTGCAGACAACATTACTCTTGCCAATGTGTGTGTGAAAACACTGACAGCAAGCTAAAGCAAATTCTGTGATGTCTGTTTAGGCCATTCTTAGATAGCTTACCTCACTGGCTCATAGGGCTGATCACAAATAAAGAATCCTCTCCTCTGAAGTTGGATGATGTCCCCTTTTTTTAAGTCCCTAAGGCAAGGATCACCCAACATCAGTTCTTCTTGCTGTAAGTGTTAAAAGAAATCAGTCCATGTCTAACAGAGCACAAGAAACAGTAGAGCTGTAGAAGGATAGTGGTGATTTTCTCATTTTGGAAGTGTTGAAATGTTAGTTAACTCCAGGGGCAGCTGAACAAGTACTACCAAGAAGATGCCACATTGTAAGAATGTATCTAGACAAAACCTCAAACTATTGGTCCCAGAGGTGTGAAAGCCAGGTAACACTTGAGAAAATGCAAGTCAAATTTTAATTTTGAAATTATGAGAGGTTAAATGGAAACTAGGTACACCAGCACATGATTTACTTGCTTGACAAATTAATCCAACTAGAAACACTGAATGTTTAAAAAAAAACCAAAACAAAAAACCACCAAACACTAAACTGTGTGGAACTAAAGGGGACAGAAAGATAACTCACCTTACTATTTCGGTTGATATATTGCTTGAAGTCTTCATCCTTGCCTAAAACTGGCTTAGTGATCAGATGCTCATAATTAACACAGACAGTTGGGATGAGGGGTGCACGTGGAGTTTCTGCTAACCAAGTGATCTTAGTTGTTTTTTTGAAGTCCTTATTATCTAAATTCAACTTGGCATTGATGGACACAATTTTTCCGCTTGAATTTCTACAGGAAAACAGAATTAAGAGGAAAGCCTAAATGATCAGTTCTGATTCAGTGCTACAGATTTCAGTGAATAGACTCACTGAATGTCAAAAATGAGATGTCGAAAATGAAAGTGTGTATTCACTCCCGAAGTTTTCCTTTAGTTTTGTTTTCTTAAATATCAATGTAGAGTGAAAAGCATGGGAAAAAAAATCTTTGCATATTTGTGTTCAACATCCCAACTCACCCCACTCTGCCGCTGTCTCAACATAACCATTTCAAGGATGCTATGATGACATTAATGTCCCCTTCACCACCTCAACAGTTCTGCAAATAACACGTTTAGTTTCTTAGTATGCAAAAGCAGAACTTATTACAGGGTGAAAGTTGTTAAAATTCCAGATGTTTGTTTTTCTGTCTGAAAAAACTGTTTCACGGTGGAAACATTACCACAGAAATGGGAGGGACATGCAGTATCAGGGCTGACTGGTGATTTCAGACCTGAATCTGCAGTAAAATACACTCTATACTAAGATGCAGTTTTGTGGCATATTTCAAAGTAGAGATCTATAAACAAAATCATGGGATTGACATATATGAGCAACCATTAAAATTTTATTGTTACAAGCTTCCTATTAAAAGAAAAAAAAATCAACAAAAAGCTGTAAATGAAAATTTAATTTCATCTCCCACTAATCAGGTTACCTGTTTAATTTGGTGATGATAATATTGCCCCAATTTATGAATGTAACCACCTCTCCCTCTGTCAGGGTCTCTGCATCTGCGCCCTCGATCAGGACTCTGGAGCTGTACCACACGGGTTTCAACCCAACATCGGCATTCTGTGAATGATGATTTTAATTTCAAAGGATAGATTGTTATTATATAAGCTGACTAAAGCTAATGCAATGCTAGAACACTATTTTATTTATGATAGAAGACAGATGAAGATAGAAGATGGACAATAAAAGTAATGCAGAGCTACAGTATTCTTCCACAACTCTCTAGTTTCTTGTTCACAGGTGTTGCATGCATTCCTCTGACAGTACACTAAAAAAACACCCTATCTTGTATCAAATACTAGCTCCAGCACCACTGATAGCATATCCCTTTTCATAAGGTCCATACATCTTTAAGATCTCACAGGTAAAAACAAAGGTTTTCTCATGCTTCCATTTTGCTATGCAAATTCCCTTCAAAACTAATTTCATAACTTTTTTATACAGTGGAGCTTCTTCCAGCTGCATATATTTTTAAAGACAGAAACCAGAACTATATCACTTTCAACATTAAAAAAATATTCAGCTTCAAAGCATCTCAACAATTGAGATAAATTTTTTTTTAAAGGTGGACAGTTGCGAGTTCAGACTTTGTCAGCTGGTCAAGAGTTTGCAATTTGGTCAGTATTTATTTCATCATATACTGGAGGCAGCATTTATTATTAATATCAATGTTTTAATAAGCTGGCTCGCACCTGACCAAACTTCAGACTTTTTGACCCTTGAAGAGTCACAACTCTCACTTGCACCTGCTCAAAACCTGTTCCCTTGTTATCAGCCATGGAGAAGAGGGGAAACTGGATGTCCAACTGTCGTCTACAAGAAATGGCTACAGGAACACTCAGAGCAACAAAATCAAAACAAAGAAATGAAGGAAAGCCTCAGTAATATTCACCTGTTTCTCAGTGTAAGTGTATATATCTAAGAGATGCTCTCAGTGAAGTCTAAGCACAATTAGAGATGCTACACTCAAAGGAAAGCATCTTTAATAATTGTAGTGCCAAAAAAGAATTGTATCGGTAACATACTCCCCTTCTTAAGGAATATTATTCTGTTCACTGGATACTAAGACTAACAAATTTGCAAGTTCTTAGCCTTTGATAATAACTATTTGCTATACAAATTTAAAAGTCTTATTAAAACAAAACCCAGAGATCAGTAGAATTAACAGGTCAATATATCACTTCTTCACATAAGTCTTAACTTTATGAATTATTTAAAAAACATTTCTTGCATTCCTCACTGTTATGGATAAGCAGTGTCTACTGTAGTATCCATAAAGCTTGAATAAGATTTTATATTTATACTTCTCTGTGCAAGACACTATCAATAAAAACAGTCTGAGCAGCACTTCAGACATGTAACGCCTCAACTCTTCTGTAAACTCCCAGAGAGGCCTTTCAATGCACCTTCTGTGTGCTCTCCCCATATTTACAAAAGCAGCTTCCTACATGCTTTTAAAAGAACAAACATGTTTATTTCTTGCCCAGTTTTTGACAATTCTGAGGAAAAAAAGTACACCTTGGGTTTATCTCATGCTGTCTGAGCAAGTTAAAAGCAGGACTCTCCTTGCTGACTGCTCCAAGCCAAGGTACTTTCCAAACTTTCTGATCTGCAATACCAGAATATTAAGAGAGTAAATCAAGAACCTTTGGATGTTTAGCCACTTCTTTCATCTCCTCTTGAGCTTCAGGAATATTTACTGGGACCACTGCATCTTTCAGTAAAGCAGTGTACCGAGGTGCTACTGGGTCTATAACCTACAGAAAACAAATGAGGTGGATCATGAATATATGACATTGACAGAGAAATAAGATGCTGTACAAAACAATAACCACAAAAAAAAGGAATATTAACTGGTATTCTTTATGTTACTGCATTTTTTTAAAGTTTGCTTTAATATCACTTTAATCCAAAGTTATAGAATAATGAGAAAACAGTGGTAATACTTCACGATTTCCATTTCTTACTAAAATACTCTGAGTAAAAACTATGGATTGGGTACTACTGGCACCTGAAGTAACCAAAACTATGACCCACTGCCTCACAGGGAAGGCATCAAAATATGCTTTGATATAGTTTTACTATGCACATAGGCTATTACATCTGGAACACTTTCTCTCTAGGTAGGTGAATTTAAAGCAATAATTTATCAGTGGAGTTTGTCCTTTTTCCAGCAGCATCAGACCTGATCCCATACTTATTTTCCAGGTCAGTACTCCAGCAAAATCTGGGACAGACTTGGCAATAGAGGAAGCACCAATTAAGTCTGCAATTTTAATACAGACACATTAGATACTATAATAAGGCAACACCATAACATTGTCTTCATTAGGATTTCTACAACGTGAGATTGGCAAGAAAAAGCTGCCACTAAGATGTCCTCCTGGATTTTCATTCTCTTTTATCAAACTCAGCTGCTGTAGTTTTTCACAGCACTTTTCACACCTGAAATACTGGCTTGCCAAACTGCTCAGAAGCACTCACATACATAATTCACGTAAAAGTCATCTAAGGCCAAAAGCAGTATCAGAGATCTACCAGTTTAACTGGAAACTAATACAAAGGAAAACACTTGCTTTTATTAACATGAAGTGACTTTTGTTCTCCTTAGTTTATTCCTGCTCAAGTAAAAAACTACAGTTATGTATTTTTCTATATTTTTTGAAAAAATATTTAGCATCTAATTACTTGCCATTAGCAAGTAAGGTGATATGATGATACACTTTTAAGAAGTCACATATTTGTAAGTTAGTAGTCACTGAAGTCAGACTCCTAAATGCTTGATGCACACTTTAAAAAAGACTTG
>JAWWLV010000121.1:18591447-18611136 GCA_035041135.1 Platyrinchus mystaceus | reverse complement strand
GAAGTCACATATTTGTAAGTTAGTAGTCACTGAAGTCAGACTCCTAAATGCTTGATGCACACTTTAAAAAAGACTTGTGTATGTATCTCAAAATGTAGGTGCATTATGTGATTTTAATATCATAATTTTGATAATTAAATGACTGAGTTTTACCGTGTTATTACCAGGCTCTTTATTTTACTTATTAAAACTCACAATCCTTCCTCAGATGACTGATGCTAAAAAGGCAGCAGGATCACATACAAAATATGAGCTCTCAGACCGATAAAGTCTTTGAGCTCAGAACTACTTGTAAGTAACAGTTTTTGTTCATATTGCAGATTGCACAGATACATGTAAATAAAATTGATTAATGAGTATGGTGCTGTCCAAGGGGCTGAGTCAGAGGTCTTAGAAACTCAGTTTAAAAGCCAATTAAAAAAAAAAAAAGAGCCCTGAAAGTCCATTGTGGGTTTTCCCCCTCAAACCAGTCGTTAGTCATAAATGTATTTATGCAGCAACAGAAAGAACCAATTTATAAACCTATGTGTATGTAGCAGATAAAATGCAAAATATATGAAGAAATACAAGACACATGCCAGACAAGCAAAAACTATTAAATGAAAAGATCTGGTTACTATCTAAGCAAAATCAAGCAGGAATCCCAATGCAAAATAACAGGTGTTTCCACAATCACACAAAATATGCAATCTGCATTAAAACAATTCGCCTTATTATAGTGTCCAAGCATCCGCTGCCAAAAAGCGACTAATCATGTCAAGATGCAATATTCCTGATTTGACATCCAGTCAGAAACTTCAGCAGTGCTGGCTTTATCTCCACAGGCAGGATACGCAGCGCGTTAGTCCTTTTGCCACAGAAAGGAAACGCGGCCAACGTGGATCAAATCGAGTAAGATTTGTGTTTATGTTAACAAATAAGTCAAACCAGAAACGGGCAATTCCAATTAAAACTTAGGAATAATGCATTTTCAGTGGGTTTGTAGAGCTCCTGTTATACAAGCAAACGTGACTGTGCTATGAAGCTGCAAAATGATAGCTTATGCTATGTATGCTTACAGCACTGTAAGCTATATGCTAAGGTAAAAAGCATTAAGTAATACCTTCTTACAGATAGCTCGCAGCTTGAAAGCAGAAAAATGAAATGCAGTTTTCATATCAGATTTACAGTAAATATCATTGTCTTTTCCTGTACTAAGGCAAGTAAGTATTGGCATAGGAGAATCAATGGGATTAGTGCTTCTTCAGGTTAGAAAGGGGGGGACATTCCATTTTCCTGAAAGTGTGCCAAATGATGCAACAGACTGCAACTGCTACTTGTTGTGATAAGCACTCCAATGAACGCTGGATTCTCTACATATCCCAGAAAGAGGATATCGGGAGTAGCATCAAATTCAAGTAAGCACATACCTTTTTATTAAAGGACCAAATTTTATCCCACTCCATATTCACGACGGATCGAGAGGAGCCCTGGAAAAAAAAGCAAATCAACACGTTAATATAAATATTCTAGCTCTTAGAGTCATTTAAAACAAAGTCCTTTAAACTATAAACCCTATACAATCTGCTTGAATCAAAACAATTGAGAAAGGTATCTTAAGCTTGCCAAATAATCACTTTTTGAAGTAAGAAACCTGGGAGTCCATTTTGCCAATGGTGTTAACACTGTTGAAGCAGTACATGTGAAAGGAGCAAACCTTCATAAAAAGAAACATCCCAGTGACAAATACTTTAACTGAAGCTTCACAAAAGCTTGTCCTTATCAAGGGAGATTCAAAGAATCAGAAGAGAACACCCACCTGAGCAGCAATAAACTGTTTTAGCCCTTCAACTGTCATGCCTCTCCTTAAGACACCACGTACAGTGGGAAATCTTGGGTCATCCCTAGAAGAAAAATGTTGCATTAGTGTCACATGCTAAATTCTACCTATTACTTACACTGAAAAAAAGCTTAAATAATACTGCCACACATAAAAGGTGCAGCTTCAGTGTATTTGCCTTAGTGAACTAAGAGCTAGATGAAAAGATCTAACTGAAAAGATTGAGCTCTTATAAATACAAAATGTACAGTGCAGGTTTTCTTCAACTTCACCTCAGGAAAGGAAGCCATCTATCAGTGAAGTGGCTCCTTTCCTATATCTGTGAAATCTTAAGTCTCACAAAAATGGGCAAGGCAAAAGTTATGTCCCTATCCCATTACTTCTTTTCCAATGGAAACTGAATAATGGAACCTGAAACAACAGGGCTTGATTCTTCCTTGCTCAAGAGAAACCAGAAACAGGTGAGTGACCATGACAACGTTATCTCTTGACAACATCACAGAATTCTATGGTTTTTTTCCTCTAATGCAAGTAATAAATAAAAATACCTAATCTGACATGCAACATACGAGTTGGTGGGAAAACAAATCAGACCTTGCCGAGGACCTAAAACAGGGAAGCTTAGTGAAGGAAAGGTCATACCTTTAGGAAAAGAAAAATGCAGGGGGAGGAAAGGATAAATTTGGCTCCAGCACAGTGGCTCCATACATAAAGTAGGAATCTATGCTTCCAACACAGTTGATAAATAGAACCAACCAAAACAGAGCACACTTGGCACATGTGAGCATGACAACTAGGCAGCCTAGGAAATTGTGTAAAATGATGCTCTCATAGGCTGAGCACAGAATCACCTAACACCAGCCCAGGAAAAGCACAAACAGCTGGCCAACTTCGAAGAATTCCATGGATAATGCTGACTCCTGTACTACGAGGAGATGACTTGAGATGGCATGCTCCCACAGCTAGCCCATTGTGGGAATGGACAAAGGAACCCCTCTGGACTTTGAACTACTTGCAGAAGTGTAAACCCACAGCTCACAATTTCTAGGTAAATACTGAGGCTACCAGGCCACCAAGCACTATCTGCAGAAACCAAAATAACATGAAAAAATTAACAGAAAGATGGAGGGGGAGGACAGGTGGGAGGGAAGTAGGATGGATTTGACGAGATGGATAGGAACAGAAGTTCTTCAATCCAGGCCTTCTTCTGACATTACTTAGGAATGCATCCAATGACTCAGAGTGGAAAATGTGTAAGTGGCACCCGCAGCAAAAGCCAGAGTCCAAAAATAAGCTACCTCATGTTTATTACAGGACATGAATATGTATGTACACAGTTACTGCAGAGTAGAAAACAGACACACTGTACATGCAGAAGAAACTGTAATTAATCTGTGTTCTTAAATATTGTTTAAATATTCACTTGTGCTGTCCAAAACCAAAAATGCACGTCAGTCACGAGTACCTAAGAGACATGTAACATACCATCCATCCACAAGCCCTTCGTTGACAAACCACGTAAGCTTTCTCTTAGACAGCACGGTGTTGTTGAGGTTTAGCCTGCTATACTCCCATATATATGGTTTCCTTATGCCCAGTGCCTCGATGATCCAGTAGAATTGTTCATCTCTGTCATGATATTCAGTTGTTCTCAATGCATGTGTGACACCCTCAATACTATCAACAATAGGGCAGGCAAAGTCATATGTGGGATAAACTCTGAGAAAAAAAAAGACCTTTAATTAGCAGGGCAGAAGAACAAAACACTCCCATGTAAATATTTAAACCAAGCATAATTTATATTAATGTATTACAAGTATTTATAACATAGGATCCTGAAAAATTTCAGATAAAGACTAAAATAACACATATACAATGAATTTTCCACAAAAAAAATCCAAAGGGTAATACATTTTTAAAACAAAGAAAGCCTTCAAGAAATTAACTGATCACAGCCTTAATATTCAAGCCTAAAAAACCCCCTACATTGCTACTGTTCTTTTCAAACACAAAAAATGCTGACTTACAGGGTTTTTTCCTTAAATATCAAAAGAAGTCATTAATAGACCAAATAATGAGCAAAGCTTTCGTGCTTAAAAACAAACCCCTACCCACAGACAGTTTTACTATTATAAGCACACTAAATCAGTGTTTCCAAAAATGAAGTTGTATAGCTGGAAACAGAGGTTTCAAACAGGTGCTGAACCATATCCTTGACCAAATTAGTAAGATGATTTCAATGCACAATGTACTAATTTGTCATTCTGCACAGACACAGCAGTTGCTGTGGAAGTGGAAGTAACCACCCAGTTAAGTAGATCAAGGATGTTTTGCAGCAATATGAAATCATAGCAATGTAAAATTGCCATAATTCTATCTCAGCTCTGAGAGCTAGAGCAAACAGCTCTTTGTTGTCCAAGATACAGCCTCAAAGTTCTCCACTGCATACAATTTATGATATTTATAGACCAAAACTGAAATAATATTCACTGCTGAACATGACGGCCAACTCACAGCTTTTATGTCACTTGCAGAAGTTTCAGAAAGTCAAGAGACTCATTACATATTCTGATTGAAAAATGCTAGCAAGTTCCAAGTATTAAAAGAAGCTTACTAAGGAAAGGTAAATGCCCTGAAAGCAGCAAAAGTTACAGGCCACACAAGGAGGAAGTGGACATACTTGTAGGTACTTCCAGTACGAGGGTGAGGCTGGTTTTTACAACGATAAAGAGTTGGATCCCTCATACATCCATTATTACTACTCATATCTATTTTTGCTCGTAGACAACAAGTTTGTCCATATTCAGTTCCCTTTTTCATTTCTTCCCACATTTGTAGATTCTTATTAACACCTGAGAACAACAAAAATAAAGCATTTTCTAAGGTTTTAGGAAGCTGATACAGAACCACATTTTATTACTGCAGTAATAAAAAATCAGTGTCACCCCCCTCTTTAGGTACTGGAATTCTTCTTCATGCAATTAGTCATCATATTCATATTTGTTAATAAAAATCAAGTTTTGATGCCAAATCAAAAAGACAACAAGGCAAGACTGACGCTTAAAATATCTTACAGTTATTTCTGTGTTTAGATTCCACTCTCTGCTCACGCTCTGCTTTCATTTGTTCTGCAGGAGTATCATCCACATATGCTTTCCCTTCTTGAATAAGCTTCTCAGCATATTTCATTATTGTTTCAAAGTGATCTGAGGTATATGTAAATTGATCTGGTTTGATGTGCAGCATTGCAACGTCTTCAAGAATAACCTGCAAAGTGTGAAATTGTACATTGTAACATTCAGGAAAGTGAGTTTTCTTAAATCTTTATCCTCTTCATGCCAGATGTGATGCTTTTAATGCCCCATTGTCCAGGAAGGATGAGCCATAAGGATAAGCATGAAAGAAAAGAGAGTCACACACTTATCATTCATTCACAGCCTATAATTACACTAGATCAGACAACTTAAAGAAGGAGGCAAGAGAAGAAAAGGAGATGAAAGCTGAAGCAAATTACTTATAACACACTAAGTAGTGTTTATGCAATGAAAACAACAGCGTACTGCAAGAGTTACATATCTACATACTGCAAAATAAACATCTGAGAAAGGGAAGGAACATCTTAGCTACCAGTAAAGAGCTTTAAGGTTTTTAAGGTGAAGTTGGCAGCAATGTCCTCCAAGCGTAAGACTTAAGTGTAATACTGATACGGTAAAACTCTAGTGCAAAAGAAGTGTGCAACAGTAGATCTGCATTTACCCTGAATTAGCTACACAGTGAATGGATTTCTCTGCTGTCTTATCATACCTTCTCGAAGTCTTCTTTCTCTTTTTCTGGATTTGTGTCATCAAATCTCATAATAAGTTTTCCTTTAAAATTAACCTGGTAGTGCTGATTTAGCAGGGCAGCTTTGGCATGACCAATATGGAGATATCTAAAAAGGAAATAAAAAATAAATGTATACACTAGCACTACTTCAGCTAGATTTCTTTTTTGTGAGAGAATGAGAAAGAATGGAAAGCAATACCTAAGTGTAACAAAAAACCCAACCTAGGATATTTGTTGAAATACTAAACATTTATGAAAGTAGATTGTGTTTCTTCTACCATAAACATAGTAGTTCACTGTTAAAACTATCTAAATCTGTAAATTAGAGTGCCACTATGGATATAAAGACTAGACTGCAATTATCTCCAATTTTACAGACTGACTTAAACCAACTGCTGGTGGTACCCAGTCGCAGCTACCAGATAATCTGAACCTACCCACATTCAGAAGAATGGAATTTTCTGAAATGGTGGTTGCTGTGCATTTTTAACATGAGCTATAAAGGTACTGACATCTTCAACTAAATATAAATCCCCAAATCCACAGAATGAAAATCACGGTCCAGTAATGTGTCCCTGAAGAACAGTGTTTTAAATAAAACATCAGAATTAAGACACTGAAAACTACTAAGGTAAGCTGAGAGCAGTATGTTATACACATAGATGTACATAAAACATAACACATAACTTATAATATTTAACTAACACTTTATACTGGACTAATAGAGTAAGAAACACAACAGAAGTCACACGATGCTGAACAGCCAGGTTAATGAAGAAATGTAATCAAGGAAATTTTACAGATCATCAGACAATTCTAAAAAGAAACAGGAAATGAAATGCTGGCTGAAAAATGAATTCATTATATTGGTTCATCACATCTCTATGTGATCTTTAAGGGGTTTGTGCTTTGGTATTCCATACAGTCTGGACCCCTGGGCCTCCACCTGGTATCAAGCTTCCCCAAGGAAGGCCATCCCACACATCTTTCCCTTCTCAAATCTAAGCTTCCTTGAAAAGCACCGAGTCCTTTGACCCTTTGACTCACAAAGACTGTATGTACACATCACAGCTGCTGGCAGTGCACACACCACCATTATCCATGTAAGTGCCATCCTCCTGCTTCTCCTCATCCCACTGCTGAGCAGAACCACGTTATCTGCTGGCAACTAACTTCCCTATTGCAAGTTCAGGCAACAGTGCAACGAAGTACAGAGGAGAAGTAAACATCCAGCTCTAATGTAGACAGAGCTTTAAACACCCATTTGGCTTAACAGCCTTGTCTGATAAGCTGATTAACACCCTCGCCAAAGCACACTTTTTTTTTTTTTTCAGACAAAACACAAATAGCACTTTCTCAAAGTATTCATGTTTCTTACCCACTTGCTTCAGGAGGGAACCTTACAATGACCTTTCCCATCTCTGCACCAGGAAGTTCAACAAACTTCCCAACATCCGCTTTCTTTTCTTTTTCTGTTGCCTTAAAAAGAGATGTAATTACAGACTGCATTAGCTATATAATCAGATAAAAAACTCTAGATAACAGTTTCTGTGTCAAGGTCTCCTTTCAAACCAGACAAGAAAAAGCTGCCACACTGGACCCCAAATTCATCTCTTCACAACTTTGACATTACTCATACCACACCAAAACAAGATCAATTCTGGAGTTTTAAGTTATTCTGTCTTCAAGTCTGATCCTGGACTGAAAAGTCCCACCAACTTGTCTAATTTATCCCATAAAAGAATATAGTTGCAATCCAAGTTTTTATATCTCAGTGTTCTTAACCTGAACATGATCAACAAGTTCAATCAACCAAAGAGTGCAACCTTTGCAGGTCTATCATGACCTCAAACTCTCTTTGGAAAAAGGAAACAATATATCTAAAGAGCAGTGCTGATTAAAAGAAGAGGTGCCAAATTTTCACGATTCCACTTAAGCACTGGACTACACCACTCATTCCTTTCTAAATTTGAAAGTGACAGCCTTAGCTGTAAACAAGAGTTTACAAAAGTTTAGTTTACTGCACAAGTGGTTCCTTTTAATTTTTAATTCTCTAGCTTAAAATAATAAAACAAAACTTTCTTGCATTGTATTCATAAAAATAAAGCTACTCTCTCCAGAGGATCTCAGTAAACCTTACCATTTTAGCCTTTGGTGTACCAGCAGCCCACTTGGCTCCTACTGACCGAAAAGCATGCTGTACCTCAAGGAAGCTGAACCATCGCTTTGCATGCACAGGAGCTTTGTTTTGCTGTAATTGCTCTTGCCATATGTTGTTATCTGTAAGGAAAAAAAAAATAATTTTTCAAACTACTAAATTAAATTAAATGATTACCAATAGCAGCTTTTTAAGACTTAAAAAAAGATTATGATTTTAAATAATCTACTTACTCTCTCTTCTGAAGAGATATTTAGTCCAAGGGACACAAGCCATTCTAAAGCAAATTAAACAAACAAACTCCCTCCAAACCCAAAACATACTGCATTCTTTCTTGGATTCATCAAGGCAAAAGGTGGGAGGGAATGATGAATATACTTTTTTCTTTGTATTATCCACCTCAAAATTAGTAACAACTTTATTTCAAGGCAGAAATACAGGATATCCCTCGCTCATAAGTGAAGCTTGTATCAATGCTCTCCTTTACTTTTGAGGGGCTGTATTCCCACACCCTAATTTTCAAGGAACACAACTTCATTAGAAAGATTCTGATGGGGAAAAGGAGAAAAAAAAAAAAAAGGACACTTCCCTCAGATTTCTCTCAAGAGCAACAACTTTGAAAAAATATCAAAAGCCACTAGCTTTTAATCTTGATTATGCACTTCACTTTTAACAGGAATTTGGTTATACTGCATGGTAGATTGTCACCGATCACCTTTAGACATAGAGTTAAGAGAATATAAAAACTAAACGCATAAAAAGAGATCATCAAAGCTTCTTTTAACCTCCAAAGGCTATTTCACAGAGTAACATATACCTCTTCTAATAATTCAAAGTAGACCAAAGAAATTTCCTCTACTAAGATATTATCATGGAAAGGTCTATGTATATAATTTTACATGGCACATTTGCATATTTAGGCAACAGGTAATAAAAGACACTCCTACAGTTAACACAAAAGAAGTTTAAAAAAAACCACCTAGGGATTACATCTCATAAATTTCCAAATATAACAATGATTTTTTACAAAAATCTAGGTTTCCTAAGCTATACTATTGCCATCACTAGTGATGCACATGTCAAAGCAGTGTACAAAATAGTATGTAGTCTGTCATACATCTAAGAGGTACTACTAGCATCCACAAAAAGAGGAAATTTGGAGATTCCTGTTATACACTGATTGCAAGCCAGTGAAACAGAGGATATGTACTGATACCTTTTAGTACAGCCCAGACACACAAGTCTGCAAGGCTCAGAGAGTTCCCGACCAAGTAGGTTCTTAGGGACAGACAGTGGTTGAGCTCTTGGACTGCTGAAAGAAACTGGCTGGCAGCAGATAATTTTGTGGCACTGAACTCCAGCCAATGGTCAATCTAGTTTGAAGGGACAAAAGACAGCTAAAGTTACTATAGGAATAAGAATTAGGCTTGTTAGATAACTGAAATAACATGCAATCCATTTAATAGCTGAACAGAAAATGTTAACAGGATCATTAGCATTAAATATATCAGATAATACATAATATGTTGAAAGAATGCTTAAAATAAATTATACTGAAAAATTCATGCAGAATTATGCTAAATGATTAAACTTAGTTCCTTTCTTCAGCATGAATTCAAACTGTTCCCATAGGTAAAATAATCAACAGTTCTTAGGTACTTATTTATCACACAAAGCATATAATAGTCATCCTTATCCTTTAACTATTCAGATAACATATTTGTGACCTATTTAATCTTCCTGGTACTGTTACTGGTTAAGTATATCACTTTCCCCTCAGTCCCTATCTTCTCTTCCTCGTTTCCTTTTAGACTTGGAAGTAATTGAATTCCTCCTCTGCCACATCCCACCCCTTTCTCCATGCAAAGCAGTCTTCTCCTGTATCTTCATACATAAACAAACAAAAAAATATTAAGAATTAAGTTGGTTAATAATGTAGCCCTGTCTACAAATTGCATCCCTCAACCCTGTAAGAGACTAAATGCCTCTTCTAGTCCTCTGGCCCTATTTCATGTGGAAGCGTTCCATAAACTGCAATGGGAAGCTTTCCAATATTTGAGGCAACGTGGCAGGCACAGATGTAATTACAACCACCACAGAATTCAGTTCAATCTTTTGCAGTTATGCTCCAAAATATGTACACCACAAATGCAGCTGTCACAGTACTCCTCAAAGTATAGTTTTATAGTTTTTATTTTTGAAAGACACGAAGCAAAAAGAACTATTTTATCAGCAACACCAATATTTAAAGTGTGTTTGCAGAGGACTGGGCTTAAGCTAAAAATAAGGGGTTTGTACAGGAAATGTAAATAGCCACAACATAACTACAACTTTTTAAATGCCTTACAAGCAAAATACTAAGACAACACTTCCCTTCAGACCAGCTATATTTCAGACAAAATAAATTTCAATTTGTTAGTTTTATTTACCAACTTAAATTGGTTGATTATTCTGAGCTAGACTCAGGAAGAAATTGGGGTCAGTTTTGTTCATCAAGTACAACAAAAAGTACTTCAGGATTTCACTTTCACAAGGTGTTCCTTGGTGTTACACTGAAGTGTTACAAGGGAGCAACTAATGGCAACAGTACTGACAAAAGTGAGGAGGGAAAAATCACCTTCCAACTTGAATTACCGTACATTAGTGAACTGTCAGCTTAGGAGTTGTTATTGCAGGGGTGGGAAAGGGCAACCCGTTCAAAGATCAGGCTTTTTACTCTTCTTTGTAAAAAGGAGAAAGCTTAGCAAAACAAGACCTTCAGCAACCCACAGAGGTGGAACCTCAGTCTGACAGTAAAATGCAGAACACAAGTTCAAAAACAACCAACCCCCCAAAAATTCCCCCCCAACTCTGAACACAGGTCAAGAGAGAAAAAGGCAAAATAAAAAAAAAAGCCACCAAAAACCCAAGAGGGGCATGATTCAAGGCCAGACTGGATGGGGCTTTGAACAACCTGGTCTAGTGGAAGGTGTTCCCTGCCCACAGCACGGGGTTGGAATGAGATGATCTTTAAGGTCCCTTCCAACTCAAACCATTCTGATTCCTTCTCACCTCCGTGTGTTCCAACAGATTCGAGCCATACAACCCGGCAGATGCAGCAACTCTAGCCAGATACCGAGCTATTGAATTCACATCAGTAAACGAAACATGCCTGAGAAAAAAGGGAAGAGGTAAGATACAGGTCGGTTAAATTACTACCTCCACTTCAACTTTAATTGTACACACATAGCTTAAACATGTGTAAAGCGAACACAAAATGACTTCTGCGTGAACCAACAGGTACCAGGTCACCAGCATAAAAAAAAAAAAAAATTGCATAAACCTAGCAAAAGAATAAATAAGTCCTTGTTTTTCTATCACCAGATGGAACAGTAAGCTTGTAAACATAGACAGAAATTAAGAAAATAAAACTCTCTATTATTCTTTCAAATAATAAAACACTTGTTCCACGTTCTGATAGCATAACCTGAGCTATGTATTTTCCAGAATATAAAAAGCTAATCAATACTTGTTGGTTGTTTGGTTTTTTTTCATAAAAGAAGGATGACTTTGAAAAGGATTCCTAGGCAATTTACAGAAGAATTGAGAAGTTTTCACCATGGTTTTAAGAGCTGGATTCAGGGAAAGAGAAACCCTCTTGATTTGTAACTCACTCAATTCATACTTCATTGAGACCATCCCTTGACGAACAAGCTGGCCTGCCTGTATTTCCTTATTTTACCCTGTCTTCCTCCATATAAAAGACTAATTTGAATTTGTTTTTCCCATTCTGCTTATGAAAATTCTCAACAGACCTGGAGAAGAAAGGCTTTCCAAAGAGCATACTTCTATATTTTCATCTTCCTTTTCTACCTTACATACAGTATTCAAAAAAGCTGCATACTAGCTTCCAATTCATCTACGATGTATTTGTATTTACTAAAGAGCTTTGGAAGAAAGTGGCATTACAACCAGCAGTTCTCCAGATAACACTCATCTCTACACACTTGTGTAGGTGTAGATTAAAAAACAGAGCTCCAATTGCTTCTAAACAAGCACTGACATCAACAAAAGGAGTTCCTGAAAGTTCTTCTGAATGTTCTTCTGAAAATTTACTCAATTTAATGGATGGAATGCTACACTCCAACTTTTCCAACCGAGGTTACAATTCTGATCTGTCATTGTTCTGCACTTCCTTTTATACCTACTGCATCCCCTGCATCCTTCATAAAATCACAAGAATTTTTGGTAGCCCTCAAACCTCGCTAAAATCAATCAAAGTTCTGAAAAGTATACTGAAGACTTCTTGATATGTTAACAATTTGGATGAATTCCATTTTTAGTACAAATGGATCAGCCAGTTTCATTAGCTTAATTGCACTAAAACCTAAGGAATATAGTTCATTGGGGAGAGGGGTTTTTTGCCTTTTTTTTTTTATTATTCTAGCTTTTCAAGCATCCAGGATCCAGTACATAGAAGATCCATAAAACATAACTAGAATCAAAAGCCACAGTACGGTGCTCAACTTACACAAATTTGACACTGCTATCAGATTTTAATGAAGCTTCTTCAAACTGAGGAAAACAAGACATTTTCGGTACATTCGCACTTGAGAAGTCTGTGAAATGTATTTTTATTGTTTTCAGTAGTTCATACTACAACAAAAACCCGTGATTACTCAAGCAAAACTGAATAAACATATGAAATGGGACAATGTCACTTCGAGTAAAATTTTACTTGTTCTTGAAGTTATTTTCTTCAGAAAAAAAAAACCAAACAACTTCCATCCAAACAGGGCTAATGGGCCTCTTTGGAAAAGTTACAAAAGACTCCTTGCAGCTAGTGCCTGCTAACTCCAGGGCTAAGGCAGGAAGAATGAACACGGACAATGTAATGTTACAGGCAAAGAGTCTCTTCAAAGTGACACAAAATGCCACATAATTAAATACCAGGACAGATATTCAAGAAGAAAAAAAAAAAAGCAAACACAAAACAAAGCACAAACGATTTCCCACTGTAATAAATCTTCACTGAATTAATTTGTTAAAAGCATTGCAGAATGGTTGGCTTCATCTGCCTACAAGTAATTGCTCACAACACAAAACAGAAGAGCAGTACAGCAGTTTGTAATCTGACAAGAGGCAGGTATACTAAAACACTCCACAAAGCCATCAGCTAGTGCAGAGTGCTGAGTGGTTTGCTTAGGAGCTATTACTACATGAAGTTTTGAAGCTAAGGCTTCAAAAAATGACCTTTAAAATAAAAATTATCATCTCAAATTAGTAAGAAACTTTTCAGCTAACTAGCTGACAGCTAAGTTTCAGCTAGTTAGCTGAAAAGTTTGATACCAGATTTTAACTATGCTTCAAAAACAGAACCTAGAAGAATCACAAAATCTTTTTTTTATTTCAAGTTAAGTCATTAGAACTAATGGATTCCTGGAAAAAAACCCATCAAAATCTGAAACATCCCAAGTGATTTTCAAGTCATGCCAAAACAAGATAGCTTCAGCAGAACTGATGCCATGAAACCCATTTACCAAAAGCATTAGTTGAGATATGAGTTCATCTGATGCTTCCCACGTTAAAGATACACTTTTAACAGACTTTAAAATAGAGAATCAATTTTTAAAATTACTGTACAACCAAACAAGAGAAAATTAATGCAATATTGAGGTTTGGAATAACTTCTTGAACATAATCCAACGCCAGGGATGAGAGGACACTAACGGACAAAAATTTCCTTCTGATGGAACCATGACTCTGGATATTATCCTTGTGGGGCCAAAGTGCAGAAGAGCATTTGCTTTACATTTCTGACAAGTTCCATTACAGCCAAAAGGAGCATTTTTGCAATGCAATAGGAAGAAGGCGTGCTAATACAAAATTATTTAATAAAATACTATTTCAAAACCAAGTACATCAATTTATAATATTCCAAGATAATTCCCATGTGTCAAAGGAGCGTACAGTATATATGGATATTTTTTAGTATATACATCCATGCACTGCCTAAACTGTCTAAGTAAAATGAAACCAAAACCTGACTAAAGCTACTTATGGGGAAAACTTTCTCATGCAACTGAAAAATATCCAATTAACTCTCTGCTATATAAGCTGTATTCCACATGTACATGACACACACCGAAAATTTTTAGAGCTGTACCAATTAATTCCCAATACAACCTGTCACACTTCTCGTGCTTTAATTCAAAAATCACAAATTCAGTGCCATCACTAGGCACAACAAAAGTCAACATGTAATATCAGATTGCAGTAATAACTCATATCTGAGTTCAGATCTAACATTTTAAACAGAAACGAATATTTGCAACCACGACTGAAGACTGTGAGTCTTCCTGTGCTTCAGTTTTTTGCACAGATGCACACAGTGACAAGCTCTTTCCCTAAACACAGTGGAAATGCTCAGCTGGTGTTAAAGTACAAGGATCAAGTCAGGAACTTAGCAACGCAGCATGAAATATATTGCTTTTATAGCCTTTCTACAGACATGCAGGTATAGAGTTTATGATGCACTGATGGCTTTAACAGGATCTTCTACTGAAATAGCACACAAGATGAGAACTTGTCAGCGCATCTCTGAACAACAGATTTGCCCCCCCAAAAACTAAAAACTTTAAAAACCTAATCAATATTCAAAAACTACACCTATAGTCACTAGTTCCAAATTCATCGTAGTGTTAGTGTACTTTAAGTTACAACTGCAATGTTTATGGGTACAAATATGCTCCTTACTGTAGATAGTGGAGGTCAGAGATTTCCACTGATATGTCAGTGGTACTTCAAATAGCAGGATATCTCTTCTTGATATATCCAGATGTCCTACCTGATGTGGAATCTAATGTGACAATGCAGCTTCCCAAAACTAACTGTGTTAGTCCCGTATTTCTGATAAACATTTGATCTTACTCAGATTGTAAACACCACCTTCATGTCCCAAATCTGAAATTAATCATTCCAACAGCGGAGTATTTTTAGAAGGACAGACAATAGATTACTACAAAAATTTCCATTATCCTTTCTACAGAATGCAGATAGGATACACTGGATAGCACAGCACAGTTAATTAGCAATTTTCTGAGATAACATTATGCCTTCACTTATATATTCAGCAGCGAGCCTAAAATAATGTCATATAAACATTTTAAATCCAGTCCACCACACATACAGAAGTCCAAGGAATCTTGTATACCAATCCTACCTAACATAAAAATGGCCTTGCTTTTGATAATCCATGGCACCACAAAAAGTCCTAAACAATAAAGTGACTGGTGTAGCATAAATAATTATATGTAAGTGCACGAAAATAAGAATACAAGAGCTTTAGCCATAAAGCTCTAGTTCGGAATACACTGTAAATGTTTTGACTATGCTACAAAGAGACATCAGTAATGCAGTGATAAATAAAACTGCATTTTTTCTCTTCCACCTACTTCAAAAGGTTACTGTCAATGTTACAACCATGTGACTTTTAAAACTGCTGACCCAAAGCTAGGAGAGATGCAAAGTCACTTACTCGGACACATGGAGGATGGTTTCTTTGCCTTCTTCCACTGAAATGTCAACATCATTCTTCACATGCTCCACTGTCAGCAGAGCTCCTTTATAAAGAACAAGAGAAAAAGATACTGAACTTCCTTCCAGAAAAGATACCTTTCACAGCAACACCCAAGCAGCTAACAGGACCTGATGACTGAACTGACTGCTTCAAGTAAGATTGCCCAGGGGAAAAAAAAAAAAAATCAATGTTCAGTCTTATATGCAAGAGGCTTCTTCTTCTTGGCAATCCATACAGCTTCAAATTGACAATGTCCAGCACACAGTGATCTGCAGTGAGCTCAGCAAGTGTCAGCAGCAATACATTTTGCTTCCTAAGGGTATTGCAAAAATTAGTCCTGTTCCCCAATATATGTAGAGACGCTAAACAAAATGCTTTTAATTATTGAACAGTATTACTAATGCACTCCATCTCAGTCCTGACACATGCAACAATGGAGATGAAGAACTGAACATACCAGTACTTTCTGAAAGAGGATGAGACTATTTTTAACTTGAATCAAAGTTTATGAAAAGATAAGCCATTCAAAACCAATAAACTCTATCTATGTGAAAGTGCAGGAAGCTGACACAGGATTCTCAGAGTAAGTAGTTCAGCAGTGACAGTTAAAAATGGTCTCCGGAAAGAAAATAATTATCGAAGTTTTTAGGCTACATCACTGACTAGAAGACAGCTCTGCCCACATTCAAAGTGGTTTGATGCAAACTTGCTCTAATCTCAAGCACAACACAGCAGCTCAAACAAAGCACTGAGCTGACTAGGCTGCATTTCTGGATTGGCTCTGGTCCAGATTCAGCCTGCTGAGCATAAGTAGAGGAGCTTGTGTTCTTCAACTTTGCTCAGAAGCACGTACAAAGACAGCAAGCTTCTGCATAGGTAAATATTACTTAAATGAAACTAGATAAAGGACTATACTTGGGGTCTTGAAAGGCATCTAACCTGTTACAGCCTTCATGGTGTGCCATTCACTTTATCTTCCCTAGAACAAGGCACTAACTACCCACGGCAGATGATACTGGAAGCTATTAATACACTGGCCTAAATACAAACCACTGGAGCTAGGAATTCCCTAGCTCTCACCTGTGCTCAGCTGAAAACCCTTCTTCTGGCATTAAGAGTAAGTCAAGGTTCTTCTTCCCATCCCTCAGTTATCCATCTGTGAAATTCAGGATGACATCCCGTATGCAATACTTTTGTAAGACATGTAAGTATTTTAATAACATGCATGGAAATGCTTTGAAAATGACAAGTATTATGTGCACCAAGGTATGTAATTAATTATAATGACATTAAAAGCTACTACACTTTTCCCAGAGCACAGCAGACATGATGAATTGTATGAAGTAGGGGTGAGTAGGATGAGTGAGGTTGTCTTCTTGCTACAAGTGTTTACCATAAAATCTGTAACATGTACTATTTCTGACACAATCACGCAATCTCTTGAATTAAATCTCTACTGCTACTCACCAGATATCAAAAGAAGTCTCCAAAGCCCCTAAACCTGATGTTAATCATAACCCATATTGCATCATTTTCTGGCAAACCAGTATAAACAAGTATCAGAAGAAATTTTATTTAAAACTTGTATGTAATTATACCTTAAATCAGTAATCGTGCAAGTTGTATAAAACTCTGCGAATAACATTCCCAAATAGCATTTGGGAACAACAGCGTGAAAAAGAAATCAATAAACTGTGATGAAGAATGGGAAGAAAATTTATTTTGAACAGCTGTAACAAAATGGAGAAATGGTATGTAACACATACAAAATGTTGTTTCCAGATGGCTGAAAGTGCAGTGAAGGAGGCTCTCACATTTTTAAAGGCAAAATATCCTCGGAGGGCAGCGAGTGAGCAACTGAAAGAGCACGGATTTCACAGCGCAACTTTGAACCAGCTCCCCGGACGAGCAGAATTTTAGCAACAGATTAAGAACTGAAAATAAAAGGTAGCAGCAACCAAGCAGAGCTCACAAGCGCGCAGTCTGAACTAGAGCTGCCTTAAAATTCAGCCCCAACGCGCCAAGTCACTACTCGAGGTCTCTGCCCGTGACCGAGTTCGCTCAGCCCGGGTTCCGGCAAGTGCCGGCCGCTGTCACCACTGCCCCAGCGGACACCGAGAGGCACCGCGGACCCGCCGCCTCGCCCGGCCGTGCCAAGGCCGCAGCGGGCACACGGCGCCGGGAAGGACGGGAGGGAACGGGAAGGACAGGAGCGATGGGAAGGAAGGGCGGGCAAGGGGCCCCCGCGCCCGCCTCGCCCGGCCCCGCACGCGGGGACCCAGCGGCGCCGCATGATGCAACACGGCGGGCACGGGAGGGAGGGAGGGAGGGAGGGGATGGAGCCTGCCGGATCTCCCGGGAGGGCGAGGATTGGGCGGGGGGGGAAGGGGGGCGGTAAGCGAAGTCCGGGCCGCACTTACCGAGCGGGGGGCTCCCCGCGTCCACGGTGAGACTCAGCGCCGCCATGCCCGCCGTCGCCGCCGGAACCAGGGCAGGGAGCGGGGCGGGGCGCGCAGCGCTGCCAGCTCGGCGAGGGCCGACCCGGGCACGGCGGCCCGGCAGGACCCGCCCCGGGGCGGGGGATGGACCGTCACTTCCGTCGGGAGAAGCCACAGAGGCGGTGCAGCGGGAGGGGAGGGAGTGTGATTTGTCCCGAAGTCCGCCGGGAGAAGGCGGCGAAGTCGGAGCCGGGCGGGAGGTGATGGGTGGGGGGTGCAGAACGCTCTCCTGGCCCCGGGAAGCCTCTGGGATGGGGGCCGGGAGGAGGCTGCCCGGCGCTTAAGCGGTGCCAGGAACCGGCCCTTCTCTTCTCACAGCCTTCCCGAGGGCTTTGCGGGAGTCGCGTGCAAAAAAAGCTCCTTGTTGGATGCGTGGCAGCAGCCGTGGAGATGCCTTCAACCCCTTTTCTATGGGGGATGGTACAAACGAACAGCACAACACGTACAGACACGTTTGAGTGCAGTGGTTTCATTCGTCTGTTTTTGTAGAATGTTATTTGTTCAACTCCTGACAATCGTGCAGATTTTGCAGCCAGATGAGTCACAGAATATCCCTACTTGGAAGGGACCCCCAAGGATCACCGGGTCCAACTCCTGGCCCTGCACAGCACAGCCCCAAGAATCAGACCGTGTACCTGACAGCAATGTCCAAATGCTTCCTGAACTCTGGCAGGGTTGGTGCTGTGACCGCTTCCCTGGGGAGCCTGTTCCAGTGCCCAACACCCTCTGGAGTCTCGGAACGAATTACAAAAATGCTGTGTCACCGGTTTTTCACAGGAGACTGGCTCAAGTTCACTTTGTTGCAAGGACAATGCAGTGTCACTGTGATTTTTTTTCCCCCGCCGTCAATTTTATAGCTGTTACCGTAGCACCTAATGTGCTAGCAAAGAAATTATCAAATGCTTGATTGGTGGACCGGTGCTTTTTGTGCAGTGGATGCAGTGGTATAGCCAGAGCATAACTGTACGTTACGTGCTGGGTTTTATGATTGATTCCTGCTGCTGGCTTTAATCTCAACTTTACTTAATATTCTCCTGTGTTAGCGGTTTTACAGTTTCTGTAAGCATGGGAAGTGTTTCCATACATAAGTGTCTTTACACATAATGCAGAAGCTGGTGTATGTTATGTGTGTTCTACTCCCATTCAGGTAACAAAGAGAGCAGACAGAAATTACAGCAGAATTAGAAACAGGCTTATGATGAAGAGATTTTCAAACCTATTACAAGTTTCAGATGAAAATAATACATAGATGAAGTTTACTAACAGTGGATTCTGTACTTAGTATTTTAATGATTACATGGAAAGAATTATTAAGGCAGGCTTTGCGTTGTCAAAGTTGTTATACATTTTATCTTAATGTGTTTTGCAAATTGACTTGCAGATTTTGATGGGAAAGCTAAAACGTGCATAACACAGAATCCTGTATAAGATAAAGGTGAAAATTATACATAACTGAAGCAGTGAAATGAGATTAATCTTGTACTTGCTATATGGTTCAAACTTCAGTCACAATCAATATGTGGAATGACTAAACTTGTAATGGGCCAAAACATGAAGAAAGTTCTAATTAAAGCAGGCTGAATCTGTCTTGCCTGCTCTTACCAGTCATGCACATGAGGAAAGAGAAGGAAGGTAGGCTTTAGATCAAAGGATTAGAAGCATGCATCATTCCTATATATGCAGCTTTAATCCAGTGTCATGATAGAATGAGGTAAGTGCTAATCTTGCTAATTTATCTGAGTGTTACGCTAAGATGACCTCACTAAGGAAAGACCTTCCTTAGATCCTGTTCCATGTGTGCACATGGAGAGACTGGGAACACCTTAGCAAG
>JAWWLV010000121.1:18575080-18591347 GCA_035041135.1 Platyrinchus mystaceus | reverse complement strand
TGACCTCACTAAGGAAAGACCTTCCTTAGATCCTGTTCCATGTGTGCACATGGAGAGACTGGGAACACCTTAGCAAGAGTTGCCTTGTTCATATCTTTTGGTGTCAGGGTGTTCCAGCTTGCTGGAAACAGAGCCAGCTTTCAGCCACTGAAGTCATATTGATGTTATCCTGTGGTGAGGAAAGGATGTAACCTAAGGACTCTTAAGTAAATTAGAGTTGTTAAACACCTTGTGTGATAAAAGGAGAAAGAAGTAACTTGAACATACTGTTGAAAACTGAAATTTGAAATTTTCTTCTGTATGGAAATCATAACTTTTGTACCTTGAAGCGCTAGTTTAAAGACTGTTTGTGTGGACGAAGAGGGGCAGAGAGGAAGAAAGGGTGCACTGCAGCCTGCAGGCTACTTAAACATTTATGGTGTCAGCACAGGTAACAGCAAAAAAAAACACGTGGGAGAGGAGCTTAGGGATTCAGTCTTTATGTAAGCAGCTGTGTTCAGGCACCCTCCCTGACACCACATGCCTGAGAACCTGACATATGACACTCTTTTCTCCACATGGAGAAAAGAAAGAAAAGCAAAACTACGTATTGTCTGTTGAAACTGGCATTTCTTCATGGAATGCCTCTGTGCATGTCACATTGTTAGGGAAAGGGAGGCCCTAAGACTCCTTAATTTGAGAATAAGGGACTTGGGGCACAAAATCTGGAGAAAACAAATGGCACAGAGGCCTCTGGTTCAAGATCCTAACTCCAGAATTCCAAATTCAGCTAGAAGAGACTTCACCTGTTTTGGCTAAGGTTGCCAATTTTAGCTAGTCGTATGTAATTTAATACTTGTTCTCTTTTGTGTTCAAGTGGACTGAGCGGTTGAATCCTGCTTTCCTAAGACCCACACTTTTTTCCAAAGGTGCCACTTCCCAGTAAAAGCTGACTGAAACAGACTCTTCCATTTTTAAGTTAACTTTTGGTGATCTTGTCCCTCTTCTTTCCCCTCCCGTAACATGCCTACGTTTCACAGGGAGGGCAAGTGGTACTGTCAGGTTCTTCAACTCCTTGGGGCTGTTGGAAAGGCACCTGTTTATCTCAAAATTTGGACATGAAAAATTTGGGATGTTGAAGGCCCAGATGGACTGTGTCCTGCCTCCTGCAAAACTCAGACAACCCAACTCACCACAAATAACAATTTCAGCCATCCCAAAACTGAGTGCAGACTGAAAAATTCAAAGATTCACTTCTAAGACTCAAAACTGGCAACTTTATAACAAATGAGCTAATCCATCCAGGCAAATCCTTAGTACAGTTGTATTTAACACAATAACCTGTATTGGCTACATACAACAAAAAACATCGAACAAGATCAGGTGAATGACTTAACATGATTTTGTGCCCAGAATTTTCAGATGATTTTTGGTCTGCAGTGTTATGATTTACAGTATTATCATGCACAGTCATGAAGAGTGAAAACTCCCAGAGAATACAGAACACAGCTATTGAAGAAACGTGACCACTTTTAAGTTGCCTGCTAAAAACAGCAAAACAATCTGATCCAACATTTACTTAGGGATTCTGTGTAATTTTGAAATTACTGAACACCTTAATAAAAGAATTCAGTTCAGATTCTGTAAAACAAGATTTCAAGCTCAGTTATCTTCTTTCTTTCTTTTTTCCCCAAGTTCACTTTCTCAGCCTTCCACGCCTAGTGAAGATGCTTCCCTTGCTTTAAGGCACTAGAGACTCT
Source organism: Platyrinchus mystaceus (assembly GCA_035041135.1). Lineage (NCBI taxonomy): Eukaryota > Metazoa > Chordata > Aves > Passeriformes > Tyrannidae > Platyrinchus > Platyrinchus mystaceus. Next base: position 18,589,608 of record JAWWLV010000121.1, on the reverse strand, counting down.
TTCACAGTGTTAGGAATACGACTGGCATAATAGTCATAATTCCTCAAAGTGGCGAGGACCCCAGCTGAATTCATGTGCTTCACTTCCTTGTTGTACTGAAATGAATTTCCACGGATATCAGTTATCTTGCCTGCAAAAAAAAAAAAAAAATACTTCAGCAAAAAAGGGTTAGGAAGACAGAATTTATTAGTTCTAGTGAGATAACTGAAAAAGCACTTGGTGTATGCACGCCTGTCTTCAGATATGAAGTATCTTTGCTTCCAGTTCAAGTACAATAGTTTTTTTATTGACTGAAATCAAATAACTAGTGGGTTTATTTTTTTTCCCAACAATACTTAAATTCCTTGTGTCTCAGAAAAAGGAAAACAATATTTTTCTCTCATGGATTACTTAAAATGCTTCCTGAGTAGCTTTTACATTGGCCGTTGACAAGAAGGAAAGAAAAATCCTCAGTTCAAGTAAAAGCCAGGGTAAGTCTATACAACTGTAACATAATATAGAAACACAGCAGTTGGTTTTGAATGAGTTTCTAGAAACCACTTAGCAAGGAAAATGGAGATCTTCATGCAAGATTTTAACCAGGAGATACCTCCTTAACAAGGAGGCTTAATACAGCACTGTGCTGCTCCAGATTGGCTGGGCTGCTGTGTGCTTGAACTAACCTGTGTAAAGCTATCCCAGTTATCAACTCCAGAGACTGCAGAGTTAAATAGTTGTAGTTAAAGAGTTAATGGTGCCATTATGAAGCCTGTTATCATTGCTTGGCAGAATTGAGGAGGTAAAAGCCCGTAATTTTAGCACATAGTGGTAAAAGGTCTATCAATGTGAACAGCAGAAAAAAAAAATAATATACTTCAAAGCTTTATCAGTGAGACTTTTCATAGCTTCTCAACCTCTTACCCCTAGATAGGTGGCTTATATTGTCTGGAGACCACTAATTTTACTCAATTTTGGAGTTTGTACATCTGAGGAACAACATGATTTGACCTATTTCTGTTGTTTTGAAGAGTTCAATGTCCACATATTACATAATATGTTACTAATAATAAACTACTATATCCAGTTAGTAGGGCAGCAGGATTTTACTGTGTGATAGTAGCCAACAGAAAAAAAAAAAAGCCATTTGTTTTGAGAATATTAAAATGAATATACCCAAAATTTTGGAATTGGCTTTGTTGATTATTTGATAGTTATTGATTCTATTAGTCCAGAGCAAAACAGATCATGTCCTGCTTTTCAGAGCATAATGTGCTTGACCCGTTGGCATTACTGTTGATTTCAGAGGGCTCAAAGCTCCTAGTGAGCCCTATAACTACTATAACTATTAAAAAATGCATATATATTGTCATTTTTCTTTCAAAAAACAAGGATTTCCAAACTTGCTTTTCCTATGAAAAGTATAAATAAATTAAAATTGATGCAATTTCACTTATCTTGAAATTTTGAATGCTATTAACTTACCTCCCACAGCATGTAGAATAGCTTCAGGTGCACATGTATCCCATTTCTTGCACCCAGGACTGGCAAATATATAAGCAGACGCCTTGCCTTCTATAAGTTGTATGACCTATTATGAATAGAGCGTGGCAATCATTGCAAAGGATCTAGGCATTTAGAAATGGGTAGAAATAACACCAGGAAACTGGGATTAAATCCACTTATTCTATGTACTTACAGTCAGAAAAGGAACACCAGCCATTTCCTTTGATATTACAAGAAATTGTATTAAGATTTGGAAAGCTATACTGTGTTACCATACTCAATATTTTTGATTGTTGTAAATACACTCTATAGGACGAAAATCTGCTCTTAGTTTCAGAAACATTAATTCCCTTCTTGTGCCAGTACTAAAATAATATAAGTGGAAACTATCTACTTGTTGTGTTGGTGCCATTTTTGGCCTTGCACATATTGGAGAAGAGAGATCAGAAGGTCTGTTTTTGAGAGCTGTGACAAAATGAAGCTTTAAAACTGGTAGTAAGAGTACTCCCTGTATGCAGAGAAGTTTTGCAAAAAGTATCACTGTGTGCTTGTATTTTTATCCTTTCATATGTGCTGCTAGATAGTTGGAACAAAAACTGTATTAACACCTACTAGAAAACACATCTAATAATTGTGATTAAATTGAACTCCCATTTAGTCATCCTGCTCTTACAACTTTTTATTTTCACCCCTAGAAACAGAATACTGGGGAAGACGGACCTCAGCCATGAACAGCACAGCCATTGTTACAGATACACCTGTACAAATTCTGTCTACCTCACAGCAGACTGAATGCTAGAAAGAGTTGTGCTGGGGAAGGAGGAGGAAGTCTCCTGTACATTCATGCAAGTAAGCAAATGATTTCTTTAAAAAGTCTCTTTCTTTTTTTTCCAAAGATGCCACTTCCCAGTAAAAGGTTTTGAGTTTTCATACCTTGTTTCCTGCTCCTCCAACTCTGATGACAGTGTCTGGATTCAAGGCACTGATGCACTCATTTACCAGGGCACTGCTGTGGGAACGGGTGGTAACGATGATGTGTTTCCCAGCAGGTGCTTCTGTGAGCTGAAATCCAAAGGCACCTATGCCCAGGACTCCCCAGATTGTCCTGCCCAACACAGCACCAGCTCCTGCCTGCAAAAAAGGTACACAGGTCCAGGTGATGGTTAATCACAGTGATCAGCATTTAGACCACAAAGGGAAAGGAATACCTAGGGGCATCTTCGCATTTCAGGGAGTATAATATTAATACTGGGTTATATACTTAAACAATGATACTTAAAAAGCCCTACTTTAGAGCCTAGAGTGAGAAACTGTCTCTCTTTCCTTCTATGGCAATGACATCATTTACCCTTCTCTTATCTGTGAGATTGTGCTGGTGCATTACATCCTAACTCCAGTGACTGACAGATTAATATTTGTATATTTCTGTACTTCAGGCACAATCTGCAACTGAAAATATCTTGTAATCTTAAATATTTTGTTATACATACCACATAGAATGTGATAGGCATTACATCAGCTCAAGAGCTTTTTCTTTAAGCTCCAGTAGGTTTAATTAATCAGGCTGCATCATGAGCTTCCCCTCTCCCCCTGGATAATACTGAATCTCCAAATGTGTAAATGCCTGTAGGCTGGCCATCCTGGACTTAACACCTGAGACCTGGCATGATACACTCTGACCCAGCTGTCAGCTTGGTTGATTTAGGGCTGCAGTTTTATGGCAGTTACCACACATCACAAATGGACCTATTGCTAAAGAATTTCTAGCAAAGACTGCAAAACCAGTGATCTGTACTTGTTTTATGGTATGTACCTTACATATACTGTAGTGGCATGTACAGCACATATGCAGTATATACTGTATTAGTGGATTGCACAAGCCTTAGGATTCAGTATGGCTGTTAGTAGGTCTCTGACATTCAGTTCCTGGAAACCAACACTTAAAATTGTATATATTTAATAAAAACCCCAACACTTTATATTACAACTTTAACTCAACTTCATGCCACTTTTCAGTTGAAAGTGTGCTAACTGAAATGGCTTAGAAGGAGCAGTTAGAAACCACCTAATGCTTTTAAGTAAACCAACAATTTAATACCTCATAGTTGTAATATGGCTGGTTAATAACTCCTGCTATTGCTTTTCCTCCATATGCAATTCCAATAAGAACCGTTACGTGGTCAAGGAGACCTGTACAGAAATAATATGAATGTAAGTTATGCTTGAAAAGAGGAAGTATATATATATAAAAAAATAAACCTTCAGTAAAAGTCCACAAATTGATACATAGGGTGGTATCTTAAAAATTCCAATACTAATCATGATTTTCAGGTGTAATAGGTTAGTTGATTTTTTTAGTAATTTAGTCTTGAGATCTGCTAAAAAATGCCCCAGATAGAGTTCTCTTAATAGAACTACGTTATAATTATCGCATAATGAGAAAAAAGTTTAAAGATACAACTAAATAGCAGTCTATGATGACATTCTACTATAATTGTGGTGGGAATTCTTTAGTGATTTTCAAAACCAGAAATCTGTTGGCAATTGTGTATCTTTTTCCCTGAAAATGGGAAAAAACTCTGCCTAAAAAATTTCACATTAATCAACTAAAGGATGCAGCAGGAGACTAAAGTGAGGTTTCATCATACTGGTTTTTAGGGGTTGGGGGTTTTTTCCCTTTCATTTTAAGGTCTATTTTTATGGAGACAAATTAGGCTTTGCTGAAAACAGTTTCTTCCCACAAGTGAAGAACTGTGATTTGTGGGAAGATGTTTGTTTCATTTTGAAAAGGCTACAAATATAGTTGTGGTATTTGGATTGTTTGAAGAGGAGGATGAAATAAAATTCAGCATATTCCTGTGTGAAGGGGAGATTTAGTCCTTCAATTCGAAGTATTTGCAAAATTGTAAATTTAACTAAAAACTTAAGACAACCTGCCAGGAGTCAAAAGCAGCTCTTTGCACCCTGAAATGATAACCACTCAGGCCATCAGAAATATTCAGGCCTGGTTAGAACTGAATGGAATGATTAAAAAAATTCTATAGCACTCAGAAAGCACAGAAATATCACCTTTATGAATCAATATTGTAACTTCTATGATAAAATTATCTACATGTATATGCTACTTTATTGCACTGCTTTTTTTTTTTTTAATCAACAGAAATAAAAGAGAATCCAACCTTCAGTGTACTCCTTGGTTCCATCCAGGGGATCAACCCATATTACAAGCTTTAAGAATTAAAAAAGCAAGAAAAATTAACAAACAAAAATCATGTCAATTATCATGCAAAGTATATATTTTACTTCAGTGCTTTCATTTCTTTATGGCAGTAAGGAAATAAAGAGATCCAAAGTTTTAACATTATTATACAACTGCAGCCTATAATAGTATTTTACACCAAAAAAGAAAAGCTTAAAAATTGACAGGAATGTTGCAGCAAATCTCTTAATTGAAGTATAAAGAATTAAACTGAACATGGAAATGAGATTACTTCATTATGTCCAAACTAGATTCCTTCCAAATTAATTTGAATCACAAATTGTAAGAAGCAAATCTCCATTTCCCATTACTGTACAAAGGGACGTGTAGCATTTCCAGCTCTGGAGGTTTGATTCTCATGACTACATTTCAGTTTTCAAATGAGAAAGAAATATTGACAACATTGAAACAACCTTTTTTATTAACACACTCTTAGCTAAAATCAATGAGTAATATAGATATTTATAATATGAAGACATATGACTAACATTATCACATTACCTCCTCCTCTTTAATTCCTGTGTACTGAGCAGGACAAGGTTTCTTCAGTATTTCTTCACAGTGACCATCTTCAATTAATTCCTCAGTTACATCATCAGTGGGCAAATCCTAACAAAAGAATTCTTAGAATTATTAAAGAAAGGTGTTGGCCTCACCTCAATTTGCCTTAGAACTGTGTATTTGCTTGCAGCTTGACAAAGCTAATAAATTGAAAAGGTGAAACGGGATGGAAATTTGTTTAGTTTTTTTTTAATTAAAACAGAGGGTTTCCTAAACCCTGTCAAAGCAAATTCCAGTGCAACTGAGAGCAAGATAAACTGTTAGTATGAAATACTAACACTCAGTGAAATGCATACTGTTAGCATGAAATAAAGTAGGTACTTACTTCTTCTCCTATGATTGTGACCTTGGGAAACTTCCGTGCCAGGGAAGCGCAAATGCTCATTTGTACAAGTCGGTCAGCTTTGGTCTGCAAGTCATTGGGTCCAGCCTGTCCAAGGACATGTGTATGAAAAAATACACCACACCAGCACAGTAGCCCATATAGCTACTATGAATATCTACATTGTAATGAAAAACAAGTCTAATTTGATTAATCATCAACCTAGTAAGTGATCTTGCGAGAGGCAGGCTAAAAACTGCAAGGAGCAGAGTTTCCCTGTGTACCCCAGAGCTAAGACAGACTGGCATGACATTAGAACAACATCTACTGCCGTGTTCTTCTCATGCAATTGTACTCACTCTGTGCAAATACTACACTGTGTACAGAATGAATCAATACAAGTATGAACCCAGATATAATACATGAAGAGGGAAAGGCAAAAATTAAGAGGTTAACAGGAAAAAATCATTATTCTAAGGCTCACTGGATAGATATGGCAAATTAGGAAAGAGGAGGTGTTAGTCAAAGGTCATTTAAAGGTCCAATTAATCTAGTTTGTTTAAGAAAAAGTAACAGAAACAATTATGATGTATAAACTTCTAATTAGTGAATGGTTCCTTAGTCTAGCACAAAAAGACCACAGAAGGCCAGAAGCTAACCAGGGAAATTTAGCTGGTCAGTAACATCCATACATTTTTTCCATCAAAAAATACTTGAGAGGAAACAGTGGATTTGGTGTCTCAAGATGATATAAAACAGTGAGTGCAAGCCTTCCCAAAAGATATGATGTAGCCAAACACATTGCCACATGGGTTACACTAATTTCTTAAATATTGATAATCTGCTACATAGTGAAAGTGGGTCATTTATTACCATTTTTTTTGCCTTAATCTTCATGTATCCATGAATGGAGAAGCCTTTTAGGTCCAGAGATAGCATCCCAATAAGAAATAATTTTGTTAGCACTGGCATCAAGAAAGACAAAGTTCATCCAAGGTTTGCATCTTAATTGAATCAAACAAAAATTTTATTCTATCTGCTTGTACCTTATTTGCTGACAACACGAAAAGTGTTTTATCCAGCTATGAAAGTTACCCATAGTAATGAAATATTCCATTTAGAATCATGTTATGGGTTAATTTTTGCATGCTCAAATCCTAGTCTGTCCATTATCCGATTGCTAATTTTTGTGAAACTTGATATTTTTCTTTGAAATTTCCTTCTCATCCCCTAGTAAATTTGACTGAAATTGGTCCTGAGCTTAGACTCAGAAATATCAGATTTACTGCAGAGAATGTCCTTCGTTCCAGGACATCAACCTAACAAACCAGAATAAAGTAGTTCTTCAAAACAGCCATCAATAATGTAAGAATGGCTGGATAAAGTGTCTGCCTACCAACTGGGGAGGGGGGAAGTGCAAGTGCTACAAAGAGAAGCAATATAAATACAGAGCTTAAAGCTGACTGAGGGAAAGAAAATTCTGGATATTAAGGAAAGAGAGGAGCTAGCTAAAAATTCAACTGTCCTTGAACTGTTTTCCTCACTAGATAAATGGATGGGAGGTCCCTATGTTGAGGGAAAAGGTGAAACATTGCTTTCCTAGATCTTCTAAAGCTTCCAGTGAGGCCACTTGGAATTGGTTTTGATGTGTGCTGGCTGCAGAGGGAGGATGAATGATGAGAAGCAGCACTCTCTGCTGTGCATCTCTTCCCTCCAAACTGTAAAGCAAAGGCACATACAGGTTCTCTCTCTTGCATTCTTTTTCTTCAGCAGCCACCTTTGGCAAGAACCTTGCAGGAGTTTCAAGATCTCTAGTCCCTCAAACAGGAACCTCTTCTGTTAGCCATTGTTTTTGATCTAATTTTCTGTGTGTCGTATTCATTAAAAAAAAATTAAAATCATATATAATGTCTCAGAACCAATATCACCTGTTACTTTTGATCATTTTTAATAAATTACTTCAATGTAAAGACCAAAATTAATAAAGATATTTAATGAAGTCCATAATATGGTGACATACCTGTAAAGCTAGAATTAACTTCAAAAGTTAATTCCATCTATTCTAGTACTGTAGTCAAAACAAAGATCTTGGCTCATCAATGCAACTTACTAATTTACAGCTAATTAAGAACTTCATGTAGATGATTGGAATTTAATTTCCAGTTAGAATTAAATTTGAAGCTCTGAATTAATTCTGAGAACTACAACAAAATCTAAGGTTCTTTTTTGTTTTAGGAAATAAACACTGATTTATTCTAATCCAAAATTCATCAAGGGCACAGTCTTTTAAGCTGTATTAAGGTGTTAGAACACAGATATAGAAACTAACAGGAAATACGCATTGTTATGAATGTTGTGCTGTCCAGAGCTTGTGTTTTGTTAGGGAAATCAGGACAAAATTATGGTGTTTCTTTTAAGTGTCTGAACATTCTTTAGAAATACTGGTCAAAAGACACTTCTCTAGTGCTCTTTTAATCCTTTAACAAGGAATATTTCTTTTATCAGAGGGGTGAGGACTGTGTTCCCTTCCCCAGTTGCTGATTTTTGAAAATACCACTCTGACCTGTATCTAACTCAGCATTAACAAGAGAAATTAAATTGGAACAAAGTAAAAGCAATACCTTCTCCACTATCCCCAGGTCTCCTGCAGACATTACATTTCTAACAATTGTTGCAGCTTTTTCTGCCACAGAATAGGCAGAGGCGACCACACGCATGAGCAGAGCTGGGGAGGCCATCCTGAGGGCTGAAAAGAAACAAACAGCAAACTTGTACATTTCTGTCTTCAAGAGAAGGCAACAGGTAAAATATTTTACATATTTACATTCCAAAAAATATGGTTTAAATGGAGAAAAAAGGGGAAAGCAGGTTACTGCCAATGTGAGTAGTAACGAAGTGAGCTTTGGCTTCTTTAAAAATACTATTAACAAACACAGGGAGAGAGAAGAGTTTGTAAATATCCATGTTCTGTCTGATAGTGAACCTAGTTCTCACCAAAATAAAAACTGACATTAAAAAGAACAGCAGCAGAAACTCTACCATAGATATTAAGAAAAAGCACAGTCTACACAGAGTACTTATTTCTTGTACATTTTGAACATAAGTTCATTTTCTCAGAACTGAACCTACAGAGATGATTTATGCCCAGACTCAAGCACAAGCCTGCCACAGAGGATGACATGAGCAACTTCTCTTATTATTTTTCTTTGTTTAAATATAAAATAGGCTTTTGTAGATGGCCTAATTGTGGACAACGATACGCAGATACTGCAAACTTGTACTTGAAAGTCTGTTCATCGAATTTTACCATTCTTTCTCTATTTCTTTAACTTCTCCTGATTTCTCTAAGGAAATCTATTTACATCTTCCTTCCTCCTTTCAATACTGCATGCCCTGTCATTCTCCCTATTATGTTGTCTTCCACATCTGTTCCCCAGCACGCACCAGTGCAATTCACTGTGCCTTCAGTTTCCAAACAGAAGAGTAACTATCACTCTTGGAAAAGCTAGCATTCCTCACAGCTTTTTTTTTTTTGCCTCAGGAAAAAAAAGTATTGATAACTACGCTGTATTCTTCAAAATGCAAAGCTAATTGCCTTTTATGTTTTCTTTTGAGTTTTTTCCCATCTGTGTAGATAATCTGCTTTTTGGGTTGGGCTCACACGTGTGACACACTTCCAAGAAAACACTTGAGCACAGAGCCAGAACAAAATACAGAGGAACTCACTAATCCCCACACAGAAGAAGATATATTATCTGGGAATTGTAATATAACAATCGTTTCACCAATGTCACAATCAATATTTGCAGCAATTGCAGCAAGTAAGTGGTAACAGGTCGTTATACAACACCTTCCCTTTCTTCCTTGAGAAACCAAGTTCATGGCTGTTCACAGCAAAGGCAATGTCAGAGGTATCAAAATCCCAAATTTAGCTGATTTAAGAACTTCTTGAGCACTTTAGAAACATGTACATGTATCTCTAAAGTCACAAGCTCTTCGAAGCCGAAAGAGTAGAGTGATGGTGTAAGTACACTCAAAAAGCACAGTTCCTAATGTTAATTATTATTTACTGCTCTGGGATGGGAGCAAAGTTCTCTGGAGTTCTGTAGAATAACCAAAGTCCATATCCAAAGTGCACAGCTGGGCCATCTTGGCCTGGTAGCAATGGTTACAGAGGAAATTTTGGAAATGCCACCTGTGGCAAAAAGCCACTCCCAAACAATTGGAAGTTGTAGAGCAAATACATGTCATAGCACGTGAGCTGAGACATATTAAGTCTATACCATCATGTGAAAGAAGTTAACAGGAAGAAAAAAGGAATGTAGTTCAATCCACACTGAAAATATCAGGAATATGAGTATTTCTGAGGGAGAGCGAAAAAAAATAGCATATTAGATGGGATGTTTGGATTAAAGAATTGAGCTCTGAAGAAGATAATTAACATTTTAGGCTCAGCTTCTCATTAGTCATTTGACTTTTTACTGTACATTTGATCCTGCTTCATAAAATGAGATTAAAACTTAATTGTTTTAAAGGCTGGATTTATTTAATGTTTGTATAAAGTTTCAAAAGACTCAGAAAGCAATACAGAAATACTATCTTACACTCTTGAAGCTTGACCCAAGATGTTTCTTGGGCACGTTTTTCTTGGCCATTCCTAAGGCAAACAGATATACTTTCTGTGGTGAACCTGAAATCTCTAGGCAAACCTTAAAATTAAAATATTTGTATGAAAAAAAAATCTATTAAAAGAAACTGAAATGGGAAGTTCAACACTCCCTCTTCACCAATACAAAGTAACTGATTAATGAATTGCAAAGTATGTTATTACTGCAAAAGGTGTCTTAAATTTTTACAGGGCTGCATCTCCTGTGTGGTACATCTTCTGGTATATTGGACCTTTTTGGTTAGATAAGTGTGTGTGCTAGTTGGCTGTAAGTTTTTCACCTCTTTAACTTTTTTATCTCAAATTACCTAGCTTATTTATAAGTTTATGGCACGTTCTTTCTGATGAGGGCAATGTCTAATGTATACTTCCACAAGACATTCAAGAATATATTGCTTGCTTTGGACAAAAATAGTTTGACTCTTAGAAAACTATACAATGTACAAAGACTGCACAGCAACTGTCCCCCAAGTTAAATTTGCGTATAATTGTCAAAACACATCTTGTCCTCCAAAGACCATCCCTCCTTTCTCCTGGCCTAGCAACCAAATTATTGAATGCTCTCAACAAATCAACTTGATTTGCTAGTTAGCAAAATAAATGAGTTCTCCAGTTTCCTCTTCCACTTTTCAATTTTGACATCCGTAAGCATTACAGGTTGGCTACAACTAATTTATCGAACCACACATGATGGATTTGTTGATGTTGCTCTCTCACTCCCTTTAATGCAAGTTTCCATTTTCCAAATTTATGATTTTGCCTGATGAAGGGAGAAAGTGGACATCACACAGAGCATTGTCTTTAAATGCAAGTGCTAAGCCACAACTTCTTTCTCGGAACTCTTCAACACCCAAATGTCCGGAGGTCCCTATTTCTTTACAATAAACTTCGGCACACATGTAGTAAAAGATAAACTCTCCATTGTGTCAGGAAACTGTGTTTACCTGGCAGAAGAAGGCTAGGACTCGGGAGTGGGAATCCCTGGGTCCCACTGCGGTTCACCTACAGACTTCCACGTGGGAAAGGGCTGTGTTAACTCATTTCACAAATGAGCTAACACTGAGGTTTTGGGCTCTGAGACCTTTTGAGTTTGTATTAAAAAAAAAAAAAAAAAGAAAAAAAAAAAGGAAAAAGCCTATTCTGAGACTCTTGCCATCGGTATTCCCGGTGGTGCACTGCCTGCAGCGCAGCCGGAATTCCTAAGCACTGAGCAGCGCTCTCCAGTGCATCCAGCGGAGCGGGGCAGGGCATAACAGGGGTGGCCGGGGGTGGCAAGAGCAGCTCTACTGGTGCAGCAGCCAACTCACCGTCTCCAGCCTCGCTTTTCCCGGGATATCCTCCGTCACCGCTCTCCAGCAGCGCGCGGGGCGCTCCAAGCCCTTCCCACCCCTGGTCTTGTCAAGGACGGCCCCAAGGACTGACCCAACTCCCGGCCCCGCACCGCGGCCTCCGCGCCGACCCCTTCGGGAAAAACTCGCCACCCTCACGGAAGCACCTGGGAACGCCCCAAACCTCCCGGCTCCGGGCGGGGCCGGAGCGCTGGGCCGGCCCCTCGGGAGCCCCGAGCGGCCGCCCGCCCTGCCCGCCTCCTGCGCGGTGTGTCCCCGCCCGCGGCCCGTCGCGCAGGCGGAAGCGGCGCCGAGGATGTTTCGGGCCTGGCGGGCGCCGCCGCTGTGCCGGGCCCGGGCCGGGGCTGCCCGGAGATGGGGCCGCGCTGCCGCCTCGGAGGCCGCGGCCGAAACCCGGGAGGACTCCCGGTACCGGGACACGGTGCTGCTGCCTCGCAGCCGCTTCCCCGCGCAGCTCCCGGGGCGGCTGCAGCCCGAGACCGAGCTGGAGACGCAGCAGGTGCGGCCGGGCCGGGCCGGGCCGGGCGGGGTCCCCGGGGTGCTGGTCCCGGGGGGCCATGAGGCTGTGCCGGGGGGGCCGTGGGGCTGCCCCGGGGGAGGGGTGTGAACGAGCCCCGGCCCGGCAGGAGGGCAGGGCTGGCGGCGAGGGTTCGTGTGCAGGCTCGCCGTGCTGCGGTGGGTCCGGGCTCTCGCCTGGCCCCGCCGTCTGAGGGTGGGAAGGTTCGGGGTGTTGAGGTGTTTGTGGTTCGGAGAGTCACAACTTTGTTACGGTTTCCTTTGGAGAAGGAGTAGGGACTCTCCTGATAGCGCAGTGCCAGGGTATTGAACTCAGACCTAATATTTCACCTCCCTCAGGCTTTTTAAATACTTTTAAACCACCGATGTCTTCTCTTGCGGAGTTAGAAAAGTCTGTTTGTTTGCCCGCCTGCTTCTGTTGCGTGTTTTGTTGTCTAGCCAAAATCCAGACTTGGATTTTTGGAAGTTTTGGAAGTGCAAAGACCTGTGGTGATTTTGGTGTTTTTTCTTGTTGTCTCCACAGAAATGTGGTTTTTCAGAGCTGTACTCGTGGCAAAGGCAAAGGAAAGCAAAACAGGAGTTTTGTCTGCACGACGGACCACCGTATGCCAACGGAGACCCTCACGTTGGCCACGCGTTAAACAAAGTAAATATTTACTGCATTGTACTCTACTGTTCTGAAGCGGTAAACACTTATGGTCGTGTGCTCTGTGTTCTCCATTCGTGTTTAAATCAGCAACACTGTAAAATGTTTGGGGTTTTGGTAGATGGGGCTTTTAAAAAGCAAACAATGCGGTTATGTAGATTCCACGTGGTGCCCCGGTGACACAGATACCATACTGTGCTGTAAATACCACATGCTCAGAGCTCATTTATGAGACTGAATATTTCAGTCAGAACAGAGCAGCTTCACAGAGAAAGCCCAGCCTTTTGTTCATTCCTAAGCAATATTAAATGCATAACTTATTTGTGTATTGAAGTTAGCAGATATACACACATGAGTGAAGATACATTTCTGTATGTGTACATGTAATGATGTTGCTGTAATGTATGATTGAGCTGTGCCTTGCTGTTCTTTTTTCTTTTGAGCGTTATGTGGATTTGTTCTATCACATTTATTTTATTTTGTCTGAGTATTTAGATCCATGGAACCATAATGACTAAATGTTGATGGCTTTGAAAATATAAATTTCAGCTTTGAAATATTACTCCTAAATACTTTTGGATACTTTTAGATTCGGTCCTGAGAAGGACAATATTACATTGGCCACAAAGTGGGAAAGACTAAAATGTCACCCATGGCTTCTTACAGTACCAAAGCCTGGGCTGCAGCAAAATGCACTAGGGCAGTGCTGTAGATCCTGCTCAGTGTTTTTAAAATGAGAGCAAGTAGGATTTGTTCACTTCAAGTCTTGCAAGTGTATAAACTGCATCTCTCAGGTTGTGAATTCCTTTGATCAGAGGTCTTCTGAGGTTCTGCCAATATAGAAAATGATGGGCAAGAAAAATCACAAATGCATGGTCTTGGAATCATAGGATGGTTTGGGTTGGAAGGGACCTTAAAGATCACCTAGTTCCAAACCCTCTGCCGTGGGAAGGGCCACATTCCACTAGACCAGGCTGCTAAAAGGCTTGTTCAGCCTGGCCTTAAACACTGCCAGGAATGGGGAATGTATAACTCTTCTGGTCTTAAATGTAAGTTTATCATGGAACCTTTGATACTTGTACTTTTTAAACAGGAGGATCTTAATCTCAAATGTAGCTGTTCCACATGGGGGAGCTAAAGTGATAACAGATTCTTGTGGCTTTTCAGATATTGAAAGACATCACTAATCGCTTCCATGTGATGAGAGGTTATAAAGTACATTATGTGCCAGGGTGGGATTGTCATGGATTGCCAATTGAGTTGAAGGCATTATCAGAAGTCAAAGGAGCTGAAAATCTTTCACCGATGGAAATTCGGCAGAGAGGTAAATGAACTACTGTCTGCAGTATCTTTGTGGAAAAAGCTGGTTCAAGTATTAGTATGTCCCACTTGTGTTTTGTATTTTATGCTTTATACATAACGTTTATACTTTATTGTGGGCTTTTCTATTAGCTGTTGGTGACATTTTCTATGATCACTCTATGTGTTTGCCAGGCACGTAGAGTACACTGGAATCCTGTGAAGTGGGATAATTGAACACAGGCTTAATTTGCTGCTGTAATGGACATGCAGAGCGTTGACCCTGGGTTTAAAAAAAAAACAAAAGGAGGAGAGAGAATTTGGATGTCTGTTTTGATTAACTGTGCAGTGGCAGGAAGCTCGTATTTATCAGATCAACATTCTTTTGGGTTTTGAAGGCTGAATTTGATTAGGAGCTAAAAAGATGC
>JAWWLV010000121.1:18540318-18574980 GCA_035041135.1 Platyrinchus mystaceus | reverse complement strand
GTTCAGCTGCAAGGCTATTTGTAATAAGCAATTTAAACTGCTTTAATTTGAAATTGTGGTACTGAAATGGGCTAACTTATCTGCAGATACATATTTCTTTGAAAATTTTGGATCAGCATCAACAGAGGGAGTTAACTTTCACTCTTATTTATTTTATGTTGAGAATGTGTTTTGAGAATTTTTTTTTCATGACAAAATGTACTTATTTTTTCCCTTTTTCTTAAAAGTTAAGTTTATATTCTAAAGACATGCTTAATGTCTCTTTTATATTCAAAGTGCCACTCCTGAATCTCTTTACTCTTTGCAGCCATTTTATGGAACAACTGGTCTGAAATGTTTATGTTTTGAACCATAATAGTTACTGCATAGTTTCACTATGTTCAGCTCTGGCTTTGCTGAAGAACATTAATAGGGTATTTTAAATGGTATTTTATTGATCTCAGTGGGCTAAACTATGTGCTTAATGGAACTATTCCCTTCAGCCAGAGAATTTGCAGAAAGAGCAATTGAGAAACAGAAATCCGCCTTCATTCGTTGGGGTGTCATGGCAGATTGGGCCAACTGCTACCTTACATTTGACCCAAAGTACGAGGCAAACCAGCTGAGAGTCTTCTATAAAATGTATGATAAGGTATGTTGAGCTTTTGTTGAAGTGTGTTTTGATTTGTCATGAGTTTTGATTCTCCTAACTTTCTTTCTTCCCCTCCCTTTCCTCTTCAGGGTTTCATTTATCAGGACTACAAACCTGTATTCTGGTCCCCTTCAGCAAAGTAAGGATCAGCTTACTATTTTGTCTTCAATATTTTAGCAAGGATATCGATAGCTTTTCGTGTTCCAGTGTGTTAACTTTTGTTTGATGTCTACCCAGAACAGCCTTGGCTGAGGCAGAGCTCGAGTACAATGAGCAGCACGTCAGTCGGTCTGTGTACCTGAAATTCCCACTGTTGAAGTCTCCGCCTAAGCTGAGTTCTGTGCTAGGTACGACTTCTCTGTAGATTTAAAGACTGACAGCTTTTATTTTTGTTCTAATTGTGAGTAAAGTACTTCTAATTTACATCTATAGATGGATCATCCCCTGCTAGTGTGCTGGTCTGGACCACGCAACCTTGGACTGTGCCAGCCAATCAAGCAGTTTGTTACATGCCAGATTCAGCGTAGGTGTCTTTAACTTGGTTCAGTGATCTGTGTCAGTCCTTATCGATATCTAGCAGCAAAGTTAAAATGTTCTGGACTACCATTACGGTTTACTTAAACCATCTTTTTTGTGTTTTGTTTGTGTTGGTTTGTGGGGGTTTTTTGTTTGTTTTTTAAGTGTCACAATTGTGAGCTTTGTTCTATATCTGTTAGTATATTAATTTCTGCTTAATTTTTTTTTACTTCATGATGCAAAGTTACCTTGAAACTCTTTGGAGATTTACGAGTGAATTGGACATGTAAAGTGTACTTGTGTGTCTTTTAAAGAGATGAAGCTTTTCAAAAACCAGCAGCTTTGTGGTGTTTCTTTATATAGTATCACACAAATGCATGTTTGCATTGCAGATACTCAATTGTGAAATGTAAAACTACTGGAGAACGCTTCATTCTTGCTGCAGATAGAGTTGAATCTACAGCTGCTGTTCTGGACACACAGTTTGAGGTTATATCAACGTGTAAAGGTAAGTTTTAATATTATTAATTTTAAGTTGCTTGGAAACCTCCTGGTAAGTTTCTGAAAACTGCTTTAGTTTTCATGTATTAGGAATTTTGTTAATAATTTAAGGACATGCTTTACTAAACTAATACAAAGAGGAGGAGTAGTCTGTCACGTTTACTCTTAGTGTTTTGTAGCTAAAAGTTTCATCTATAGATTTCAAATTAATTTTAAAATTTGTATTCATTCTTGGAAAAATGAAACATGGAATGAAAGTCTATTCAGCATGAAAATCTTATTTACACTGAGTGCAGTTTGTCTTCCATTGTGGATGAGAACAAGGGACTAATTACAAGTATGACTATTGCAGTATCATACGTGGCTGTTGTCTGGACAAACTAAAACAGCTGCGTTTGCATCCTCACAAACTGGACAGTGATATTTCTTAATAGACTTGGGATTCAGTGTCATGAGTTGGGATTTAGTGTCTCATTTGTGAGCTTTATTCATTTGCCTTTATCAGTAATTCACTGCTGGAAATATGCATATCTGAAGGAGGTGAGAAATCTGTTTCTGTGACTTTTCAGGTTGCTTTGGTGTCTTTTCCTGGCTTCTTTTTCAGAGGAACTCTTGTTTTTACCTAGTGATAAAATTACCTGGAGGTGTTTTTTCTTACAGCTTCCACCTTCTTGATTGGTATTATTTGCAGATAACATACAACAGTGGAGTTGGACCTTCTTAAAGAAAGAAATTTTGTATTGGAACCTCTTCTTTTTATCTTCCCATATATTCAATAATTAATTATATTTGTTACCTTTCTCTTTTTGTATACCTAAGTGTCTGACAGCAGTTCCTAAACATGTTCCTTCTAGGAGGAAAGCATTTGGTGAAGGCCATTTTGTCATAGGAAGCATTCCTCGAGCTCTGTGATTCTTGGCTTTCAGCAAGACTTTAATACTAAGATTTCTTCAGTGTTTTTTTAACCTTAAATTGCCCCTAGTTTCATTTGTGCTGTACTCTCTTTATTAGAATGCAATTTGGAGAATTTAAATTAATTGTTAATGATAATATTAATACTTATGGCAAAACTAGGAGTAAATCCCAAATTCAGGGGTTTTAGCCTAATAAAAAAATATGGAGATTTGTTTCCAGAACACTCACATAGTGGTCCCCAAGGAATGGGAGTGTGTGGGGTGTTTCTAGATGGAA
This sequence comes from Platyrinchus mystaceus, assembly GCA_035041135.1. Classification (NCBI taxonomy): domain Eukaryota; kingdom Metazoa; phylum Chordata; class Aves; order Passeriformes; family Tyrannidae; genus Platyrinchus; species Platyrinchus mystaceus. Next base: position 18,572,141 of record JAWWLV010000121.1, on the reverse strand, counting down.
TGGCACTACTCAAGGAATACCACTGTCTAAGGCAGAAGAAAAACTTGTTCTTCAAAAAACAACTCTGCACAGAATGAGCAACTCAGAGAATTTGGAAGCATTTGGGCAGGGACTCACAGACCAGACAAAGAAATAGCACATCTGAAGAGTATCCCTGCATACACTTAATCAGTTTTCTTTTTCTGTTCTCTGATAAAAGAAGCTGAATGTGTGAATTGTGTTGCCCTATTTTATCTTCTGGGTTTTTTTTATTTCAGGTACAGATTTGATAGATGGTTCTTGTGGTCATCCCACAATTCCTGGCAAAGTCTCTCCTTTGTTACCTGCAAATCATGTGACAATGGCAAAAGGAACAGGATTAGTTCATACAGCTCCAGCCCATGGTATGGAAGACTACAGTGTAGCTTCCCACCACCAGCTACCCACGGTACTCTATTTTTTCAGCTGTTGCTCTTGATTTTCTGCAACTGTTTGATTGTGTGCCTCTAAAATGATTGTTGTAATTCGTGCATAAAACTTGAAAATGTTTTGAAGCATTCACAGAAGTGTATCACTAATGTTCTGCAGGAATGCAAGACTAACTTTAAAAGAAGTATGTATCAGGATAAAGGATGAAGTTTTTCTTCTGCTACTTAAAGCTTACAGGGGAGTGGTAGAACAGAATCAGATTTTTCTGCTCTCTATGTGTTGGGGTTTTTTTTAAAGGATAACACAGACAATAATTCTCAGGTATTCATTCTCACTGCTCAGAATTGTCTCCTACATGCAGACCAGTAAATCACCAGTTATGTAGGTCATTATTGCTATTTTCTTTTAGCAAAGCTAAATACGTGCATAAATACAGCCCAGTTATGCATGGTCAGTTTGTGATTGGTTGAAATGAAGATGCAGGATATGGGGGGGTTTAGGTTTGTTTCTGTTTTTTGCCGTTAACTTGAGAAGTCATTGAAATACCAGTGACTTGATGTAAGACAGTTTTGGTATATCTGCAAATGCACTGGTGCTCATTTCTTCTGACACATAAAATTCATTTGCCTGATAAATTACTAAACTGCAGTTCACTAAATCTGAAGTGTACCTAAATATTTTGTTATTTGTCATAAAAGGAGTTACTCAGTAGAGTATTTAACTGGCATTTGAATACCAAAAAGATAGTTAATTACATGGTATTTTATTGACTTGATTAATATATTTGTTTTTAGGATTGCCTTGTGGATGAAAGTGGATTTTTTACTGAAGCTGCAGGTCCTGAACTTAAAAACAAGAGTGTCCTTGAAGAGGGGAACGAAGCTGGTGAGTATTTGATGTTTGACCACTTGTTACTTTATCAGATCCAGTCCTGCAGGTCTGCTTTGAGGGTTCATATAAACTGAACATGTTTTGAACACAGATGAGGTACAGGCCCTTCTTGCTGTGTGTTGATTATGGAAAGGACTGAGTTGAGATTAACAGTAGCCATATGTTCAAGTTGGATTTTAATCTTGCCTCATTTTTGTCTCTCAGTCATTCGGATGCTTCAAGCAGCTGGGAGTTTGTTGAAAGAGGAGAAGTATGTGCACAGTTACCCCTATGACTGGAGGACTAAAAAACCAATGATTATTCGGGCTAGCAAGCAGTGGTTTGTAAACACAGCAAATGTGAAGGCTGCAGCACAGGTACATAATTTTACTTTCTTATGGGACATTTCAAGACAACTGATTCTGTTTGGCATCAGCAAAACAATCTTGCTGTAGCTCAATCCAGAATATGTTCCTCTCTATGTTTTATGAACACCAGTTGAAAAGTGTCGATTATTTGTTAAAGTTACGAATGTTATCAAGTTTTTTGTCAATATTGATATAATCCATGGTAAATACATTGACTAGCATATTTCCTCATTGTTTTTACAGATATATATATAGGTTTCTTAGAGCTACTGATTTTTTTCCCACAAAATACCTTTAAAAATAAAATGTTTCAAGGAATTAAATCAGAAGAGACAAGTTTATCACTATCAAAATTATCTTTTTTGTTATGATAGCCTTGTGTGGCCAGACATCTTTGTTTGCTCTCCTGCTAATTTTGTCACAGTCCTATTTTAAGTAACTTAAAACCATATTTTTTTAAAATATGCAGTGCTCTTTAAAATTTATGTACATCTGCACAGAAAATTCAGACCAGCCCCTTAGGCTGTCTTGGGTAACAGTGATTTCATTCTAATTAGGGCACGAGGTGTATATTCCATATTCTTCTTTATCTAGAATGAATGAAAACGTGATGGTTACTCAGCAGGGCTGGGAGTGAGTGGTAGCCCACACTGAGTACTACAGGCTGTATGTATCGAGGTGGGATTTCAAAGCAGATAACAGCACAAGACACAATGAGCTTTTAAACTTCAGGTAGAGTTACTGATGCCATTCTTAACTTACTTCAGGGTGTGTCTGCTAGAGAATCAGAGTTGGCAGAAAAGCTTCGGGTTTTGGTTGGGGAAATGTACAGTATATACGGTGTTCAAATTGAAGAGCAACAAGGAGTGAAGTAACCAAAGTAAACGTGACAGTTGCCCAAGAGAACATGTTATTTAATACTGGGAGCAGGAGCATAGGTCTGTACTGTTGTTACTGGCAGCATAAACAGTGTTTGTGTGAATGCTGAAGTGTGTTCAACAGTTCACTGTCTACTTTATAGGACGTGCTGAAAAAAGTGAAAGTTATTCCTACGTCTGCAATGAACAGGATGCTTGAAATGCTGGACAGAAGGACATTTTGGTGCATATCACGGCAAAGATGTTGGGGTGTCCCGATTCCTGTTTTTTATCAGAAGAACACAGGAGAATGCTTGATAAACAGGTATCTGTCCAGCTTTATACACTGAGAAATGAAAGAAGGAGCACTGTCTATTGTGCTGCATTTACATGATGTTATAAACTTCTTATTATTTTAAGTATGAATACATGCTTTTACTTGTAGTTGTTTATACACAGAACTAATTTAGCTATAAATTAGTCAGAAACTTGTTGCTGGAGGTGACTTGTATGTAATAGGAATCAATTTACTTAAGTTAGCTGGCAGTCATGACTGGCCTTTACATTTAAGCAAGCAGTGAAACCAAGTTCTAGTTAGAATAGATTGCAACTGTAATTGTAGCACTGTAAATTGGACAGTTCAGGTACTGTGTCAAAGTAGATTTTTACAGTTAAGTAAGTGACAGTGAGATAACTGAAGTGGAATAACCATAACCACGTTGGTTGCAGAATAAATAGCTGCACTTTGTTTCAAAATAAAATTGGAGTGGTTTTGAAGAGCCAGCCTCAACTGTAAGTAAGTGACCTTTAGCTAGATGATTTGGTATGTCTAAAGCTTCACACACTAGCCTGGTTCTGCCATCTTATGGTTAATAGTATCCAGATATTGCAAACACTGCATTTTGGAAATTACAATGTAATGCAGAGGAAATCGAGGCTATGCTTTGAAACAAGAAAACTCAACCAAATATGATCCTTTTCTGTCCTTTAAGGAGTAATAGAGTTCTGCTTCCACTGCTTTGCAGAAGGTTTTCAATTGTGAATGCCCTCAAAGAGGTGATTTCATAAAAATAGTACTGGGGAGTTCCACATTCATTGATTATTTCCGTAATTGTTTCCTGCCTTTAAATATGCTGGTCTAACTCAGTTTTCTACACCTCAACCTTACAGCCTTTTGTGCAGATTCATTCTGGGTAATAATATTGCATAGTTGGAAATGAACTTAACTACTGTTGCAGAACTTTTTTTATTCTGATATTGAATAAATGGACTGCAAGAGTCCAGCATGTTTTCCAGAGACTGTACTGAGCACACAAGTGTAGTAGTAGGTGAGGCTTAGGGTGTGGAGAGCAGGGAATGGACTTTAAACAGTTAGTCCTTAGTTTCACCTAGTTTGACTGGGTGTGTAGGTGCACAGAGATGTACTTTGGCTCTTTCACCGTAGGCAGTAACTGTGAGAAAAGACCACAATGGCCACAGTCGTTGATAGTACCTGAATAATGCTGACACACATCAGGAAATACAGGGATGGAGGCTTTGTGGGGTGTAAAATCACTTTACCTGCAAAAATTGTTACCATGTTAAAAAGTGCATGTCTGAATAGAAAAATTACCGTTTCTGAGGAATACTTATTGTATTCTATCTGAAGAGTAGGCTTTAGTGTGTGTGTGTGTGTTGCTTAAGATGGTTAAAAATGTAGCTCAACAAGAAAATAAGAGTGTAATGAGAACCAGTTTAGCAATTGTCAGTCAAATGTGAAGGGCACCACGAAGCAATAGGTTCTTCAGAACATTGAGGAGCTGACCCAGCTGGGTACAGAAGGCATTTGGAAGGAGGAATGCGTGGGAATTCCTTTAAGTTGTAGTAAAATTACCTTGAAAGCCCGTGACCCCTTATTAAAAAACATGCCTTTTGTAAGTGCTTGAGCTGGGTGAGATTATTGCTGGAGTTGTGTGAAATGAGGCAATCTGGGCATTTTGTTGTGATAAACTCTGTAGTAGTTTAACACCTCGACCTTTCTGTGTAGGTAGTGGCCCAGCAGTCACACATGTACCTGAAGGAACAAAGGGACATGTTCGGCTAGAATTGGTCAGGGGAGTAAAAGACACACATTCAGGAAAAAAACCCAGACATATCCATTATGCTTGAAAAGAGATTTATTTTGTTTGACTGACAGCTTCAGATGCTCATTTATAGCCAGTACTCTTTACTTCTAACTTTACTTACTCTAGGTAAAAATTTTAAAGACAAGTGTAAAACAGTCATTTAGTATTTAAAGTTTCCCATAGGAGACTTTTTGTAACCAGAGTAGGAAAAGTGCACAGAATATTGGCCTATAGAAGTGACAGGCAAATTAAGAAGACAGTCTGTCAATTCATAGGTCATTTTCCTGGACACCAGTTCTTATTGAAATAAACAGCTAAGCCTCAATCTTTTGTTGCATTTGCATTATCTTTTGGAAATCATATCACAACAGGTTGCTGAAATATTTCTCAACACTTAAGAAGTTTCATATTCAGGTGGTGTGAATAATTAAAACAAGAGAAAATAACTTACATTTCAAAACAAAAGCTGTTTTTAACCTAAATGCTGGATAAATATGTTCCCAGTAGCAGCTTCTCTGTAGTTTTTGAGTGGCTATCAAAAGTAACAGCATCTCCACTGGAAGTCAGTGTAGTCCACATGGAGTTGCTGTTACATATGAGAGCACCAATGGTCGATCTGGAGTGATTTGATTTATTAATCACCTGTAAAAAGACTTAAAAAAAAAAAATAAAATAAACCACTGTTTCCCTCTGTGAGAGTTGCCCCTGAATTTGTCACATGAAAAGCTGCAGAAAGCTCTTCTTTCAAGACGGAACTGTTTTCTCTAACAGAGTATTTTTCCCACACCAACAATCCAGTCTTTCTAACTTAAAAGCCAAGAGGTAGGTTGTAATCTTGCATTCAACAAGTTGGATGCAGGATCTTCAAAAGTCTTCTTTTTTCCTGCTGTGGCCCCTTGTAGCTCTTAAAGACATTTGATTTGATGACACTGGCGTTTATGATTATAAATTTAATATGCCGGTGATGATTAAATTCTTTCAGTAGCGTACACTGCATCATATCGTGATCAGGAATTTAAAAATTACTATTAAAAAAACCTTTCATGAAAGAGAGAGAGAAGAGAGAACTCTTTTTCGTTATTGCCATTTTCAGTAAGAACACAGAGGTGAGATTCTGAGTGGTTTTTCTGCAGAGGTGGAGAAAAAAGACTTTAAACAGAATACATGCAGAAATAGATGCTTGTACTGTTTGTCAGCTTTCAACATCTAACAGATTTCAAGAGAAAGCATTCTGATTCTAGGAGATTCTGCAACTCATGGAAGAGAAGAAAGAACTCCAAAACTAAAATGAGAGAATTGTATTTCTAATGGTAGCTCAGGGCAGGTAATAAATGTGAGATACGTACTTTAATCTGACCTCATGCAGTAACTTCTTTATGAATTCACTTTACAAATTTGCTGTTCAGATATCGGTAATAAATAGTACTATTGCAAAGATTATTCTGATGCCCGAGAACTTCTGTCAGCCTCCCTGTGACTTTGATTAAGAGGTAACTTGAATTTCTGACAAAGGAAACCCCAACATGTTTTTGAAGTAGATCCACCCTGTGCTCTATTTTTCTTTTTAAAATATTAAGACATTTCAGAGAATTGTAAGCAATAGCAACTTACCTAAATACTTACTGGTGCAGTATCGATGTTCACGTAAAGCAGCAGAAGATAACTTTTCCCGTTTGCTGCTGTTCGAAAAGAGATCGAGAGAACATCAGGTGCTGTATTCTTCTCCTCCTGACTATATCTTAATGCTGCCTAATTTCTGTTAAGAGATTAAATAAGTGTTCAGCATAATCAATATCAGACTCCAGAGTGATTGGCTGGTGTCGTGGTAGCGTGAATTGCCGTAGGGGTTTCAGTGTGAAAACGCAGCAGTGACACGTAATGCAAGTTCTTGTAGATAGCGCGTGAATACAGGGCAAAGTTTTACAATGCTGTTTATTGCTAACTCGGGGAATTATCATGCTCACGTTGGAGCCTGCAGATTATAAAGTGATGAGTAGTTATTTGAGAAAGGTGGTTTTCACTTGCGACTCACAGAAAAGTACTGTGCAAAAATCCTTCTCCTCACAGCGCAGATACCTTAAAAATAGTAATTTCTCTCTCTTGCGGTAAAAGTTAATCATAAGGATCTTGGATCAAGAGTAGAGGCGGAGGGGCAGGGGCTGTGTTTGCATATCTTGGGTTTTTCAAACTGTAGGAAGAAAAAAGGTTTATTGAAAAGGTACTGTCTTCTCTTATAATTACCTGTTACTGTTCACTTATATTCTATAGGGAAACACTATATAATGAAAAAAACTTTTACTGCTAAATTTATTTTTTTTTAAACTTGATTTCAAACTGTGATAGAATTTTGAGAATGTTGGTCAATAACAAATTATATACTGTAATAACAGTCATTGACTCCTTATTTCTTGTAAGTGATTGATAACACAAATCTGACCTCCTTTTAGTTATCTGAAAACCTTTATCTGTAGCTTAATCAATCTGTTGGTTCATGTGTCACCAAAATGCATCTTGAAAAAAATTCTGCTCTTCGTAAATTAATAATGTAAGTCTTTGCATTGCATAACAATACAGTTGATAAAAGGTTAGTCCCTAATATGTTTTGTGGTAACGGGTAGACAACTCTTGTGTGACATTGGCAATCCTTACTGTAAATGAAGGCGGCCGTTTTATGATGGTTTCCCAAGGGAGAGCAATAGCAAGGTTTTATTTCCTTCTTCTCCCTCCCCCCTCACTTCCAGTGGAAAGGAGAACAGTTCACCCTCAATACAGGTAATGCAGTTTGCACTGACACAGTCTTTCATGTTGCCCCCCCCCCTTAATTTCTCAAAATATTTATGTGACAGGCATGACCGTAATCATTTCTCTTCCGCTGAGGAGAGGTGTCATTGCAGTTAACAGTTGCAATGTCAGAAAATTGGTGGCACTTCAGGCTGCATCTGCTTTACTGAAGGTTTAGAACATCTGACAAACCTGAAATTCCTGCTGTGATCAAACTGAATCCAGACAGTTGGTGGAAAAAGATTTGTTTGTTAAGAGTATGTTTCTACATGTTGTCCAAGGTAGCTGCTAGTTTTGGTCTGCAGCTGAATTTATCACCTTTTAAAAATCTCTGCAAACATTGATATCATGAAATATCTGTTGAATGCTTTAAAAATGCATAGGTTGAAAATGAATTCATCACTAGAGTTTGTCCCTCCACTGAAGTGTATTTGCAGTACGAAAAAGATAGGTGGAAGACAAGCTTAGTTCCTGTTTGAATTTTCTGCTTGGTTTATGGGGCATGCTGGTAGTTTTTCCATAATAGTTGTGAGTATGACTCCTAATTTGAAAATTTTTCTGGCTCTAAGTGAGATTTATCCCATTGGATTATGTCTCCCATGAATCATTCAACATACACTAGCATTTTATGTGGTAATAAACGTGTTTTAGGGTTAATAATCCTCTTTTTATTTTAGCTACTCTTGTCTTCTGCTGGTGAGTTCCATGGGTAAGGCTTGGCCATTAACAGGCAGGCACTGATACTGTGGAGAGAGCTCTTAAAATACTCATTTGAAGACAACTGATTTTCTATAATTGTATTTAAAAATACACTTATAGGCCCATAGAATGGTTTGGGTTGGAAGGAACTTAAAGATCACCTAGTTCCAACCCTATGCCGTGGGGCAGGGACACCTTCCACTAGATCAGGTTGTTCAGAGCTCCATCCAGCCTGTCCTTGAACACTGTCAGGGATGGGGCATCCACAGCTTCTCTGGGTAACCTGTTCAAGTATTTCACTACCCTCAGTAAAGTGGTGTAAAAAAAATAAAGAATTTTTGCCTGATATCTAATCTGAACCTACTCGGTTTCAGTTTGAATCCATCTCCCTTTGCCCTGTCACTACATGCTCTTGTAAAATGTCCCTCTCCATCTTTCTTTCACTGGTAGTATATTCGAAAAGAATCAAAGGTGTTGGCAAGGAGTGAAAAATACTGTTGTGTATTGCTCTTTCTAAAATGTTCCAGGAGCTGCGGTTTGTGTCATCACTGAAGGTCTGGGTGTAACGTGAGGTACTGACCCTGCAAGAGAGAGAGAAATTCAGTGGGATAGTTTAGTCCAGGCTGAGACAAACAAACTTCTCCTTGACTTATTTGTTTTGGATTTTTTTCCTGAGAGCTTTTCACATTTGAAGGTTTAGTGGGAAGGAAGCAAGATCTAAGGATTACATATCAGCTATCTGTCAGGAATCTACCAGGACTGGTGGTGGTGTTTGCTTTTGTCTTTGGAGAAGTAACAATCTCACAACAGAAGGTACAGGCAAGTAGGCCTCTGTGCAAATGTTTCTGAAGAGAAACAATACCATTCAGAACTAGAGCTCCTCAGTGTTGTTTTACCAAGATAAATGTTAGCAGATATATTACCAAGCCAAAAATTGTCCTGTCGTCATTAAACTGGAAGGTGATGATATCCATTCTGGTCTGAAAGGGTAAAAATGGTGGTAGTGTGCTAGCTGGCTGTTGATCTATGAGTGTTACTGTGTAGTGGGTTTATTCTCCAGAAAACCCGCTGGAATGTTCTACAGGAATTTATTTTGAGAAGTAAATTGATTAACTGGTGATTGATTAATATAAAATCATTGTTCTATCATTGCAATTCGAGCAGTCGAGAGAAGAACTGCATTTCCTTTTTGCTGTTGCACCTCTTGTCATAAAATGAAGTACTTTGTTCTACAACTTCTTGGAGAACATGAGTTTTCTTTCTTAAACTCTTTGTGTAAGAGTCCACTAAATGTTTTAGTGATATAGCTCAGCCTTTTAACAGAGCAGAAAAATATTGTGCTGAGGTCTAAATACAAAACCAAGTGATGACTAAAGATGATTATCTGCCTTTTTGTTTTTAAGATGATTATGCCAGACCATTATTTTACTTTTTCCCCTTTCACAATACTGTGTCAGGACGTTAGTTAAGTGATTAAATCTTCATTTCTTGAGTTATAAACAAAACTGGTAGGTTGAGTAACACGGGGGGTTTAGTTTGAAGTTGGCAGGTCATGATGATCTGCTATACTCCTTCAACACAGCAGATGTCTTAAAAATCATCTGTTCAGTAAGTGCTCTGTGAGTCAGCAAGACAAAGTGTGTGGGGTTTCTTTTGTTTTTTATAAGATGCCTTAATTTATGTCTAGACTTGGCATTAAGCAATATTAAAAATCAATTCTCCATAGCCTTACCTGCTGGGGACAAGGATTGAATGTGTCATAAATAGTGTGCAGAACTGCACGCCTTGTGGCTGCCTTATCTGTTCACATCAGAAAAAACGCTTAGGTAGGGGTTTTATTTTTCTTATTTCCGTAGTATTTGTTTATTTCAGGACCTTTGTCCTGGCTGGTGCTGTATGATATGAACTCCTAGACTGCCTTGAGAGTGTACAGGGAGTGAATGGTTGTTTTTTATCACCCCTCTACTGGGTACAGAGGTTTCAGTTTCTTACATTATTGGGGTTAATACATTTATATATTTTTTTTATATATATATATGTATAATAATTTAAAATGTGTATTACTAAAAAGGAGGAAGCCAGGCAACTGGAAGTCTAATACATATGTACATTTTGTAACTTCATTCCACATGAGTTCTCGAGGTGTCTTTATGCAGTAAAAAAATAAGCCTGTTGTTAAAAAGAGTAGATATTTTGAGGGGAAATAGTTGTGCAGTTTCTTTAAAATCAAGGTGAATAGCAAGTGAAATGGATTTTAAAAGTTTTCAACCTGCTGGCATCTTTTCTGAGTGCCTGGTTATTGAGTATTTGCAGAAAAAGATATTTGGAATCCATATGTGTTTCTGTATGTTTTACACAACCTTACCCATCGTGGAAGACGAAACTAGGAAGTCTTTTTAATGCAGGCAGAAGGCTCTGTGGAGTCTTGTCTGGATTAGAAACTGGAAAATCACAGGTTCCAACAGCCTGGTCTCTGTATCGGCCTATCTCGCTGCTTTGGGTCTGGGATACTTGTAGAAAGATACAATTAACTAATCAATCCATAATCCCCTCTTTTCTTCCTTCTAACCCAGTGAAACTATCACAGATGTCATCAAAGTAGTGGAGCAGCAAGGAACAGATGCGTGGTGGACCCTTCCTATTGAACAACTACTGTCAAAAGAGGCTGTAGCAAAGGTAATCTTCCAACTTCAAGTACAGCTTGGGACAGCTGAGTGATGGGAAATAATGGAAAACCTTCATATATTCCCATGATCCTTTTCAATCTTGTACCCTCATGAGAAGGTATCCTGTGAAAAGAGTATTCAGAAAGTAAGATCTGAGTGTGGCAAAATACATGCAGTCAGACCTGTGCTGTTAATTCAGGGCAGAGATCTCCATTCCCCTCCCTTTAGTTCAGGTCCTCCTTCCTAGGTGACCAACTATCACCTTCCTAGGTGACATCCTAAGTAACCAAATTATGAGCCCAAATATATATTAAATCTTTGTCATCAAAATAGATTAGAATTTTTATTAAGTTCTTCCTGACTTTTTATTGTACTTTAACAATTGTGTACTTAAGCGTGCACACAAACTATGGTGTTACTCTGCTGTCTGAGGTTTTTATTTGTAATTTTTCCTTGCCCTATTTTGGGTTTTCATCACTGGTTATTTGAAAACTATTAGGAAAAATTATCTGAATTATTTTGTGTTCACTCAAAGTTGGTAGCAGAGCCTGTACAAACTGGTCCAGAAACCAAATTTGCTTTATTTCTAGCTTTGAAAAGCATTGATGATAGCGAGTATTCTATTTGCATTATTTAATAATTGTTCTCTCAATAGGCTGGTGGTCATGATGTTTCAGATTATGTCAAGGGACAGGATGTCCTGGACATCTGGTTTGACAGTGGAACTTCCTGGGCTCATGTTTTGGAAGGTACAGAATTAATATGTTGATCTTTCTTTTAAAATACTCGGAGAACAAAATACAACTGTTTTGTGTGACAGTGTTGGCATGAGCAAAACTGAGGTAGACTATGCTGACAGCAGACTGGTTGTGACTTCTTGTAAAGCTGCTTTTGCTTGTAAAGATAAAGATTTAATGTTGGCAAACTCATTTTCAGAGTAATTAAAGTTGAGATTTTTCTAATATTCTACTCTGAACGATTCTGCCATGTGGCATACGCTGTATTTTCTGATCAGAACGTACTTGTTTGGAGTGCAGACGTTTGGTGACACAAAAGCCAAGGTATTTAGCTGCTAGTTGGTAACTCTTAAATTGTTTTCAGTTAACATATTTCACTTTGTGCTTGTGTGTGCTATTTGAAGCAGGGCAAGATTGAGATCAGCTGCTGGGTCTGAGTTTTATAATTTAAAAGTGTAGGTGCGCTTTTTCACTTTTGATTACTTTCAGTAACTAAAGTAATATATTGTGGCTTAAAATATTTATACTTGCTATAAGCTGTTTATAGCTCCTACTGCCAGTAGTTGCTACTCAGCAGGTAGCAGATATATATTTGTCTAAAAATACATAAAATATACACTGTTTGCCTGGAGGATAGTCCAGAGTCAGGAGTCCTTTCCAGAGGAGGAGTCTGGTCCCATACATCAAGACTGTTGGACTTTAAACCCTCTGTACACAACTGCGTGATAACAATCTTGTTGAATTATAAAACACGTTGGTACCAGAGGCTTTATTTCTTAGCAACGTGGTCAGGCGACAGTACCATCAGCAAACATTAATTTTCTAGAAGACCTTTACATATATTGAAGTTTAAAATGCTTCAGATTTGATTTTGAAAGGTAAAACAAAGTAGTGGTATTTTATGCACAGTTACACACTTGTGTCCTTCAAGGGCTTAACACCTCAGCCTGCAAAAGTTACTTCTAATCCTGTGTAAAGGAAAGACATCTTTTAATAAGGAATACCAGAATCAAGACTTCTTGTTTCACTGTTAATATGCATAAGGCTCCCCTGTTGATTCTATAGTGTCTAATAAATGCTGGGTCTTTCGCAGTACAGACTTCTTCTTTCATGGAAATCATTACAAGTTGCTCTTCTCTACCTAGTCCTCTCTTCCCATGAAATCTGCTGCAACCTGGTGTATGTAAGGCATCTTCTTTTGCTGTCTGACATGACTGGAGTGGCCCCACTGGTTCCAAAGCCGGGGTTCTGACTGACAAGCAGTGTGACCTAGTAACCCTTTTTAACTTCAGAAATGACACAAAAGTTGCATTACCTTTTTTTCCATGTAATTGAGGCTCCTGGCCACTGCCAGAAGTACAGTCTCAGTGATGGACATCAAATTATTGGTTTAATTTACCCTTCATGAAAAATGCACTTTGCAAGAGAAGTTTATCATTTAATAGTTTTGACTTCTGTTTCCAAATATGCTCCAGCTTTTAAAACTTTTTGCAGAACTTTTCCCAATGTCATTAAAAGTAATTTTCAAGGCTTGCAAACAGGCTAACTGATGGTATTCTTCTCCACAATACTGTTGGAGAAAAATGGATGAAATTCATGGAGAAATCCAGAATTAGAGTAGAGAATGTCATAACGGGAAGAAGAACTTTCCATGGCTAAAACTCAGGGAAGCACAGAGGCATATGAAAGCTGTCATGCTCCCTGTACTTGCTGCCTGTTAATTTTGTAGTAGGAGGACAGTGATAACAGTGGTTGTTGCTGCCTCTGATGCCAATGTTGTGGGGCAGTGGTTCTTCTGCAGCACGAGTCACTTTGAGAGCCAGTAGAGGATATGAGAGATGGCTAAAACTGAGACTATTATTTGTTTTGCTCTGCCCTGAACCCAAGATATTGAAAATTATAAATCAATGATCTATTAGTCACCAGCAGGAATTAAAGGTGTTACAGATTTCCCTGTCAGTTCCAGTCTTGCAAAAATAAGTCATTCTCTCCAGGGTCTCTGTGACCTGGGGAACTTGGGCCTGAGTTTTTCACTGCACTTGAACCACCTGTGTCCGAGCTTACTAACTGAGATGCAGCTGTTTCAAAATTCATCCCTTTAGCTGATGGCCACACAGATTGCTGTCAGAAAATGTGGCAGGTTGGGAAGGGGGGTGAAGAGGAGGAAGAAGAGAGAGAGATTCTGCTACATGAGGTTAAAAGAATTGCTGCTCGGTGACAGCAAGCTCAGTGGCCTAAATCGTAGGTTGTGTGCACAATCATATTTCTAATGCTTGCCCTGCTGCATTTCCTACAAGAGACTGGGCATAGTTCTGACAGAAATGACTTGAAGTTGCTCTTGTTTTCTTAAATTATGGTTGGCTTCCTTTTTCCAGCCTAGATGTATCTAAGGTACCACTTCTAGCTAAATGACAAATTAACCAAACTGTTCTACATCAGCAGTGTGACAGGTAGGAAGGTGTGACTTACTGTGATCAAAGATTTGGCTCCCACAGTCACAAGCACAAAACTGTAATTATGACTAGATTTTGTGTGAAATAAATGCTGCTTGCTGGCACTGTTGAGAGCAGATGCACAAGTGCAACATGATCTGAAAAACCCACTGCTCCTAAAGTCTTCTGGGGATGCTGTTTGCTTTCTTAATGCTCTTGCCTAACACCGTTTTCACTCAGTTTATTAGTTGTACCCTCTAATTCTATTTGCTTCTTGCTACACATGCCTCAAATATTTTCTTGGAAGAACTGCTTTATGCAGTGTTAAAATTTAAGTCCAAATGCCTCATACACGAATAAATTCATTTTCAAAATGCTTGTGAGGTGCAAGAGTGTTAATCCACTACCTCCAAAAACAAAGTGTGGTAAAAGCAAAATTTTGTTCAAAAGCATGTGCTAATTTTGAATACTCAGTGCCATGATGCCCAGGACTTTTTTTGTTGCTCTTTTGCTTTGAAGTTCAGCCTTTTGACAGTGCTTATTTCAGTGGCTGTTTTTGGAGCATCTGTGTTAGAGAAGAACTCTTTTCTGTCTTAAAATACTCTTACAAGTCTTGACGTTTTCCTTATGGACGGAGTGCCATCTGCACTACAACCCTGAGATGATTATTTTTTAAAATATTTCATATAAAATGCACATTGGACTCCATTGTGATGTGATTTGCCATTGGCAAAAGTCACACAGCTTCTTACCCATAGTTTTATATCACAATTACGGTAGTTTTCAAACATCATAACTTTTTTTCCCTATCTTATTGGCTAATATTTAACTGAATGAATGCAATTATTTTACAACTTGCCTATCTAAGTGTTTAAAGTTTTGTGCTGACTGAGAGGATTGATTTTATCTTAGCTGGTTCATTCCTGGCATTAAAATACAATACGTTTAATCTAAAAGTCAAAGTCTGTAAGATCAAAGATATGGAATCTTGAAATCCAAACCAGAAGGATCATAAATTGTAATTCTCCTTAATGACCTCTGTACTACACCTCAGTGTAAAATAAACAACTGAAAAGTCTCTTCAGGGTTGTCAGACATACTCTTCCATTTACAAAAAAAAAAAAAAAAGTGAACACTGTTTTAATTAATTTATATATAAAATCTCAACTTTAATGAAACTGAGGTGGGGGAGCTATCTAAAAGGCAGGCTCTGTATATGCAAACACAGAGATAAAATGTTCAGGCCTCCGTTAACTTTGCAAGCTGGAGTAGCAGCTTGTCAGATGTACAGGTCGCTGTCAGAAAAGACCAATACAGGTTGCTGTTTGCAGTCAGTTTGTTTGAACTCTTCTCTAAGTTGTAACTACTGGCACTTCCATGAAAAGTTCTCTTCTCTAAAACCAGTGGCTAGCAAACCAGGTGTAAATACATTTTTACATGAACACATTTTTACAGATTTTCCAATGTTACAGTTTTCCTTACTACAAATATTCTCTTTTATCTTGTCCTCACAAGTATTTTTCCCGTCTCTTAATATAAGGCTGATCCTTACTTATTCTACTTTTAAAACCCAAACTCTTTGTAGATGTTGTTGAATGAATAAGCAAATGTGCTAAAAACCATAACATCCACCCACACATTTTTCCTGCACTAACTGGCTCTGTATGGCCTTGACCTTTGTAATGTTGAACTTCCTTTTATTGCAGGATGGATCTAAATATCGAAACTTCCATTAAGTTAAACAAATAAATCAAGTGTGTCAGCAGCAGAAAGAAGCGTTGTCTCAGGGGTCCTAGGAAGAAGATAAAAGGAGCTAGTACATAAAAACTGAGTAGAGAAACTTTTGTCTGAATTTTTGGAATCAAAACTAAATTCCTGACAAATATATGTATGGTTTTGCACATTTGTAGGCTTTGACTTGCATGTTTTGCTGTGTTTTAAGTTATTCTGTTCTCACTCTGGTGACCTGTCGGGGATTGCTTAGGTCAAGGAGGGACTCCTTGAGTCAACAAGTCTTGTACCTTTTTGTACAGTGAACTGAATTCCACCAGTAAAGCCATTTAAACTTTGCTGTCCTCTCTCAACCCTGAGGGATAGCTGGGTTTGCTCTTTTGTTTTTAGTGTGGAGTCAGATAATACCCAGCCTGTGTGCCTTGTAGCCCATTTTTTCTCTGATGCCAACAGTACTCATTAGATCCAGGTGTTCTTCCCTAGCATTCCTTTTTTTGTGTGTCTGTATTTATAGGGAATGATATTTCCACTCAGCCTTCACCTGGGTAAGCTAAACAAGCCAGGCTCCTCCAGATGCCTCTCTCCCCCAACAGGCTTTCTTGTTTTCCATGTTGTCCTAACCCTTTCCTGAAATTTTTAATTTTCCTGGAACACCGGTGACCAGAACTGTAAGTTCTGTCACAGGTGAGCTGCAGACACTGCCAAAGCTCTCTGGTCTCCTCTAAATAGCTGTCAAGCACTTTACCTCTGTGGTTTGTGTCCTGAGTAATTCCAAGCTAGCATAGATTTTTATTAATTCCAAAGTATGTGATCTTTTCTTGGGCCTTTCACTTCATTTAGGAGTACTTGGAAAGTATTTTTTGAACTTCTTATGAAGCACTCTGAGTGTGATAGCTTGTTTTTGTAATTTATTATTTTATTTGGGGAAGAGCAAGCTTATTTGTTAAATTTTGGAGTTCAGTGAGTCTTGGATTTTTTTAAAAATGTGACACTAATGAATCCCTTGTATCATGGTTCAGTAGCCACACACCATTTATGAAAGTAACTTATCCACCGAGTTTAAACAACAGAATAAATTACACTAATCACATTTTGTGTGTTAATTATTTGAAGATACAGGCTAATATTTCAAATAAAATTTTCTGTTTTTAAAGGTGCAGAGCAAAGAGCAGATACGTACCTTGAAGGAAAAGACCAACTGGGAGGTTGGTTTCAATCCTCTCTATTAACTAGTGTGGCAGTAAGGAAAAAGGCACCATACAAGTAAGTGTGTGGATTGCAAACACATTGCTACTCCATTTATTGAGTATCAGGCTTTTGGTAGTGTGCACAGCAGTATATAAACAAGAGGAATAAAATCATTACCTAGCATATGATTTATGTTCTTATATTTTCAGTATAAAGTTTTTCTCAGATTAGATTGGAAGGAATTTACTGTTTAATTTTTTTCCATCATAATTTTAATAGATATTTTATTTCTCAGTCCTTTTAGGTATTACATTATCAAATACAGGTCTGTTTTTTTGCCATCTCTCCCACTCCCATAATCAAAGGGATTCTTATGGGAGGTGCAGTGTGAAAGTCTCCTAAAATCACTGACTTTTGAATTGAATGTTAGTCTGGATCTGTGGAATACTGTTTGTCCCCTGGAAGATGAAGAGCACAGGGAAGAGTAATGTGGGTCAGTGGCAAGAAAGCTGCACAATTTTGGGAAAAGTATTGGCTTACAAAGTAAATAATATTTTAGTCTTTAATAAATCTGAAATCCAAGTGCCCTGGATATCTAAACAATCTGTTGCTTGCACAGCAATATTAAATGAGGAAAATAAAGTTGTTTGCAGTACCTGGAGGATAGTACAGCGTGTTCATGGTTGGTTGAACCCAACGGATGGAGCCTCAGGCTGACTGAAATAGAGGGTTTCTGTATATTTTGACTTAGGAATATCCTCATTAAAAAACTATTCTGAACACAGAATTTCACTGGGATTTGATTTTCACTAAAACCTTTTCTTCAGGACTTTGGTAGTTCATGGATTTACTCTTGGTGAGAAAGGGGAGAAGATGTCTAAATCTATTGGCAATGTGGTTGACCCTGATGTCGTTATCAATGGAGGCGAAGTAAGTGAAACTCTTTGAGTTCTTAGAATCATTAGTTGCAGTTTTTCACTACCAGATTCTGCAGCTGTCCTGTGGCGTGGTTGTCTCTAAACAGCTGTCTTGTAGCAGAACTCTGTAAGGCTTTTCTAAAGACTTTGGCTACACTGCAGTTCTCTTTGGCTGGAATGAAAACCTTGAGCTGTTTTGCTTCAGCTGAAGTGCCAAACCCCCCACATCTTTGTTCTCTGCTGAGAGAAAATGCTAAAAGAAAAGAAAATTATGCAGAGGGTGTGGAATGGTTCCTTTTTACCTGGCCACAGAAACCCCATACACCTGGGAACACTGTTTATGGAGTAATGGAGGGGGGATATTAAAAAAAATAAAAAATTAAAACAATTGACCTTTGCTTTGAAACTGAAACCTGTAAGATGGTCCTGTTAGTAGAGCTGTCAGATGTAGCAGCTGCACCCCAGCAATCTGTCTGCTCTCAGCCTAGACTCTTACTGACTCTGGAAACTTCCATGGTCAGGAATGTTGCACTGCAGGTGATGCTCTGATTATTTGGGGGTTTTCCCTCCCCAGTCCTGCTGTTGCTCTTTGTGAGGCTGCAAAGCAGATTTTGCAACTCTCTCAACAAAAGAATCAATCCTTACAGAGACTTGCTTATCTGATTCATTAAACCAGACAATTGTTCCTATTCTTTTGAAAAGGGCAGCAGCCATTTTCAGAGTTGAAAACAGTCTGAAGGAGAAGAAAAAAGACTGTAGTTTTAGATATTAACGTTGCTGTTTTAATGATAAGCATTTGAAGAATTCAGGCCTGCAGGTGATTTTATCTCAATTTACCCGGATTCAGCATTGCCTGAACACAGACTGCTGCAAGTGTCTATTGTAGCCCTGCTGAACACTAAATCCTGCTAAAAGAGGGTGAAGGCCTCCAAACACAGTGGCCTTCTGGGCACACGTACAGAGTTTAAGGTAGCCCTGCGAGGGGCAGGGACTTGGACTCGGTGATCCCTCTGGGTCCCTTTAAGCTGGAAGTACTGCATGGCTGTGCAGCTCACAGCACTGCTCACCAGGCTGCAGGACCCCCAGCAGTTTCACTCGTGTGCCTTTCTGCCTGTCCTTAGGATCACACCAAGGATCCTCCATATGGGGCCGATGTTCTCCGCTGGTGGGTGGCAGAATCCAATGTTTTTACGGAGGTGCTGATTGGGCCTGTGGTACTTAATGCTGCCAGAGATGATATCAACAAGGTAAGAGCCACCTATGCTAAAGCTGTTCATTCTAATGACAGGCCCTCTTTGTAGTGGCTGTAAAGCTTTTCAGGCTTTAGGCTAAAGGAAGCTTTTCCAAACTCATTTAGGTAGGTACTACTGCTTCTCACATCTGTGGATCAGAGAGCGTACTAAGAAAAGGACTGATTTTTGCAGCATGCTTTGGTAACAGCCAGTCTTTATTCTTCTGTAGGTCCTTTTGGAATATGTTCTCCATCGTGCTTTTGTAACTATTCAAACAGCCATTTTGAAAAGTAGCCAATTTTAGTTAATTCATCATAGAATATTAGCATTTTGCTTTTCATCTGAAGTGCAGACCACTAATGTTTAGTTTTTCTGGGTTGTTCCTAGCTCCGGAATACACTGCGCTTCATGCTGGGAAACATGGATGGCTTCAATCCAGAGACCGATTCCATCCCCCCTTCAGAGATGTACATAGTAGATCAGTACATGCTGCATTTATTGCATGAGTATGGCAACAAGGTAGGGGTAAATTGTGTTCAGAGAAATGTGTGTGTACTGTTTTTCATTGGTTAGAACCTCTTGGAAAAACTCTTTAAGTCTGTAAATAGGTTATGTGTCAAGTAGGCACATCACAACCACAAAGGATTCTTGGGTGCGGTGTCTGCTCTCTTCAAGCCCATTTCAGCTTTTGAGGAAGGCTTTGTTGTAACATTCTTAACTTGGTTTTGACATCAACCAGTTTTTTCCACTCCTCACCCCTGCCCAAGCTCTCAAATTAGAAGTCTCCAGAAATAGCTAAAAAAGGATATAAAAATCCAAACCCAATGAATTCTAGAGCTTTAGAAATCTGCTGTAGTCCAAAATTTTGTCATTTCTGTCACTCAGAACCATTCTGCTGAAATTATGGGCATAGTTCCTGGGGTTCCCCCTGTTGGCTGCCCTCAGATTCAAACTGAAATTATTTCTTTGGCCTAATCGTTAACTGCATTAATAGTTTATCCTCTCCAACAACCTTTTAAAGGAAAGATTCTCCCAGACTTTGTGTCACAGATTACAGTTTCTCTAAGTTTGGGTTTATCAGGGGCTGTCATTATGTGCCATGTGATGGAAACTGATACACTGTTCTTACCTGCCCCTGCTCCCTCTCCCAGGTTACAGATGCATACAAAGAATATGATTTTAGCAAAGTTGTCCGATTACTGCAAGCATTCTGTTCCAGGAACTTGTCTAGCTTCTATTTCAGCATAATCAAAGACAGGTAAGTTCCTTCCTGCTGCCTTCAAAAGGGAAAAAACATGCGAATGGGTTTGAGATGGAGGTAGTAACACTGCGGGTGAATGCTGAGTGACTACAGGTATCTCAGAGAACCTCTCAGAGTTACACATTGTGCTCTACTGCACTCCAGCTCCCCGTGAACGCTCAGCTGCTCTCAGCTGTTTGTCATCATTGTGCTTCAGTGTTCCGTCCACTGGGGGTACTGATGGCTTTAAAAGGTAATCAAACACGCACATTTAAAACCAAATAAACATTTGAACACAGTCTTGGATCTGTATTTCTCCATAGAAGGATGTACATCTGAACTTGGGAAGGTAGGGGGAAGGGCTGGTAGCACTTACCTAGACAGCTGAATGTATTTATCTGTTTTTTTTTCAATCAGTAAAAACTCCCAAGGGTTTGACAGATACCTTTGTAAATTTGAAAGGGCTGTTTGATGTTGGTAGGAGATGGGGGGTTATACTGGTCTTTAGTTGCCAGAATGTGAGTAAAGGGGGGGGGGGGCAGATAAAAAAAGCCCTAATGCTAAGCTTTCTAGATGAACCAGAACAAAGGGCTGACAGAGCTGCAGGCTCAACTCCCTGATGACAGATTCTCTCTGTACAAATTAACATGTACAAAACCTCCTCTCCTGTCACAAATGTGGCTACATATGCAGATGGTCCTGTCTGTAGCCCACTGCGCTTGCCTAGGAAGGGCTCTTAAGAGAAGCTTTTCTTAGGAAGGCAGGCTGGGTCAGACTTCTGTACTCCCATGGCTGTCCTGGAAGTGTGGCTCTTGAGCAGGAACAGTGACATGAACCCAGGAATCCTTTCCCATTTTCATGGCTGTCTTGCAGGCTCTATTGTGAAGAAGCAAAAGATCCGAAGCGTCGCTCGTGTCAAACCGTGCTGGCACAGGCTTTGGACGTAGTGGTCCGGTCCTTTGCACCAATCCTTCCTCACTTGGCAGAGGAGGTTTTCCAGCACATCCCATATAAGAAAGGTAAAGCACATACAATATCTAAAGAGTTCTTTTAGTGCACTGTTTAACTGCACAGTTAAAAGGAATGCAAGTACAGAGATGTGCCATTCTTTTTTATTCATGTAATAAACACTCGAATAGAAAGAATAAACTAAGAATTCCTTTGTTTTGCTTTCAAGACTCAGAGGGTGTGTTTCGTACTGGCTGGATTAATGCAAGCTCAGCATGGAAGAAGCCTGGCATTGAGGAAGCAATAGAAGGTGCTTGTGCAATGAGAGACTCTTTCCTGGGGTCCATCTCTGGCAAGAATGCTTTGGAATATGAAGTCATCATTATAATTGAGCCTGGATTGCTGTTTGAATTAATGGAGGTAAAAAATGCAACTAAGAATAGCGTTGTCTATGTGAAAAATACTAATTTCTGTAAACTTTCTTCTGTTTTGTACTTGCCAGAAAATCACAGAAGAGTTGAGGGTGGAAGGGACTGCTGGAGCCTGTACAGCCCGAGCCCCTTGCTCAGGCAGGCTTAGTTAGAACAAGTTGCCCAGGATTGTGTCCAGTTGGGTTTTGAATACTTCTGAGAATGGAGACCCCACCACCACTCTGGGCTACCTGTGCCATTGTTTGACCACCCACACAGTAAAAAGTGGGTTTGTATTTTCTCAGAGAAAGATCATCTTCAAGCTGCTGGCAGTGCTCTTTCTTTCCTTACTGTGGAATGCTGCTGGCCTTCTCTGCTGGGAGAGCAGAATGCTGGCTCATGGTCAGCTGCATGGCCACCAGCTTTCCAGCCAGCTGGGGCAGAGCTCCATGAGATTGCCAGCCAGTTTCTCAATCCCACTGAAGTTCCTCTGAGTGACAGCACAGCCAGCTGCTGTGTCAGCCCCTCCTTGGAGCCCTGTCAGCAGCAAAGTTGCTGAGGATGAGCTCTGCCCCAGCACCCAGCTTGTTAATGGATTAGAAAGTCCTGGACCCCACACTGACCCCTGAGCTACACCACTAGTGACTGGCCTCCTTAAAACACCTGTGGTAGTGCCAGAGTCCCTCCAAAGTCATCTGATTTCTTCATGTGAGGGTCAAAGAAACTGCAGAGAGAAGTTTTACACTGCAGTTCAAGTCTGCACTCCTGCTCCTGGCAGGAGTAAAGATATTGGGCTCTTGGTTCAAATCATCCACTCTGAGTAGGAACCACGGTTTTGCATTTGTTTTATAGAATGGAGCATCTTAAGAGTTTGCAGGGGTAGATGCCAGTTTGGATGCTTAACAGCACTATAGATATACGTACGTTTAGACACGTGTGCAAACAAACTTGTGCTCTCTCCCTGACAAGGCTCTGCTGCAACCACATACACAGCAATGTTATTTTTGCTTTAACTTCTTCTAGGAGGTGGATGCTGAGGCACAAAAACAGGTTGCAAGTCTGAAAGTTCCCTCTCTCCCCTAGGCACTGCAGGCTGAAGAAACCTCTACTGTTTCACAGCTGAATGAGATAATGATGGCTTCCCAAACAACCCTGCTGAGTGAGCTACCCAAAGAAACACCCGCAGATGCAAACATCACCAAAGGGACCTTTCTGATTAACTTGGAAGGTAAGAACTATTCCAGACAGGCTACAGCACTAAACAGCTGGCTCTTTCCTGCACTACAACATACTTTGTTGTTCACATTGTATGTGTAGTTGAGTTTTACCTACAGCCTCTCTCACAGCAATAACACTTCCTTTGACAGGCGGTGGCATCTGTGAACAATCTTCATATAAAGTTATAGCCCGACCCATTGCCAAAGCCAAATGTCCTCGCTGCAGGAAATACACTTCCGAGTCCTCAAGCACTCCCTGCCCACGGTGCCTCAACGTCCTTGCTGGAAAAGGGAGCACGTGAAGACAAAATGCCTGTGCAGAAGCTGCTCCCAAGTCCTGAGTATGGAAGTCTAACACAGCAATGGATAACCAGGAGTCCGCGTACTGAAACCTGTAGAACCAGATGCTTGAGCCCCAGCCTGAGCAGAAGTATCATGTATTTTGGGGAACCTTGTGTGTATATATATGTATGTATATATATACACATATATCTACTTGTGTATATCACTTTCCAGCTTAATAAAAAGGGTGGTTAAAAATAACTGACTGATTTACTTGTTCTTAGCACTTCCATTTAGTGAAACTCCCCCAGAAACCAGCTCTTGTATAACTTTTATACTGTCAGCTGGTAGTTCTGCAGAACCCCAGAGAACCCCCCTACACTTGAGTGTCTACTCCTCTTGTAAAAAGAATTCCCTAAAAAGAAGGAAAAAAAACACAATGAAACCTCAAATTTTATTTAATCAATTTACACAAATCCACAGCAAATTAGACACAAAATAGCACTATATACAGAGTATTACTTACAATACATTACAGATTTGATTGGTGTAGTGTGTCAGCTCTGATGTGATACTCAGTTACAGTAAAATCCTTTCCACAGCTGTACCAGGATCAAGGAATGTAATGCAGCTAAGAAACACTTCTGGTTTTCCTCAGGTTCCATGATGACCAAATCTCAAGCCTCCTCCTTTCTGCCTACGTGTGAAGTGCTGCCAGGCAGGGTGGTCAAGTCACCTGTCCAATACTGCCATCTCCCCATTTCTCCCTTACAGCTGTTTTACCCTCAGTTATGGAAGTCAGTAGAGAACAGAACACAGAACATAGACCAGGGCTGGCACTTACTGGAATTCCTGCTATTCTTTGCTCCATCTGCAGGAAGTCAAACATTTGGTATCAAATCAAGAAGCCTTCTTCATCAGGAGTGCAGGGATAGGAAGTGGGGATGTGGAACAGATAAAGGAGGCTGTATGGAACAAGCCACCTGCATAACCTTTTTTGTGGGGGGAAGTCTAACCCATAGATGACAGCAGCACATATTTCAGAAGGATAAAGACCCAAATTCTAAATTCTGTCTCCTGCAAGGCAGAATATTATGAATGTTTCTTACACACAATGAAAGAGGATCAGGTTACAAGATAAGAGCTGGTAATTTCAGCTGACTTCAAGACAAAAACCGTTTACACCAATTTCATTTTTCTCTCCTGGTTTCCTTCAGGCATATAGTGAACAGTAACTGATGCAAAATAGTCATGTTCAATTCTACTCCAATAGTGAAGATACTCACTATGTGATTCCCTGTAGGTACCGTCAATAAGTGTTTATTTAAGGCTAAAGTACTCAGTACTACAGATCTTCAGAGAAGTTGGATCAACTTTTCAAGCATTTTTGACTACAAGTTAACATGTGCAGAGATTGATAGCGATACTACGTCTTCTACAGTGATAGGATGGAGGAACAATCTTACAGTAAGACATTCCTTGACCTACTTAAACTCAGCAGAGCTTAATAATAATGGAGAGGGATGTAAATCCAGTTTTAGCTGAAGCCCAGCAGCCTAAAGACAATACTGGGAGATCTGGACTAAAAGCTGAGTCCATGTTCACGTCTGGAGAATTGGATTCTCCTTCCCAGGCTGTTCTCCCTTTGTATGAGGCCCCAGCACGTTTGATCCTACGTCTAGTGCAGTTGTCATTCTCACATATAATGCAGTTACAAGGCATGAGCCCAACACCAGCTCTAGCTTCAGAAAAAGCAGTGTTGGCTTTACATGGTAACTTCAGAGACTGAAGTTCTTCTTGGGTCTAATTCTAAAGCTTCTTTTGAGAAACAAATCATACATGGAACATTGAAACTGCAGCAGTTACTGCCAGCATGAAATACAGAATTCCACAAGATGTGCTTTTGTTAAGAGACTAAAACTGCTGTCAAATATACCCAATTCAAACAACTGCATAAAGCACTCAAGTCAGAAATAAATAACAAAGCAGTTCAGATACTGACAAGTGTACTAGGAACTAAACATATTTGTACTAGTGTAGAATTTAAAATATACTCCAATTTAAAATTACCTTCTGAAATTCTGGGATGGGGAGCATTTATTCTTTTCATTGCTTAACAAGAGCCACATGGAAGTTTCTCCCGTACAGTTCAGCCTCTCAGTGTAAAGCCGTGCACTATCCCTGTGCAGATCACGAGGGGATGGCCTCCACAGCCTCGATGAGGTTCAGGGCCAGGCTGTACTGCCCGTGGTTCTCCGGCAGGTGCTCGATGACCTTGTTAACCAGCTTTGCTGTTGTTGCAATTGGCACTTCTACATTTTGAAGTTCCTTGGGGTCCTGTATAACAGAGTAAACACAGCATTAGGAGTAATTTTGCAGATTAGCCCTCCAGAACTTGCATGAAACAGATTACTAAGCACAACTAAGCTGACGCTTTGACCCATGAAACCGCTTAACCCTCCCTGAAACAGAGCTTGCATGAGGAAAAACAGGAACAAATTCTTGTTTCTATGATTAAGAAATGGCCATTCAGATGTAACCTCTGTCTTGATGAACAGAAGCTTCTGAAAAAATCAACCTGTTTTCCAAGATTGATCTTAACTTACCATAGCTTTGAGCCACGTACAGAGTGTTGGAGGAAGCCTAGAGAGGAGCTCCATGCCCTCCTTTGTCTGCCCATGGAGTAAAAGGAAGGCCAACCTCTGCCCAGCCAGGATGAGCAGCTGTGATGCAAGCACTTCTTTGTCAGCCACCTGAAGAAAGGCCTGAAAACAGAGAAATGTAAGGCACTAGAAACCATTTCAGCATGACACAGCTCACTCAGCTGGAGGCCTGGAAAGTTGTATCAAAAGGAGGTGCTCGATACTAAAGGGACAAATAGTTTTTGAGACTGTTTCTTGAGTTGCATGTTACTGTAACAAGGCACATTCAGAGCTTCCCACAGAAGAGTAAACAAAGGCAGAGAATTACTCTGTACTTCACACAGTGAGTAGCATGAGCACAAGATCTGTTTTACACTTCAGCAACATATTCCTAACTTCCACATTATCTCTTGTTTGGTTTTACCCTCAAGGAAAGGGAGGGTTGGTTTTTTTTGTATTAAGCTTTTTTTGATTTTTCTAAAAGAGATTAAAGGCAAAAAAAAGCAAATTCTTGAAACTATCAAATATAATAAAATAAAAAAGGCCATGCTGGTTTAGACCAGCAGTATAACTCCCTGTGAGGTTTCCATGTGTACACAGATTCTCACTGGGGAAAAAGGAAAAATTAGGGTAACTATTGGTCTTAAAATACTACTTTTACAGTCTCTGACTTTTCAGCCTGGGGATTTGTTGAGCTTGATAAATCCTGCCTAACCCTTCCAGGCATCTTAAGTAACTGAAAAAGGAATTTTAGCAGAATGTATGACATAACGTTGTACTGATTTAAAAACTCTAAAAGCTGCTATTACCTCTTCACCGAGATGATCCATCCCATAACTATACAGTTCACAGACGTAATGCCTTCTGACCAGATCCTCAGAGATCTGAAGATACTGAGCCAGGTCTGCAGCCACAGTCGGCCAATTCTTCCCCTTTTCAAAAGGGAACAATTCCTCTTCTGAGACTTCTTTGTCCTTTTGTGATGAACACAGTGTTTGAACCGCTGCACTGACAACTTTGAGCAAGAACTTGGAAGCAAAAATTGCAGGTTACTTCAGTATTATTTGAAATTTCAGAAGTTTAAGAATTTAGGGTGCAAAACTTAAGCCTACCTGTTGTCGTATGGATAACACATTTGGATCCATATCCCCACTAGGTAGCAGTTGAATCGATGTGAGGTCTTTAAAAAATGCATTTTTGCCCTAAAATTGAGAACCAGAGACAGGCCTCAGGGATACAGGGGAATACAAACAATCCATTTTGATCTAATACTAAGCAGCCCATGTACTAATTTGCACTGCATCTTCTGTTTTGCATTGAGGACAAAAACTAATACTGTAAGTTAAAGCCACAGAAAAATCCAAACTTCTGTACATGCAATCATAACATGACTTCCTTTCAAACTTAAAACCAACTTCCTACTAAATTAGGTAGCTGATACCAGCTGGAGTTGAAATTTGGATGTATTTCCTGGTCCCTGACTTTACACCAACATATCAAGTACAATATGTAGGAAGAAATGCAAAATATCTGATAGGGATATACATTTTATCTATTACCTACTGGTCTAGCTGACACTGCTTAATTTTAAGGTCATTTGAACTACAGATCAATCAAATTTCAGGTGTCCTGATTCTCTCAGAAAGCTCACAGAGCAAATGGAAATCTTGAGTAAGTGAAGGAAGAAAGGCAGTGGCTGAGAAAAACAGCTGGGTGTAAAAGAAAGACAGGACAGGAACAGGATCCAATTTTGCATTTTTAAATGACAAAAAGTACTAAAATGCTTTCTGCTAAGAGATAAGCAAAAAAAAAAAAAGTATAAAACCAATGGAATTTGACTAATGGTAACCAGACTCAAATATTCATCAGTTTACAGACAAACAAGAACCTATGGCAAAAGGAGAGCAATTCTGCAGTTATTAAATTTCAGGAAGTCATTAAGAAATCCATGTAGTCTTACAGGATTTAAATCATTTTCTCCCCAGCAGGAATTAAATGACATTCTACATGAGCACTTCGTGTTTAGATTTCCTTAAAATTCTAGTGTGGTAGAGCTAGGAGGAAGAAAGCTGAATTTCTGGTACCTGCTTTGTATCAGGGTCAAGCTCTGACTGTACATATACTGCATTTTAAGTGAAGTGACCTTTTGTAAGTGGTTTATATGGGTTAAATGGCAAGTTGTTTATTCATTTTGAGATGCTCAGGATTCTGAAATAATCATGAGCAATAATGGATACAACAGTGATACTAACATAACATTTCTGACCTTTAAATATTTGTGTTTTCACTGATCTGGCACTTCTCAAAGCAACTAGAAAAATCTGTCATCCAGTGTTCTTGACATGCAGTATTTTCAGGCCAGCTAGTTATTAAAGAGCTGACTTCATGCATCTAAGGTCACTACAAATGTTTTATTCATAAGGAAACGCACCAAGTTTGGGTCTCATTCTGAATTCTGGTGACAACTTCATTAATGCACCACGGTGGACTAAACATCTTTCATAAAACTATGAACTGTTTAAAGAGTGAAAGCTAGCATATATTATGGAGACAGAGAAGAAGGATAGCAATATTAAAATATATTCTTTCAGAAGTGTTACCTTGCTATCAAACAGCGACAGAGGCTTCACACTCTTCAGGGAAAACCTCATGATGGCATATAAGACAGTGCACAACACAAACTGGTGTTCCACTAGTGGGTAGTGAATGCGTTTCTGCTCCAGGGCGAGTTCCACTATGGATACTGGTCCTTCTACTGACACCCAGGCATCTTCAGTGTCCAAGACAGGAGCCTGCATTTCATCACTAGTAACATCTGCCTGCCAGAGCAACACAGAAAAGCAGTCATGCACAAAATGTCATCTATCCCGGCCTTCCCTCCAAAGGACACAGCTTTAACCACAAGTTCTCTGCACTGAAATTAAAAAGAAAATTTCATATTGTCCTAAAAGTTCATGAATATTTGTCTGAACTGAATGGTACTGAAATTGGTAAAACCATAGTCTTTAAAATCAAGTTTGAATCCATTAGTTCCTGTCTTCCTATGGGAAAAATAAAAACTTACCTCCAGCAAAGTTTGCAGAAGTTCTGAACAGCAGCCAAGGAACGCTGTCATCGCTGTGTCACTCATACCTACGTCCTGTTAACAAACAGTGAGATTTAAATTGTTTCAGTTGGAATTGAAACAGGCTTTTATTAGCTCTGTATGTTTGAGAAGACAGTTGTTAACATGAACCACAAAGTTCAGCTCAGTTTATTAACCTGTTATATTTAAATGTAAACAAATACTCACTGAAGTACAACAAAGAATTAGAAATAACATGAAAAATTGGAATAAAGTTAAATGCAGTAATTTACAGTACTGTATCTCCAAGGAAGACTGAATTAAGTAATCCCATCTAATAAATTTAATTTCCTGATCATATCAGTTGTATTAAATTTAAGGGATTTCTATTTATTGCTTCCCACTTAGGCAAAAGTAGTATTACTTGCCCGTCTGCATAATCTGTCCTTTGGAGCTTTTCCAACCTGTTCAAAAAAAAAAAAAAATCATCACAACTAAATAATTTTCATTGCAATATCTGTTACCCACATTTTAACCTTTTATTACTATTTTCCAAATACAAAATGAGAAAATAGTTCACTACAGCATGCTGCATATCTTGCTTTCAACTGAAGATTTGGTGCAGATTGTACAGAAATTAACATCACTGATGCCCATATTTAGTTCATCCTTCTTAAACCCCAGGATTAGAAATAAGGCCCCAAGGTCCTCATTCAAATCTTAAAGACAGCTAAGAAATTCCCAGCAATTTCTAGAATACAGAACTAAAGCTGTAACACCAAGTGTGATATTAGAAGGAAACACTAGGGAATAAGAGAAAAGGAAAGGAAGAGTGAACACTCCACCATATTCACTGACATGGATAAGGTCTAACAAGCAAGTTATTACATTGTTTCCATGCTTTTCTCATCTGAACTCTTCATAAGTGACACCAACTCTTCAGAAGTGACACCACGATCATATCCTGTTTAGGAATGTTACTACGAGGTCCAATTTCTAAAATGCTGCCCATGATGAAGCTCATACAGGTGAGTGGAAGTTCTCTCTTCCATAGCATGAGACCATAAAAGTAAATGATTACAAAATCATGGCAGAGTGAGAAACAGCTGAAGTGAGATTCCAGGGTCCCGGATTATGGGACTATTTAAACTCAAATTCAAGTGATCCATCGTGCTGTTTCACAGTCTGAATTCAAGACAACTTTCAGCTGTCGATTTTGGGACAGATTAAATGCCAACAAATATGGAAACTCCATTTTTCTGGAAGTTGTGCTACTCCTTTGATAACATAAACCTGAAGATTTAATCACTGTCAACACTTCTCTTTGAATCTGGATTTTTGTGCTGAAAAACACTTAGCTGCTGCTGTACACCTGGCAAAGCAACAGGCAGATTCTCCTCACACAATTTAAACAGATCTATCACTTACTAGCACTGGTCTTCCTAAATTGTCTTCCAGTAAACAGATCACTCCCTAGTTATAAGCTTAAAAACCCTGAAATTTAGCAGGGACAAAAGATTGCTAAAATTCCAAGTAAACAAGCTACATACTAGAACAAAAGCTGAATTACAATAGTAGCAATAGTTAAAAGTGCTCAGCAACATCCACAAAGTGTTCTGTGTTTTGCAGAAGAAGAACTTATATGTGCAAAACTTGGACCAACATTAGGAAAATCTGCTGCTTGTGGTAGTTTCATGGTAATAACGGGAAATAGGCACAGAGAAAACACTTTAAGCTGTTTATTTTTTTCTAATAGAAATTAAAACTGTTTCACAAATACTTCTCATTTAGCAACTACAAGCCAACAGTGCACTTAAGTGTTCAGTACACATCAGCCAATGTTGATCAGCTGCCTATAGTTAATCATTCAACAGATTTGGTGTTTTAAAACATGCATTCCTTCATAAATTTCAGGAGTTAGCTACATAAATCAAATAAACAGTGGGGGTTTCCATGGTTAAATGAATGATATTCCAAACACTTCATAAATGCTAGTTTCACTTTTCATCTAAAAACAAAAGCACAGCCTCAAAAACACTGTCCCAATACTGCACTCACCTTGTCCATGAGATATGTAGCAGAAGAAAGCCTTTTTACTATGAATGTATTCCACATCATCAGAGCAATACCTAGAACAAACACACACTTGTAAACTCCATGTGAATAGAAAAGGGATCTTACAAGATGGTGAATGAAACAAGAAAGATTTGTGAGTTATCCTCACTGCTTTATACTTAGAATTTAGATTTCTGAGGAGGAAACTGCTTTGGTGATCAAATACAGTCACAAGTGCAATCAATCATTGGTTAAAAATATTGTATTATGCAGACTGGGTTAAACATTGTAGGTACACAGAAAGAGTGCACCTTATCTGCATACATAAATAGTCTACAAAAAAAGAAAATGGTCATCACATTCATTAAAACAGAGTATAAAAAATGCATGAAAAATAAATGACTGCAATTGTCATTTCACTATTTCAATACAAATAAAAAATGATTTCAAAGCAATTTTATTTTAAAATGCTTTTAGTTAAATACACTGACTTTATCTAACCAACTTATTTTCACACTTCTAAAGGAAACTCAGTTTCACCATGAAAAACAAAAGCTTGAATGTCAGCAGAATGTTTTGGGTTATTTTGGTTTTTTTAAAGACAAAATGGCCATCATTACTATGTACTGCATACATTTACTGTAGTCAACAAACATCCATTCTCTCATTTTACAATTTCAACACAGGTAATTTTTAATAATAATTTTGTACTTGCCATGCTGAACGTGAGCATTAATGATGCATCTTAGATGATCTATAGACCTTGTGAGAAAACATGCTTCCTTATGTAAAAAAAAAGTAAAAGCACAGGTTATTACATTATTCAAAATTGTTTGAAATGCAAATTATTAATTCTTAAAGGGTCAAAGTAGATGATCTTAAAGCTACTATTTTGAGAGTTACAAAACTTGTAACTTTTTCCGATATTGCAACTTTCTCTACCCGTATCTGACAAACTCACGTGCACATGGCAA
>JAWWLV010000121.1:18507970-18540218 GCA_035041135.1 Platyrinchus mystaceus | reverse complement strand
TAGGATGTTTTCCATCAGAGAAACTATAGGACAGCAGCAGAAAAGAAGAAAATTTTTATCTTTTATGACAATTCCCAGCAGTGGCCAGGGAATCCGAGAACATTCAAAAAATCCCTCTCCTCCTTAAATAGAATGGATTCTAGTCTAAAAAATTTAGTACTCTGTGATCTGTTTCAGCATATCTAGAATGGAGAAAAGGTTCACCACTACTTTGCAGTACTTAAACTGTCCCACAGTTGCACAAAATACAGTCAAAACCCTTTTTCAAGCTGCTTACTTGAACCCAGTTTCCCCACTTTTGAGAGTCTGATAGTCCTGGCATTGTGAGGTGCCATTCAGCCTCAGGACCTACATTCATCTTCTCAATTCAGTTTCTGCTCACCACTTACAACAGAAAAATCATAACTAGTAATGGCTTTCAAAGTCAGTCCGTGCAATTAATGTTTTTATGAACTCATTACTCCGTGCAAATGAAATTCTCTTACCTCTGGGTCCTTATTCCACTGCACCACATATTCCCAGGAACAATGTGCATGGAGTACATCCACTTCAAGACTACATGGAAATTGCTGATACGCAAGTTGCAGCAGCTCTAGAAGAAAATAATCTGAAGTTAGAAGAGAGACCTCTTTCCACTGTAATTTCTGCTACAAAGTAGCAACTAAAACATCTCTGCAGACATTTATAATTTGAAAAATTCATGCTCTTTTTCTTACCTAGGATAGTCTCCAAGCCTGCATCTGCTTCTGGTTCCTCAAGAAAGAGGTTATTATGCATTTCTACAGATTCTTCAGTACTATCTGTATTGGTTTTGTATTGGGCCAAATTCAATACAAGAGGACTGAAGCCTTGCTTAAAAACCCACTTTGCTACAGTGTCAGCAATACCTCCTAAGATATTAAAAAAAAAGAAAAAAAAAGTATGAGGTATAGCCAATGTATTGCAGATTATTTATGGTTCAGAATCTAAGGACATGAGAAAACACAGGAATTTTAACTTGTACCTGCAGCTACATAAGGATAACCCTACAATTTAAAAAACTTAACAGTCATACATTTTTACAACTTTACAGCACTATTCTACATGATTTGCATTGTTTTTTAAATTAAGAATGGTATCCAGTAGAACAATTTCCAGTCCAGTGTACTGGCTCAGAAGTCTATTAGAAAGATAATCAATGTCTCAAAGAGAAAAAATGTACCTTTTCCAGCTTCAAGCAGTTTCTTTACAGACAGCCTGCCCAAAGGCTCAGTCTGGAGTGATGAAAATCTTTTTGTCCTTTTGGTCACTTTGCTGTGCAGTAGTGTTTGAAGTATCAGACAATCTTCTAGTTGTTTTAGCAGAAGTTTCCAATATTCAGTATCAAGGGAAAGTGCTTCCCAGGATTCCGTGTCTGAACCTACAACTATTTGGGAAAACTAACAGAACATATGAACTGATTTAGGTCTGTTCACTTAAGGCAGCACAGTTTTGTTTACAAAAAGATTATAACCAAAAGCTATTGCCCAAGGGTTACTGCTTTTTAAAGACTAATTTAGTTCAAAGTATGCAGTAACTGCTATGCAAAGATAAATT
Source organism: Platyrinchus mystaceus (assembly GCA_035041135.1). NCBI lineage: Eukaryota > Metazoa > Chordata > Aves > Passeriformes > Tyrannidae > Platyrinchus > Platyrinchus mystaceus. Next base: position 18,538,643 of record JAWWLV010000121.1, on the reverse strand, counting down.
AATATCTCACACTTCTCAAAAGACACATAAATCCTTAAATAAAAGTCTAAGGAAATAAAAGAATCTAAAAGATCATCTTACAGTTCCTTTTATAATTTCATATTTAGTTGAAAAGTGGCTTAGAATCTCTTCAAAAATATTTAATTTTAAATCCTCCACTTTATACACCTTTGCTACATGTATGAATAATCCACCTATATTTCCATGTCCTCCCATATTAAAATTTCTTGACTGTGAGGGTGTAGAGGCCCTGGCACAGGTTGCCCAAAGAGGCTGTGGATGTCCCATATCTGGAAGTGTTCAAAGCTAGGTTGGATGGGGCTCTGAGCAACCTGGGCTAATGGAAGGTGTCCCTGCCCACAGCATCATTTGGGGTTGTAACCAAATGATCTTTAAGGTCTCTTCCAAATCAAAGTTCTATTTAGAAAACTAAATACCACCTAAGCCCCATATAATCTGTTAAGACAAGTGGTAAAACACACATATGCCTAATACTGTTCAGAAATGGACTAGCATTTTCCATCTTGAATTGCAATGCTGTGCAGTTTTACAGTCTTAATCACAACTTTGTGAAGATATTTATTGCCAAGAAAATCAAACACCCATCACCTTAAGAAGCTATAGTAACTTAAGTCCTATAAAAATCCAACAGTACGCTTAAAATAATAAAATCACATAAAAAAATAAATCACATAAACATGTTAAAACAGGTTTACCACCCAAAGTTCAGTGCCCTTAAATTTATGTGGAAACTGTGTAGGCTTTAAGATTGTCAGCATCATTTGCTATCACGAGAAAAACTCAATATACAGTTTCCATCACATATTTAAACGTGTTTAGTCAATGATTTCGATATAGCATTAATTCACCTCAGCATAACATTGTTCAAGTTCAAATGTAAATTTTCAGGCTTGCAGGATGGCACACTTATGCCCATGTTAGAACGGCAACAAATGAATGCTGAGGATGTTCTTCTATTACAAAGACAACAATTTACATGGAACTGATATATTAACTAAAAGAGAAGGGGCAGGTCCCAGATGACTCACCTTTTTCTCTGTCACGCTGTCTATTATCTGTGCAGTTACAGAGTGTCCAACGTGAGCAGACAGCAAGGCAGCCGCGTTATTTTCGGACTGAACACAGGCCGTGCGCATTTGCTGCCACCAGGGGGAAACCGACTGAGTGTCCCATGACTCATCTATAGCCACTGAAGGGAAAGGGAGAGCAGAAAACAACTAGGATCACTAGGTGTCAAAACCAGTACAGTAGTAACCAACCCTGAAACCAGCACTAACTAATACAGCTAGCATTAGGAGCAATTTCCAATTATTCTACGTTATCATTTTTTAATATATGTTTCCAATTACTCTACATTATCATTGTTTATATACATAGCAGACAATTTCTACATTGTAACTCAAATTTAAAATAGAACATGAATCACCCATCGCCAAAATTCATCTGTAGGAGACAGGCAGTAGATCCAGATCACTAGGCAGCAAACCTGCTGTATGCTTACTAGATCTAAGGAATACTACAAAACAACACTTCACAATGCAGACAGCTTCTTCTGTGATTTCAAGATGCCATATTCCATGCATTCAAACTGTCTCTCTTCAGACTGCAGCACTGATTTATTCAGACAGCAGCAGCAGCTTATTCATGCTTCCAGTGTCAAGCTGATAATGGTGCCCCTATGGTGAAGTGTATATAAGGGAACCTGATGGCAAACTGACTTCATAGAGTACACCTTGAGTTACAGAAATGTTTAATATACAAATGCTGCTAGAATAACAGTGCCTCAAGAACCTCTGAGAGTCAGTCAGCACCAAGAGACAGGACTACACATCCCAAAAATGTGAGGAAAGTGAGCTGGACAGCTGCCTTCTGGTGCCAAATGGGAGTTTTGTCAACTTAGTGCTGAGTGAAAACACAAGGCATGAAACAGGCCTTTAACTGTGACACTCTTCAAATTTTTACTGTATTTTTAGTTAGTCCATAAACATACAGCACTTAGTTCTGTTACATAATTTGTGAGGGGGAAAAACCCTAAGTGATAATAAAGGCTAGTGAGAGTAGCAGATTTCTAATAGTAGTAACATTGCATTTAAGTATTCCAAATGCACATCTCACCTTTCATCTTGCTCAGAAGTGACAGCATAGTGTGAAGGCAACTGACAGAATCTGGTTTGTCTAGAATATCTTTTTCCTTGGAAAGCCATAAATTGAGAAGGAGTGACTGTAAGAAAAGAGAATATGGAATTAAAGCAATAGAATGAAAGTCTAATATCATAATATACCTAATGCAAACACTTTCTCAAACAAATTTTCTGTCATAGAGCCTAAATGTTACATCCATGAACCGTTATATTAACACAGAAAGTTAAAAATATACTGCATAAGGCACACTGTGACAGATTTTGAAATTAAACAATACCATCTCTAGATTTAATTTAGAAAGATATCCTAGAAAACACCCTCCTTTAAAGCCTCCACTTGGCAAACTTTAGTACTTATTAATCTTACAGCTGAAAAATCTTAACAAGGGCAAATAATACTGAAATAAACATTTTCATTGTTAAGTAGTGGATGGAAATAAAGAAGCACAAAACTACAATTAAATGTAGATGAAAGATAAAGATGATTGTCTGAACACTACTAATGATTCTGAAAAATTTACTTTCCTTTTAAATGTCCTTGTTTGCTTGCAAAAAGGAATTCTAACAAATTAATTAGTCCCTGAAATTAACTAATCTCATAATTTTTGCTATTTTTACTTCTTTGTAGAAGAAATGTTCAGCAAAATTTTATAACACTTGTAGTTCTAAATGCGTATTCCAGACATTCCCACATTTTCTACTGGAGAATTTTCTTTTTTTTTTTTTTTTTGGTATCTCTTAACTGGGAGATGCAAATATAAGCAACTAAAGAACTGAACGTGGGAGTATTTGAACACAGCCTGAACACAACATTAATCCAAGGATCAACACAGAGAATTTTTCTTTTCGATGTTTTGTTTTCAAAATACTAATTCAAAGTTTTAAATTACGCAGTAAGTATCTTACCAACAAGGTTTGTGGAGTAAAACCTGCTGATTCCAATGCATCACATGTTTCCTCTGTGGAACTCTCCCCACACAAACACTTCCAGAAGAAAAAGCTGCCTGAAGCAAAAATCAGTTGACATTATGAATGGCATCTAAACCACAGTCTCTCCCCTTACACTTATGTGAAAGACAATCTATTGATCAGGTCACACTGAGTGCAATACAAAGGACTAAGTTACATCCAAGATACCCAGATGTTCATTATAAAGGATGCAAGCATTCTACTTTCCATGACTCCTGCAGTGGTAGGATTTATAACAAAACAAAGGTTTTTGTACTGGTTGGATGTCCTGGTTTCAGCTCAGATGGAGTTGATTTACTTCCTAGTAGCTGGTATAGTGCTGTGTTTTAGATTTAGGATGAGAACAGTGTTGCCAACACTGATGGTTTCAGCTGTTGTTAGGTATTATTTACACTAATTTAAGGACCTTTCAGCTTCTGGTACCACTGCTCAGCACTCCAGTGAGCAGGCTGAGGAGCAAAACAACTGGGAGGAGACACAGCCAGGACAGCTGGCCAAACTGGCCACAGGGATATTCCATATCATATGACATAACTTTAAGTACCTAAACTAGGGGGAAAGGTGGCTGGGGGTTCCTAGGTATTGGTCAGCAGGTGGTGAGCATTGTGAATCACTTGCTTTGTATACGGTAATTCCTTTACGATCATCATTATTATTATTTTCCCTTCCTTTTCTGTCCTATTAAACTGTCTTTTTTTTTAACCCACAAATTTTGCTTCTTGGGATTTTTCCCTGATTCTCTCTTTCACCCTAACGGGGGGGAAGGGGGAGAGAGAGCAAGTGGCTGTGTGGTGTTCACCTGCCCACCAGGTTAAACCACAACAGTCTTTTCTGATGCCCAACACGGGGCACAAAGAGTTGACATGATGACAGATCTGACCAGAGCATGTTAAAATAAATTTGTTATAAGCATTCATTATATTAGTTTAATTAGTCAGTGGTCACAATGCTGATGTACTGCTCTCAGAGTTGTGTTTTATGCAACACGTTCATTGCTGTACATGTTCCCTGCTGTGCTGTTTGTCGCCTCTGCGAGCTGGGTTCAGGTTAGGGTGCTGTACTCCTGACACGGGAAGATCTCTGGTCATGACACCGAGCTGGTATTTGGCCTCATCTCTGTCCCTCGGGAGCCATCCAGCGGAAGCTATTTGCAATTACACCTTTTCTCCTCCAAGGGCCCCTCCAGGGGGAAACGCCTTCCCTCCACCTTCCCCTTCTCCTCCAGGCAAATTATGATCATTCCCTGTTCAACACTACTCAGTACCCTCAAGGGGAAGTAAAGGTCTCTGGATTTCATGGCAAAGTGACAGGCTCTGTCACATACTACCTCAAGGCAAGACAGGTTGTTAAGACCCCCAAATCAAGGGTAAGATATTTATAGCATCTTAGATTATAGTCAGTTTGAGTAATTTGACAAACAGTTCAATACCTCTTACCTAAAGCCACATATTCTTCATCTTCCATATTTTTCACATTAATCACATCCTTTTCATACTCCAAATATTCCAAGAACATTTTCACAGACAAGACGTCATCCTTCTCATCAGAAAACTGGACAGTGGTTTGAGTATTTTCTTTCTTGTAGTTCTCCAGTAAAGTTTCAAGCCTATGAAAATCTTTTTCTTCAAGCCGAAGCAGTTTAGCCAAATCCTTAAAAGCAAAAGCAAAAAAAAATCCCACGTCACAAGACTTAAACAAATAGATGGTTTTCAAAACAAAGTAAAAACTAAAAAAGTCAGAAGAGTCAAAATATTTCATCTTGAACATTAAAAATGTCTTTTAAAAGGTTCAAAATGATTGAATAATCTCCAAAGCAGTTATTCACATAGCTCAAATGAACACCTTGTCTAGCTTCTTTTTTAAGGACTAGAGCAAGTATATTTCCCACTTTTAGAGCATGCTCATAGTATTACAATTGCCCATCAATCAAACAAGCCTATAGAATACCAGTATGGCTTTTATAAATGTATAAACAGCTTTAAAAATTATATCAGAAGCAAGCCAAATTATGCTGCTACAAAAACAAATATCCAAATTTTTAACTTCTACTGGACCCAGAATATCCCTCCAAAACCAAGGCCACAAAAATGGGTAACTTGCTTACCTACTTATTTTACCTGAGGCCTTGAAAACATAATTTTATGTTTAAATCATTACTTGATTTTATAAGACAACTGAATTTTCAATTTACTTACATTATCTGAAGGTGAAGTGTCTTTCTGTTTGCTTTGGGAATTTAGTTTGCTAACTAGTTCATAAAGATGTAACAGCTTTAATTTGTTTGCACAGAACTGCAGCAGTCCTTCATCCACACACTCCAGCTCTGAGGAGAAACAAAACTGCATTTGAACTTGAATATATAGCCTGGAATAGTAAAACATACTGAGAACCAGAGGATTTCTGTCTCTCAGTGTAATTTTCTGATGCAGTGCTGCTTGCAATGATTACAATCCATTCACAGCAGTATAAAACAAGAATTATTTTTACAAGAGATATTGGAGAAAGATATCAGGCTCATTTTTAAACTAAAGGAGGCTGACAATGTGGAACTGAACAAAGGCAAATCTACTGTCTTTTCCTGGTTTAAGGACAAACCAGAGATTGTCAAAAATTGAAATACAGTTCCTATTTCCTTTTATCAAGAATAACAACCTATAATCTTTTATTCATTCTGCCAACATTGTAAGCATATTTCTTTCATCAGAAGAAATTTAGGTACCTACTGATATGAATTAAATTTCATCTCAGCAAGACACTGCCTTTTGTATTTTGACAATCTTTGACTCAGAAACTTCATTATCTATTGACATTCAAATTCCAGTAAGAATTAAAGCAATCAGAATATAGGAAACTAACACCAACACAACGTCAAAAAATACCTCTGTTGCAACTTGTTTATTTAAAAGAGAGCATTTTGGACAGATCCTAAAAGAACCTTCTTATACAAAAGATACCTTGACACTGCTTCTAGACATGATTTTCACCCTAGGAACCCTTAAACACTTTTGATGCACTGCTAATAAAAATGCTACAAACAACAGAGGAACACACAGAGTTTGTCACACAGTCACTTAAACTTGTCTTCACAACCACAGCATTCACAGAGCCCAGCATCTGCTTTGCTTTATCTTTTACCTACTAGACAGAAGTGGAGATATATATGCTTCTGAAATTAGAAGGCTGGAACATCAGCCAAATTTCTTCTTTATTGTGACTATGGGGAAATAATGTTATGCATGACAACGGGAGCTTAATATGAAAAATACACAAACTAATAGACCTCAGGAAGTACACACCTCTGTCAATCTCTCTTCAGCATTAAAGGGAGTGTTTCCCTTTTAGTTTGTTTTTTTTAGAGTTCTAACAGAAATGGATAATGCCAGCAATTTAGAATGTCAAACCAAAATCAGGTAAAGAACTGCATGTGTGAAGCTCTCAATTCCCTCTATCTTCTTCAAGAAAACTGCAAAAAAACCCACCATGGATACAAGTGAAGGAAAGATTTCTTCAAGGGTTTGAAACTACAAAAACACATTGTGAGTCTCACTGAGACAGGAGAAGGGACAAATGGTTTATTCCGTACTTGAACACAACAGTGGTAGAGACTTCTTGACTCCTGTTGCTAAAGACTCATCCTCTAACAAGTCAATATGAATCCAAACAACAACAAAAAAAATGCATGCTTCTATTGCTGAGAAAGTCCAGCACATGCAAAGGAAGTGGCAGGCACATGGTTCTCCACTTTAATCCTCAATACCCAGTTGGGTCTCCAAACTGGGGTCAAGCACACCTCAAGCACAAAGAAGGTTCACCCCTTTTAGAAAGATCCAACTGCAGAATTTCAAAGAAACAATCTTGCAGACTTTCAGCAATAAGATTTTGAATTGGTAATGCCATTTCCTGACATAGGCTCTGAAATCTCTAGCAAAACGTAGTATTTTGTAAACTTCAGCAAAGTTAACCAAAAAAAAAAGATACTAGGCATCTGGTCACAGCTCTGATTATCAGTGATAAGGATTCTGTGCTACAATAAAATTCACAAATCCAAGGTACCAAATCCTGGAGAAAGAATAAATTAAAACATCTACAGCCAAAAGCCTGAGAAAGCTTTTTTCTGGAGAAAGCTTTTACTGGACACAAGTACCCAGCCCAATTGCTGTTGTTTGTTTTTAAATATAATCACAAGTTACTAGGCACACAGCAAGCACAGCAAAGCATACTTACTAGCAAGCTCTTTGCAATCTGCATTAAAAAAAAAGACATGTGAAAGCAACATCCTGTGATATCTAGCAGCAAAACTAAGCAGACCAAGTCTAGTCTCCCTGTGGAACAGAACAGTTCTACAACAGTCTTAGAGCACTGCAAAGTGCAAATGCCTCTCCATATTTGCAAAATAAATATCCACCTACCCTGTTTTTTTAAATTATCCATTAATGTCTGAGTGATGTTTGTGAGAGATGAAAGTGGCACACGTTCACTTGTAAATATACTTTCCAAAGCCTGTTAAGCAGACATTCAACAGAATTAACAATTCACTTAATTTTACCATAAAAAAAATAAAAATTAAGCCAACAATAGCTTGGACCATCATTTTGCCTTCACACGTAATACAGAAAGGTCTACCCTTTTTTATCATTTTGACTTTTATCATGGAAGATGCCCTGGGGAACTCATAAGTCAAAATTAATTCCAGCCAATATGTTGTAAAAAACCCAGAAAAAAACAACAAAACCCCAAACACCTCAATTATTTGCCTCAAGTAGCCTTAGGGAAAAAATAAAATACTCTGAACCATTTAAAAAGATTTAGCACTCTAATCGGATAATGCAGTGTTTTTTCTAATATTAAAGTATACTGGCTTCTAAATGTTCACCTGTTTTTTTGTAGCAGGGTATTTGATATCAAGTATTAATTCCTTTGCTTCAGCTTCAATTAAATCTGCAAACAAAGACACAATCACAGCTTTAATTCATCTTTCTCAAATGCCTTATGAACAGCAAGTCAACCTGCACCAGTTAAGATGTAGGTGGCTTCATGCTATCAAGATGAAGATACTATTGCAGAAGTTGCCAAGCTTGGGGAAAATGAAACAAAATAACAGCTCAGTGACATCTCTTACTCCAAGTCTGTCTTTCCTAAGAAATAGGTATTGCTTAGAGGAAGAAGGATATCTAGACTCAAATGCTGAACTAGATTACAAAGCACAGTGGACTGGAAATGGACCATTCTATGGAAGCATCCAAAGTGGTGTTTATTCATGGAACAAGATTTACATGGCACACAAGGCTTATACTGGATTCTGGTACGAGACAAATTTAATCTGGTAGCTTGTTAAAAAAAAAAACAAAACAAACCCCAAGGTACCTGAAGATTGTAACCCATAGCACAGCTGTCAGAATGCACCACAATCACCCCTGTGTTTGTACACTTACAGGACTGATAACCCAAGAAGCATTTGATAACATACAATCTTTAGAAACAACACAAAAGAACCTACCTGGATCTGAGGTTTTAGCTTTGAGTAGAGCATTTAATTTCTTCACTAGATGCATATCCTTTGCTCGCTCACTTTTTTTATCACTGAAGGACAAGAATTTTAATTGTATGAGTGAAGACAATTAGAGGGACCGATTCAAAAAACTCATATTTTTTAAATTATTTATGCTACTTTAAGGTAACACCACATTAATGAAAATCAAGTTAATGCATACAAATGAGACTATTACAGAGTACTATTCAACTTGAAAAAAAACCAGAATTGCTCTCTCTAAATAAAATACTGTTTCCAAAAACAATAATGGAATTAATTTAGTTATATAGAGCCTAGAAAGTCCTTACCTCAGTGCTAAATGGAAAGGTACATGGACAGTTTTTACACTTCCAGAGACTGGATCAACAAGGCATATCTGGTAAGTCTGGGGCTGCCATCCCTGACTGGTCACATTGTTTAGACCCATTATTTTATAACCAGGATACAGTAACCTGAAACGAACAAAAAATGGCCTTTAAAGAGAAAAACAAAATTATCAACCTTCCCTTTCCACACACTAGATAAAAAGGCAACAAGTTTTATAAAGCTAAGGTTTAACAATGGCTAAACATGTTCTTAAGGAAAGACTGTAGAGTGATAAAATATGATGAAGTCCTCTTCTATAAAACAACAACATGCTGCATTCAGTAGAAACACTGTGGACAGCACAAAAGGTGCCTGCCAGCATCACTGGCACTTCTACCACTGGCATATCAACATATCACTTTACTGCAGTAGCACAGCCTGCTACCTGTTTCTTACCTACAATATTTCCCCACGTTGAAGGCTCCAACCCGAGGCCCTTGCTGCGTGCTCCATACTTCCAGAATGCCTCTCCTTGGAGCATAGATCACAAGAAACTGAGCTACCCTGCTTGGACCCTGTGCATTCCCAAAAGGAGAAGAATCCATCTTCTCACTTTCCCTCTCCTGGAGGTCCTCTACAGTCTGTATCCAACCAACTTCTGCATCACGGTACCCTTGGTAAGAGAAGACAGAAGTTCATTAGTGTACAGCAATTAATACACTGCATAACCTATTAAATAGGGTAAGTTTTTATTCATATGTTTTTATGATTAAAATGCATTTTTAAGGAGACAAAAATACTCATCTTCTCTCCCTGCTGCATAAAATCTTCCTAAACAAAAAAGGTAGAGATGTTATAATGACATCACTGAACTATGCAACATAGAATTGAAGACTCCAAACCACAAGTGAAATACTAATGTATAAACCAAGTTTATAACAAGATATATTACACTGAGAAGGTTGACAAGTATTCACAACTCAATTCATCAGAAAAGGTATGATCCAAAACATTTAAGTCAGCAGACGGTTTTGCTTAGAAAAAGATAAGAGGAAGCTACTTCACAACAACCTCACTGGGGAAAGACTGGCAAACTGTAAATATGTATCCAACTATCAAATTAACCGTGGGACTCCAACAGTACTACCTAGATAACATGAAGCTCTTGGTAACAAATTAAAAAATGTCAGAAAATATCAGAAAGCATAGATTATAACTAATAAACTTTCAAAATATCAGAGTAAAATGCACAGGGGAAACACGATTACTCCAGCTATTACACTGGCAGTATGTCACTGAGGTAGCTACTATATTCATGACCACTGATCTTCTGAATTGGTTATGTGGAAGAGAGATTTTCCACCTGTTCTTAAAACTTATTTTCCACCTCATAAAAAGCTTCCAAATTGTGATTCTACAGAGGAAATAAAAATTGTAGTGGCAATAGATATAATGAAAATTTGAGAGCTTAACATCTGCCCTCAATTTAGAAGAGACTGAGGACTCTCTTCCTGCTCAATCTAACAAGCTGTATATCTTCTTACCCATTTTCCAAAATGTTTATTTTCTGACCAGAATTAAGAGGGTACTTAGTGCTTATCAAAAGAAAGAACCTTGGAAAACAGAGCTAAAGCTCTTCCAAAAAATTGTTATGTTAAAAGCTTTCTCTTGGGAAACAGTCTGTGAAGATAAAAAGTTAAGAAAAATCTATATAATACAAACAGAAACAGATCAGATTTTAACTTATGGGCCATATAAGTATTTCAGGAATTTACAATAATACCCTTATGGACTTTATATTACCCCTGACTTGGGCTTGTAATAAAGCAACCTATTAAAATTCTTGACATTTTAAGTCTGAACATAAGAAGCCACAGTGTTTTGAAGAATATTATTTGCTATATTAATATACACTATCGTACCTTTCCACATGCGAACTGCGAGCCCTCTTGTAACATCCAGTAAAATAACCCTTCCAAATTCATCTGTTACTGCTGCTAAAGTGTTACACGGGGAAAGACATATTCTTTCACCATGGCGACGGGAATCTGGAAGTCCAAACCTAAAAAAATAATAATAAGCAAGCAAAAACACTAGATACCTCTTTTTCTTCAGAAATAGTTAACAGAGATTTCTTTTTTTAAGGTAATGTAAAGCACAGGTAAAATTAAGAGAAATTATGAAAAAAGCTCTTGTGTTGTCTACCAGGATATATTATAGATCTGTCTAAGTCCTACTGCAAAATCAAAGTTCAGAAACTAGGATAAGTGATGGTCTTGTCATGCACTGTCAGGCAAGGATCTCAGAGCACTGGATTATTGTATATGCCCTCTCTTATTGCTGAAGAGTATTGAGAATAGTTTAAAAAAAAACAAGGGAGAACCATCAGGAATTAATTTAGTCTTTTCTCAGCTTTCTTGACAACATTAGGTTACAGTCTGTTGTTCCCATTCTCCTCTCTCTACTATCAACAGGGGAAAAAAGATGTTTCCTTGTTTTTGTGAGGGGCCTTAAACTATCATAATCAGCAAGGATTTCATGTGGCTTCTTTGAAGCACTTTGGTGATAAACTTCAGGAGTGATATTTGTGTGCTTATACTGTCATTAAATTGTGCACACTGTTCTTGTACACTAGCAATGAACCCACACACTGGAAGTGAAAGATATGAGAAATTCCTTGTCCAGAATGATAAACTGAAATGAAACAAAGCTTAAAACAAATGACCTGCAAACTATCATCACTGCTTCAAGTAAAAAAAAAAATAAACATATTCATCAATTATCCACTCTTCAAAATAATATAAATACATAAAAACACATGAGATCTAAAGCAACTGAGAGTGGAAAAAAGCCAACTTACCTCACTGCCAATGGGGTTGCAGGTTCTACTTTTGGTTTCTGTTTTTGGGTAGGTTCTTCTTCATGTTTACTCTTCCAACCAAGCCAGCCACTTGCAACAGAAAACCACATAAGCAGAATTACACTAATGGTCCTAAAAATCCTCAAACTATTATGCAGCTATTACTAAAACAAATAAAAAAAGGTAATTTATTTTATTACCTGGCAGCATTAAACAATGCTGAAGTCAGTTTACTTGCAACTGCTAAGGCAACATGAGACAGCAGTGGCTGTGAGCTACCCTGAAAGAAAGGAATAAAGTGCTTAGAAAGTCAAGAAATAGTCAGCTGTGAGCCACCCTGATATGAAGGAACAAAGCCTTTAGAAAGCCAAGAAATAGTTCTTACACTGAACTCAACTGCAGAATAGTTTTTCAGGCCTCCTATGGACTTTCAGCTCAGAAAGCATAGCTTTAAGACTCTGCAAAATTTTAATTCATTGCCCCCAGAAAAGCCATTCTGACATCTCTTTACCATTTCAAAATCCTCCTGCAAGTCACTTGTAGCTCAGTATGTTTGTCTGCAACAGAAGTTAAAAAAACCCTGTGTATGATTTATCATGGAGAGTTAGCTGGTGTATGGCTTTGGCATCCTTGCAAATATCAATATAAGCAGTTGTTTCACAAACATATTGGAAAAGCAAGTACAAAAATCAGAATTCCAATTCTAACATGTTCAATCAACTTTCAATCCTGATAAGGACAGCACACACAGGCTCTGAATGTACAAGACACAGCTACACTGACATCCTTTTCCACATGTAAATGTGCCACAGTTTAAGCACAAATCTCAGTTTTCTTCTACAAGAAATCACTACAGTATACTCAGGCCACGTGTGTACATGATCAAAGGCCAAAGACCTCCAAAAATCCTTAAGATGCATGTTTACACAATATCAACTTAATTTTTCAAAAAAATTTAAGTCACTTAATTGGCAATAAAGTAAAAAATTTTTAAAAATTAAGTTACTTGACTATCACATTCATTTTAAGATAAAAAATAAAAATTCTCATTAGCAGGAATCTGTGCTAGACATTACTATCATATTCACTCCAAATCATTCCAGTTTTAGAAGATCAAGAAGGGGAAATGTCATCATAAAATGAGCATAAGAATACTTCAGAAATACTCATACAGAAAAAAAGAAAGATTAATTATTCAAAGTTTCAGCAAGTCAGCTTTGTAGTACATACCTCCAGGGCAAAAAAGAAACCAGTGAAAGGATTGGCTCCAACAGTAACATACTGAGACATAGCAGGTGGGCTGTTTTTTATGGCTGCATTATATCCTCCTATATTGGAGGCAGTCTTCATTTGATCAAAAGGACACAGTGTCATGATGCCTAACAAAAACATTAAAGTGAATTGTCTTATACTTCCAGAACAAAGGCATGCAATTGCTACAGAAGCCTAAACACATTCCTGCCTTCTGGACTGACCAGCCAACATTCAGGGTGGGAAGGGTGGAGGAACAGCTTTAACCACAGAAATTCCAAAGAGCACAGCAGAAATAACCTAATGTACTTAGGTTAATTATGAAGCACAGTTCGTTTGTTCGGGGAAAAAAAAAAAAAAAAAAAAAGAAAAAATCAGGACAGTTCAGCAGCAAAAATACATGTACCAAATTCATTTCAGCTGTCTTGATAGCAGCCTTCTGACCTCTTACCTGCTTTTGTAGAAAGCGTGGAAGAGAAATGAAGCTTACTGTCCCTCAGATCTGCCTCTCTGACAAGAACCTAGGCTGAGGGGTAAAAGTCTTTGAGAGCCTAAAAGTCAATTTGAATTTTTTTCGAAAGGAACAATCTCAAATTTTATTTTCTTTGTGTGCTAGACTTAGGAAAGACCCCTACCACTCTTAACCTGCCTGCCAGACAGTTCTTTGACCTGACAAAAATGGGAATAAATGCATCTGATCTAGTTTGTTTCAGCTGCTTCTTACCAAACAAAAAAGGACAAGACAGTTACAGCTGTAACATCCTTTCTCTCCTCAAGTGGAGAGGGAAGGCTTAATCAGATTAGAAAAGAAAGTAAAATGTGTTTTTTATAATGGTTAATGAGATCATTCACTATGACAGCCTTCTCCCAGTATTTATTTCTATCCAACCAGTACCACTAAGTGCTCTCAACCCAAATTTAACAGTATGAAAGCATTCATTTCATTTATTTAAATACTTGAAATTAAACAGAAATGCTTACCAATACTAGCATGGTCAACAATCGTATCCACATCTTGCAAACCCCATTTCTTATAAGCTAATGGTGGAGGCTGAACATTCTCATTGCCAGATGCTGCAGCTGACAAAAGTTGATAAAACACAAAAAAATTTCTACTGAGTCGAAGACAAAGGATTAGCATAACAGAGGGGAAAAACCTGATGCAATCTGAAGTCACAAAGTAACCTAGTTTTAAATTAACATACATTTAAACACCTGCTGAGCTAGAAAGGCCTTTTGAAATATTTGCCTCCATGAAATTAAAACATTTTAAAAAATTAATTGAGTAGAACTGAACATGACATTCCATCAAAACTATATCTCATATTTGCAGAGAGCTTTGTTTCATGAGTTATTTATGGTATAATATTCTGTATAATTTTAAAAAGCAACTACAATTTATTTCTGTGGTCTGGGCATATTTAAGTGCAAACTCCTCTGCCCAAGTACTTGCAAAGTCAGCACATTCACTACATGTGTAGCAGTGAGAGGTAAGAACAGTGGTAAAACTAAATGAATGCCTGAAACTTTCAAAATACCTATTACCACAAAGACAGATGATCAAGAATGAAGGAAGATACAGCACTCCAGCTGGAGATATTGAAAAAAGCTCTAAGTGCTTCTCTGCAAATGGTGATCTCTCACTGAAAGAGTAGAGTGTGTCTTGGTTGTTAAAGTAAAGTATTATATAAAGGTGGGTATTTCTCATTACAGTCTATTTTCTTTTGTATTTGTTTCATGATTCACAGAATATCAGGTTTTAAATTTCTTATTTTCAAGTGTTTTGTCTTCTCTCATATTTTCATGGAAGCACTACCTTTTCCTTAAGAAGGACACATATTATTACATAGGCCCAGGAAAACATTTAGCAGGGCAGATCAGGATCTGAGAAGGGCTAAAACCAGATGTCTAGGGAAGAGTATTAGAATAAGGACACATATTTGATGCTTCCTCTAAAACAGTTTCTGAAGACCAAAAGAAGTAAGCTCTAAGCACTCAGTAACCTCCACAGCTTTCTTCAATAATTTGTCCATTTCCCTCTGAGCTCAAGTGCACCTTTAGCATCCACATCAACCTCTGGCAAAGAATTCCACAATTTAACCTCACGCTGCATAAACATGCCTACTCTTTATTTTGAATTTACTATCACCCAGCTTCATTTCATGCCACTTTGCCCTGAACTGAAAGAAAAAGTGAGCAATCCATTCCTACCAGCTAACCCCACATGATTCAGAGAAGAGCTGTTTCACCACAGCCACGTTTCTCAGTTCTTTACCGCTCACCCCTTCTAGGTAAGGCTCAAGCCTTAGTTTAAGGGTGCTGCTGTCCAAACAGTTCCTAATGCTGTCATGCTGGCAGATCCATTGTGTTTCCCACCCACGCCCAGTCTTGACTGCCTGCTGATGTGAGTTGCTGGAGGGGAAACAAGAATCTCACAAATTTTAAGTTCAATGAGAACATCCATCAGGAAATTGGGGAGAAAATTCAGCAACAGCACTTTTTTAATGATTTATCTTGCAGAATTGTAACAGCACCATACCTGTGCCATCTACCACACTGTACTGTCACTTAGTTCTCCTCTCATACTTAAAAACTGACCCTGTTTCCAAATTAGAGTATGAAAAGTGACTGTACTAAAGGAATGGGATCGAAGTCTGCACAATCAAATCACGTATCCAAAGCTCTTAGACACGAACACAAAGAGCAGTGACCTTTACTGAAATCATCACAGCATTATCACTTCTAATGAAGTCCTTACTGGGAAGAAGAGCATTCCACTGACAGTGAAATCAGCACCATGCCATGCTAAGAAGAACCTTAGCACTATGCTATGGATTAATGCCAGTGGGCAGCTAAGCACCACACAGCCACTCACTCACTTCCTCCTATGGGGATGAAGAAGAGAGTCAGAATAGCAAAAGGGAGAACACTTTTGGGTTGAGATAAAGACAGCATGCAAACAAAGCAAAATAATTAATTTTCTTCACTACTTCCAATCAGCAAGCAGGTATTTAGCCATTTCCAGGAAAGCAGGGCTTCATCACACATAAGCTACTTGGGAAGTCAAATGTCACAGCTCTGAGGGTTCCCCCTTTTTCCTTCTCTTCTCCCAGCTTTTATTACCTGACGTATCATCATTTAGTACAGGATATCTCTGTGGTCAGTTGGGGTCAGCTGTCCTAGCTGTGTCCCCTCCCACTTTCTGGTGAACCCACTCTCAGGGCAGTGTGAGAAACAAAAAAAGCCTTGACACTGTGTAAGTGCTGTTCTGCAATAGCTAAAACACTGGCGTGCTATCAGAGCTGTTTCCATCACAAATCCAAAACTTAGCCCCATATGAGCAACTAAAAAGAACATTAGCCCTACCCCAGCCAGAAACACTGTACAGTGTTATGGTGAGCATGAACAAGGCAGTCAATACTACTTGGACAATCTGGGCTCTTTCAGTAAAGGATGAAATTTTCCTGTATGCAGTAGATGTCAATAGTAGATGCACAAGCAAGAAAGACCTAAATTCCACCTTGAATTGGCATTTAACCTAAGTAAATTTCATATACCCTAAAGTACTATTAACAGAGTCAAAAATAAACACCTCCTCTGAAACGTACCTCTTGCTACCTGATTGCGACACGCACGAAGGGACTGAAAGAGGCTGAAACCATCAATTGTCACAATTGCTGCTGGGTACAAGATACT
Source organism: Platyrinchus mystaceus (assembly GCA_035041135.1). Classification (NCBI taxonomy): domain Eukaryota; kingdom Metazoa; phylum Chordata; class Aves; order Passeriformes; family Tyrannidae; genus Platyrinchus; species Platyrinchus mystaceus. Next base: position 18,521,869 of record JAWWLV010000121.1, on the reverse strand, counting down.
GAGCTCTTCATTCTGTGGGAAAAGTTAGAGAAAAGAGACAAAAAATAGATCACTGTTACTGTTGGAACAGCTTATTTTCTGGCATTTTATACTATTAACTGCACAAAGATGAGGATTACATCCAGAGAGTAAATATCTAACAAGCCACAGGCAACAGACTAAGGCAAAACTACAGAAATTTAGTATTAAACTGTGAAAAAAAATTATTTAGGCACACACTTTTATATTTTTATGTTCTTTCAATAACTTGTTTGCTTAATATATTTTACGGCTTAGGAAGTAAATGCATAAGTTACAGCAGCCTGTGAAGGCCACAGAAAAACAGGTTCCTCTAGAATGCAAGAGCCAAATTCTGAAACTGGACTAGCCACTGAATTCCCACTTGGGCACACAGATGCTAATCTGCTGATACAAACTGAAGACTCAAACTCCTTAATGCTTCTGTATTTTAAAACTGATCCCAAAAATGTCATGCTAAGCCACATGAGCATTTGTACAAAGCAAACTTGGAAATGTCCATATCTTCATTAATCTTCTGCACAAAGCAAGCCAATCCAGCCAAGGGCAAAAAAAGCTGAGTTCTTTACTAAATAGCCTGAGCTCTGGAGAACCTTCTCTGCAGGAAATACTCAGAATGACATGCAGGTTCCTAGTCCTAGTCCTATAAATATTTTTTAATTTTCAGCCATCTTCTCTGTGAAATAATTAAATTCTTATGAATCAGTACACACAGCTCTTGGCACCTGTCACATAACATTCTCTCCCTCCATCAATGCATTATTGTACTTTGTGCTCACAGATGAATAAACAGAAAATGAATGAAGGATTCCTTTGCAAGGTTATTACAGAGAAAAATACTCCAAAAAATAAAGACATTCTGAATCCTCCAACTACACAGGCATGTATCACAGAATAAGAAATCAAGAGCCTCTTGTTCTAAGGAAACTGTCCATCCCATCAAAAACTGGTAAAGGACACAGAGGATTCACAGAGAAGACTCCCTTCCATACCCCATAACACTGCCACTTCGCTTTTGAAATAATCTGACAAAACCTGTTCTGTGACACCAGGATGTCTGGGAATTTCATAGGTTCTGCACTTTAGCTGTAGGACAGGATCTTCATTCAAAAGCTGTGCAAGAAGCAGTACTCCACTCTAGAAGAGAAAGAACAATAAGCATGAACATTTCTACCCCTTTTCTTCGGAAAGGCAAAAAGCACTATTTGCAGAAAGAGAAGTTTAAAATACACAGATGTTTATGACACCATCTTGCTCGTGGCCTGCCATGCTGAGGAACGTACCTCGGTGTAAAAACGAACGTAGCCAGAGGTGAAGCCAACCACAATGCAGGTCCAGTCGGGGCGGCCTGTGGAACTCCTGTGTCACAAAGATAGACTGGAAGTTAAAAACCAATCCTGTTCTAAGCTCTTCATGTATCAAAGTGTAATGCAAAGAGACTAGCGATGCATATACATATCAGTCCTTACCTCTTCTGACTTGCCAATGGAATACACAGTACACTACTCACACATTCACTAGAAACAGAAAGATAAAATTAATGGGTTTTTCTCCAGTTTTGGAATTTTGTTCTACACAAGAGATCTTGCCAAGTCAACATTTTTAATTATTTGATAATATATTAATGCAGCACATCATATATATTCATAGTAAGAAGCAAAAAAGTCCATTTTAAAGACCTTTTCAATTACAAGCTCAAGAATGCCCAAGTACATTGCAAAAGTGCTAATTACACCTTGCTAATGCTGTCCTTCTTAAATCACAGACTGATTATTCTGTCAGTACAGTTCAGCAGATTCCGGTTAGATTTCATGTACCTAAGGGTAAATAACTTTTTCTGATCTATAATGATATATCAAAAACAACCACATTGTTTTTTAAAAAATTCAACAGAACTATACTTACGAAAATAAAATTTTTTAATACATTATGCAATTAGGTAGACTTTATATCCACTGCATTTCACTGCCTTATAATTTGAGAGCATTTGAAGGCTAACATGGTCTTCCCAGATAATGCAATAACCAAGCATGCTCAGTGCACAACAGGCAAAGTATGCAGAAGGCAAGCAGATTTACTTGTTACCATGGTATAAAGTTTTACACTGTCTGGGGAAACAGAAGCAGTACAAGGGTTTTATGAAACAACATATACATTCAAAATGACACCCCAAACAGCACTAAAAGCATAAATGCCCATATTACTGTTTATTATTTGCATTTCAGGTCACCTCCAATCCCCAAGGATAAGCAGGCTAGACAGTTAGAGAAAGCTTTCTAAATGCAAGTTTGAGATGAGTTGCAATTCCATTACATCCTCAAAGCAACGTTATTTATCTTGGTGAAATCTCATCTACCAATAGCAAAGCTTAGCCACCACAGAACGTTGTAGGCAACTTTGGGGAAAGAAAAAGAGAAAAAACCAAAACCAACCAAAAAAAAGTCTTCTGACAATCTGACAGCCATTGACATATTTACACTTCCACAGAATAATGAATAAAAATAAAATAAATATAGTGAATATAACTGTGCTTATCTATAGAAAGCTACCTGTTCTGAATGGAAGTGTCCCTCAGAGCTGTAACAGCAGTGAGAAACAAACTCTCAAACAGAATTTCTTTTTTTTTTTTAACTAAAGATGTCAGGGTAATTTCAGTGGTAGCATGGAAGGAAAAAAACCCACAAATTCAAAGATGCACATACATAACAGTTCCAATGTGTAGGAGCAGCAGTTTTATAAGAGGGTTATGATTTTTACACATTGGACAGAAGCTAGTTAAGTCAACACCTCCTGCAGCACAACAGAAGGTTGAAGTCAACAGGCAGCACATTCAAGCAAACAGCAACTCAAGGCAAACTTAATAACAAAGTGCAAAATCTTCTTCCATATGGGAGATTCAAGAAAGGGTCTTTCTGGTTGTTTGAAGAGAGATTGAGCAAAAATATTGTATAAATACCAAACATATGATCAAAGCAAATTTTCCAATGACTTAGAGCCCAAACCCATTTCTTGATCAGAGAGATGACTTTAAAACTCCTTGAGGTTTTGAAAATTAAGAGACGCCTTTCTAAAACAACTTCATACATTTCCATTTGAAACATCCCCAACAAAATTTCTTCTCTACTATAAAAGTAGATTTTTCAAAAAGGGTACTTTTTTCCCTCCTACTAGAACAGGAACTTAAAGAAAGCATGATAACCCAGATTTTTTAAAATGCCTAAAGTATACACAAATACATTGATCTGCACAGAGAACATTTCTTTTAATTTGTATGAACTTGTCCTGAGATATCACACAACGCATGAGTGACCTTTGCAGATAGTGTTTCTGATCACCCAGGTTACTTTATGTCTGTTTCCAACAACAAAATACATAAGACCATGAATGCACTCAGACAAAAGAAAAAAAAAAAAAAGAGTACAAGTACAAAGCATTTTACTAATTACTAAACATGAAAAAAACATTTTAATCACAGCTGCATTTCAACACCTACCCTTCTTCAACATTCAGAGAGCCACTCCAGCCAACAGCATATTGCATTTCCTCTTTCCCCTTGTCACTGTGCTTCCATTTAGCTGCCATTAGGAATAAAGATACCATCTATAAAACTGTAATGTTTTGCATCTCACAATCCCTCTCTTCTGTACAATACATCCTACCACACTTAGGTGAAGCACTAATTACAAACCCTGAAAATCATAAAAGTAACAAGACATTCTTAGTAACTTTTCTAAAGAACTCAAATTTTCTTAGAAATTTACATGGAACAGCCCACCACCAAAATTTTGAAATGCCTAGTTCTGTTTAAAAATATTTATACAGTAATACCTCCATCAAATTTTATACAGTTCAATTCATGAAACAAGGATTCTTAGGAAAGAAGTACTAAGCAAGGACAAACTCCTGGGAACATTGCTGAAGATGAGCTTAAATACAAAATTTTCACTTAATTGTCAAGAAGGACATAAGAATCCCACATTAAATCTGACAATATTTAATCATTGCATCATAATTCAAGGTTAGAAAACACTTTGTTATTCACAGGGTGCTACTACAGCTGCCATTTGATTGTTGAATCATCTCCCAGGTGCCAATGGACAACCAAAATCACATTGGTGTTGTGTGCCATTTGTCTGACACTTAAAACCTGACACACGGGGACACTTCTGCCCCTGTGTGGTACAGCTGCCACTGTGCAGTTCAGCAGAGGCAGTTCTCCAGCAAAGTGAGTTAAATCACTTCTTTCTGCTTGATGCAATAAGAACTTTATAGGTAGTACTGCTGTCTTTTCATTTTTGGTGACAAATTAGCAACTAGTCTACATCAGGCTTGGAACACAACTTTGCAGGGAATGGCAACGCAGCATGACAGCTCCATGCAATCTGCCCAATTATGCAACTCTGAGCTTCAACAACCAGTTTTTTGGTTTAATATTCCCCTTCTCAGGGGGTTTCTCTTCATCACGCTCATGTGCCACCAAATGCAGCTCTTAATAGCACCAGCACCCCAGGCAATAGCACATATGTAAACACCAGCTGGGGGTACCTTTAAAAGTTCCCAGAGCCCTACTTTGGAGTAAAGTATAAAGCCACCCATTGTTCAAGATGGAGAAAAATTTTCTATCAAAGGTGGAAATCTCAAAAGCAATTCACAGCAATACTCCCTCCTCTAAGTGACATTCCTCAGTTAGGTCATTTTTTCCAAGGGAAAAGAAAAATAAGGTCAAGTATTTCTTAATGGCTGAAACTAGTATAAATATTTCATTTTTCTTATTGAGTAAAATTATTGTCAATATCTTAAAGCATCTCAAGCAACTGGGTAGTTATAGTACATATGAATTACACATAATAGAAAAATTCTCAGGCAAAATATAGCTGAGAAGACAAAACAACTTACTTGCCAATCACTACTTAGAAAATGCATGATGTGCACTATAAAACACTCCAAAATTCTTGAAGTTATGAGTTGGTGGATAAGCAGATAGGGGTGGGGGAAACAAATCTTGCCCTGGTTACTATAAAGTGTACTAGCACACATACTTAGCAGCAGATATACTTACGCACTAGAAAGACTGCTTTCTGTTCGTTAGCTATTACCATCAGGTCATTTGTTGGTGACAAGGACAACACACAGTCCTGAAGCCAGTAATTTCTCTGGTTCTTGGAATTAGATTCCTCTTCTTCCTACAGGTAAAGCTTTAGTCAATGTATGCAATAACTTTTAAACGCAGCAGAACTTGCAAGATTCACGACAACAGTTTGGCTTGCCCTCCGTACCAGCACTAAATGGACTATTGTTTATCACGTCACACAACTCCACTTTGCATGAAAAGTCACAAGAAAAGCATCAACCCTGCACTAATTCTGTGTGTTTACAAAACAGAAAACAAGGAAGTATTCATGACTAGCTCTACTCCTCAAAATCTTCTCCTTCCAAAGAGACACTAGGAGAATGAGATTTAAAGTTTTACAGATATTGATTAAAGACTGGAGAGAACCTCTTGAACTATTCTCATTACAATCCATACTTAAAATGAACAATTTACCCAAGCTCACACACTGACCAGCATTAAGTAAATAACATGCACATAGGAAGAAGGTAATTAAGCTGGTATTCACACTAAGGCCTCATGGTAACATGCAACAGGTATCAAGTGCCTCTCCACAAAGTACCTTCACAATGAAATGAATCCCAACTAAGTGGTGCCAAGTTTTAAGGGCATAATAATAAGTAAAAACTTAGATACCATCCTCAAGTATAAAAGCAAAAAAATTGCATCTGGGAGCAACAAGCCAAAGTAGCTCCTGCTAACCACAGTTCAAAGACAGGCAGTAACAGGTTTTGAGTGAAGTGCTACAAGGTCTTGGAGTTGATCCTTAGATCCATTCTCTTACCCCAATCACAGAAACACACTTTCCCTTGACCACAGACTCCATTCCCATAGCCACATATTCAATCCTACGTCCTTCTGGCTCTCCAAAATATTGCTCCATCCTCTGGTATCTCAAAGCAGCTATGCACAAATAAAAAGCCCAACAATTTCAGTGCAATCATTTTCTGATTCATCCTATTTATTCTGTTATAATAAAGTTGCACCTGCTTTAAAATACACAAATTTACTCCCAGCAGAAAAAAACCCCACCAAACTGTTGTATTTAGTTCCTTTCATAAGGTTGTACCATAAGAATAGTCACTGTGCACAGAGGAAGACCCTGTATACGCATCATAAAGTCTACACTACCTTTGTTCACACTTTCAATTTGTGCAAATGGAGAACCTATTTTCATGTCATTTTTGTCTGCTGATGGGTGTCAAGTTCTATAGTAAAAATTATTCCCTATTTACTGGCATTTTTCAAGACTTTACAAAAAGGCAGTGAAGTTGTTTGAGATACTCAAGACAACTTGAACTCCTCCTGACAGAGGTAAATGCATTATGTGCAAAAACACACAAGCAAAAACCAAAGAAGGGCCTTGTACTAATTTTTAATGTCATGATTTTCAAACTGAGGAAGAAGAAACAGAAATGAAAGGTCTGTAGAAAGATTAAATGGAATTAAAATTGTATTTACAACAGAAAATTTAAAATTATCTGTAAACATATACAAAGAACTTGAAATCTAAAGACATAAAACATGGTCACCTTATATTAGTGACAAAAATAAGCTGAGGGTTAAAACAAGAAAAGCACGGAACTGAAGGTGAAAAACAGATTATTAAAATCAGCATTTAAAAAAAGACATCAACATCATCATTCCTACAACACAGCTAATCAGTTCCACAAAAGCACACCTTATGAAAAAAAAAATCAAAACTTTTGAGAAGTTATTGAAAATGGACAAAAGTTCCTATGTTCCATGAAATAGATACTCATCCAGGGGACAAGCAATTCCAAGAAACAATTACTTTTGTGCCAACTATAATACATATTAAGAGTTAAAGGCCTTAACAAGGGAATTCACTGTTATATTATAATAGTAATTCTCAACTCTGTGCTAGACTCACGCACTCATTTTGCTGTGTGTTCAGACATACAGACTCAAGTATTTATATGCTCCTACCCAGAACAACCTGTTTGTTGTGTATGACAGCAAACCCCTTCTGAAGAGTTTGACCTGGAATCACCAGTGACTTTAGAGAAAAACATGTAAGTAGAGGATGCAGTGTTTAGTAAGAAGGGTGTGAACTACCTGGCAAGAGTGTGACAATTTGAGTTACACAAAGCGAAAATTTAAACTATTTTGATTTAGCAACACCTGCTGCTTCTATCAAATTACAACATAAAGTAGAAAACTAAGCATTTGTTCTCCTCATTCAGGAAGTTATACACATTACAGCACATCTAACAAAGATGGGGCCTGAGAAACAAGCACATTCCATGGCAATTATAGAGGAGTTGAGTACCAATCATATTTAAAACTTTTTATACTCCTGTCATTCCCGACATCAGTGTCAGTGATTCATCTCTGGGAGACACCATGCTCATTTCAACTTGTCATCTCAGCTGAAATATCTGCTTCCCTGCTGAAATAAGTAGTCACAAGGATACTGCCCAACTCCTTAGGCATAATTCCTGGCCACTGACATGATGACAGCAGATAAGAGCATTTTGTTAGCACAGTGAGGTCTGGATTCCTCAGTCTACCCCATGAGCTCTTAGAGGGATTTAATCAAGCAATTCTGTTGAGATGACTCATTCAGCTGCAAAGGATTTCTACACAGCTTCCCTAACATCTCAAGTCAGCTGGCAGCTAGAAGTCTTAGCCCTACAAACAATTAACAGACTGGCCATGCTGCTCTTAGCTGAATAGTTGGGCAGAGGAATGTATTCCCCCTTTAAAGAGCAACTATGCTGTTCTGTCCCACATACGTAGCTTAATCCCTCCTGTAACACCATCCACATATGACAACATAAAAAGAGTACTACATAATCTTTAGGGAGATGTCTGTGCCAGTGGTTCCTGATTGAGTAGCTTTTGATTTTCAGTAGTTCAGGAGAGATTATTATTACTTCATTGCCATGCCCTGCTGTCTCTAGCTAGCTATAGGACAAAAGAGATGCCCCCAGCTGCAGCAGCACAGAAAGATGTGTGTATGCTCTAGTGAGAAAAAAAGCCTACAAGGATACAAGGATATCACAATAGGTAACATCCTAGCTATATTTAGAAACAATTACAGAAGCAAGGGACAAAAAAGCAGTCACACTTAAAGCACAGGTCAAGATGCTTCTTACCTAGGTGATAGCTGTACAGGAGGGAGAAAAAAAAAAAAATCACACACACAAACCCGTGGAAAAGTTTCTAGAATAGGCAAGTTAGCAATGAAAACTCATTTATATGAACTTACAGGTTCTTGTAACTCTGCTTCATCCCAGGCTCCCCAGCCACCATCTTCCCAGCTTGTTGATTTGCCTGTTTTAAGTGAAAAAGACTTGTAACATGAATACGGCACAGGCAACAACATCAACAACAACAAAAATAAACACAATTAAGATGATTGCTGGTGGTCATTTTTCTTTCCCCACCAATGCATTATAACTTTGTTTATAGCAGATACTAAATGAGTCCTACAGAAAGAACCCTGAAGTGGTACAAAGGGTTGTCTTATTTCTCTGTATTTTATTTACTTCCATTTCTGACACTTACAGCAAACAGTGCTTGGTAAAACCCATCACTGATCCTTCAACAGGGCCTTTCTGCACTTAACTAGAAAAAATTATTAATTCAATTTGTGTTTTCTCAATTTTCAGACATTTCAAGATCTATTTGTAGTTTTATATTGTAAGCTGAAGTGAAGAGTGAGGGCAAAGGGGAAGCCTAAGTGTCCACTTGACAAAAACCCTCTCCAGCAGGTACAGAGACCTAAAGCCTCACCGAAAAATCTAAGCCTTAGCTTGATTTACCTAATTCCTACTACTCCAAAGACAAGTAGAGCCCAATCTTCTACATATTAGGCAGCTACAAAGGGAAAAGGAACAACAGGCTCCCTCCAACCCCTCAGAAAATTATGTATATGCCCCCAGACATTTTACTAAGAGAACCTGTAACACACCACAAGAACTACATATGCACCATTTTATGAGAGACAGTTTTTCTATACAAGAAGTATAATATCTTACTTTTCATAATGTGGATTTTCATTTGGTTTAAGTCAATTACAGGACCAGCCAATAGCAACATAAGTTCATTTTACAAGGGAATGATAGTACATGGAAATTCATCTGTGACCAGAAAATATCTGAGCCCAGAATAATGCAGGTCCCACCACCACTTCAAAGCAAATAAAGTATGGCCTCTGAGCAGAAAAAGAGCACAAGGTCCTTGGCTATTCAAGTCTTAGCAAGACAAGACAGAGGAAAATTAATGAGACACTGATCAGTTTCAATTATGTAATTTAGAAACCTCAGAGAAATGACAACCTTACAAAATACCTCAAACACCTGAGGAGAGATTCATAGAGACAGGCCTACTTCTCAGATGTCTTACAGGAGTGAATGTAGAGGCCTTATAAAAAATCTGAAATTTTTTCACCTAAAAATACAGAACTTTATGTGAATCTAACAGCCACTGGCATTTTGTAGTAGCAGATATACAAGTGTCAAACACCACCATTATTGGGACCCTCAATAAATCAACAAGTACCACTGTAGTCCAGTAGAAAGGCCACAGACTGACTTCTATCCAGCATGCACTATTGTGAAATCTGAAGCAGTAACTGATAAGGCTTCAAGAGTTTTCCAGGGATTTCTTTCAATTTTTTCCATCAGCTGTTGTCATGGCTAATTCGACCTTAAGAAGTTTAAATACGTCTCAAATTAGTTTAAACTTAGTTTTAAGCAAGCAAGATTTTACCATTTTGGATGGTCAAACAGTACAGACAAAAAGGTTTGTATCAAGGCCACTCCAATTTTATTTGGTTTAAAAACTCTAGTTCCTTTACCATCAAGCAAGGAAAAGCAAAACTGTGTACAGTACAATAAAACAGGAATCTGGTTTTTGTCTTGTTAGGCAGATTTTAAAAGTTTGGCACAACTAATGGAGATAAAAATCTTTGAAAAATAATCTTTGAAAAAAAAATATTTGAGCTTAAGAAACAAACTTTCTACCCAAGCTGTTGGGAACAGCAAGACAGTATTTCACAAGACTGTAGAAGACAAAATGCCCACTCCATGAATAACCTTTGTAAAATTGAAAGGTCTGTACCATTTACAAACTGTGTGAGTCAGACAGTTTTACTGCATCATCATCAATACAGACATAACTGCATGGTTATTTCAGGCATAACTATATAAGCAACAAGCTTCCAAGGGTCATGGTCTCATCCTGTATTTGAGGCTGAAAATTTTCCAGTGTAAAAATATAAACATATAAAGGAGAATTATGGCAAATACCATTGAATATAAACCACAAGAAGAAAACAGCAGTTAACTTCAATGTTTTGTTTAAGAAACCTAATAAAACTCTACTTCTGTTTGCATTTTATTATCTCAAAAGGCAACAAAATCTCCCTCCTATGAAACTCATGGAGGAAAGACATCTGTCAGCGTGTCACAGCCCAGAGAGAAACATAACCATATCCAAGGAACACAGTCGGGGCGCCAATGCCGGCCCTACGGCACAGAGCAGACCAACGTTCCCAAATGTCAGCCACTTCAGTTCTGAGACTGAACACCCACAACACCAAACTTCATCTGCTGAAATTCTTGCTGCCTCTTTGAGAATAGCTGCACTTTCACGGTGTTGTCACCTTCCTTGGGTGATACTAAGTCAGTCGAAAAAGATGGAAAAATTACGTAACGGTGAGTCACCTTCTACTGACAAAAGTGCAGAGATCTCTTGGAGCCGTGACCGGCTCTGCAAAGCCATCACCTCCTCCAGCTTACCAGGGTTCACAGCTTTGCTCCTTCATGTCTATCCTATAGAATTGCCCCTGCATGTGCTATCATATGTAAAAGATAAGGAGAGAGGAGAGAGAAACAATAGCAACTGATCTAGACCAACGAAGTCTAACTGGCATTTTACAGGTCAAACTCAAGATGAAAGATGATTTTACTCACTCTAATGTTTTCTCCCCAGATTACAGAATATATATCTGAGCAGAGAAAATTGCCACTGTCCTCCCTTCCAGAGCAGGAAGGGATCTGGGGCACGCAGCAGAAGGCCTTTCCTCCTGCCCTCACATCTATGTTCCAACTCTACAGAGCAGGTTACCACAGGACATGCCTGGACACATGCAGTTAAAAGTGTGCAGTTTGTTGGATTTATGATCTTCCAGTTTGTTTCTCATCCATGCTTTAAGAATATATATAAAAAAAATAGGTAATAGTGCAAGAAAAGATTACTTAAGTGCAAGAGTTGCAGATTTTTTTGTTCTATGCATATTTACTGCAATTCTGATACTGTTGGATTACATAATTACTGAAGAAATAGAAGCAGTTTCTTTTCTCTTCAGGTCAAGGAATTTTAGAAATAGTTTAGAATCTTCTTGCTGTTCACTAATCACAGGCTGTTTATTCCCAAACCTCCTCCAGCATGGGGACTGACAAATATATTAGGCTATTTTGTCTCTTTTGAGACTAGTATTACATTTGTTTTATCACTTCAGATATCCATAAGTGGAAAAAAACCAAACCCAAACCACTCAAACTAAGTTCGCTGTCTAATCTCAAAAAGAACCACTTGAGCATTTTCTCCTCTTTAAGGTGGTCACAATTGCTTTCAACAGAATAAAAGATGATGAAGTTAAAAATAATCCAGGTACTACACAGACTTCTTAAATAAATGCTGTGAAGTTCCATGGCTTACAGTTGTAACTTAACTCCAACAATGAAGTTCAGCATACCATAGAGGGGGGAAAATAGCACACAGGAAACAAATAAAATAGATTACATAGGTAGTATTTCAGCTTTTTTTCAGATGCAAGTGACACCTTAAGCTACAGCAAGAAAGAAGGAAGTCTATCCAGTAAAAGATAGAAGAATAAAGAAGCAAAACACTTAGGTGAGAAGGTAATTTGGATGAAACACTCTGATACCATCTATACTGACAGTCATCTATACTGAGAGCACGTTATTTAGTCTTCCCCATATCTGAGAATGCATTAACAATTACAGATGTAACACAATTCAGGTAGAATGCATATTTTTATGATGTTTTACATGAAAATGGAAAGAAAGGAATCTTAAATGTATATAATACCGTCTGGAGAGAGAGGATCTGAGGCAATTGAAAAGATCTTGTCACAACAGTATAATACGGGAATATATCAAATTCAGTAAGTGATACAGAAACAGTTAAGAACAACTCTATTGCTAAATGCAATCTAGAATTTGATTTTGTAATGTATTTTTTTCTTTGTAACCTTGTTGGCAACTCAGAAATAAAAAGCCTGGCCTTCCATTTTTCTGAATTGAATTAGCTGATCCAGATAAGGCCAAGTGCCCAAGCACAACTCCAAACACCTTGTTTAGAGGAACTGGACTGAAGAGCACTTTTCAAGTTGGTGTCAACATAACAGGCCAGGATTTTGGAGAAGAGTTTCTCTGACAGGCTAAAGTCATCATTTCTAGCACAAAAAGAAGCAGCAAAGTGCCACCTCATAGCTCTGAGCAACCCCCCAAATCAGGGGGTCAATATTTTTCTTCCCCTGAATAAGCACAAACTCGCTATCGTAGATACAGGTATCATTCCTTAGGAATCCCCAAGGTCAAGTTTGGTTTTGTTGGCTTTTTTGCTTATTAATTTCATTTAGGTAATGGGAGATAAAAACATCTGCACACCAAGAAAGTGCTGATTTTTTTTTTTGTTTCACCTTAACACCTCCAAATCATATCTAGCAGCAGTCCTACCTGGCTATGTCACTGAGTTGCTGTCATCGAGCCTATCAAATACCACAGTTCAAGCTGAGAGTCTACCGAAGAAACAGAGACACAAATCACTCCAAATAAATTGCAGCTAAATTCCTCAATTTATAAAGATTATAGAAAATGTTAGCTGTCTTTATTGCTCTGTTTTCTGCTCTTTTCGGTTAAACATCCATTAATTTCTAAGTGCTAAAATTGTTATGCTTGCAAAGCTCTATTGCATCTTGCAAATAAGATGGATTTTTTTGTTCACGTGTATGCCTTATTACAGACAGCTGTATAATGGAGTTAACTGTTACAGCTGTTTTCTGATCTAGCCAACAGGCATCCCAAAACATCTTTAACACAGCAAGCTGTCAAATTAAATGTGATGCAAATACTTCCTACTCCCAGTATTTGCACATTTGAAGCAGCAGTTTTCAAAGCCACTTAGGTACCACTAGACTCAGGATCCACAGAGGATTTGTGCCTCATTAGCAGCATTTACTTTTTCCAAGAATCTTAGATTCTCATGCTTTTTCAGTCCTGTTCACTAAAATATGAAAAAACATTCAAATCATTTTTTTTTCTACAGAATAAAGACACGGCAAATCCATATGAAGCACCTTTAACCAACTTGCTCTATATTACTGGGTTTATTTATTTAAGCCATGTGAGGTAAGATCCACCCCAGCACCTGTTATTCTAACATGTGCTGTGAAGCACAATACAGCTACTCTTTTATTGTACGTGAATGGTCACCTCAAACAGCCTAAAAACATTTCTTAGGTGATTTCAGCATTGCATGACTAGCAATTTTAACACATGATTGAATCAGAAGCACATGAACCCTTCCTTCCAGCGTTTACTGATCCAGCAAGGAACAGCCACCTGCAGAACTGACTTTACACAAGGTTCAGAGGAGAAGGGCACCTTTTTTTTCTCTCCCCAGTTCACCAGTCTATCCTTTACACAAATTAGACAAACTGTGGGGCTCCAGGAAAAGATTCAGTGAAGCTGTAGTTGATAGGATGCTTTCCA
>JAWWLV010000121.1:18482018-18497599 GCA_035041135.1 Platyrinchus mystaceus | reverse complement strand
CCCCAGCCTGTAGCGCTGCAGGGGGTTGTTGTGGCCAAAGTGCAGGACCCGGCACTTGGCTTTGTTGAACCTCATCCTGCTGGAATCAGCCCAACTCTCCAGTCTGTTCAGGTCCCTCTGCAGAGCCCTCCTGACTTCCAGCTGATCGACACTCCCCCCCAGCTTGGTGTCATCTGCAAATTTGTTAACGGTGGACTCAATCCCCTCATCCAGATCATCAATAAAGATATTAAACAGGACTGGTCCCAACACTGATACCTGGGGGACTCCACTGGTGACTGGCTGCCAACAGGATGCAACACTGTTCACCACCACTCTCTGGGCCTGGCCCTCCATCCAGTTCTTAACCCAGTACAGAGTGCCCCTGTCCAAGTGCCTTTTTCTGGGTTAGTGTGACATGTGCCAACTTCCAATCATCTGGGACCTCCCCAGTGAGCCAGGACTGTTGGTAAATGATGGAGAGCAGCTTGTTGAGCTCTTCCACCAGCTCCCTCATCACCCCTGGGTGGATCCCAACTGATCCCATAGACTTGTGAGGATCCAAGTGGCTCAGCATGTCGCTGTTTCCTCCTTGATTACAGGGGGTCTATTCAGCTTCTTATCTCTGTCTACGAATTCCAGAAGCCAGCTCTCCTAAGGACAACCTGTCTTACTGTTGAAGACTGAGGTAAAGAAGGTGTTAAATACCTCAGCCTTTTCCTCATCTTTGATAACTATGTTCCCAACCATGTCCAATAAAGAATGGAAGTTTTCCTTTTCTCTCCTTTTGCTACTGATGTATCTGTAGAAAGACTTTTTGTTATCCTTAACGGAAGTGGCAAGATTGAATTCAAATTTTGCCTTGGTGTCTCTAATTTTCTTTCTAGAAGACCTAACTATATTCTTAAACTCTTCCTGAGTAGCCAGCCCTTTTTTCCATAATTGGTAAGCTTTCCTTTTTACCCTAATTTCTTTCAAAATCTCCCTGTTCAGCCAGGCTGGCCATTTTCCCCACTGGCTTGCCTTTTAGCAGACTGGGACAGCCTTCTCTTGTGCATTCAAGACTTCCTTCTTGAAGCATGTCCATCCCTCCTGGACCCCTTTGTTTTCAAGGGTTGTTTCCCAGGGTACATTCTGAACTAGTCTTCTGAATAGGCTGAAATCTGCCCTCTAGAAGTCCAACGCAGAGGTTTTATTGATGACCTTCTTTGCATTCCTGAGTATTGAAAACTGTATTATTTCATGGTCACGGTGTCCCAGACAGCCTCTGACCACCACACCTCCCACCAGCCCCTCTCTGTTTGTGAACAGCAGGTCTAGCGGGGCCCCATCTCTGGTAGGCTCATTTACCAGCTGGAGTAGGAAATTATCCTCTATACACTCTAGGAATCTCCTAGACTGTCTTTTCTCTGCCGTGTGGAGTTCCCAGCAGACATGAAGCAGGTTAAAGTCACCCATGAGAACAAGGGC
Source organism: Platyrinchus mystaceus (assembly GCA_035041135.1). NCBI lineage: Eukaryota > Metazoa > Chordata > Aves > Passeriformes > Tyrannidae > Platyrinchus > Platyrinchus mystaceus. The sequence continues at coordinate 18,496,150 of JAWWLV010000121.1, read as the reverse complement.
TTGAAGACTTTGAGACATCCGCCAGCTGCTTGTAGAATAATTTATCATCCTCATCATCCTGGTTGGCTGGTCTGTAACAGACTCCCAGCAGGATATCAGCCTTGTTGGCCTTCCTGCTGATTTTGATCCACAGGGATCAAAATTCATTCATCAGTTGAATTCTTTGTTCTGAGCTCCTACACGTGCACGTGGAAGAATGGGGGAAGGACTAGGAGCATAAGGACTCATTAGTGCTGTCACAGACATTTTATGAAATTTGGTAAAGGTTGTATTTGAAGAACAGAGGATGGAAAGATGCACTTGGTAGTTCTCTTTTCATATATATTACACTTCTTGCATATAGAAAAAACCCTTAAATTACGGAGACAAACAAAACCTTAATTTCAGAGACAAAACAACATACTGGAGAAATTCCATCCATTTTGTCCCAAAACTGGAAGTTCCGACTCACCCTAAAGGCAGGATAGGGGTGAAGATGTGGTGGGACAGACAGCATGTCTCATCTGATCATTCTGATTTGGATTAATCCTGGATTTAAGCAACATTCTTCCTCTCTACGTACTGAGGTGGGCCACCACAGGCAGCTCCAGATGAAATTTAGTTACAACAGCCTGTAAGGCTTAAAAAAATTCTGGCTGTGCCTTGTTCCAAATCCATTCTTTGCAACTTGAGGTAATGTGGAAGGCGTGAAGATTAGAGTCTCGAACCTGACTATTCTTGGAATTTTATTCACAAAGCTCTCTGGAAAGATGTGTTTACTACCCTGGTCTTCAACTACAAGAATACTTTCACTCAATCTCTGAACAACCTGAATCTTAAACTCATATTACAAGTTTATGTTAAGTAATAAGATTTTTAAGATAATCTGGATCTCTTTTAATCATTGAGTATTTGTGATTAATGCTGCCCTCTCAGAGCCTTGTATTTTGCATTTCTTGATTTTCACCTAATGGTGTGACTTAAACACAGTTTAAAGAGAGAAACAAGGTATATTCCTGCATACTTAGAGAGAATGATGAAAGCCCTCAAAATTTTCTTCCACAGTTTCATCTGCATTTTTGGAAGTCAGTCTTGGGAGAGAAAAGATCTGTACCCCAAGTTGTTTGTATCCATCTTGAAAATGCCATACATCGTGGTTTGATATTGCAACACTTAGCCCCCTAAATTATGTGTAATGAAGTTACCCACATTCCTTCTTAATACACTTCAGGCTTATGTGAAGTTGTTATTGTTGGAAATTGATTAATTATAATCTGTGCCTAATGCTTACTAATAGAATGTTTTAGATCATGTATACATGCAATCAGAACATACTCTGTTGTATGTACTTCATTCCTATCCTGTGCTGAGACAGGATTGGTCTTTTTGAAAAACCAGTTCTGGAAATGAAAGTAAACCTTGCCCTCTGACATATCTGCCAGTGCATAGCAGTATGAGGTGCAGCATCAAAGCTCAGAGGGAGACAATCTGCCTTGCTCCTGTTTTTTCTCACCTTTCTGGACCAGGCTTGCAGACTAGCATCCCTGACTGCCCTTATCTCTGCATGTGGAGAGGAGCTGTTGCTAAGCAACTGTGGACCACGCATCATAGCCTGGTTTGAAAATGAAGAATTAACTAAATTAGTTTTGATAAAGACAAGATACAGCTGAAGAACAGGCAGGAGAAAGGAAAAAAAAAAAAGGCAGCTGTGATTTGCATTAGAGAACAGAGAGTGTCCAAAGAGAAAAGGGCTTTTTGTAAGCAAAAAGGAAATGATACGTGGCCAAAGTGGAAGAAATAAATAGAGAATTAGGTGTTCTTGAGGACAAGCACTGTCTCTATGGTTGTACATCATCTAGCAAAGCTCAGATCTAGGGAACTTCAAGGATGCTACCATAATAGAAACAAGTGAACAAAAAGTGTTGCCACAGAACCTTCCACCTCTGCCTTTCATTGGTCCTGACTGAAACACAACCTCACAACCATAGGAGGTACACTAGGAGATAAAGGGTATGGAAGGAAAAGCGTGGGAATTTAGTAGTTCAGGTTTTTTGTCCTGCAAAATTGTTACTTCCATTGACTCCTTGAGCCACCCTGACTTGCATGACATCAAGCTTGCAGCAGCCTCGAGTCATTGCATAGTGACTGGGGACTCACCATATGTTTTTTGTGACCCTAACAATGTCACTAAGCACTCATGCATAGCCCCTAAAGAATTCTTCTTCCACTAGGACATTCTGTGCTAACCAATCATGGCCAAATCTCATTTTGAGGCCTGAGTTCCCAGACCTCAGAATCTGGATCGTATCATTCCATGAAAAAGCACATTGGCTATTTGGCTTGATATCTCACATTATTATTCCCGACATACAAAGAGCAAGCAAAAACTATGCAAGTTTTTCTGAGCATATTAATGTTTTGTCCTTAATTGACTGCAATAGTACTTATTCCCATCTAGGTTCACTTTTCATGAATATTTCAGCAAACTATTCCACAGGCTGGAGTATTCTTAGAAAAAAGTAGGCAAATAATGAAGAACGCTGTCAAAAAAAAAAATCTGTACTATAGTGTGATTCTACCAGTTAAACCCTCCCCAGTCATATAACATATATGTGCCTCACTGAACTTCTGGTCTAGTTATGACAAATCAATATGAATGAGAATTTCAATATTGAATATCTAGACTGGAAAATTTACAGGCCAGTAACTCTTCATTACAATTAACTTGCAAATGAATCTGAACAAACTCAACACTCTCCTGGTGTTCAGAACACTGAAAACAAAAGCTGAGAGAAGTAAGTAAAGGTGACTGTTTTGCACCAATGCAGCTTTGCATGTAGTGGGTATCAGTCAATCATTTGTTCTGTTTATCTCCTGCTTTTAGATGTCTGCAATAAATTGTTAGAAATCTTAGTTCACATATATATCTTCAGACAATTGTCAGATACTACCTAGAATTTTAAATGAAACAAAATAGTTAAATCTCATAGGCTTATTTAGTGACAGAGTCCAATTGGACAGATTTCTTACATAATCTGTATTTCTGAAGTACTTTTTAAAAAAATAATTGGTTGTTTCAGTAAAATATTATATATTTGGTATTTCAGCATGTAAGCTAGACCTTTCTGGAAAGGTTCTTAAAAGTTAGGGACTTCTCTTTTGGTTTTGGCATTGTTAGAAATGCAGCTGACATACCCATAGATGCTGTATCATTCCTGCTTTGCTACCATGCTATCAATCAAGAAAAACCCCACTCATTTTCTGTATTTGAAGTTCATCTTGTCAGTGTCTTTATTCACTTCGGTGAGACTTTGATGTCACAGATCTGAGAGAAATATCAGGGAGAGCTGTAGAGAAGAAAGGATGCCTAATCTTCATGATCCCTAATGAGAGAAAACCTGAATGTCAGCAGAGCAAATCTGCCACCTCAGAGGATGAGCTCAGACTGCCATCTGGGGGATTTAGGGCTGATAGATTCAGCTGAAGGGCTGAGAAATTCAGTATGTGTTGTGGATCTAATGGGATACCTTTCAGTAGTCAAAGCATTCTCTGCAAAAGTCTTATCCAGTGAACTTTTTGCTTCTTCAGTTTGCAAGCTACTTGCAAACCTGACCTGATTTCTGAGTACTTGAGGAATTGTTTAGATGAATAAATTTTGATCTAGAGCTTGTTCTCTAACATCCCTTCAATATGTTTCTGACCTGGGACTGGTTACTTAATTGACACAGGAATTTTGTTCAGTTTTTGCTGTTTTTTTTTTTCCCTTGGTTCCCCTTTAAAGAAGGAAGTAAAATATACTGAATAGTAAAGCATAGTAAATTAATAAAAAAGTCAATACTATCATATGTCATATAGCCATATAGGTCATATAACCTGTCTGTGGTCATCACCAGAAGATAAAAGGGACGTCAGTCTTTATCCAGACATTCATAAGAAGCTGGGGAAATGCTTCCCTAAACTTTGTGTGTACAATATTGGGTTTGTGGAAAAGTTTTATGAATAATGTAACACAAATGCCATGTAACATATCAGCAGGCTAGAGAGCTAACTGCCACCCACAAATGCTTGTAAGAAAATCATCACTGAAGTAGAAGCAGAAAGGGGTCTGGAGCTGTCAAACCACAGGGGTGTGCAACTCAGCTTGATGTGGGCCAGCAGAGGCTGTTGTTACAGAATAGATCAAGCTACATTCATCCACACCATGCTGTTTCCAGGTACTGTCGTAAGTCCTTGGAACAAGAGGAAATTTCTTATTCCAAGTAGTGGATTCTTTTAATCTTCTTTGGGTATTTCAGCTTATTGCCACGTATTTCTCTAGTGAAGCCCTTTAGGGCAGGGAAAGGCATTCCTATATAATCTCCTAGGGATGTTGGAATACTGCATATGCACTGTCTATACATGTTTTCAATGTCCCTAATTTCACAGGCTGTTTGTCTTATCTTTACTCTTAGTATCTGTGTCCAGACAAGACTTTTGAGCAAATGGCACATTTTGTTTCTAATGTCAATTCATCAATCACAGCTTAATGCAAGACACTTAATTCCTTTGCATCTGTTTTCATCTATCATGAAGGGCAATATCAGGAAGAAGAAATTATCCTAAGTCTCTGTATGCAGCTAACTACCCTTTTATAAAACTTGAGGCTGTTTTCTATGGTCATGATAAAAGTGGGATTCCCTATCAACCATCAGCCTAAATAATGACTCTAGTTAAAGACCTGTAAGAGCTGAATCTAGTTATTTTCTGCAGTAACTTAAATGATTACATGAACTGTACAGTGAATGAGAATACGTGTAATTGCAGATCCACTCTACATAGGTGTAAGTAGGCTGGGACTGAGTAAAAAGCAGACCCTGAACAAAAACATTTAAATAGTGTGGGGTTTTAAGTTTTTTTCTGAAATAAATATATCTGGTCAACAGTCATCAGACATGTTTTCCTATAAACAGAGAAATCTCAACCTCATCTGTGCCAGAGTAAGCTGTACAGGCATTACATCTGGTTTTCATCCACAGCTTCAAAACAGAAGAGTTCGGCAGTGCGTCTCAGCAGCGCAGTTCAGTGATTTTTTGAGAAGTACAAAATTTGTTGTTTGTAAGCCATGCAGCCCTTTCCAGCTGAGATCAGGATAATGGTAGTATCTGAAAAGTTTCTGCAAAACTGGAGCCTGCAAACTACTATTCTTTCTTTACCACAATCATTTTATTATTTCACACATTCAGAACCAGGAAGAAAAAGAGAGGACATCATAAGTAAACTAAACTAAATAAAGTATATCCTAGAGATGCACACAGATACACAATGTTGTCTGTAATTTCTCTTTCGTGTTTCTGCACTGATCTCTAAATTATTTCCTTTTTTTCCATGGGGAAACACCCCATCAGCTGGAATCAACTGAATTTCTCTTATCACACTCAGAATAAGCTTTATTCCTATGAATTATTCATGTAGTGAGGGGCTTATCCACACATGCACAGAAAGTTAGAAATCTATAGTGAGCTTCTGAAGAGACTCTCATGGGTATTTTAGAAAGGAAAAAGTTTTGCTAGTTCTCTTGACTCTTTAATCCGTGGCAGTGGTTATTCATGGCCAGAGCAGAAACACTATTGGCACCACCTATTATTTTGAATACTGTAGATGTGGTCAGTGTGACTGGACTTGCAAATTGGATTAAGACTGTAGACATAACATTTCTGTTGAAGTGCTTTCTCTATCACCTTCCCACCAAACCAAGATAATTAAAAACTTCAAAATTGGAGTGTCATTTATTAAGGTGTACTGAGAGGTCTGTGGGCATGTTTTCTCAAATACTAAGCAAATAGTAATTTGTCTTTTAAATCCTCAGTTAGAAGCATCAGTAGATAACCAATCTGTTTATATAATCATAGAGAATTAATCTCTGTTAAGATATGACCAATTTACATCCTGTCATCTGTTTACTTCAGTGGGATATTACTAACTTTCCTTATTTCTACATGTAACTCCAGAGAAGTAGAAAGACCAAAGTAATTCTTTCATTGTTAGAAGACATAAGGAAAGGGGACATCCATAAATGCCTCTGAGATGATGTGCTGCATGCACTAATCAAGCAGCTGTGCATTACTGAGCTGGATGACATGGTTAGGGGTCCAGACCTCAGCTATAACTATGAAAATTGCATGATTTGTGCCTCCTGAGAGGAATAAATAACCTCTAGATAAAGAAGGTAGACAGAGCAGCTGCTAGCTTTAAGCTCTATGTAATTTATTTAACTTCATAGTGCCACGGGCTCGTTAGATTGGCCAGTGTCAAAAGCACCAAGTGTGCCAGTGGGCTAACAGTTAATCCCATTAGCATTAGCTGCTTAGTTTCTAAAACTGGAACTGAAATACTGGATGACAGTCTTGTTCAGCTTCATTATTTTAGCTAGACTTCTCCTTCAGATTTGGAGACCTACACAGCATGAAAAATAAATTCTCAAAAGAAATTAGGTTGGCAGAGAAAGAGTTTCTCTTCACCCTTTCAAACTTCCTGCACAGAACAGTGTGTGTTTATCATGCAGAACAACAGTGCAATTACAGTACTTACATAAATGGCTCTCTAAACTGGCATTTTAAACAAACATTTCAAGTTGATCTTGTTTGAATATACCTATTATACTAATTTCAAATAATAAAAAAACCCTAACTCTCTTCTTATGCTGCTGTACTTTTATAGGTTTCAGGAAGAAAATTTTCTTTCCTGCGTTTCTATTTATGATGTTGCCCTTTCAAGAGTCAATCAGAGTATTACATTTATGAAGTGGAAGCAAACTGAGTAGCTAATACAGCCCCCTTTTCACAATCTCATTTCAAAAATAACATTAATTCTTTCTGTATATCATCCATGTTGTTCTAGGGAGAAGATATCATGAGTGCTGTAGCACAGGCATTCATACTTAGCTTCTACATTGTTTTTACATTTTTACAGGTTCAGGAAGACTACATGCCTCTGAAATTTATTTTGGAATTAATATTTTTATTAAATAAAACTGCGTTTCACTATGTAGCAATCAGACTTTGTGTGCAGGAGGCAGAGCTTCTGAGGGAGGGAAAACCAAAAAATCAACCCAAAAGACCCTTTTCTCCCTAGAAGGGTTGTTTTTGGTTTGGTTTTAAAATGTGATGGTGCTGGGGAGAAGACTCCGAGCTGTGCCTCTTCTGGAAGTCCTTTTATGTTTCTGACGGCTGATTAAAATCAAGGGAATGATGTCTGACAGGCAAAAGCTGCACAGAGGTTGTCTGATAAAGCTACAGCGAAAAAGAAGCAGTGCACACTTCTGCAGTTACAGGAGAGTCGGCAGCTCAGAGCGGGATCTGATCCCGTGTTTTCCAGTTTACTAGTAAAAAACAATATGTGATTCCTATATATTACTGTTAGAGGGCAGCAGATATCCTCAGTAAGGACACCATGACCTAGTTCTGCCAGGGTTTTGTGGCATCTGCACTGGCCCAGAGATGTTGCCCAGCACTAATTTCAACCTATGGGTCTAGTCAGCTAGAAATTTTCCAAGTTTTCATTTTTCAGGTTAATATTGTCCATGTTCAGTCTTTCTTGGCTCAGGTTTTTGGGAGAATTTGAACAGCTTTACAACCATCCTTGGGATGGCAATTAATCTAAAATCTATAATTCTGCTAATGCCAACAATATTCCCGCCAAGCATCTTTTTAAATCACCACATGTTTCTAACATTCAGTGAGATTTTCAGAAAAATGGAATGCTGGACTATAGATATTCTTTAATTTTTAGAATTGTACTGAATTCACAGAATCACAGGACAGTTAGGGTTGGAAAGGACCTCTGGAGATCATTTAGCCCAACCCCCCCTGCTAAGGAGGGGTCAGCAGGAGCAGGTGACGCAGAAATGTGTCCAGGTGGGTTTTGCATGTTTCCAGAGAGGGAGACTCCACAACCTCCGTGGGCAGCCTGTTCTGAGTGCTCTGCCATCCTCAGTGTAAAGAAGCTCTTCCTCATGTTGAGGTGGAACTTCTTGTGTTTCAGTTTACAGACATTGCTCCTTGTCCTGTTGCTGTGCACAACTGAATTCTATGATAAAATTCTGATACAACCACTTAAATCTATTGAATATCTGCTTCTTAAGCTTGAAGGTATTTCATCAATACTGTACTTTTACTTTCTTTATCAGGATATCTCCATGACCTTCTTCTCCTTTTATTACACATCTGTCACCTTGGGAATGGGGGAAAAGCGAAAAAAACAACGAAAAAACTGGCCGAGGTTTCGGGAAACTTTTCAAGCTCCAACTCTTTCAATTATGACAATTTAACACTTAATTAAAGTGTTAAGCAAACCTGCATATCCAGATCCAGGATCCTGTGGCAGCTAAGTCCTGCAGGTTCAGTTCCGCAGCATAGGAAATATATCTTCAATTTAATTTTTGTCCATTTGACCTCACTGATTTCCAAAGGAAATTGTCTGTAGACTTAACTCCATATAAAGATCACTCTAAAAAAGGCGTTTAATTGGCTCCTCTCGATTTTTTGTTTAAACAGCAGTATGCCCTAGAGAAAGCAGAATATCATTGTATAGGCCTGATTGTAATGCACACTTGTAAAAGGGAATAGAAGCTGTGCACAGAGCCTTTATTCTGGCATTTCTGACTCCAGGTACTTTACTTTTAAAGTGCTTGAGCTACAACTTCTCTTAAAAAACACATCACTTTACCTTGTTGATCCCACACTGACCCAAGACCTCACAGTCCTGATTCCTTTTCAATAAATGTCAAAAATTCTCACTGATTTGAAGAGAAATGGGACCAAGCCTGTACTAAGATAACAGAGTGCCTGGACCAGTTTGAAAGCTGCTTCTCAAAGCTGGTGGGGAAAGTCACAGTCCCTGTGGATTCTCCTCTGGCCACAGCAACACCTGGATGGCAAGGGCAGCAGCACCTCCCCCGTGCCTCACAAAATAAAAGGTGTTATTAATATCGTAGCCAAAATCATGCCTATGAAAACCACAGGTGTTTTATGCCTTTCTGGCTTGTTGTCCCCTGGAAAGTACCCCTAAACTCTGAGTTGTAAAAAAAACTCAAGGGATTTGTTATTGCACAATAACTTCCTGGTAGTAAACACTCAACATAAAATAGCAGAAAAGTCAGACTGTACCTTGCTATTTTAATAAATTAATATAGTTTTTATTCTGGACGATGAAGACAAAAACCCTTTTAACAGTGCAGAGATTTATAAGTTTAGGTCTCAAAATTTCTAATGGTATGTGCATAAATAAATCTAATTAAGTTGACTGCTGAAATAAAATGGCTTGCTTCAGTGTAGTTTCCTCGGAAAGTCCAGTTTCAGCTAAGGGAGAACATTTCCCATTGGAAGTGCTTTTACCTACCCCCATTACTCATTGCTAGATTTATTTAAATAAATAAATTAATGCCTCTTGTGGGATATGGGGCATCTTGTAGATGAAGAAGTTATATAAAATGAATACTGTTGGACTACTTTTCCTTGTTTATGTTGAGAAGAAAGAAAACTCAGCAATGAACTGATAGAAAACTTTGCTTTATGCGGGCCACATTTTACCTCGGAGAAATCAATAGCAAATCCTTTGAAAATCTGTGCCCAGTAGAATCAGTTAAACAAAATATTTAAGTATGGCAAAGGAGTGATCCATTTCAGTACTCAGTGAGTGTTTGATAACCTCATGTGGAAACTTGTAACTCATGTCCATGGGGGCCCAGTAACTGCACCTCAGCCCATCTGGCTGTGCCCCACTACTTCTCCCTACTCAGGGTCTGTCACAGAAGGGCATTGGGGACAGAGTTCCTGCTGATCTATGCAAGCAGACCAGCAAAAAAGAGATAAGGTAATGAATGTCTGCATTATTCCACATTTAGCCCTCTAAGTTCAGAATCTTACCTCACCAGATTTTTGGGGGTATTTTTGCTTGTTTTGGTAAAGCAAATTTAGGATGCAAACTCTGCCTAGAAGTTCAACTTCATCATTAAATATTCTATAGAAACATGTGTGTTCAGGAGTCATTTCTTCTTTCTCCTCTTTGCTGGTGAGTTTATTTTGGATATAGATACTGTTTCTTCCTGTGATTTTGCATTTCGTGCTTTGGAAGAAGGTTTCTGCTATACAAATAATTAGTGATCTACCCAAAAAAGAGATTTTCAAGAGTTACCCAGTTTCAGCCTACTTCTCTTGAAAATTCTGCCTAAACATATCAGCTTGATTAAACATACTGAATATAAATGTTTCCTCAAAAATAAAAAAGTTAAACAAGTCAAGGATTTGCACGTACGACATTCACTCACAAGACCAAGTTTTAATAAAATCCTGTCACAAGGAATGTTACTAAAGTGTAGTCTGCAGAGAGGACTATGCCATGAGAAATTTTTCATCTGGACAGTAAATGGCACTCTTTTTTACAGGTTTAACCTAAATAAAAGTTAGGTTTAGGGTTGAGAGAAAGGGAGTGCATGAAGCTGCAGCGGGACTAGAAAGGGGCATGAAAAAAAAGGAAGTGCAGTCTGTGGAAAGAACTGGGTTTTAAAAACCCTTTTCCTGGGTAATGGCTAGTTGCCATTACCATTGCCATGTGTGGAAGGATAATCCTCAGATTATGGTTATTTTTAGTGTTAGGATTCAGGTTTGGGTTGAGCGTGAGCCTAGAGCTGCAGTTGGAGTGGGTCTGCAAAGGACCTGCCAAAGGAAAGCAGGTCTTTCCCATTAGGGTTCTAATGGGAAAGATGATACAGGGAGGGACATCAGCCAGGACAGTGAAAATTGTCTTCTCTCCTGTTGAATGCAGATAATGCTCAGGCTCAGTGAGACTTAATCTAGTGTTGTTCTCCTTCCCTTTCTGATATTTCTGCAGATGGATTATAAGAACAACCTATTTAGACAGAATATCATATGGTTAAATATGCCAACATCCAGAACACCCAGGCTCCTGTACCAGTTTTATTCTAACCAGTTAAAGGAATTATTTATTACTTCATTAAGTATCTTACTTTTCTCTCAAGCATTTCTCTCTGACCTGGTAATTTAAGAACTCATTCTTTTTTCCCACTCTCTTATTTTTCAAGTCCTTTTCTAATCCACTTCTTTTTTTTTTCTGGTGTACGAGTATTACACCAAGGTCGTGACAGAAACAACTGAGTTATATTTTTTGTATGGATTTAATGTTATTAAAGAAATTAGTTCACAACTGTAGAAACAGCTCTTTACTAATTGCAGGAGTAAACTGATTTATCTGAAAGCAGAAGAGAAAATGTTAATGTGCTAATTGGTTTGGGTTTGGTTGGTTTGGTTTTGTTTAAACTGAGAGAATACGGTACCTCTAGAAAATAAAAGGGGTTTTTGTACCATTTTTTCACTGTAGAATCTGAGGCTATCCAGGAAAAAATCTCTATCTGGTTCACTGAGATCAGCCTGCAGGTGGGGAATTAACAGTGATGCATTCTCAAATCAAAGCTTCAACCTGCAATCCAGATAGAAATATCCTTGGATTGTCATAGTGTATAGAGCTGCACCCAGATGTGAATTTCACTGATGGTACTTACCTCTTGTGCAAATAATGTAAAGCCTTAAATCTGAATAGAGTAGATAGCAACAGCGTTCTTTAATGTTTTTTAACCTGTGGACAACCCAGGAGAAAACTTTGAATGTGTGCACAGGTGCCTGCTGGCATTTGTAGAGTGCAACAGACCTTAAAGAAGCAATATCATACAAAACAACATCATGGGCTTTTCATTTTCAGAATGATAGGAGTAAAATAAGAATACTCAACAAAGAAAAATGAACATTAAATAAACAAAAAAGGAAGAAACGTCCTTTGCCTTGTGATGGATCTGGGAGCTTTCTCCAGAGGAGCCTTTCTCCATGCAATCTAAGCTGCCACATGCCTGCTGCTGCGAGCTTTGGGGGGCTGCAGCAGATGCAAAGATGATTCTTCCCTTGGCAAAGCTTTCTGTGAGGTGTTTTAGGCTTGTTTATGCATCAGATATAGTACAGAATGAAAGCTTGGAACATGCCACTGCTCTTGGCTTATGTGGGAGCACACTGCTTCAGGAAAAGGAGTGGATCCTGGCCCGAGGTTGCTTTCTGGCCTGGCTGCTCTTTCCTGAAGTGTCCACCTACACCTCTCACCACAAAATTTGCTCAAGTAATTTCTGAAAGATGCCTGTAGTGAAAATGAAAGGGCAGTCCATCATGACTCTTAGAGGATATTTTTATTGCTTGGATACTCTGACCTAGCTGAATGTAGAAATATAATTTGAGCAGACAGCCAAAATACCCACTAATTAACTTTAACTCCCTCCAGTGTCACCCTAGGAGTGGGCTGTAGCTGGAAATAATTAGTTATAGGAGACCTCTAAAACTTTACTGTTTCATTTTTTAACTACTTTGTCCTAGTTTACAGCTCAGAGCCAGAGAATGAACTTGTTTGCACTTTGTTGCTAACACTGGCCTGTCAGGAGGAGCACTCTACAGCCGTGTTTCTGTAGACAGGAGGAATGTGACTTAAATGTCATTATACCAGATTAAAATGAGACATGCTGAGTTTTACAGACCACCAGCAAAATAAAAGCCTACAGCACACAAGTGTAAGCCAGTAGATGAAGCACATTGCCTCAAACCAAGGAATATAGGCTGAACTTCTGTGAGCAAAGACTAGAAAACACTTTTCATCTGGAGTTAGAAAAGGAACGGAGACAGCAATGCTCTTTCGCCTCTGTACAAGGCTGTTCCAGGTATTACCCCATAATCCCTACAGAAATCAAGGTCAGTTTTGCTTATGATCTTTATAGGTGGCAGGCTGGGCTTTTATTTTTACTAGGGGAAGATTAAAAGATTCAATACAGGTGTACTAAGATCACACAGTTGCACTTATTCCCCTTCCCACAGAGATAGCAGCTCCCCCACCACCACCCAGTCAGCTCATACAGAGATTTCCTTTCTGTATATCTTCTGATGGCTGAAAAAAAGGAGTAAAAGAAACCCAGTGTAAATAAACTGATTTAGGGAAAAGAGACATATCCTGGCCAAGCAGGGAAGTAAACTTGCACCAGTACTGAGTACAGTGCCTTCCTCTGGAGTCCAAAACATGTGTCTTCTGAACTGACCACAATGTTCTTATGATTTGGGCTTTTTAATTGTTCTAAGTTGTGTGGCAACACCCTGCTTATTCTCCACATGCTCATGTAGCCAGTGTCCCAGCTACCTGCCCAAACTGCAAAACTGTGAGATTTCTAGAGCCCCCAATGCCTCCGATACCTTTTAACAGTCAACCTGTTGCCAACAGCACTCCAGCCATAAGAGAACCTGGAATACAGCTGTGCAACTCCCTTAGCTTTGGAGACCTGTTTTACTGTTTCTCTTTCTGCCACATGGAAGAAAATCCCTGCTCAAACAACTCCTAAATACACTTGTAAGACTTTTTTTTTAAACTTTACTGGTCTCTATATAAATTTCTCATCATAAGGCAAATTCCTCAGCACAGTTACACTCTTTTACACTGTCCTGGTTCCAGATCAGGTCACAGTGCAAAGGAAGCCTGAGCAGCTGGCTCAGCAGGCCCTGGACTGGAAATATATCTCTATTCTAAACATTAAACTTCAGTCCTCCTGCACTTGTTCTGAAATACAAATCCCACCTCTTCTGAAGAAGATATAACCCTTATCCTCCTTCCTTCTTACCACCTCTACCTCTGCATATTCCTCTACTCCTAAAGAGGAGGCAAGCCTTGAGTGTTGCTCTTTTATTACCCAAACCACACCCCCATCACTCCATCACAGCCCACCTCTTCGAAAAAAACCTCCCTTCTTGACTGTAACATTCTCCACCCCAGTATTAAGCCCCACCTTTCTCTCAGGTGGGTGTAATTTAAGTTTAACACCAGCTTTATTTGATTTCTTTTGGGTTAAGGTGAGATTTTCTTTGAACTTTAAGTCTCTATTATACACAGTAAATTAGTAGGCAAGGCATTACAATAAAAACCCCTCCTACATCATGAAAAACAGGTTTTATTTAATTTTCACTACGAAGCTGAGAGTTGTGTTGCCTTTCCTCTTTTTTAATTAAGTTCAGAGTCTTTCTGAACTTTATTTAATTATATTATAATAGCACTATAAGCAGTGATCTTATTTGATAATTTATAGT